>VDFB02049217.1:91825772-92137394 GCA_007258455.2 Sequoia sempervirens | reverse complement strand
AACCCTTGCAATTTCTTCAACATATCTAACTCGTAGTCCACTGGTATGAACTGCTTCTTCAGTTTCTCTACCATGCAATCCCATTTGGTGATCTTTCCTTTTCCTCTTCAATTTCTTTCCAACTGGACATCTTTCCACCAAATACTGGCATGGCCCTTCAGCTTCATTTTCGCAAACTTAACCCGATCTGGGTCCTCTATTTCCTCATACTCAAAATATTCTTCTAGCTTGTTGATCCGGTCGATCAACTCTTCTGGGTTCAGACTTCCGGAATAACTGGGGACTTCTGCTCTGGGTCTTTTCCCGATCTTTGAAATGGCCCTTATTAGCCACATTTGGTCTTGATCAATTGCTTCTTCTTCCTCTTCTACATCTAAACCTTCTTCCTCTCCTTCATCCTCACTTTCCTCCCTCAAGTTTAACCCTCTTCTCAACTACTCTTGTAACACATCAATCTGTCTTTGGAGGGCTGCCAGTGCATCTCTTCCACCAGCATTTCTGCCACCTCGACCACCTCTGGCACCACCACGCCTACCAAGCATCACTCTTGGAGGCATCTTTCTTGACCTCGACCCACAACCACGGTCCTAGTGCGAACTGCCTCATGATCGACGATCTACTCAAGAAAACCCACTCTGATACCACTTGATGAAGGTGAAACCCGAGACTTAGAAAATAACCCACAAACAAGAGAATAATTTTGTTATTTAGAAAATGGAGCTTCTTACATGCAGAGGATCTCAAATCCCCAAGTTCTACAATGTACATGCAAGTTACAGAAAGCTACAAAATCACCTTTTTGCAATATGTGAGCTTGTCCCCAAAAAGTTACCTAAAAATTAGAAGCCCACCCATAAATAGAGCTCCTCTTTAGTTTGGAGCCAAAACAACATTCAATTTTGAGTTTAGGTGGTTTAGCGCTGAAAAATTACAACTTGAAGTATCAATTTCAAAATAACATTTGCAAGTGTATCTTCTAGAAAGTGCGCCAACTTCCCGAGGCCATAACTTTTGATATGGGGCTCCAATTCGCGAACCATTTGAACCGTTGGAAAGGTCTCGAAGTCAAGAACGCGCTCAAAATTAGATACACCAATTTTGGCAAATTTTGGGGCCGATCCAGGAACTCTAAGTGCCTCAAATCTAACTCAGAAGATTTTCAGTTGCAAATCTGGGAAACTAAAACTGTAATATCTTTCCACCTAGAAATAGAAAATAAAAACCATAAATTGGGAATTTCATTAAGATGAAAAGGGTATCCAAAAATGTAAAAACATCTAAAAATTGAGAAACTTGAAATTTCACTATTTTTGGGTGATGCAAGATTGCCCTTACACCACTAGATGCTCTTGCATCATAAACCAACATAGGTACAAAGGAGAACACATGTATGAAATATAATGCAATATGAAAACATAAAATATGCATGAAAAAAACACAATAACATGAACATAAACATGTTGCAAACATAAGATAACACATAAAGACACAAACAATAAAGAAAAGAAAAAAAGTTTAGTACTAAAAGGATTTGAGTCGGTAAGACAAAGATATATGAGTATTAAATTTTCCTCAAGTACAAAACATCATATATCAAATGCAATGTTAGACAAAAGAATGCTCTCATGAGTACTAGAAAATTGTGTTATGCTAAATCACTCACAAGCTACACAAATCTACTATCTAGCAAGTTGTGTTTAGGTGTCCATATAATATGATGGGTTTGAACAGGATAGGAAGTTGTGTTATGCTAAGAAGCTCATGAAACACATGGCTCCACTAGCAAGCAAGTTGGGTTATTCTTTATGGCCAATTAAAAATGATGCTCAAGTTAATGAATCAAGAAGTTGCATTATGCCAAATCCATGGACTATCTTGCAAAATCTTGCTTTAGGGAGCACATAAAGCTTAACGTCATAGGGGATGGAAAATCACCTCAAGGGGTGCACAAAATTTAACTTCATATGGGATGAACACAAATAACCTTAGGGGGTGCACAAAATTTAATGTCACAGGGGACAAATAAAAATCACCTTATGGGTACAAAAAAATTAACGTCATAAGGGAAAAATGTCATAAAGCCATGCCTCAAGGGGAATTATAAACAACGCCACCACAAAGGGTGATTTACAAATATCAAAGGGAAATTTCTCAACACATGGGAGGTCACACCTTAGGGAATATCACACATGATACCACCACTAAGAGAGGAAAAAATATGGAATGACATATCACACTTTAGGGAATACTAATCATAGTATTTCCACTAAAGGGAACAAAACATGCCATTAAAAGTCATGCTTTTAGGGGATATCAAGCCTAATACCACCACAAAGGAGAAATTAACAAAAATTATGGAGGCAAAAATTTGGTAGAAATTCATGTGATATTACTATTAATGAGGTTACACTTTCTAGTAGATGTATGAAATCATCACTAAAAAGGGGCCATTTCTTATGCAGGGTAATATATGCCCCCCTTAAAATGTTAGTGTACTTGCTACACTAATATTTTAAGGAGATAAAAAGGGATCCCTTGTATCAAGGAATGCACCTAACATAAGGATACCTAACCCTTGGCCCCCAAGTGTAGGGGCAAAGATAAGCCATGATAAATGATAACTCATTACTCCTTGCCAAATGAAATATGATTGCATACAAACCCAATTTATACCCCCATACATGCTAATGAGTATCACATAATACTACAAGTACCACATAGAAAGGAGAAATAAATTAATGTATTTTAATCTATTATCCTATCAAATTTATCATTGTAAGGATATAACTCTTCCAATTTCTTCTTCAAGATACAACATTCATCAGTATTGTGTCCAAATATTTTGTGATATACAAAAAGGGATGTGTGTTTACTCTTACATTCGGTGACTCTTATTTCATGTATAGGTTGTAATGTAATGAATCCCAATTGTAATAGTGTGCATAAAGTGTGCTCAATTTTAGAAAAATGATGTGGAGCAAGTAATAAACCTTTTCTAATAGGACCATGAACTTTGTGTGGTTTGGATGATGGAGAAAATATTTGATATAAAGGTGGAAGACCTTGATAACCTATGCCTTTTATATTCTAGGATGGTATTTTTTCCAAAAGGGAATGGATTTCATGTTCATTATTTGTATCACATCCTTGTTTTATCAAGACCCTAACACCTTTTCCATAGCATTGCTCCAAGATAACAAGTGTATCAATGACTTTGTTTTTATAGGATGGAGGCTCGCTAAGTGGTATGAGCTCATCATGATGGTATTGATCATAACTCACCTTCTCTATGTGATGTGGAAAATATTTCAAATGGTGGTATGGTAGGTGTTACTAATTGTTGATATGGATAAGTAGGTCATTTTGTTGAAGGATAAAGGACTACATTGTTCTCAAGGCCAAGCAATGTATTATTTATGAATTCATTCATGATTTCCTCCTCTTTCATGAAGATATCTTCATTAAGGAGATACACATTGGGATATGAAGTAATATGAGTTTCATCATCTGAGGTAGGGTCATTTCCAAACACATAGCATGAAACATCCACCAAATATTTCAAGGAAGGAAACATTTAACCAAAACATGCATCCATTATGACAATAAGATATATGCATTGAAGTTCAAGCTGTTATACCACAATGAATTAAAAATTGAAAGTAGATCTAGATAGAAGATCATGGGAGAGTTTTTCACCAAAATATGAGAAAAATAGCTTGGGAAAGGGAACAAGGATGACCTATTATAGAAAAATAACTTTTAAAATTTAAAGTTTCATTGTCTGTAATGTTCTTTAATTTTTATTTTTTTGTGACAATGCAGGTCTTACAGTGAATAGTTTTCCAGATTTTGACTAATTTATGATTATACAATGTAAAATGCAAGTGTGAAAATAATTTTCAAGCAATAAAATGAAATTATAAATGTAATTTTCAGATCTAAAATGCAACAATTGACTGATCCTAATGCAAAACATGAAAATGAAGATCTAGATATCTTTTTGCAAAAAACAATTCACCATTTTTCCCTTTTTGACTATATGAAAAAATACCTAAATGAATGCAATGAACACTTTCAAATTTGATTTCAGATCTAAAATGAACAAATGCATATTTGTAAATGCAATTAAGATTTATATCTTACCTATGATGACTGAAATTAACCCTATTTGAACTTAGGATGCAAAATGTTACACAAAAAAACAAAAAAAAATAAAAAAATTAAAGCTTTTTTGATGTAGTAAAGATGCCTAAATGATAAATGAAAAAAAAATCAATGTTAATATTAGATCCAAGATTATATAATTTATATTTTATAAGTTTTATAATGTAAATAAGTTGGGTTCACAAAAATGTTTGGTTGGAAAAGTGAGCCTTAGGGTTCAACTAGGGCTAGTCACCTTTCCACTAACAAAACAGGAGGGAATTGAATATGGGAAAGAACATGAAATTAACTTGCAACTTGAAAGGTGAGTCAACCAATCCTTGATCTCAAATTCCATTTTTGTGTTTGTTATGTTGGAATGATTTAAAAATGGAATTGTGATGAAATACAATGAACTAATTATGGAAATGCATTATTATGATATGAATACAAATAATCTAGAAATTGATGACAAAATTTACTAACCAGAAATGAACACAGTAAATATTTATGTACTTGTTATTTAAACTTGATACTAATGTGACATGACAAGGGTGCCCAAGGCACCCTAGACTAGAGATCTAAAACTAAAATTTTCTTTCATAGTCTTCAAGTCCCTGGTTTGTGGCTTCTTCCTTTTAGATCTTTCTTTTGGAACTTTGTTTATCACTAACACAATTGAGTTTCCATATATTGTCAAGTTGTGGGGCTTGAATGCATGAACAAGAAAAAAATCTTTGATATTCTTCCAATCCTCTTCAGATCTATAACTTGCACATTAAAAAATACAAAAGGGTTGTATCATATAGGGGCTTGCTTTGATCAAACCCCATGTTGGTATTTCTATCTCCACAATGGAAAAATTAATGAAAGAGAGCTTAACCTTTTAAGGGATAGACACTAAATGATAATGGAGTAATCAATAAAAAACTTCAAATCACCAATAAAATCTAATTTCCTTGAGGTACTAAAGTCATGAACATCACCTTCAAGGCTTGATTGTAATTTGGCTTGATTCAACTCGGAAGAGCTACAAACATTAGTACTCACAAAAACAAAATCTATGCATAAAAATGAACAAATTTACATAAAAATTGACATGATGCTTTGGTGACGAAATGATGCAATAATTCTACCAATTCTACCCTTGAATTCTTTTGATTTGATAATAATTTCCATTCAATATTTCTTGATAATTCTCCTTCTTGCTTTTAGATTTTAAATGATGAAATGACTAGGAATTTATATGCAATTAATCTAATTTCTTGAAAATTAAATCTCAATAATTGACATTAGAATTTGAAATTCAAATAATAAATTATCGACCCTGAAATATTTAAATTTGGATCCATTTCACATTTTATTTTTTGATAAATGATAAAATGGGCAATGGAATGCATAAGTTAGGAAATTAGAACAATTAGGTCCAAGCACATAGGAGGGTGAAAAATCTAGTGTGAAATTGTCAAGGATGACAATTTATGGTGTTGCAAAGGTAAAGGCCTTTGTCATCGAGAACAAGGAATAATTGAGCCTATATCTATCACAAGAAGACATAATGAAGGGCATGTATATAACTCCCCTAGTGAGGTACCTCTTATGTTAAAATTCAGTCTCACTAAAGGAGCTAAGGAATCTCCCATGGTTGAAACTCCTAATCTGGACACCTTTCAAAACCATTCATATCACAAATCTATTCCAAGAACATTCCATTTATACTGTATCAACCATATGATTTACTTCTACATCATCACAATCTAAAGAGATTTCACTTGTTTATCCTTAGCTTATATATTGGGATCAACAAGGTCCACTAGTTCTAGATACATTACAAAATGATGAGGCTATTACAATATTTATGGGATTAGGAGAAACTATACCTTTCGGAGATCATAAAGTTGGAATCGTCATTGAGCTTGATGAGAAAGCATATTTTGGTGAAACTTCAAAACCTCTCACTTAGAATAAACAATTGAATATCATAAGGAAAACCTCCAATGGAAATAATTATCTATCATTATCTAAACAATAAAATGGGAACCTTGACCTTCCTATCATATCTAGCTATCAAGAAAAATCCTCTATCTTAATAGAAGAGTCACAAGAAGAAAACTTGGGTACAACTGAAAACCTAAGTTCACATATTTTGTAGCATCTTTATCATCACAAGAGTGATTACTTCACATAATTATTTAGAAAGACAGATATAAACTTTGCATGGCCTTATGCAGACATGTCAAGGCTTGACCCCAAGTTGGTAGTTTAACATTTGATAGTTTTTTCCAATGCAAAAATAGTCAAAAAAAAATCTTGATAAGTTGCACCCTTAAGTAGCCATAATAGTTAATGTGGATCTTCAAAAGTTGTTGGATGTGGGATTCATTAAAATATTGACTATCCTAAGTGGGTTTCTAACCTAATTCCAATTAATAAACCCATTAGGGGCATCCCCATATGTACATATTTCAAAGATATAAACAAAGCTTTTCCTAAAGATGATTTTCCTCTACCCAATATAGACATGATTGTGGATTTAACATATGGCCATGAAATTATATCCTTAATGTATAGATTTTCTAGTTATAATCAAATTAGTATTGCAATAAAGATCAACATAAAACAACTTTTACCTACCCTTGGGGAACATTTTGTTGGAATTTTATGCCTTTTGGTTTAAATAATGAAAGGGCTAACTATCAAAGAGGATTGAAAACAATATTTCATGACCTTTTTCACAATATCATAGAAGATTATGTGTATGATAGATCAGAAGAATATTGAGTGAGATTAAACCTAATAAAATGTGTCTTTGGTGTAACTTCTAGGAAAATTCTTGGATATATTATTTCTTGTAGAGGCATCCAATTGGATCCCACTAAAATTAAGATTATAATTGATATGACTCCAAATAATCTAAATTAATTGTGTAGCATTCAAGTAAAACATCAAGCAATTAGGAATTGCATGGCTCAATTGGTAAACAAGTGTCAACCTTTCACACATCTTTTACATAAAAATGTCACATTCAATGGGATGAGAAGTGTCAATAACCCTTTCATGTTCAATTAAAGGATTATTTGGATTCACCTCTAGTTTTTATGCCACCTTTTCAAGGAAAACCTTTGGTATTATACATCTCAGCTACTATAGTTACATTAGGTGCTCTTCTTGCACAACATGATGATATAGGAAAGGAGAGAGCTATATATTATATTAGTCATATATTGGTGGGATATGAATTTAATTACACTCCAATATAAGGGGAATGGTCATATTTTCTCTTTGTATCACAAAATTTAAGACACTACATGCTTAATCATAAAACAAAGCTCATATCTAAGACAGATCCTTTAAAGTACATTTTGTTTAAGTTTGTTTTAACCGGTCATATAGAAAAATGGGTCATGATCCTAAGTGAATTTGATAGACTATATGTACTATAAGGCTATCAAAGGAAAAATCATTTCAAATCAACTAGTGAATGCACCTTTATATGTGGACCATCCCCTGATTTTAGAATTTCCAAGTAAGACTATGTTTAAGATTAGCTATTCATGCTTGTGGAAGTTGTTTTTTTATGGTTCCCATACTCAACATGGATCTAGGGATAGAAATATTTTTATCACTCCACAAGGTTATTGTATCCCAAAATCATATAGAATTTATTTTCCTTGCACAAATAACATTACAAAATATGAAGCTTTAATCACTAGTCTTAATATGGCAATTCAATAGAAAATAAAGGAACTTTAAGTTTATGGAGATAGTAGATAGTTTTAAACAATAATTTTCAACTATCATCTTTGAGGAAATCCCAAGGGTAGATAATAATTCGTAGATGCTATGGATATTACAAGATCTCTCTTGGACATGCCTCATAATACTCATCATTGTGAGTTCTTGATAGTGCAATTTTTTATTCTAGCTTTTGTTGTTCTTGAATATGAACTAGCATGCGAGTTTTTTGGTCCTAAATCCCCTTGGTATCATGAGGTTTTTATACCTATCTCCATGATAGTACCCTTCCTCCAAACTTATCCAATTCTCAAAAGAAACATCCATTCATCAAACTTCTTATTTTTCATCCTTGGTGATACCCTTTATTGAAGGAGTCTTGATGGTGTCCTCC
The DNA here is from genome assembly GCA_007258455.2 of Sequoia sempervirens. NCBI lineage: Eukaryota > Viridiplantae > Streptophyta > Pinopsida > Cupressales > Cupressaceae > Sequoia > Sequoia sempervirens. The sequence goes on along the minus strand of VDFB02049217.1, from coordinate 92,129,122 downwards.
TTAGGTGTCTAAACTTGGAAGAAGAAAATTTTTCCCTATTTGAGGTACATGAAGGTATTTGTGGGGCTCATTCTAGTGGACCTACTCTTGTAAAAAAAAAATTAAGACTTGGAATATTATTGGGCAACTCTAGAAAACAATGCACAATAATTTGCTAAGAAGTACCATCAATATCAACAACATAAATACTAAATTCCTGCACTTGACCAAGAGTTACAATTGATAACTACACCTTTTCCTTTATCACAATGGGGATTTAACCTTGTAGGAAAAACCCATCCTCCCTCATCCAATGGATAATTTCATTATCATCTCCACTAAATATTTTACGAAGTGATTTAAAGTCTTTCCATTATCCAATATTACCAAATAGAAAATAGCCAAAGTTATCCTAAACTATATCATTTTTCTCTATGATATCCCTCATGCTATCATTATAGGTAATATAAAACCCTTCAAAAATCAAGATGTTTATTATCTTTATCGTCAACTCATATTTGGCATCACTTTTCCACTCCTTATTATCCACAAGGTCATGGCCAAGATGAGGCCTCAAGCAAAACCATATTGAAAATTCTTAAGAAAATAGTCAATAAAGTTGGTCATGATTGGAATTTATAGCTTAATATTTCTTTATGGGCCTATTACAAGAGTATATGCACACCTGCAAGAGCCACTCTATATTCCCTAGTCTTTGGAACCGAATCCATTTTTCCTATCGAGGTTGAGCTCCCCTCCTTAGGGGTGTCTTTAAAGCATGTCATTGATGATGAAGAGTATCGAGTATCTAGATTATATTATCTTAAGTTATTGTATGAAATACATCTTAAAATGCATAAAATCACTTAAAATATTATCAAAACTACCTTCATCATAGCTATGACAAGAAAATCAAAAGTCAAAGGTTTGAAACTAAAGAATTGGTCCTAAAAGAGAATCGAAAGAAACAAAAAGATAGAGAAAAAAAAGGAAAGTTTAAACCTAATTGGTTGGGACATTTTATCATTATAGAAAATTATGGTTCTAAAGCTTATAAACTTGCTACACTTGAAGGAGAACCTTTGGAAGAGCCTATTAATAACATTCATCTTAAGAAGTTTTATGCATGACCCTCGAGGTATCCTAGTACTAGTTTGTAGATACTAGTCTCATCAATGCATATGAATTCCATTTCATCCCATATTTTCATCTCATTCACCTATCATAATACGTTTTCATGTCCTTTTCCTCATCTACCATGGCTTAGTTGTCTGTATCTATCATTTTCATGTAGCTATTCTATCCCGTCTTTTACCCATGTCAATTGTTCTTTCCCTAGCTAGGGGAAATTTGTGCCTTGAACTTAATTTTGGGTTGGATTATTATATCTTGAGATCATTTGAAATTCTTAAGAATTAAAAAAAATCATGCATGAAACAAATGTCAACTATTGAGCTAAATTATTGGCTTGCATAGTTGTTTCCTATCTTTTGGTATCACTATAAAAAATGTTTCGTATCCTAATGGAATTATCTATCCTATGATGGGAATAATAAAAAAAATATAAGATCTCAATAGATGCATCCTTCCTAAAATGGACCTTATCTATCAAACTAAGCTTATCTTTTGGAAAGAGATATGTTGGTTTTTTATTTTGTTTCTTAGTTGCTTTTCTTTTTCTTTCTTTTTTTGATCTTTTATATCCCATTTTCTCTATGAAATCCCATATTAATTTCATTAGAGTAGCTTGGGTCATAGCATGAGTGTCTTTATTGGCATGTTTAACTTCTCTTTTGTCTCCCATTTTCTCAATGAAGACCTATATCTTAATGTTCTTAGAGAAACTTGGGCATAGACATGAGTTTCATTCTTTTTTATGTTTACATGTGTGTTGTGTGTATGGAAGTTGGGTAAATGACAAGTGATATCCACTTGATAAGGTTCCTCTTCCAAGTAGCAAAGTGTCTTGTTTCTTTTTGTTTTTTCATTCATTTTTCCTATCATCTTTTTTTTTCATCTTTTTCTTTATAGGTTCCATTTTGATATTTAATTCTTGGTGGAAATTGATTTCATTGTATTCACAATTATAATTATCCATCATAGTATCATGATAATTTATCATAAAATCATAACATCCATTTGTGGAGGAGGATATTTTCCACTCTCAAGATGAAGGGATCTCAAGGATAAAATAACCTTCAACTACCTCAAAAGACAGCTCATGTGACAAGATAAAATGGTGAAGGGTGTAATTTTATGTTTTATGCAAAGTTAAAACATGAGAGTTCTAGAAATAAAAAGAGCGGGTTACATAGGTCTTCTACAAAAACTAACGAGCTCTCATCCAAGGAAGACATCGTGATGCATAGACATCCCCATGAATTTTTGGCATCTTGTATGAACCAAAAACCAAGAATGTCTCAAAAATGACTAAGTGGATAGTCACAATTATGGTAACTAGAAACTCTTAAAATATGGGAAAATAACAAAGAATAATAGAACTTAAAGTAATTTAAACTAAGTGAAATATGAATAATGAAATGAGGAGAACGAAAGAAAATAGTCACATATAACTAGAAGATGGAGCCTCCAACAAATAAATATCTCCAATTCCTACACATATAAGACCAAGGAAAACTTTGGGGACTATTTAGGGATTTGCATTAGTCAAATCCCCACTTTGGTGTTTCCACCTCCATAGATATCCAGATGAGATAGGGAGAAATAAAATAGATGTGATCAGAGAAGAAATAAATCTACTAGAATGATATGATAACTAGATTAAATAAAAATTCAATAAAGAAATCACAATTACCCTCCTTTAGCAAGGTGATAATGTTGAAAGAGAGAGGCTACAATCTCCAAACTTGAGAGAGATATGCTGATAACACAAAGGCTTCAATGTAGTTTAATTGTGAGAATAAGTAAATGCAATGGAAATGGTGGAATGAAGATGAAGAAGCTTTTATGATGAAGAAGAGGAAGAGAGAATGTGTGTTGAAAGAGAGTGAAAAGGATGCAAAATTATGTGTTTTTGGGAGGTTTTAGCATGCAAGGCTCATCCCAACATGCCTAGGAGCTAGCAGAGGTGTTATGTTCATTAGTAGGAAGGAAAAATAACATCTTAATGACTACTATAGTCAATAATATATTTGGGATGCTTGCACAACGTGCAAACATCTATGCAACATGCAGACATCTATATAGCACATGTTTATCCATGACATAAATCTACCTTAAAAACAAGAAATGAATGCATTAAGGCTTAAATTAAAGTTTAGTAAAAGAGATATCACATTAATGTCTTTAATTTATCTAAAGGGGAGGCTCATGGAATGTGAAATTGCATAGGATGCAATTTACAACATTACATTTTCCCGCCACTTTGGAAAGCATATGTATTCTAGTAGATGTGAGCTAAAGTAGAGAGAAAGAGGTTGAAGATCATATACCCAAGATGAAGAGGATGTAGGTCTTTGATCCTATGTATTCCATTATAAATTTGAACTAGGACACAAAGAGGATGCGGGTATTCTATCCTACAAATCTGACTACAAATTCACCACAAACATGTTATCTTCAGACAAACACATTAAGTGAGAAAGTATAAAATAGAAGTGATAAATATTATCAGATATAAAGACAAAACTAATAAGTATGGCTAGCAAGGTGTCTTACGTTAGAGACCATACAATAAGGTGATGGGCATGTGGCTAATACAAATTGCATTACAAGATAGTCACAGAAAAGATAAGTCCAGTCAGGTTTCCCCCAAGCTAGACAATGAGATCTTAATATAAGTCTAGTTAGGTTTCCCCCAAGCTAGATGATGAGATCATAAGACATCAATATTTTTAAGACATATTTCTAAAAAGTAAGAATAACCTAGTATGATAACACCCCCTTAGAATGATATGTGCTACATGAAGGAGCACAAGTCATTCTAAGGAGAAGAAAGATGGAGAGACAGATATTTTTTTTCATGACATACATAAAAATATAAATTCATGGAATGTTATCACATGAGGGATAACACATAGAATCCAAAACATCAAGGAAAAGAAAAGATAAATAAATTGCTAGCACAGGGGGATCCAAGTATTTGGGGTCATAACTGATCATAAATGCATATATAGTGTAAATTATATGAGTTTTCATCACCCCCCAAATATATTAGAATGAGAGGAATAGCACATGAAGATAAATAAAAAATGTAAGTCAACATGGAAGAGGACTAAATTCCCTGACACTTTGCATCATCCTTGATGTGAAAAAAAAAAAAAATTGTGACAAATAGAAGAATGATGAAACATAGAGAATAAGTTATCATAGATTTTATCCTATATCAAAGTACCTACAAGTATATCAAGGGTCCTCCAAGGGAGAAATGTGAACAAGAAAGTATGGGGGGAACACAAAATCTAATCTAAAGATAAGAAGAATTATTTCTCTAGTCAAGCACCTCTAATAAGTCATCTTGCTCCTATTCTAGATGATTGTAATGGGAGGGAGGATAAGATTACAAAGGGATGACAATGGAGAAGTGTTGTGTGACTCACTTGTAGTAAGAGCCAAAGAGGAGGCTACCTAAATTTCATCATCCAAGAGCTCCTACAAGGCTAACCTCATCGACCTAGAAAATATGGATGACAAAGTCAGAATATCCTCCAATGATTCAAACATGCACTTATGTGGAGTATAGTGAAATCACTAAACAAAAGTAGGTTGCAAAACCAAGGAGTCATTTAGAACCTCCAGAAGAGGGATAGTGAGAAACTCTGGGGAAGAAGGAGATTTCTTTATCACAAGAATAAATAAATCAAACTAGAATTAGAAGATGAAGAAGACTTTTTATGATCTTCTTTTAGAGCAAGGTCGTGCTATAATTTACACTTAAGAGGAGGATGTGAAACCTCCACATCAAAAGTGGAAGAAATGGAATAAGCAAGATGAGCTAGAGTAGATATGATCTTCATGTGAAGAATATCCATGGGATCAAAAAAGGAGGAAGATCAAGTAAGAAAGTGATCAAAGGATGCTCTGAAGAGGGAGTGATGAACACTTGTACCCTCTTAGGGTAAGGTTCATCAAGATCCATCAATGAAGTCAGAAGAAAAAATAGATTTAGAGATAGGAATAGAAATTGAACCAATAGAATCAAAGATAGAAGCAAAAATAGAGATAAAAGGATAACCCTCAATATTTTTCAAGGTATCATGTGCCTGGGTCAATTCTCATCGATGACTCTTATGCTCATGTGCAAGATGGTTCCAACAGTTATGAATACTAGGAATAGAAACCCAAGAAGACTTCAAGCTCTCCTCCACTAGAGGGTTAATCTTTGTGATTGTTACTAGTTGAAGAGTAAGCTCCTTAAGGAGAACAAGAGTTGCAACAAAAGAATAGATTTGAGTCTTGACCATGGGCCCCTTTCCCTTCTCTTGTTTGGAAGTAGATGGAGGAACAGGAGGAGGCCTTTGGGGCCAAGATGTTGGAGCAACATGAGAATAACTAACTTTGGCTGCATGCTTACCATTACCTTACAAGTTAGGGTGAGGGATCATAGGAAAAATTGGGAGTTGGAAAAATTGAGGCTTAGATTTCATCAATCTGGGTGACTTTCCTTTTCCTATGCTGGGAATAGTAGAAGAGACAGAGGAAACCATAGAAAGTTGGGAAATTTAATAGAAAAATGTTTATCTATAGGAGTTTGCTTATCTATAGCCTTCAAGAAGGAAGACACAATAGACAAATCATAATTTTGCACACATAGATTCCTTCATATAAATAGCATGAGATGGAGGAAAGACAATGTTAGGGGTTGAGACTCCAATTTTGTACAGGTAAAGCAAGCCTTGTAGAACAAAACTCCATGAGGTAGCAAACGTCCAACCAAAGTAGGTAAAAAATGATCTAACAAAAAGCCCCCATGCGATACAAGTGGTTTGTACCCAGTGTCATGAATAGTGTGTATTATTCCATCATGAGGGAAATTTAAACACTTATGGACTACTAATGCAGCTACATTCATGGAAACTAGTCATGGAATTCCTAGTCTCACTCTGCATAGGTTAGATGAATCACAATAAATGGAACATCAATAGACTTAGGTCCAACCAAGACCATTAAAGAAATAGAACTGATAGTTGGTATAGAAATTCCATCATGAGTGTGGATCATAGACTTCAAATCCATGTATTTCTCAAAATGAAAATTGTTAATAAACAATATCTCTTTCATGATAACATTAACCCTACTAGCAGGGTCAACCATAACACCAGTTACAATGTTACGATTGACCTGAGAAAGGATGTAAAGAGGAGAGTGTTCCCTATTAATGGGAATATTATGTGGTGTGAAAGTTATGTCAAGAACCTTATCCACACAACTCTTAAGAGGAATAGGGGTGAATGATACCATGTTCACATACTCGCAATTACTAGATTTAGAAGATGTAGAAGTAGTTGTAATTAAATTAGAAAAATTGGATGGAAATGGATCTATGTAAATCTATAGCTAGATATTAGCCTTAGTCACATATTTGTTTGAGTTTTTCTTCCTATCATCAAGTTGGATTAAACCACTATCTATGTGGTCCTAGATTATATATTGGAGATGCACACAACATTCAATGTCATGACCTAGGACTCGATGATATTGACAAACCTTCTTCCTATCATACCAACTAGAGTATATCTTTTCATTGGAAGTGGTCTAATTTTTGAAAGATTAATTAAATTATATTTTAACAATTTTTGAAGAACACTGGCATAACACTTAGATAATTTTAAAGAAATTATATTATATCCTACAATGTTATTTTTAGTAGGATTGGAGACAATATTTGCTACTACTTTATTTCTTGTAGACTCTCCTAAAACAAAAATAATTGTTTGATGATCAAGATGAGAGGACAAGGAGGAACCCTCATACTATGTCACCATCTGTTGATAATCTCTAAGCACAATACACATATTGGAAAAGGATGGATATTTCATTAGAAGAACATTTTCCCTTAATACTGGTAGTAGATTCCCCATGAACACATGTTGAACATCAAAATTTGGTAGGGAATGAGGGATCTAAGCATATAGAGATTGATAATGAGTAATAAAGTTAGTCACTTTCTTATGATCTCCTTGTTTACAATGGACAAGGTTAATGAATGTGACCTCCAACTCAATATTTAGCTAGAACTATTGCAAGAACCAGTTGATTAATTGCTTGAAAGTGAAAATAGAGTTGTCGGGAAGGGAGAAAAACCATTCCAACACAGTGTCCTTAAGGGACCATAGAAATAATTTAGATAGAAATTCATCCTAATAAAGTAAATCATTGCATATAGCAGTGAATGATGAGATGGCCTACAGATCATCTATGCCATTATATTTATCAAATTTTAGAATCTCCAACCCTTAGGGGATAGGGACATTCAAAATGTGCAGGTCCAAAGTACTACGAAAATAATAAGGTTACAAAGATGAATGAGAGGTGGTGTTGGCTAAGCTGGCTAATTATGATTACAACTAACCAATATTTTGCAATAGGGTATTTAGAATAGGATTAGATGGCAGGGGAGGAAAATTAGCCATGGTGGAAAATATTTGAGGTGTGGAACCAAGAAGAGGATGAATGTTATATCCCAAAGGAATGTGAGATACATTAACTTCAGGATTAATCTAGAGGGATAAGACATAGAGTTTGTATCATCAATGGAAGTCATGGAAGGTATAGAAGGTTTAGTGTCCACCATATGCATAGATACCTCAAACATTGGAAGATTCAAATGAATATTAGTGACATCCAAGTGGGAATCTTGGGGTCAAACTAAGAGTGATATGTACAAAGGAACCTGAGTGTCGATAATATTAGTTAGTGCATAGAGAAACTCAAGGCCCTTGTAGTCTAAGATAAGTAAGTTTCTTAGACTACTAACAATAGGAGCAACTTGAGTGTACAGGTTACCACTATAAGACTATTAAAATTAGGGGAAAATAATGAATCATCTATAGTAACCACAAAACTACCTAATTTCAAGCCATAGAGACCCTAATCTAACAATGAAGCACAAGATGATAATAGAAATCACATAGTAAACAAATGATACCTCAATTTCTATGCCAAAGTTGATTCTCCTTCATTCTCTTCTCAATTTTCCTTGTTTACTCTCAAATATGTAGTATGCAATATTTGCAATAAGCTCAATGTAGATTTATGATAGCAAGATCTCAAAGATGATATGATATGAGTGATGTGATAGCCAAATATTGAAGATTGCGGTTAACCTTGAAATGGAATTGATAGATTTGTTTTATAGAAATTCATATTTGATGGACAATGAGAATTCAAAGAAGAAGAAATGAGATCAATGGTGGAAAATTATTGAGAAGAGGAGACAACTCAATCTAAGTGGGAGTTCACTATTTTTCATGAGGAATGAGGTGGAAGAAGATGTTATTTAGAAGGTGATTAGTGTTAAACTAGTACAGGACAATTGAGAGGGGGTGGGGGTGAATTAGTTGTCATAGAATTCAACCTTAAAACTTATTAATTCCACAACCACACTATTTTTTATTGAGTAAGAGCATGAAACATAAATAATAGAAAGTAAATTAACACAATGAACACCAGATTTTTACGTGGAAAACCCAATGAGGGAAAAATGATGGTGAGGGTTAACTCACAATATAAAGATTATAAAACAAAGGCTCACTACCTAGAAGAGGACTCAATGTCCAAGTACAAAGGATCATTTCCTACAAAAATGGCTCACTATCCACAGAAAGGACTTACTTTCCAATAGGGAGGCTCGGTGCCTATAGATACAAAAGAGAACAAAAATATCCACCCCAACAATTAACACATTCGTAAGATTGTAGAAACCTTTAGTTCACTGACTTAAACATAATGAAGAATTGTTGTCACAACTCACTTACAAACACACTTCTGCTCTTATGATTTGTGGCTCACTTTTGTCACTTTTCATCACACTATCATACAATTCTTCACAATTCGACTTGCTTTTATACCATCCTCAACTTTAGAAACTTTCACCAAGGTCGACCACAAATACCTCATTTCATAAATTCAAAATAGGTCGGCAACTCAAAATTCCCCCAGTGGAAAGGAATAAGAGTGGACCAATAAAAAATAAATTTCAAGATCAAAAATAATATCTCAAAACAACCACATGCTTCCTTAATTAAATTTTATTCTTTGAATGAAGTGTAAACACCAGGTCGGCCAAACCTAATGAAAACACAAATGAACATTGATGTATACGCTTCCGAACAAGAAGATGACACATGGATGCCACAACACACTTCCTTAAGAATGAGAATACATCTCAGAATCTTCTAGATACATCCACAACAAAACAACAGACTTTAATCACTAAAAACCTTCCACCAGTCCATCCAAACTGTATAAACTCACACTAGAATATTGAAACATGACTTTTGGATCACCAATATTCAAACCTCTTTTCCAGTGCATAGAAAATACCTTCACAAGACATATTCTAGATACGCAAGATCTCAAACGAAAAAGTGGAGGAATACAAAGCAACAATATTTCTCCCAATCCATAGAAGACCAACTCTGCCAGAATAGTTCACATACCAGTGAACGTAACTTTCATGTACCATCAAACCAGAAGTGAGAACTCAAGAGATATCACCACTAAATCACCATTATCAAACCTTTAGATCTGCACAAGCATAGGATCAACATAGGAGAAATGTGAAGAACATGCCAGAGCACATTTTGAACACTTCATCATTTTAACTTCTCTTCTTCATTAATTTTCTCAAAAGCACTTGGAAACTCATCAATCCAACATCTTGCAACACCATAAAGATAGCTCCATGTACTCACATCTCAATAGCATCTCAGCTATACATGTACAATTTACAACATATTAAACTATGTTGACATTAATGACAACATTAATGACAACACCACCAAACTTGCTCATACTTGCAAAAATCTCCCCCTTTGTCATTGATGGCAACACATGATGTGAAAAACCATCAAAGACAACATCTTTCACAATATCCTAGGAGAACACCTTCTCTTCTTCTACAACTAATTTTCACATGACTCTCTACCCCTTTGAAATAAATGGAAAAGATTAACACAAATTACTCCCCCTTAGGAGTATACTCATACTGCAACAATGAAAAACTTTTCTACTCCCCTTGTGGAGTAGACCCAATTATCAGTCCATATATATGAAAAAAATTTGAATTCACTAGATGGTGCACCTTCATGTGCACCTAGTTAGTAGGGAAAATGAACCCCAACCTCTCCCTAAGATGCTCAAAAATATCCTTCAAAAGAGCCTTCGTAAATATGTCTACAATTTGTTCCTTTGTTTTCACATATTCCAAATTGACTTCGTTCTCCAACACTTTTTCTCTCAGAAAATGATACTTGATAGATATTTGTTTTGTTCTTGAATGCATAACCAGGTTCTTTGAAATGTTTATTGCACTTGTGTTATTACAAAAAAATATAAATAGGCTCATCACATACCACACCAATGTCTTTCAGTGTTTGCTTCATCCACAAAACTTGTGTGCAATAGGATGCTGCAGCAATATATTCTACCTCTACAGTGGATAAAGAAATTGACTATTTCTTTTTACTTAACCATGAAACTAATCTTCCACCAAGAATGAAAACACCACCACTAGTACTCTTTTGTCCATCTACACATCCAAACCAATCAACATATGTATAATCATTCAGAGTAAAATCATCACTCTTAGGATACCATAATCGATAATCTAGTGTAACTTTAAGATATCTAAATATCCTCTTCGCAACTATAACATGTGATTCTTTAGGATCTACTTGGAATCTGGAAACTAAAAATACTGGATGCCTAATATTTGATCTAGTAGCAGTAACATACAACAGTCCACAATCATATATCTGTATTTTCTTTGATCAGTCTTAGGAGATTCATCATCTTTGCTCAGTTTACATCCAGTTACCATAGGAGTACAAACCAATTTGGAATCATCCATCCCAAACTTCTTCAATAGTTCTTTTATATACTTAGATTGTGAAATGAATATCCCTTTATCGGTTTGATTCACTTGTAGACAAAGGAAGAAATTCAATTCACCAATCATAGACATCTCAAATTCTTTTTGCATCTCTTCAGAAAATTTTTTACACATGCCTTCATTTCCACCAAAAATGATATCATCAGCATAAACAACCACTATCAACATTTTGTTACCTTGCACTTAGAAGTAGAGATTTCTATTAGCAGAACCTTTATTGAATCCTTGCTTTGTCAGGTATTTTTCCAACCTTGCATACCAAGCTTTAGGAGCTTGCTTCAATCCATACAATGCCTTCTTTAACTTACAAACCATGTCCAATTTGTTAGAAAACTAAAACCCTTTAGGTTTCTCCATATACACTTCTTCCTCCAGTTCACCATTCAAAAATGTCGACTTAACATCCATTTGATACACTTTGAAGCCCTTGTGGGAAAAAATACCAAAAACATCCTAATAGCTTCCATTCTAGCCACAGGGGAAAATGTTTCTTCAAAATCTATACCTTCAACTTGTGAATATCCTTTGCATATCATTCTTGCCTTATTTCTTACAACTTCTCCACTTTCATTTAGTTTATTCTAGAACACCCATTTCGAACCAATCACATTTTTATTCATAGGTCTAGGGACTAGTTCCCATGTCTAATTCTTTTCTATTTTCTGCAACTCTTCTTTCATAGCTCTCATCCAACTCTCATCTTCACATGCTTCACTTACAGATTTGGGTTCAATTTTAGATAATAGACACAAATTTACCTCAGTTGCAACTCTACTTCTTGTCTTCACACCTTCACTTTTATCTCCAATTATTTGATCTTTCAGATGACTCTTCTATACATACTTAGGAGTCCTAACAATAGGTTCTAGTTTATTTTCTTCTTCTTCTTTCTCTTCTTCTTTCTCTTCTTCTTCCTTCTCCTTTTTTTATTTAGGTACTTGTCCATAGATAGGATCATTAGGTTCAATTTCACTTATCTCAAAAGGTTTGTGTATGTCTTCATCAAATTTCACATTAGTACTTTCAATAATCTTTCTCAATCTTTTGTTAAAGCATTTGTATGCTTTACTAGTAGTAGAGTATCCAAGAAATATTTCTTCATCACATCTAGCATCAAACTTTCCAATATTTTCATCATCTCTTTTAATATAGCATCTGCTTCCAAATACCTTGAAATACTTCATAGTAGGAGTCTTTGTGTTGTTGTATGATCTGAAATCTATTAAGAACATAGCCAATAGTCTATATCACCTCTCTCCAGTACACATCTGGTACATTTGATTCTTTTATCATGGTTCTAGCAGCTTCTTGTACTTTCTAATTTTTCCTTTCAACTACTCCATTTTACTGAGGGGTTCTCAGGGAAAAAAATTGTCTTCTTATGCCATGTTCACATAATGCATTAAATTCACCAAAAGTGAATTCTCCACCTCTATTAGATCTCAAACACTTGATTTTCAAATTTCCTTCATTTTTTGCTCTTGCTTTGAATACCTTAAACCTATCTAGAGCCTAATTATTTTCTCTAAGAAAAGCAACCCATGTCATTCAAGTATAATCATCAATAAGTAGCATGAAATATCTATCACCATTCAAACTTCCAGTCCTAGTCGGACCATAGAGATCAGTATGGATTAACTCCAACATCCTGGTAGTAGAGTGCTCTCTTCCCTTGAAGTTGCATCTAGTATGTTTTCCCGATTAACAACTTCTACAAATAGCATTACTAGGTCTTATGATTCTAGGTAGTCCTTGAACAATCTCCTTTGCACTGATCTTGACCAAGTTATCAAAATTAACATGTCCCATTCTCTGGTGCCATAACCAACTTTCACTAATTTGAGATACAAGGAAATGACCATCAACTCCCTTTAGCTGGTAGATGTTTCCATGAGTTCTTCCAATAGCATTCATATCTCCATTTCTAGATCCTTTTCTTATTTCACAAGTATTTTTCTAAAACACAAGTTTAAAACCATTGCTACACATCTTACCAACAGTCAGAAGGTTATGCCTCAAACCCTTCACATAATATACATCATCAATATTGTGAACTCCATCAAAACTAATTGAGCCTTTCCCACATATCTTAGCTCCTGAATCATCACCAAACATAACTAAACCACCATCATATTTCTCAAGTTTAGTGAGCTTACTCTTATCTCTGGTCATGTGCTTAGAACATCCACTATCAATTACCCAGTAGTCTTCATCCTATCTTGCATGAAAGGTGGTAACCAAAGTACCTTCCATCCTATTTCTCTTATTCTCCAAAGCCTTCTTGCTTACACATCTTCCAGGATTAGTGCATACAAATTTACTTTCCAAAGCTAAGAATAAGCATTCACTATCTCAACCTTATTTTCAGATTCATCATAAAAAATTCCTACTTCTTCTTTAACATAGTACAACTTCTTATATTTCTTATCCTTCCTATCCTTATCCTTATAATCCTTGGTATTCTTATGCACAACTCTATTTAGACATCTTGAAGCATAATGACCAATATTACCATAGCTAAAACATTTAGAGGGAAACATACCTTTATAATTTCTGGTGCCTTTCTTCAACTTCCTAGTGAAGTTTACTTCCAACTCATCAACACCATCACTATCTGGTTCATCCTCATATTCAATGCCTTAAATGTCGTTTCTGTCTTTTCTTCTATCTTGTCTTCTTTTCAGAACTTTCTCAACTCAAATGTTTGCAAGGTTTCAAACAACTATTCTAGAGTATACTTCTTAGGATCATACACTTCTTCAATCATGAAGATCTTATCACTATAGCAATCTGGTAGGGTGATCAGGATTTTCTCAATTATGTCTTCATATGATAGTTTTCCCCCTTGATTTCTAACTTCATTTGTAGTTAGTTCAACCCTTTGAAAGAAACTTATAAATTCTTCACCTTCTTCCATCTTCAGATTCACAAATTTGCACTTTTCTACCAACTTCTTTCTCAATTTCACTCTTTCATTTCCTTCATACATGTCTTCCAACTTCTTCTAGACCTCATATGTAGTATCCAAAGAAAGAACTTTAGCTCACTCATTTTTAGATAACTCACTGCAAATAGCATACTTTGTCTCAATAGCCTTCCAAGTCTTAAAACCAAGAGAGATAATATATCCTTTCATTTGTCCCTGCCAGTCATTGTAGTCAGTTCCATCAAACATAGGGATCACCAACTTATGCACCATCAGATCTTCCTTAAGTGGTTAAGCTCTTTACCAAGGAACCAAGGCTCTGATACCAATTGTTAAACTGGTGTAGGACAACTAAGAGGGGGGCTGAATTAGTTATCACATAATTCAACCTTAAAACTTATTAATTCCACAACCACACTATTCTATTATTAAGTAAGAGCATGAAACACAAATAACAAAAAGTAAATCAACACAATGAACACAAGATTTTTATAAGGAAAACCCAATGAGGGAAAAACCACGATAAGGGTTAACTCACAGTATAAAGATTATAAAACAAAGGCTCACTACCAAGGGCTTACTACCTAGAAGAGGACTCACTATCCAAGTACAAAGGCTCACTGCCTAAAAAAGGGACTCATTGTCCAATAAGGAGGCTCACTGCCTATAGATACAAAAGAGAAAAAAAAAAGATCCACCACAACAATTAACACATTTGCAGGATTGCAAAAACCTTAAGCTCACTACCTTCAACACAATGAAGAACTACTGTCACAACTCACTTACACACACACTTATGCTCTTATGATTTATGGCTCACTTTCATCACTTTTCATCACACTATCATACAACTCTTCACAATTCGACTTGTTGTTATACCATCATCAACTTTAGAAACTTTCTCCAAGGTCAGTCATAAATACCTCATTTCATAAATTCAAAATAGGTTGGCAACTCAAAATTACCGCAATTGAAAGGAATAAGAGTGGACCAATAAAAAAAAAATCAAGATAAAAAATAATATCTCAAAACAACCACATGCTTCCTTAATTAAATTGTATTCTTCGAATGAAGTGTAAACACTAGGTTATCCAAACCTAATGAAAACACAAATGAGCATTGATGTACATGCTTCCCAACAAGAAGATGACATGCGAACGCCACAACACACTTCCTTAAGCATGAGAATACATCTCAGAATCTTCCAGATACATCTGCAACAAAACAATAGACTTCAATCACTGAACACCTTCCACCAGTCCATCCAGACTATATAAACTCATATTGAAATACTGAAACATGACTTTTGGATCACTAATCTTCAAACCTCTTTGCTAGAGCATAGAAAAGACCTTTGCAAGACACATTTCAGATCTGTAAGATCTAAAACAAAATAGAGGAGGACTACAGAGCAACAATATTTCTCCTAGTCCATAGAAGACCAACTCTGCCAGAATAGTTCACATAGTAGTGAACGTAAATTTCATGTACCATCAAACTAGAAGCTAGAACTTAGGATATATCACCACTAAATAACCATTATCAAACCTTCAAATATACACAAGCATAGGATCAACATAGGAGAAATGTGGAACACATACCAGAGCACATTTTGAGCACTTTCATCATTTTGACTTCTCTTCTTTATTAATTTTCTCAAAAGAACTTGGAAACTCATCAATCCAACATCTTGCAACACCATAAAGATAGGTCCATGTACTCACAACATCTCATCAACATCTCAAGTATACATGTACAATTTGCAACATATTGAACTGCGTTGACATCAATGACAACACCACCAAACTTGCTCATACTTGCAACAATTAGAAGGTGAGTTGGATTTGCATGAAACTTTGATAATTAAAATAATTGATTATTATTACATGTGCAAGATGAGCTAAATAAATAATTTTATTTATTTAGAGAGGATAAATATAGATAAATTAAATAATCATAATAATTATTTAATTCAGTGAAGCAAAAAATGAATAATTAAATAAATAATATTTTATTTAATTAAATTAGAATAATAAAAAAGTAATTAGTGATGTAATTAAATAAATGAAATTTATTCGATTAATCTAAAAAAGAATAAAGATAAATTAAATTAATTAAATAATGTAAAATTGTTTAATTAATGGAAGAAAGTGGTATTAAGGAATAATTAAATAATTTAAAAATATTTAATTATATAGAAGAGATGTAAATTATTGAAAAATGTTGTTCGCGGGCTTAGGAAATTTTTCGGTGTCTACAACCACAGTTTAGAAAATATTCAAATTCTTTAACTCTCTCCAAATATTGAACCTACTTAAAGGGACCTTAAGAGCAGCTTTGTAAACTTCAAAGGAAGGAAACCTTAGAGGAGAATTTGATGGAGTAGAACTAAATTCTAGTTGAGAGTTGGAAGGATTGGGATTCCCAAAAAACATTAGACTAGGTCTAATAGGACTATACCTGTTAGGGGGTATGGTAGGCCTCAAGCTTCTTCTTACTATGTGTTCTAAGGCTGTAAATTGGGTTGTAAAGCTCATAGAGGGGCATTTTCAATACACAACCTAACCAACTCCAAGAAACAAGAGGACTTCAAAGGAGATAAAGAGATTTAAAATTTAAAATTGACTATGATTTTGGAAGAAAAAGGATTCACATCGAGTTCACCAAAATGTAGAGGAGAATATTTTCTACTCTCAAGACAAAGGGATCTCAAGGAGAAAATAGCCCTCAAGTACCTCAAAAAACATAGCTCATGTGATGAGATAAAATGATGAAGGGTATAAGTTTATGTTTTATGTAGAATTAAAAGGTGAGAGTTCTAGAAAGGAAAGAGAAGGTCATAGAGTTCTTCTCGACAAATTGATGAGATCTCAGCCAAGGACAATAGCATGACACAAAAACGTCCCCATGGCACACTAGCATCTCATATGGACCAAAAATTGAGAATGTCTCATAAAACGACTAAGTGGCTACTAATAATTTTGGTAACTAGAAACTCTTAAAATGTGAGAAAATAATACAGAATAATAAATCTTAAAGGAATTTAAACTAAGTGAAATATGATTAATGAAATGAGGAGAATGGAAGAAAATACTTGAAAAAAGAACAAGAAGATGAAACTTTCAACAAAGAAATATTTGTAATACCTACACATGTAAGATCGAGGAAATGTTGGGGGTTGTTTAGGGATTTTCCTTAGTCGAATCCCCACTTTGGCATCTCCACCTCCATGGACAACTAGATGAGATAGGGAAAAATAAAATTGACATGATAAGAGAATAAATAAATATGTTAGAACAATATACTAGATAGATTAAAGATAAATGCAATAAAGAAATCATAGTTATCATCCTTTAACAAAGTGAGAGAGAAAATTCAATGGAGACAGTGGAATGAAGATGAAGAAGCTACTTTGATGATAAAGAGAGAAAGAGAGAATGTGTGTTGAGAGAGTAAAATGGATGCAAAATGAAGTGTTTTAAAGAAGTTCTAGCATGCAAGGGTCATCCTAGTGTGATTGAGAGCTAGCAAAGGTATTACATTCATTGGTAGGTGAGAGACATAACATCTCAATGGCTACTACAATCAAGAATATATTTGGGTCATATGTGCGATACATAGATGTTTATGTGGAACGTGTTTGTTCTTGACATAAATCCACATTAGCAAAAGGAAATAAACGAGTTAAGGATTAAATTAAAGTTGGATAAAAGGGACATTGCATTAATGTCTTTAATTTATATAAAGGAGAGACTCGTGGAATATGAAATTGCATAAGATGCAATTTATGACATTACACCATCATTACATGTATGCATGCATTATCATAGAACTAGCTAATCCTTCTTTTTGTGAGCCCAACCAAAACAAAAACTTTGTTTGATCTCTTGAGGGGGTATCATATCCTCTATCCCATGGTCCATTGAGGCACATTGGGGCATAACATCAATCTTTTTCTTTGAAACAATGCTATAAAACACATTTTCTCAAAGAGGTACAAAATATAGACACCTAAAAACAACTAATATATTTTCATCATATCATTTCATTATTATCCTCATTTATTCTATCTATATTAATTAAAAAATTATTATTATTTAAATATCTTACTCTTTTTATCATATCTATATTAATTAAATAATTTTAATTATTTAATTAATTCATCACTTATCATTTTCCTTCCAACATTAATTAAAATTAAATTCAATTTACCTTTGGTCCTCTATAATTAAATAACTTTCAAAAATTATTTAATTAGCTAACACTCCTCTTTTAAATAAATTAAAAATAATTTATTTAAATTAAAAATAATTTATTTAAATTAAAAGAAATTCTTCTAAATATTTATTTATTTCTCCAACTATCATTTTGAATCAAATAAATTTATTTATTTAATTTTTCTAATCTCTCCTCCATCAAATTCAAATTTGGGTTTACCCTATCTTGAATTTTCCTATCCATTGATCTTGCAAATTAATCTACACCATTGATCAAATATTAAGTGAAGTATATAAATAGAAGCTTTCATTTTGTTCAAACCCTCTAGCACTTTTATTATCAAAATATCCTTAGTACTTTTATTATCAAAAATCTCTCTAGCACTCTTATCACTATCAAGGATTCAAGCATTATCAAGCTTTATCATTGTCATTTATCAAGCATAGTTATCATTTATATTTGAGCATTTATCATTATCATTGCATCATATCAGTATTGTTCTTTGATAGTTTGTTACTTTGAAGAGAAACCAACAATGGAGCAAATAAAGGTCTTAACTATGATGACTTGTGTGTTATCTAAATTCTATATTATGAGAAAAACTTTAAAAATTCATTGTGTGATAATAAGAGTGTGAGTTTTGTATTATTGATATTTGTGATCCATATTTCCATCATCTACAAAAACACCTCATAGATGAGTATTGATTTGCACACCTACATGAGCTAGATTTATTATATGAGAGGTGATTCGAAACCTTAAATCACCTACATGCATATCAAAATCACCTATATCTCAATTATAAGAAGATCAAAACCCATTAGCTTTATATTGGTGATCTAGTACTTAAGGAAAATCAAAGGAATCTGCAAGATAGAGATAATAGAGAAAAGTTCAAACCCAATTGGCTAAGACCTTCCATTATCACCACCATATATGAATCAAGAGCCTATCAACTTACTACACTAGAAGTTAAACCATTGGAGTAACCCATGAACATCATGCATCTCAAAAAAAGTCAAGCTTGATCCTCAAGATATACCACAAAGTTAAGAAAAATACAAAAACATAAAAAGTAAAGAGAAATTATTCATCCAATGGAGAAAAAGTCAAGCTGGAGATAATAGAGAAAAGTTCAAACCCAATTGGCTAGGACCTTCCATTATCATCACTAAATATGAATAAAGAGCCTATCAACTTACTACACTATAAGTTCAACCATTAGAACAACCCATGAACATCATACATCTCAAAAAAATTCAAGTTTGATCCTCAAGATATCCCAAAAAGTTAATTAAAATACAAAAAAAAAGTAAACAAAAATTATTCATCCAATGGTGAAAAAGTCAATCTAGAGATAATAGAGAAAATTTCAAACCCAATTGGCTAGGACTTTCCATTATCATCACCATATATGAATCAAGAACCTATCAACTTACTACACTAGAACATAAAAAAAATTGGCTTTGCTCTGCTCTGATGTTTCCTGCTCTGGCTACTTTTTGAATTTTTGGCCACTATTGTAATTTCACTATTTCATGGGTCGATCAGGGGGGAAGGGGCGGTGGGAAGGCTCCCCATTCCAAGGATGTTGTCCTCTTTCCTGGCGTTGTGCCTATGGTGGTAGCAACCAATCTGGCTATTTCCAATATGACGTCCCTGCCTTGTACTTCAATCCTTTACCATAGGGAATTGATAGAGGGAATATCTAGGAAGTCTCCCATTTCTTCGTCTTCCAGGCTCAACTCTATTTTTTTAGAGGAAGCACTAGCTTCCTACATGGACAAAATGGTGGGTTCTGACTCGCTAGCTTCAAGTAAAAGGCTTTTGGTATTTGCTTCCTGCTTGGTGACTGGATGGGAAGTAGATGTCCCTGAGGTTATATTGATGAAGGTGATGGATAGCCTCAAAATGGTGCTTGTTGGAATTTTTTTGGCGTACAAGCCAAATATTGAATTGGTTCATCAGTGGGTTGCTTTGTAATGCCCCATCGTGCGAACCCCAAAGGACAACTAGAACTAAAAAATTACAACATAATTTTAAAAAAAAAATGTAAACTAACATAAGATGTACATTAGCATATAATTCATGTAATGCAATTATACCAATGCAATATCAACTACTTCCTCTAGGGTACATGTGACGATATTACTAAACATGAACCCATTCCTTCGTGATAATTAACGAATCCCAAGATTACATTATGAAACCATAATATAGAATAAGTAAATAATGTACATACATCCATTATAGTACATCAATAAGGAACATCCATAAATGAACACATGACATAATCAAGTGTATAAATATATAAACATTACAATGATAAAATTAGAATATAAAAGTACATCATTCAAGGATTACATCAATACAATGGTACCTCCCAACACGAACGAGAATAGTACAACATGGAATGATACAACCGAAATGAATGAGTATGAAGCATCAAGACTGATCCAACTCTGGTACATCTCAGAGTCACTACAAATGGTACCACTCTACACAACTCAATATTCGACTGGGGACCTAATGGGGTGCTAAGCACGTTCCACCTGGCCATGTGGACCCTGAGGCCCACCCCCCATGCTACGAGTTGACAAGAAAGACCCACAACATAGAAAATCAAGCAACAAGACTCAACAAACAAGAGTAACAACAAGCACAAGGAAACATCTGCTTCCAAAGGAACAAAAGCAACAAAGGGGAAACAACAAACATTCAAGGTTGCTAAGGGTAGAGTGTCATCACATGGCTTGACATGGGTTACCCAATCTAGATCTTCATAGGTTACCGACCCCCATCCTGGGTTACCCTGGCAACCTCAACCGATCCACGGCTCCCATTCTTACACATGCGGAATCAACTCACCTTTCATGAAGACAAGGTAGTTGATTTTCCATTCCAAGCCTTCTCTTCTCATCCCAAGCATAAACAAGTTCTTGGGCCATGAGAGAGGCATCCATTATCTTGTATTAGTGTGAATTAATACCCACCCGCTAACTATTTATTAGGTTATCACTTAATTAACTCAACTTCCACATGAGTTACCCAAGATACCACTTAGGGTTCCGACCCCTGTGGGAAGCCACTCTCCCTTCTAGCAACAAAATCTCATAACACAAATGCGGCAAGCCAACCTACACAAAATTTTAAGGCCAAATAAGTAAATACAAGTGAGGCATACACCATCTCACACTCGAACTTCATAGTAAAACCACTTCCAAGTGCAGGGCTAAGCCCACCAAAATCAAACCATTGATATGAAAACTAATGATAAAACTGTATTTCATTCCCCACCTCTGGAAGCCTAAGAGACCGACCACCCAAGACTCACAAACAAGGGTAAGACAAAGAAAAATGGTTTTCTAACATAAAATTTCAACATAAAAAATCTCCTTAGTAACAATTAACTCAAAAGGGAGACAAAATGACATGAAACCATCAAAATAAACCTTTAAACACCTGAATACATTCAATGTATCAATCCTAAAGAATAAAAACCAATCAAATACATTTTATCTTTTTGATCATTAAGAAGTAATTTAAAATAACCGAAGAAGTTATCTAAGCACATTTTCTAAATATCCAATAAATATTTATCACACAGATTATTTTCACTAACATATCAAAAGCAATTAAATCATCGTTTACATTTTACCCTTTTTACTCATGATGGAATTATTTAAAATAATACTAGAGATTAGATAAACATACTTTGTAATTATCTAAATACACTTTTCCACAAACCAATTATATTTCTTTTTATAAAATTAATGAGTTATAAATATAATTATACGTATTTATACATACATATGGATATATATATACACATATACATATATTTCATTCTAAATATTGGCATATACACATATATGCATATATATATATGTATGTTTATATGTATATATATAAATAAATAAGTTTAATTCAAAGTAATTAGCTGGTTACATCCAGTTACAAATGTATGATTACCATACCCTTGGACAGCGAACTAAATGCACTATAAAACCCGCATATCAAAGCAAACACACACATATATATTCATTAAAATAAAACTACAAATTGAAATACTCAGACAAGATTTATACATGTCACCAAAATCTCACATCTTCATAATGTGCTATAATATTTCTATGGTTTACGTTGTGACTCTATAACTTATTTTTGGGACACTAGATGTTAAATCTTAAGGATCCATTGCAAATAAATCTACAGGTAAGTGAATGGCCGATTTCATCACTGTGTTACCTAAATTTAATATTTCAGGAGGATTATTTCATTATCTTTTCATAGATGATCTGCAGCAATAAGAGTCTAAAAAGGAAAGATAACTATGCTGGTGGCTTAGGAGAAACTTTAGCTTTTAAAAGAAAACATCAAACCAATTCAACAAGTAGACACAAGAGCTACAAATCTGCTAAATGTACTCTATGTGTGGCAGAGATGGATGCTTGGGTGTGCAAGGTATGCGAGCTATTTCAAATGTGGCCTCGAGGAAACCTCTTTTCATAGTATGGAACAATTGTAAGGTGGTCTGAAAGGATCTGTTTTGGAAGGCCTACAAAAATATAGAAATGAATATACATGAAAAATTAAGAGGTATAGGCATGTCTCACGCACTACCTAGCAAGGCGCCTCAAGAAGTGTTACCTCGCGGAATACAATGATCATCAAACAATAATTGGTTGTTTTCCCTGACCTCTGTTTCATGAACAGATCAAACAAAATATGGGTTTCTTGTATGAAATTTTATTGCATGAAGCATATAAGACAATGAATATGTGATACACTAAAGGAAACAATGCTACTTTTTTTTCCATCTTTTTCTATGCTTGCTTGTTTCTACATCAATTTGAAATCTTATCTTCTTATTTATTTTAAATGACCTTATTTTCGACATTAAAATAATTATATTTTCATGATAATAACTTATTAATTATTATTAACTTCAATTTAAAACAATGCTTTAACAAAACAATTTAATCCAATTATTTATTAACAAATCATATTCTTTATATTTCATAAAATTAATTTATTTAATTATCATTTTAATTTTGAAATTTATTTAATTTACTAAGTAAATCAATTTTAATTTAACTAATTAATTTAAACAAAGCCATATAAAACTATTATGTTTACCACCTAATCCAATAAGACAATAACCCACGAAATCACAAATAAACACTTACACAAATGTTCAAAAGGTTCAATATGGAGGGGCACTGCATGCTTCCACTTGGAATCTAAAAGGCAATGTAACCATAAATGCGATGTCCAGAGGTATTTTTATTTTTTCATTTGTTGTTTACGAAGACATGCTGAAGGTTTTAACTGGGGGTCCCTGAGCTTTTGACCCTGGCTTTAAAAACTTTCTCTGTATGCAAATGAAAACTGGGTTTTGACCTATTGGCTGACTTGGGGGCCTTGGCTCCAACTTGGGTATGCCTCCTGGGCCTTCCTCTAGAATTTTGGGAAGAGGAAATCTTAAAGGGCATAGCTAACTACTTTAGGATCCTTTTGGCTATAGATAAGAAAACTTAGGAGAGAACAAGACTGGTGTATGCCAGAATGTGTGTTAATGTAGCAGTGAATATGGTCCTCCCTTCTTCAATCCTACTTAAGTCAAAGTTCAGTAACTGGACTCAAAATCTCGAGTACAAAAAATCTTGTCTCTTTTGCCAACAGTGTAAGAAGTTTGGACATCTAATTGAATCTTGTGGGAATAATTCTGCAGAAGGTTCAAAGGCTAAGGAAAAAATATTTGAAGAGGACCACCTGGACAATGAAATGGCTTCTTATATGCATCCTACTCCTATTTCTGCTTAGGAGGTGTCAATTCCCCTCCTGAAGGATAATGTAGAGTTGGACTTGAAATCTATTGATGTTCCTCTTGTTGATGTCAAAGATTCAGTTAGCCTGAACCTTGAAGTGGTTGCCCCTACTTCTTCCCTTCCAACTCTGGGTTTCCCTATAATGGAGGTTATGGGAGGGGAAAATGTAAATATGGACAAGATTCAAGTTGGGGATCCCCTGAAAGAGGAAAATGTGATGGCTCAGAAGGTGAAGGAGCAGACTTATGGTGCTAGTGAAGACCTGGAAGAAGGTGAATATGTTCTAGCTGATAAAGTAGTGTCTCTGGAGGACATGAACTCATTTTCTCAAATTGGAGCAGGAAACCTGAGTGACTCGTTGGCTCTTCTTGGCTTCCCTCAAGGGTCTAGTGATTAGGATGATGATGAGGGATGGTCCCAAGCTTCAACAAAAGATAAAAAGAAAAAGAAATCGGATGTGGGAGGGGGTAATAAGCTCGGAAGACCCTCCCAAAAGGACTCAAGAATGAAAGATACATTGAGGGATGTACCAACAGGAAAACAAAGAACCTTAGACTTGATTGTGGGATTGAAGCCCAAGAAGAAGTAGCCTGGGGTGCTGATTTAGGGTGGAGGTGGGGTCATATTTGGTTTTATCAATGAAGTACCTCTCTTAGAACATAAGAGGCCTTAATAACCCATATAAATAGTTTTTGGTGAAATCTTGCATTCTTGATAATAAAGTTGATGTTCTCCTTCTATAAGAAATGAAGATGAAGAAAGAAAATTTTGATAAAGCTATTTTGAATATATGTCTAGGAGCTAATTAATTTGTAATTGAGGTGGAAGGAGCTTCAGGTAGAATTGCTACCCATTGGAATCCTTCTAAATTTAAAGGCACTTTTTGTTTGGCTTGTAAGCACAACCATTTGATTACCCTTGAAGACATAACATCTCAGGAGAAATGGAATCTTATAAACATTTATGCTCTAAATTCTGGAATGGATAGAGTTCATCTTTGGGAATAGCTAAGTGATGTTATTTTTCTTAGGAAGGATGACCACTAGTTGCTTGGAGGGGACTTAAATTCTCCTCTCCTTCCTTCAAAAAAGTCAAGAGGGTTGGATGATTATTCTGACAGTTTGACAAAACTGGCTGACTTATTCAATTTGGAAGGTCTTATATCCCCCTCCAAGGAACTAAGTATACTTGGTTCAATAGAAGGAATGGAAGCCATCTAATCCAAGTTAAATTGGATCAATTTTTGACCTTTTCCAATTGGAATATTTCTCAATTCCTTTCTCTTTCTGTTCTCCCAAGATCAGGTTCTGATCATAATGCCTTGGTACTTAAAGGAAATATGGATCATAATAGGGGACCCTTCGCTTTCAAATTTGAAGCATTATGGAGTCTCCACCCATATTTTTCTGCTTTGGTTAAATCTTGGTGGGAGGAACCAATTTTTGGCACACCTATGTATTGTTTGGTGGAAAAACTAAGTAGAATAAAGAAAAAAGTTAAGGGGTGGAATAAGATGACTTTTGGAAACATCTTTTAAATAAAGAACAGCTCGGGAAAAAGTATAAAAGAGGTTTAGGATATCATGGAGGATGGCCAAGTGGATGAAGAGATATGTGCCAAGGAAAGAGACCTTAGATCACAATGGTATAAGATAAACAAAATGGAGGAAATCTGCTGGAAACAAAAATCAAGTGTCCAATGTCTAACGGAAGGGGATAGGAATACTAAATTCTTCAACCAATCCACTCTAAAACACAGAAGAATAAACAAAATTAGATCACTTGTGAAAGAGGATGACTCTATTGTAACCAATGAAAAAGATATTGTGGGGGAAGTTGTTAACTTCTTCTCTTTCTATCACATGGCCCCTGGAAATGCTCCTTAGGTAAATGTTGGCTTTCTTGAAGTGATCCCTAATGTAATTTATGATGCTGACTTAAAAATGATGACTAATGTTGTATCTATGGAAGAAGTCAAAAAAGCGATATTTTCTTTTGGTGCCTTTAAAGCTCCTGGCCCTGATGGTTCCCCCCCTGCCTTTTTCCAAACCTACTAGGACATAGTTAAAACTGATCTTTTTAATGCTGCTAGGGATTTCTTTAGGTCGGGTAGGCTATTGAATCAAATGAATGCTACTTTCATAGCTCTAATCCCAAAATCTATTGATGCCTCAGCCATGAATGATTGTTGACCTATTAGTTTTTGCAACACGATCTATAAAATTTTGTCTAAAATTTTGGTACTAAGACTTAAACCAGTACTTGGTAAAATGATTGACTCAAACCAAAATGGTTTTGTTCAAGGTAGAAATATTCTTGATGCTATTTTTTCACCCATGAAATTATCCATTCAATGGATCACTCTAAAAATCTTGGGATGGCCTTCAAAATTGACATTTCTAAGGCCTATGATAGGGTTTCCTAGCCTTTCCTATTTGTTGTTCTCAAGAAGTTTGTGATAGAAGGAAGATTCCTAAAAATGATCTTTGCCTGTGTTACATCCCCTAAGTGTTATGTTCTGGTCAATGGTGTCCCTCAAGGTTTCTTCTCCTATGGTCATGGGCTAAGGAAAGCTAACCCCCTCTCTCCCTACCTTTTTATTATTGTTGCTAAAGTTCTAAAAAGGTGTTAAAGCTGCCTCTTCTCTTATGCCTAAGTCCCACCAACATTTTGTTGATGATACTCTTATGTTTGGGGAAGCCTCAGTGGGGGAAGCAGGTCATTGCAAATAAGTTCTCAACGACTAGGCTATTGTTTCAGGTCAATGTATAAACTATGAAAAAACCAAAAATTACTTCTTCAATACTGACTAGCAGATTAAGGATAGAGTCATAAAAATCCTGGGATGTAAGGAAGTTGATTTACCTGATGCTTATTTGGGACTCCCTTTGTTCTCTGAAAAGTTGGAAAATAATTACTAGAATCAATTGATTGAAAGGCTCCAAAACAAGCTTGCTGGTTGGAAGGGGAAGCTTCTTAGACTGGCGGGAAAAATCAACTTATTAAAGCCTTCCTTCAGAATATCCCTGTTTATTACCTATCTCTTTTCAAAATACCTGCCTCTATTGGGGAGAAGATTGAGCAAATTTAGAGAAAATTCCTATGGTCAGGAACTAAAGGAAAGAATAGATTGTCCTTGGTTAGCTAGGAAAAAGTGTGTATGCCCAAAAGAAGTGGAGGTTTGGGACTAAGAAAAATATCCATGCTAAACAAATCCATAATGGCTAAAATTGGTTGGAATCTAGTGGAAGGCTCTAAAGACTGGGTTAAAAATTTTCAAGCAAAATACTTGAGGAACAAGAATTCTGGTTGTTTTCTTTCAACCTCTGATCTTCCTAGTGGTTCAGCTTTATGGAACCATCTTGTGAGATTGAGGAATGTGCTGAAGATGGGGGTTAGAAAGAGAATTGGGAATGAAAATAATACAGATTTATGGAAGGAGACTTGGATAGAGAATTCTACTATGTGCTCCTTAGAAGTTCTTAATCCTCTTAATCTTAGCCTTAACAAGATTTGTGGTAAAAATGTATTTGATTATATTAACTGAGATATGGAGGAACCTAAATGGAAGGAGTTCAATTTTCTCTTAAGAAGGAACAATTTGAGAGGCCAAAGATAGGTAAATTGGGACCTAATCCTAACTAGACTGCATAACCTGATTGGGGAGGCTAAGTGGTTTGATAGAGAAAGGGGTGATGAATGGATTTGGAAAGGAAACTCTTCTAGTTATTTCTCAGTCAAGAAGAACTATGAAGAAATGGTGAGGATTTAGGTTGTTGTCCCAAACCATTTCTCAGAAAGGGTGTGGTTAAAGAATCTAGTTCCCAAAATTAATTGTTTCTGGTGGATGGTGGCCCATGGGAAAATTATCACTATTGACAATCTGGTAAGGAGGGGTTTCCAATTGGTTAATAGGTGTTTTCTCTGTAAACAAGAAGAGGAGTCAATAATTCATATATGCTTTTGCCACCAATTTGTGAGGGAAGTGTGGTCCTCTTTCTTGTTTTTGTTGTCCTCAAACTGGGTGTTTCCAAATTCCATGAGGCATTTTTTTGAAAGTCAGTCAAATTTCCCCTTCTCACATAATGTGGTTGTTGACCTTTGGAATCAAGTTCCTCCATTTGTCACTTGGATTTTATGGAAGGAAAGGAATAATAGAATATTCAGAGAAGTTGAGAGAAGTAGCTAGGAGGTTAGTTTGATTATAAAATCCCAAATTAAGGAAAAAATTGAGGATGGAAGACACAACTTCTCCAAAACCTATCCTAACTACAAATAAATGAGGATCAAACAGAATTGGGGAATAAGGAAGGATCTAACAAAACTCAACTGGTCAAAGATGCTTAACAGAATGGATACTGTGTGGAGCCCTCCACAGGAAAATTGGATAAAATGTAATTTTTATGGGTGCTCAAAAGGAAACCTAGGACAAGCTAGAGCAGTGGGTCTAGTTAGAAACCATAAAGGTGGCTGTATTGTGGGCTTTGGAGTGAACATGGGTATCTGCTCTAATAATAAAGCCAAAACTATGGACGCTCTTGGGGGTTTCAATACTCTAAAGGAGTTGGGGTATACAAATTTCATATTAGATGGGGACTCTAAGCTAATTATGGATATTCTAAATGAAGAAGCTGCACCACCATGGGAATTAAAAAATATAATAGATAGATGCAACGCCATTAAGAAGTATTTCAACAATTGTAAGGTGCAACATGTTTATAGGCAAGGAAATAAAGTTGCGGACTGTGCTGCCAATGTGGCACTAAGTTGTAGGGGATGGACACGTTGGACAAGTGGTAACATGTCAAAGTCTCTAAGAGACTTAATCCTAAGTGAAAATTTTGAGAATGAATATCATATGCAAAAATGATAGATTGGTTTTATGCGGAAAAAATGAGTACCAAGTGGTTCCTTTTGGATTTCCATGTAATGATGGCATTTGGAGTACAGGTTTGTATAGGATGATATCAGATGGAGGTAATATTAGTAATTCCCCTTTAAAGAAGGTGACCAGAAATCACATGAAATTAATGAATTTGCTAAGTGTGGTCATTTCTATGCATGTCGAAATGCATTGTGTCAGCAATCCTCATATCTCTAAGATGGGGAAAGGTATGAATTTCAATGGGGATTTAATGATGAGACTTACACTCTAGGAAATGTGGAGCTGGCTTTCTCAATATGAAACTTCTTGATTCACAAATTTGTATTTTCTTTGTGTGTTATTTGGTGTAAGAGTGCTTGTGGTATCTAGGGAAAGAAGAAGATTGTGGGTGTGATTATGAAGAAAAGTATGTCTCACCAAAAGAATTTGCAGAGGAGTAAAATGGGAGGACCAAGGAAGATAGCAAAGCCTCCAAATTTTCAATCCCTAAAACATAATGTGGATTTATAGAGAATGTTTGAGAATGTTGGTACGGTTTCGTTCTTCGAATCCCTGAAAGGATATAATGAAAACCTAATGGCTAAATTTATGAACTCCTAGAAGAAGGGAATTGTCACCAGTGGTGCAATGAAATTCAAGGTTACCACTACATTCATTGCTAAAGCTATGGATTTGGAGAATAATGGGATTAAAGTGGCAAAGAAAAGTGGGGCGGATTACCGAAGATTTGTTGACAAGTTCTTGCATGATGGGGAAAATCTCAAGAGATTTTAGAATGGGTATGCTAGACTAGAACTTCCTCCTTTTGCTTTAGTTAGTCTGTTTGTAATGAGATACTTTACTCTTGAGGGTAGGTACATGTCGGTACATGTGTACCATTTTCCTTTGCTAAACCATATCCACCATGGCGAGAGAATCAATTTTCCCTTTTATCTGTTGTCCTCCTTATAGCTTAATATCAAAAAAGGTGCTAGTCCTCCTCTTCACCAAGGCCTTATGCTTACCCTGTATAAGTATGCCCTAGCTTTGAATCCTCATGGCAATCCCATATCTGGCCATAATGTGAACCCTAACCATTTTGAATAAAATAATGAAGAACAAATTGATGAGGAAAACCCCATTGCTATTGAAATCCTGGTGGGGGAATCTATCCCTTGCCAACCCCCCGCAATTGTTGTTGTGTGTGCTTATTTCTGCTAAAAGTAATTCTCCTATGGAAAACATGTCAAACCCCTCAACTCTAAGGTCGCAGAAGGGTGATGAAAATAGAATTTATGAGATTGAGCTCCTTAGAGCCACACCTGAGAAAAGGAAACATTCACCTTTGCTACTGGAACTCCCAAAGGCTATGAAACCAAAAAGAGACATAAATCATAGGTATGTTATCAATATCACAGAGGCAGGGAATCAAAGTGAGGAGGTAAAGGAAAATTTACATGGGAAAGGGAGTGGTGGTAGTGGGGGGAGAAGGTTGGCATGCCTAGCAAATGTTAATTCGAAAGATAAAAAAAGGAAAATAGAAAATGCCTATGAGTGAGGAGGAGAACCTGGGGTATGAAGAATTCGGAACCCAGGAGGAAGATGACTTTGAGGACATGGACTTTGAAGACTCTACATATGATATGGGGGAAGATGGTTCGAAGGAGGATAAGGAAGAGGAGGAGGAGAAAATTGAGCCTTCCAAGGAGAATTTTGAGGTTGAAAATGTTTAGGATGTTGGTGAATTGGGACATGATGTTGGGAATCAGGGTAGGGAGAAAAATACTGAGGAGTTAAGTATTGATCTTTTAAAGAGTAGGCTAACCTTTTTGTAGGTACAATTTGAAGATATGGAGAAGGTATTTGTTACTCTCATGAGGGTAACTAACAAATTGATGAGGAGGGCAATGTTGGGCGTGGCTTCTGGGGAAACAAAGATTACCAGGCAATTAAAGAAATATGGGAAACCTGATACCCTAAATATGTTGGATGAAATAGAGGGACTTGATTGGTGTGTGTGCGAACCCCCTGCCTTGGTACCTGCAAAACAACAAGAATAAACAAGTTAGATAAGAGATTGCAAGCCAAAACAAGAATTCCCCATGAAATCCATTTACAACCTCAAACTAGGAAAGAAAATAACAAAGAACGCAATGAAAATGATAAAACAAAGATTAAATCCTAATTATATGTGCAAACTCATGATCCCATGGGGGAATTGGTGCCAATTTGATGTGAAAATTGGCCCTTTCTCAATTCCTATGATGCAAGCTTGATGTGTTGAAGATGATTGATCCACTTTGTTGATGAAGAATGAGAACTCCAAGCCAAAATCTGTAAAAAACCTAGCTATGACTCAATGATAATGGATGAGATTCAAGAGATATTTGAGCATGGTAACTTTTTCTAGATTGTGGATGATGAAGTGAGGATATGATCTCTTTATCTACATAATTCCAAGATGGATGAATGTCCAAATTTGAGCAATGTGGGACTAGCATTCATCCAATGATATGATGCCACTTGTCAAGCTATGAATGGATGAGGCATGTGCAAGATTTGGGGTTTGTGCCAATAAATGCATAATTTTGAATTTCAAATTTGTTGAAATGGAATGCAAGAGGGAAGGGAAAATGCAATGAATGCCACTTGGCTCAAGGCAAAGGACATGTAAGATGAATTTATTGCATTGTTGGATGTACATGTTTACTTGGAATTTTTGAATTCAAATTGAGAGAATATTCCAAAAGATGCGTTGTGAGGAAAATAGAGATTTAATAAATAAATTAAATCTATTTTCATGTGAAACTTGCATTATCTAGAGGATGTGACATGAGATGAGATTAAATTAATCAGGGGTTAATTAATTTAATGAGAGAGGTTAGATGATGTGACCTATTTGACTCAAATTTATGGATTTATTTAAATCAAATAAGAGAGAAATATGACAAGAGATTAATTAAATAAGGATTTTGATTTATTTAATTAAAAGAGATGTTAGATTAAATCAAATAAGGTTTTAATTTATTTAATTTAATGGATAGGTTTTAGAGATTTAATCAAATAAATTGATTATTTAATTAAACAGGGATAATTAGATCAGATGGATTGATTTAATTAACAAGAGAGAGTGACTTAATTAGACAAAATGATTTATTTAATTAAGGGATGAAAGTTGATGAGTTTAATCAGATAAGGATATTTGATTAAATGGTTAGACTGAGGGATGATTCAGGAAGAAACGATGTTAGTAAGTCAGGATTAGATGCACAATGTCAATTAGTATATTTTATGTGTTTACATTTTGCCCCTCTTTGAAGCAATGCACTCGTTGCGTTGGTTCAAAGAATAAACGATCTTGATCAAAGCCAAAAAAATTTTATATTTAAAAACTTGCCCCATTGCTTCATGGTGACAAAAAACATGCCATTATAATGCCCCCTCGAGAGATCGGATGAAAATTTTAATTTTTTGGGTGACCTCGCGAATAAAGATGACAAAGTACCTAACAGGTCTGAAAGGGGTCTGGGAGGCTAAAAACATGTCTAAACACAATAAAATGATGAAAAACAAGCCTCAATCAGACAAAAGTAGGTTCAGGGGTCCAAAACCCTAGTAGGACAGCTATTCAGGGTTTAAAAACCCTAATTTTTAGGATTAAAAGGGGCCCGAGGGGTCACTTTCAAGTTATTTTCACACACCTCTGCTAGCAACCTTGAGATTTGAGCTCTGACTCTCCGACGATATGGCACAATGACAACTTCCCCTGCACATCACCGATCGAGTTCAGAAATACCAGCGGCCACCTAGCATCGGGGCACCAACATGTGACCCTTACCTAAGCTTCATTTTTTCATTTAATGCTTTAATTAATGCTTTAAAGGAACGGCACTATATAGCACCGCTCGACATTCAAACTGCGTCGCACGGTGTTGTTTTGTGCCAGAGTGGTGCAATTCAGAGTTTAAAAACTCTGACGTTGGGCTCGGGCTCTATGGGCTGGTTTGACAAAGTGTGATGCGGCGTCGCCCATTTCACGAAAATTGTGACGCTAGCAGGGAAAGTGCGCTACGGCGACACCATTTGGCTCTTTTTGGGCTCTATCGTCAGAGTTTGAGTAGAATCAAACTACGACGCCATCACAAATTGTGCTGCTGGGGAAGTTTCTGGAGCATTCGACCAGGAATTTTTTTATAAATTTTTTAACACGTTGACCTTCCTTGATGCAAAATGCGATGAGGGAGCTCTACTCTTGGGAGCACCGGTCGCGAGATTTGGCTAGCATCCTACGGGACCTGAGCGATAGGGACCAGGATCGACTAGGAGTTTTGGGATTGTGGCACATTGCGTACACAACGCTCGTGCACACCCACCTAGGGATGTTATCAGCGTTGTCTGAGAGGTGGCACAACGAGACGTCATCATTTCATCACCCCACTGGCGACACTACCATCACTCTGGAGGACGTTTGGCACATTCTACAATTGCCTATTCATGGCTGACGGGTGATATTTGATATGGACAAGGGACACGAGGATTGCAGCAGAGTCCTCACCACACGGGACATCATTTTCTGTGAGGGACATATAGAGTTAGAGTGATACAGGGTCATAGCACCTCCCTACCGCTAGGCGGTTGTAGCTATCATTTCAGGTCTTGTTGCCCTAGACAGATGAGGGTGATATTTCAGTCCCAGATGGGGGTATTGCTGGGAGTGAATGGTTCGAGATAGGCCAGTTCACTTCACATGGGGGCCTGTTCTTCTAGCTTCGCTTTACATGGAACTTCATGAGTACGTATACATAGACGGCAGAACGCTGGGGGTTGGGGTGAATTTACTTCACATTTGGGCGTGGAAGCACATTTATGTGCTACGTCCATGTGTCGTTCTAGTTCTGATGGGGGCAGACAATGCCCTCATGGCATGATATAGAGGCAGTGTGTCCTTTACACACACTAGTAAGCACGAGATCCCCTACTAGAGGTGGGTCTTAGACGAGATGCTAGTTTTCACTTGGCGTCCATACCTTGGTCAGCCTGGATGGGCCGACGATGCTAATTAGCTCTTTTATTGCCGCCAAGACCAGTACATGCAGGGACAGGAGCATATGATGATCAAGAGGTACCTGCCCAGGCATGTACAATGTTAGTTCAAAGAGCCACAGGATTGACCTGATGACGGCTATGTAGCCATCTTTGCTCGCAGCATGACATAAATGTCATGGGGACATTGTATTCCTACTTCAGAGGCAGCTGACAGTTTTCATCATTTGGTAGCCCGACCATGGGCTTACGATCAGGGTTTAGCAGATCCAGGCACCACCGAGGCCTACAGGGACTGGTTCTGACCTCCACTTCGGTTGACCATTCTAGGTGAGGATCCAAATGTGCACAGAGTCAAGGGTAGAGGGAGAGGATGAGAGCGAGGACAGAGGGTTGAGATTTGATAGGATCCACTAGTTGTGCCCCCAGTCTCGCCAGGTCACAGAGATGTTCACATGTAGGATCAGCAGCAGGAGCCACCATGAGACGAGGATAAGCCTTGAGTACAGCCACATGTGTAGCCATAGGGACAGGCAGATGCTCGATATGCACTAATTATGCAGTTGCAGGCCCAGGTTCAGGCCGTGATAGCTAAGAGAGATCAGGCGAGGGCTGAGAGAGAGTAGCTCAGAGCAGAGAGAGATCAGGCTGTGCAACAAACATAGGCTGCAGAGCTACAGGAAGCCACTGAGCTAGGTCGCAGACAGCAGATAGAGAGTATGACAGCCTCCTCCTCCTCCTAGGGTACAGTGTCAGTTCGATCCTATAGGGATGCTATCTGAGAGGCAGAGTATTACCGACGGTCCTATCATGAGGCTGTACCCAGAGCCGAGTGGGTCCCGGAGTATTTAGAGTGAGCCAGCCATAGACCACCAGAGGGTCACAGTGATAGGGGCAAGGGAAACATTCATAGGGATCAAGTTTGATCGAGATGATATATAATTTTTGTGCCTTATGGGCTCATTTTTGATAGCCCGATGGCCGTTTTGTACCGATTGACACACATGTACAGTGTTTTGATTTATTCTTTGTACTATGACAGTGACATTATTGATGATATATATGGGTCGATTTTGATTTTGATGCGATGCACTATGTTCTCCTTTATGCATGGATGGTTTATTTCTATATGCTTTGCAGTGATGTCTTTATGGATGCATTTATTTCTGATGATGTATGCATTATGATTATGACTAACAAATCTATATTATGTTAACCTATGATATGCAAATGTGATGGTTTATTTATGATAATGCAAATGCAATGGTCCGATATGTGAAATTATATGATCTATGGTGCATATGCAAAATGATATATAAATTGTGCTTATGAAATGTTAATAAATGGATGCATATATGAATTGTTTGTAATGAATTTTATACGTCTATGCCAATGTGGAATGATTTACGCAATGAATGTTTTATGATGTTATTTATAAGATGATATGGATAATGAAATATGAAATGCGATGGTCGTAATATGCTGCAAATGAAATGGTGTTAATGCATAATGAGATGGTTTTATGAGATGCTTAGAATAACAAATGTTATTATCCTAAACGTAATAAATAATGATGTATGTGATGCAATAATATGTTAATGCAAAGTGATATGCTGATGCGTAATGTAATGTGAATGTAAAGTGGTGAGATGATGTCATTTATGTTATGCAAGTATGTATGCCTAATGAATTAAATGCTTATATACCTATTGATTATGCGAAAAATGATTATGAAATGCTTCTGTAGATGCTTATGTGATGATTTATATGGTAGATGGTAATATAAAATGGTTATGAAATACAAATGAATGTTTATGCTATGATTGATATAATGCCATGAGATGCAATGTAATGGGTGAAATGCACTGACATGGATGCACGTATTTATGAAGAATGTTTATGATAACCTGTTTATATGACGATAAAAATGCAATGCGTATGTTTCCTATATGATATGTTTATGTGATATGCTAATGATTTGTGGATGCAGGATCGGTGACGATGATGGTGGTGATGATCAACTGTCATAGTACCTTGTTAGTACAGTTAGTAAGAAAAGAAGAAGTCATTTCATCAAGACACAAGATGATGCAAATGCAAATGATGATGATGATGATTACTTGTCAAGGAATTGGGACTTTCAAAGGGTGAAATTTTCTTTTGTTTGATAACACACGTGGTATGATACATCAAGGTATAGAAAACCAGGATGGCGTTGTACCCAGTGAAATGAACTTTGACTTGACAAGTAGATAGGAGCATTCTTGTTCACACTTGACATACGGAAACCTTGCTAGGATGCACTTCAGAAGTTTAGACACCACGGACCAAAACACAGAAAGGTAAACCTATCCATGCAATAGTCAACAAGGTTCCCTAGACCTCTTCCATACATACCTAACAAAGCAAGTATTCGCCGAGGTAATATTACAAGAATGTCCAACAACCATAGCAGGAAAAAGATAATGATCGTTGCCCCATTCCTATTTCTCTAAATCCTCTATTTTAGGATATCATCGAGATGTCATTAGAATGAGCGCAAATAAGATAAGTCAAAAGATAAAGACCAAGTAAACAAACAAACTAATGCTCTTCAATACCGCTAATGGAAAGAGGATGTGTTTTCTAAGGATGATAACCGAAACTTATTGCCAAAAGATAATGCCCATTGTAGGAAGGATATATCCTAGGACATGTTAGTGGATGGCGGCATGTCATTTCGTTTATCCAAAGTGTTCTAAGGGATGATTGATATGGGACCAATTCAGCTGATGAGTTACCAATACAAAGAGATAACCAACTTGCTTACGCATCGACTTAGACTTAAGACTTGACGTTTGGAGTTTTACTTTTAATCTACTAGACTTGTTTCTAACTGTGTCACCAAAGGTTTATGATGACGATCAGTTTATTATTAGTGGTGTTTATTGCGGGTGCAAGCAAGATGAGTCGTATGGGTTTTTTCAAATATTTGGATGTTTTTGATCATTTTGAGATGTTTTGAGGCTGTTTTTGGTATTTTTTGAGATTTTGCAAATGTTTTGATCTTTTAATTTTCTAATGTTTTTGGGATTTTTTGAGATTTTGACCAAGAGACTAACCTAAAGACCTATCCTAGGGGTCTTGGGAGCTGATCAATAGATTAGCCTTTCCTATGTTATACACGCAGAGACCACGTAGTTCCACTAGACGACTTGACCAATTTACAGATGATGATATACATGATGAGATGTTAGTTTATTATGATGTAATCCTAAAGGACTGACCTAAGTGTCTCAGGGGATGATCAAAGATCAACCTTTCCTACATTCAAGCTCATAGATGACGTAGTTTGACTAGACGACCCTGTTTTTAACTTTTTGACCTGTTTTTGGATTTTGATATGTTTTGAATGTTTTTGGATTTTTCTAATTTTCTAATGTTTTTGGATTTTCTGATTTGAGGACTTTAAGATCATACACGAATCTGATTCAATAAGAACATGCCCCCAGAGTGATGCAATAGACTACTCTGATAAAGGTAGGACAAACTGACCTTGAGGATGGGCCGAGTAGTACTAAGAGGGATCATGATACAAAAATAGGACCAAGCTATGGTGCAAATACGAGTGGATGAGTGATGGATGGAGACACGAATGTGATGGATGATGGAAGCGAAATGGAGGGATGATGCAGAACAAGCCATATAGATCCTAGTGGATGGAAAGTTCTTATTTACACAAGGTGCTTGTTTGCCAAGTTTTCACCAAGGTACCTGCCAAGTGCCACCGAAGCGGTTTTCACTAGAGGACGATTTTTTACTATTTCAACTTTTTCTATTTTTTTTGGATTTTTTTCTTTTTTGATATTTTTGTTGTCACCAAGACGCTTGTTTTCCAAGTTTTTGCCAAGGTAACCATTTTTTCAGGACTTTTTCTAATTTTTTGGATTTTTGGTTCTATACCTTGAAAGATTTAGGCATAAAACTTTTTGAGATGAGCGCTATTCATTGGCTCCTGCAGAGGTTCCCCTTCAGGTGTTGATAGCTGATATGCTCTTGATTTGTAACTTGCTATAATGACAAACGGTCCCAACCAATTGGGTTCAAACTTGCCTTTGCTACTTGGGTTTGGGACATTTTTTTTATTTTCTTTTAAGACCAGTTCTCTGACTTGGAACGTCTTGCTTCTGATTTTCTTATTATAGCTTCGTTTGAGTCTATTCTGATAGACTTGCAAATGATTCAAAGCATCTATACATCTCTCATCCAGTAGCTCCAGCTCATTTAGTCTTGATACTCTATACTCTTCATCCGTGATGAGGTTTTGCAGTGATATCCTGAGGGATGGTAGCTTGATCTCAATGGGGAGTACAACTTCTGATCCGTAGACTAGGGAGAAGGGGGTGGCGCCAGTGGGTGTGCAGATGCTAGTTCAATAGGCCCAGAGGGTGGGATTAAGCTGAAAATTCCATTCATGACCTGCGTCATTAGCTATTTTCTTGAGGATTTTCAGAATGGTTTTGTTTGTAGCTTTGCTGGCCATTACCTTGGGATAGTACGGGGTGGAGAAGCGATGTTGGATTTTAAATTTGTCAGACAAGTCACGAACCTCCTAGTTCTTGAATGGTGTCCCATTATCCAAGATAATGGCTTGTGGGATGCCATAACGACAAATGAGATAGTTCATGATGAATTTTGAGATCTGCTTCCCAATTATATATGTCATGGGTATGGCTTCCACCCACTTAGTAAAGTACTTAGTTGTGGTTATGATGAATTTATGGCCATTAGATGAGGTGGGTGTGATTTTCCCAATGAGATCAAGTCCCCACTGTGAAAAGGGCCATGGTGTGACGATAGGATGAAGCTCTTGAGCTGGAGCATGGATGAGGTCCCCATGTTGCTGAAATTGTAGACACTTTCTAACATGATCATGTGCTTCTCTTTCCATTGTGGGCCAATAATACCCCATCCTCAGCAGTTTCTTGGCTATGGTCATTCCACTCGAGTGTGAACCACAAATATCATTGTGTACTTCAGTTAGAGTGGTTAATGCCTCCTTAGGATTTAGGCAGCGTAGCAAGGTACCTTCTATGCTTCTACGATATAGGGTATCAGCTAGGATGACAAATATGGATGCCTTTTTAACAAAGGTTCATTTTAGGTTTGATGGTAGGTCAGCGGGTATGACTCCTATTCGAAGATATGTGTAGATGTCATGATACCAAGGATCACCTGGACCAACGATTTCGCACACGAATTCTAATTCTGGTACCTCAAATGCGGGAACAAAAAGCTACTCAATCAAGAATTCATATTTTGGAACGTTGTTGGGGATGTCCAGTAGGGACCCAATTGTTTCCATGGCATCTGTTGCTCTGTTGTTGGTTCTAGGAATTTTCTCAAATGTTATTTCTATGAAAGATTCTTTGAGAGTCTCCACCAATTTCTTGTATGGAGTGAGCTTGTCATCCTTGGTCTGATATTCATTATTGACTTGATTTATGACCAACTAAGAGTCTCCGTACACTTTGAGAGCCATGATGTTCCATTGTGCTGCTATCCTGACACCTATAGTCAAAGCCTCATATTCTGAGATGTTGTTAGTGCAAGGAAATTCCAGTTTGTATGATCTTGGTATGCAATCTCCTTGTGGGGTAATGAAGAAGACACCAGCTCCTGATCTGTGCCATGTGTATGAGCCATCGAAGTATAGTTTCCAGTGGTCTACTACGTTGAGGTTAAAAATGGATTCATCTGGAAACTCTGAGATAAGAGGATTCTCATAATAAATAGGTGCTTCTGCTAGTTAATCTACAATAACTTGGCCCTTAATGGCTTTCCGCTCTACATACTCGATGTCATACTCTGACAGTATCATCACCCATTTTTCCATTCTTCTTGTGAGCATTGCCTTTGATAGTAGATACTTGAGGGGGTCAATTTTGGCGATGAGCTTTATCTTGTGTGCCAACATGTAATGTCTAAAATTTTGTGATGCAAACACTACTATGATGCATTCTTTCTCGATGAATGAGTAGTTTAGCTCATGACCGACCATTGTTCTACTAATGTAGTAGATAGCCCTCTCTATTCCATTTTCATCATGTTGAGCTAGGAGAGCTCCAAGGGTTGTTGTTGTTGTTGACACGTATAAGATCAATGGATTTCTTGGGATGAGTGGCATTAAGACTGGTGGTGTCAATAGGTATTCCTTGATTTTGTTAAATGCTTCTTCACATTTTGTATCCCATTTGTACACTACACCCTTGTGGAGTAGGTGAGAATCTAGGTTTTTCTTGTCTGCCAGTTGTGCTATGAATCGTCAGATGGATTGAAGTCTGCCTTGGAGACCTCTTAGTTTCCTTAATATTTTTGGTGCCTCCATCTCGAGGATTTCTTTCACCTTTGCTGGATTCGCCTCAATATCCCTGATGGACACTATGCATCCTAGAAATTTACCTGATTGTACGGTGAAGATGCACTTCTTGGGATTTAGTCTGACTTTGTATTCCTCCAGTCTATCAAAGATAGCACTTAGGGTTGCTATGTGATCTTTTCTCTTTCTTGACTTAGCTAGAATTTTGTCGACATAGTCTTTGAATATTTTATGAATCATGTCATGGAATATCAATGTCATGGCCCTTTGATAGGTTGCTCCTATATTCTTTAGGCCAAATGGCATCATGTTCCAGTAGTAGGTCCCCCATGGACAAGTGAAAGTTGTTTTATGTTGATCCTCTTTAGCTATCATGATCTGATTGTATCCTGAGAATCCGTCCATTAGTGATAGCAATTCATGTCCTACTTTCATGTCTACTATCATGTCGATGTTAGGAAGGGGGAAGTCATCCTTTGGACATGCCTTGTTCAAATCTCTGAAATCTATGCAAATTTTGATGGCTCCATCAGGCTTTGAGATAGGTACCAAATTTGACACCCATTCTGGATAATCTATTGGTTAGATGAATCCTGCATCCAATAGCTTTTTTAGCTCCATTTTGACTAACAGAGTGATCTAAGGGTGCATTTTCCAAAGCTTCTATCTGACAAGTTTTGCTTCTGGATACACTGCTAAGTGGTGAACCATAGTCTTTGGATCAAGCCCTGGCATATCATCATAACTCCATGCGAATTTTATTTTCCTTTCCCTTAGGAATACTGCTAGGAGTTCTTGCTCTTCTGATAATAGTGATTCCGCATTGAATGTGATATACGGGGCCTCCTCTATTCCTAGGTTGACCGAATGGCATTTTTTGGCCAAAACTACTGACTTTTCCTGATGGATAGCTCTTAAAGGAAGATTGAATCCTTCATCCTCGGGCACCTCAGAGAGGTTTTCACCATTGGATATGTCCTTTCTTTTAACTTTTTTCTTGTCAAAGAGTGCTACAGTGTGGTTTTCACTTAAGGACTTGGATATGATTCTTAGTTTCTCACTTTTGCGACAGAAGGATTCAATCGTTTCCCCATAATAGGAATGTTTTTCCAACTCCATTATAAACCCTGCTTTGTGATCCCCATCTGGAATGTTGTCCCACAATCCCATGAATTATGAGAGTTCCTCATCGTTTTCAAATGTATCAAGAACCGGTGGTCCATGTTGGTCATAGTCGATTAGTTGGGGGTATACTAAATGGATCTCATGATTTTGATGGTCTGTTTCAAAGGAGAGGGTGCTAATCATACATAGGGTGGTGTCCTCAAATAACCTAGGTAGATTGGTCATGGTATCCTCGTCATCGCTACTAATATAGGCCTTAGTTATAAATTTGTGTATGTCTCTACCTATGGATATTGGTGAGCGTACTGCTAGTATTGGCTTAGGAGAAATATTAATCATTCTAATCGGAGGACTTCGACCACATATGGTTATACTCAGAGGGGTACATCCAAGGCCAAGATTTGTTATGGGTCGCATCTCTGGCATGATAGGTATTATGAGCCCATTATCATTTTGTCCCAGTCTTTGATTTCTATCGTAGCCCATTACGAGCATCATTTGTAGGCCCTTGCTTGTCTCATCCATTGGTAATTCAGCTTTTGGTCTTTCATCTTGATATAACATGTGAGATGGATCTGCTTCAATAACCTCCTGGCCAAGGTCTCCCCATCTTGTGAATTCAGGATAGTCTTCAGGAAACATTTGTGATGTGGAAGCTTGCCTTTCTTGTGGACGTCCCCATGATCTAGGAGATTGTGGTAACTCTCCTATCACAAAAGAAAGGTTAGGCAGCTTGTAGTTTCCACAACCATCCTCCTAGATGATGAGCTTGATGTCAGAGATGGTGATGATGGTGGGAGTGGCGGGTGTCTCTATCGCAGAAGTGGACGCGAGAGTGGCAGGGTCGATGTATGGTGTGGATGGGCCCTCATCATTTTTTGGCAGTTGGGGGATTTTGTAATACTTTTCTTCAAGATTCTTGCAATATGAGAAAGGTTCAAGATCTCCATGGATAGTAACCTCTTTTCCATTATGTGTAAATTTCACACATTGGTGGAAGGTTGATGCTATGGATTTCATCGCATGGATCCATGGGCATCCCAGGAGGATATTATACAACAATTCCAGGTCTAAGACTTGACAAGTGGTTTCCATGAGAGTTAGCCCTACTTGAATAGGGAGTTTAATCTTGCCTTGAGACAATCTTTCTTGGTCATCATATGCTCTTATCGTGATGCCCTTTCCTTTGTTGATGGAATCTTCTGATATTTTCAACTGCTTGATGAGGCTTAGGGGACATATGTTCAAGCCCGTACCTCCATCCACCAAGACCCTTTTGGTTTTTCTCTTATGTAAAATGGATTCCAAGTGAAGTGCACGGTTGTGAGATGGTTGGGCGGGAAAATCTTGGTTAGAAAATGTAAGGAGATTAGGTGTTATGATATTTCTGACCATAGCTTGGAATTGCTCCACATCGAGATCTGGGAGGACAGTGGATGAGGCTAATGCTTCCTCAAGGATATTTTTATGAGCCAATGATATTTTTAACAACTCCATGATGGAGATGTGTGCTAGCATTCTCTTAAGTTGATCTACAACATTGTAGCCATGCGGAACAGATCTAGATGAAGGGACTCTATTTGGTTGCGATGAACCTACGATGGTGACTTTTCTGCCTCTTGTGGTGACTCCACAATCTTCGGCATGGGCGCCCTTGATGGTGATGACCATGCAATCTTCATTTAGGGAGGCAATGACTATTTCATACACATGATTTACATTGCCCTTCCCTTTATCATTTTTATTCCCTTTGTTGCCATGATTTGGCATCGAATTCGTGTATATTTTAAGATCCTGATTTCCTGTAGGTTGTTCTATGTTTATGATTTTCTTATCGATGAGATCTTGGATGATGTTTTTGAGTCTCATGCAACTATTTGTGGTATGGCCTTTGATTTTATGAAATTCTCAAAGTTGATTCTCATTATACCAAGGAGGTTTGACATCGGGTTCTTGGTAATTCTCAAATGTAGGAGGCTTGATGAGTTTTTCGTCGATCAACTTTTTCATTATGTCCTCAAGTGGTTCCCCCAAAATGGTGTATTTTCATTTCGGATAAATTTTGCGTTGGGGTGGTCCCCTTTGGTCATTGAGATTATTGATGGTTGGATTATTGTTGGGTTGGTGTGTTGTGTGATCGTGGGTTTGGTGTTGAATTTGGATTTGTGGTACAGGTGTATGTTGGAGAGGGGCACTAATGACCACCTTGGCATCGAGGACACCATCATTAGTAACATTTTTGTTCCTTGCCCATGTACGAGGTTTATCATTGTAATTAGATGATGGGCAGTTGTTTTGTTGTTCGTGGTATGATGTTGATTCTGCAGGTTGAGTCATAAGGGCTTTTTCTATGCTAAGCGCCTTGGAGATCAATTGATCATATGTGGTGATGCCCTGAACATTGAGATGAAATTCCAAGTGGCCTTCAAGGTTGGCTATTATGGTGCAAACTTGTTCTTCTGGCATGGTCCACTTGATCCGATTGGCCTTGGATCGCCATCGTTGTAGGAATGAGGCGAATGATTCACCCTTTCCTTATTTTAGAGCTGAGAGTTCTTCGAGACTAACATCCATTGCAATGTTGCATGCATAATTTTTAATGAATGCATCCCTAATTTATTGGAATGTTCTAATGCCTGAAGGTAAGCGAGAGAACCATTCTATACCATGGCCTACCAAGCTCCTAGGAAATAGCCGCATTAGAGAAGTATCGTCATATGCGACCTCCATGCAATGAACCTAGAATTCCTTGATGTGATCTTCAGGGTTTCCCATCCCTCAATATTTGTCAAATTTGGGGATTTCAAATCCCTTGGGGAATGGTTTCATTATTAAGCTCCTATCAAATGGATAGGGACACAAGTTGCTTGGTGTTTTGGTTGTTCACCCTGATTGAAGGTTGAGCACTTGTTGCGAGAGCAACTTGAGTTGTGTCATCACATAATTTTGGGGATCAAGGGGTGGGATGAAAGTGTTTTGGAGTGTTTCAGTCATGGGTTGGATGGGTGGGTTGGTCGGTGCATTGTTTGATGGTATCTATATGTTTTGGCGAGCGAGGTAGGCTTCCACCTACTTTTGTATGAACAACACTTGTTGTTGATCTTGATGTTGTTGCACTTGTTCTTGTTCTAACAATGCTTGTTGTTGGGCTTCCAATTTTGCTGCTTCTTGTTGCTCTTGGTATTGCTTTAATGCTTGTTGATATGCCTACAATTGTGCTGCTTGTCTTTGTGCATTGAGTTGTGCTTGATATTGGGCTTGTTGTGTCTGGTATTGAGCTTGTGCTGCCTGTTGTTGCAATAAAAGTTGTGCTTGAGCGGCCATTTGTGCTTGCAATGCTTATGCGGCTTCTTGTTGTTGTTGCAATAACGCTTGGGCTACTTGGGCGGCTTGTGTAGCTTGAGCAACTTGTTGTTCGGCTTTTTGTTTTTGAACTTGTTGGTATCCTTTTTGGAAAGCATCTTGCAATGCCGCGTCGTATTGGCTTGATGTGGTGGTGGATTTG
This sequence comes from Sequoia sempervirens, assembly GCA_007258455.2. Lineage (NCBI taxonomy): Eukaryota > Viridiplantae > Streptophyta > Pinopsida > Cupressales > Cupressaceae > Sequoia > Sequoia sempervirens. The sequence goes on along the minus strand of VDFB02049217.1, from coordinate 92,084,200 downwards.
GAATGGTGTTTGTGGTGAGTGATAATGTCATGTTGATATTTTGAGTGGTGGATGGTGGTATTGGTGTGGTGGTTGGTCCTATGCTTTACAATGTTAGAAGGGTGTTTGATGGTGTTGCAATTTCTTGTGCATTCATCATTTGTTGTTGCGATATCAACGACAAATTTTGAGTGTTTGGTGTAATGCCTTGATTGATGGTTGGGATATAGGTTTGATTGATACTTGGTAGGGGAGGAAGCCCTAAACCAAGGAGTGGTGCGGATGATAATGGAAATGGTGGGAGAGGTGGAAATGTAAGGGGTATGAGTTGTTGCGAGAATGTTGTGTTGTCGAATATTCCCCCAGGTCCAAACATATCTCCCTCTTCTTGTGAATTTGTGAGGAGAGGTGTTTGAGGTGTTGCGTGAAAAAATGATGATGATGGATCGTGATGGAATGTGAGAGGAACATTTTTGTGTAATGGGTTTTGGGGTATGGTTTGTTCCAAGGTGGTGTTTGCATCAAAGTTTTGATTATTAACAAGGGGGTGTGTTTGAATTGCATTGAGAAATGTACTTCCCTTATTAACATTGGGTTGGGTTGGAGCAAATGATGTTGTGATTTGCGGAATGTTTTGCATGATGTTTTGAGATGGGGGTGTAGATGAGATGGGAATGGTGGATGAAATTGGCGGAAAAGATGCCTCTACTATGGTACTCACATCAAAATCCGAAGGTAACTTGGCCCCTTGTTTCGCTAGCTCGAGCATGTATAACAAAGGGTTAAGTCTCATCATGATGTTGATGATTCTATGGTTGTTCAGATTTTGGAGCATTTCAATCATTTCCTCACGAGACATTCCAAAAGTAAGGTCCTCTCCTTGGTTTTCTTCTTGCGGATTTTGCGATGATGAGAGAGTCAATGGATTACTTGATTTGGCAGGATTCATTTCTGCGTTTTTTTGGCTAAGATCGCTTGAAGCGGGTGTTTCTTTGTTGGCATCCATACTCTTCTTGTATTGAGATATAGTTAGAACCATAAAACAAGGATCAATCTTCAAGAATATGGGAGATGAATCTCTTGATTCTTTGGATCGATTGTTATCTTATGCCTTGAGGATCAAAGGTGATGATATGATGATGATGTTAGGGATGGATGATATAGATGTTTTTGCATTTTGATTAATCTTGAATGAGATACTAGGATTTTAGGACTTGCGAATTTTGATTTTGATTTGTTTTGGGATTTTGTCCTTGATTTTGATTTTGATTTTGAACAAAAAGACCCTAAGATGTTGGATGATGATCTAAGGGATAACTTTGTTCAATGGATGATGATTTGAATATGTGCGAGGAGAAGGATGCATCTACCCACACCTATTCAAACAAGATGATCATTTCACTGAGTATATGAAGAAGGATTCATCTACATATACTAAGCTAAACAAGATGATTTTGATAACTTTGAATAAGAATATGCAAAAGGATGCATCTACACATACCTAGACAAAGGTGTTTTTGATAATGTTTTCAAGGATTTAGTCTCAATTATTTTGATGATTTTGATTTTGCCAAAAATCCTAGCATTTAAGGATGATTTCAAGATTTTTCAAAAGGTGATTTGTGAGATGATGTTTGTTTTGATGTTTTGGAGCATGGATGAAAAATATTTTGATATTTTTTGATCCTAAGATGAACCTAAAAAAGACACTTTGTTTGCCTAGACCTAGGCATTGAAGAGCATGCAAATGCTTCCTAAAGACCTTTGTGACCAAGAAATGATTTCATTTGAACATTAATTTTAGGATTTCCAACCAATTATTTTTTTGCTTTTGGGGTTGCGAGTCTTCAACACATATGAAAGTTCATTTTTCTTAGCTTTGCTTAATGTATTTATTTTACCAAAAACACTTTCTTCGATTAGATTTTCAAACTAAGATGTCCAATGTCTTAATTTCCTCAAACCCCAAAAGATATGTGGAAATTCAATGAACTTAAGGCAAGGGTTTTCCTATTGTTTACTTAAGGAGACAAATTGAGATATAATCCAATGTTTAGAAACCTCTAAGGATGTGAATCCCAAGGGAAAGAAATAACATATGGATTGAGTCAATTGTATTTGTCTTCAAAAGGGTTTGAAATTTGGATGAGGTTCAAGTGTTTTTTTCCATGGTGTTTTCGATCAAGCAATGTATTTGGTAACCCAAGAATAAGTACAATCCTATGGATGTGTAAGACAATATTTGTTGGATTCCCACTTGGACAAGTCCAGCTACACTTATCTCTAGTGAATGGTTAGATGCTTGACCCCACTAGCTCCCCTCCACGACACTCACTTATATGGGGCAGCCAAGCATCAACACCCATGAAACTCCCATGGCATGTTTTCCATTTCTACTAGAAGACCATAAAAGTGTGGGGTGGCTTGAGAATGACTGTTCTTGCACCAACAAATAGTTTAAAGGATTTTGGAAAATTCTAGCACATGGGTTTTAGTAAGGAATTTCCGTTCGTGGAGATTGACCCATAGGGAAAGAGTCCCCTTTCAGATCCATCTTGTCAGAATCAACCACGTGATATTGGTGTTTCTTCCAATATCCACATTTATATCCCGGTTGGAAATACTCTTGGCTTTAGAGTGTTACCAGTTGAGTCGTTCCCTTGGGTGAGTAATTTTTCCCCAAGGAAAGCCCTCTAGGATAAATAAAAGCAAATGAAGAACAATATTCTTAACTTGATCAATCCTTGTTGGCAACAAAGAGAGAGAATATACACAACAATTCCCCCACTCACACTCACACAAAATATTCAATTTTAAACCCAAATCAAAGTGTGGAGGTGATTGATTTGTCTCACCCTAATGTCATGAAAAAGGCCTTTTGATTCTCAAGATCGCTATAAAGCGTGAGAGAAGCGCATACTTCCTTTTTCAATGGCTTTAGTTTAAGTAAGCCCTCATGAAAAACAAAGTTACACTTGTTCTTTTTAAATCCACAAAGCAAAATGTGAGTTTGTTTTAGAGCACCAAAAGACAAATGATAGACACTTTGTTCAATTGTTAATCCAATAAACAAAATCTAATAATTTGTGATCCTCAAGTTCATTTTAGCCTTTTTGCAAGAAATGGAAAGGTTCTTTTTAAAACCCAAATAAAAACTAGTTCCTTAAGGAAGAAAAATATAACAATTTCGTGCAAAAGTGTTAAGCAAACACTATAGTGTTTAAAAACACTTTGATTTAACGAACATCCCTCTCATGCTTCTCCTTTCTTCAATTTTGGTTTCCAAGCTACACGGAAGAAAAATCAGTCAGATTCTGGGAAGTACAGAAATTAAAAAGTAGAAAACAGAAAACACATTAATCATCAATAAAAAACACGTGCTAAAATTAAATTTTCCCTTTTTATTGTCTCCCAGCGTCGCAACTCCTAACTGTGTCACAATTTGATTTATGAGCGGTGCCCTCATAGCGCCGCTTACCAGTCAGCATCGCTCTATGTCGAGACAGAGAGCTCAACTGCATCGCAATTTTCACCCCGCATTGCAGTTTCCTTCTAGCGTCACAATTTTTTAAAATTTTGAAAATTCTGGCAAGTCAACGAGTCCAGCAGCGGAGTTTAAAATTCAAATATTTTGGCGCGATGAGTCCAGCGTCGCAGTTTTAATTTTAAGCGGTGCCATATAGCGATGCTGAGAAGTCAACAGTGCCAAAACAACGACGTTGATCTCCCAGTGTTGGAATTTTTTGTGTGTGAGTGAAAATATGAAAATTTTAAGAAAAGATGAGAAATAATGATTTCAAGCCCTCCTTCTAGCGCCAAATGTGCAAACCCCCTACCTTGGTACCTTCAAAACAACAAGAATAAACAAGTTAGACAAGAGATTGCAAGCCAAAACAAGAATTCCCCATGAAATTCATTTACAACCTCAAACTAGGAAAGAAAATAACAAAGAACACAATGAAAATGATAAAACAAAGATTAAATCCTAATTAGATGTGCAAACTCATGATCCCATGGGGGAATTGGTGCCAATTTGATGTGAAAATTAGCCCTTTCCCAATTCCTATGATGCAAGCTTGATGTGTTGAAGATGATTGATCCACTTTGTTGATGAAGAATGAGAACTCCAAGCCAAAATCTGTAAAAAACCTAGCTATGACTTAATGATAATGGATGAGATTCAAGAGATATTTGAGCATGGTAACTTTTCCTAGATTGTGGATGATGAAGTGAGGATATGAGCTCTTTATCTACAGAATTCCAAGATGGATGAATGTCCAAATTTGAGCAATGTGGGACTAGCATTCATCCAATGATATGATGCCACTTGTCAAGCTATGAATGGATGAGGGATGTGCAAGATTTGGGGTTTTTGCCAATAAATGCATAATTTTGAATTTCAAATTTGTTGAAATGACATGCAAGAGGGAAGGGAAAATGAATAAATGCCACTTGGCTCAAGGCAAAGGACATGTAAGATGAATTTATTGCCTTGTTGGATGTACATGTTGACTTGGAATTTTTGAATTCAAATTGAGAGAATATTCCAAAAGATGCGTTGTGAGGAAAATAGAGATTTAATAAATGAATTAAATCTATTTTCATGTGCAACTTGCATTATCTAGAGGATGTGACATGAGATGAGATTAAATTAATCAAGGGTTAATTAATTTAATGAGAGAGGTTAGATGATGTGACCTATTTGACTCAAATTTATGGATTTATTTAAATCAAATAAGAGAGAAATATGACAAGAGATTAATTAAATAAGGATTTTGATTTATTTAATTAAAAGAGATGGTGTTAGATTAAATCAAATAAGATTTTAATTTATTTAATTTAATGGATAGACTTTAGAGATTTAATCAAATAAATTGATTATTTAATTAAACAGGGATAATTAGATCAGATGGATTGATTTAATTAACAAGAGAGAGTGACTTAATTAGACAAAATGATTTATTTAATTAAGGGATGAAAGTTGATGAGTTAAATTAGATAAGGATATTTGATTAAATGGTTAGACCAAGGGATGATTTAGGAAAAAATGATGTTAGTAAGTCAGGATCAGATGCACAATGTCAATCAGTATATTTTATGTGTCTACAGTGTGAATATATTGCTCTCACAGGAGAGTATGGGGACCTATTGAAGAAAGCCAATTAATGGATTGTTGCTACTACCTTGTTTTTTTATGAATTTTTTGTCCTATTGTTTTAACATCTCAGACTATTGTTATTTGATCTCTATGTTATGGTGGAATACCACCTAGGACCTTGTGGATTTAATTAATGGCTCACATAGAACTAAGTATATTGGTAATAGCTTACTATTTTTTATTAGTACTGGTTGGACAATGGTCACTATTTTAAATGTTGGCCTGCATGCTAATACTGATGTTGTTTTTTGGTTTTTTAGTTTTTTGGTGGTGTTGTTTCCCACCTCTCTCTAGTTCCTTTTTGTTTTCTATTGTAACCATGGGATCAGGGGCCTTCCTTGCTTATCTAATAAAAAACTTACTACACTAGAAGTTCAACCATTGGAATAACCCGTGAACATCATACATCTCAAAAAAAGTCAAGCTTGATCCTCAAGATATCCCAAAAAGTTAAGAAAAAAACAAAACAAAAAAAATTAAAGAGAAATTATTCATCCAATTGTGAAAACCACCTAGTTGGTGTCTTAGATAAGCACCTTAATGGAAACCTACCTACAAGTGTCATGTGTAGTAGCCTCATCCCACCATCTATCAAGATACCATCCACCCCCTCCATATACCATTTTTACTTATTCTTCATCCATAATAAATACCATACAAACCCATTACACAAACCTATAATAGCTTGGTATTATGTCACTTAATTCTATCATCTATTCCCTTATCCATTTTCTTCATCCTATCCACTCATTTCCATACCATATCCCTTATTGAATTATGAGGGAAAAACCCCAAGTCTTATTTATGGAATGGATCCTTTTACATACCTAACACAAGTTATATAGGCCTTCACACATAAGTTTCATACGCTATGCATTCCAATAAACTAATCTTACGCTCATAACACTGATATTATCTTAGCAAACTAAGCTTCCTCTATTAAACTGAGTTTTATATACTTAAACTTACACAAGAAAAACCACACATCAAACATTTATTCATATCACAAATCACATATAGGTCTAAATTTTGAATAATAAATAGCCCACATGTCTATTATCCACCATCCTTGTCTACATCACATCCATTCCCTTAGGGATATGTCCTTCCCATATCAAGAATAATCCAATCCATCACCTATCCTAATTTGGTAAAAGATATGATGGCTGCATGACTTATTTTCCAATCATTCTTTTGTTTTGATTTATCTTTTTGGCCCATGGCTATACCTAATTAAGGCCACCTAGATATTTCTATATCTTTGTGTTTTTTTATTGGTATATAATGGGGCATAATATTTGTTTATATGTTTCATTTTTGTTGGTTGTTCTTTATATGACCCACCAAGGTTGATTTCAACCTTTTTTGTGTAAGAACATATTTACATATGATGGTTATTCTTTACATAGACCCTCCAATTCCATGCCAAGGAATTGTGAGCATAAGGATCATCTGATACCCTAAATTGCACTCCTCACATGACCCCAAAGGTTATATCATGCCTTATGTGTACTAGGATAACCTTTTGTTTGATAGTCAATCCCATACAAAGGTAACCTTGTCACCTTGGTTCTTATACCTTGGTGCATAATCTCCTTTTATATATCAAAATATAGGATTTATCTCTGTAGACACTTAAAAATGACTTAGGCCTGCAAGCTTCATTTTTTACCACCTTTCGTCCTAGCATAATTATGACATTTAATTATGTCCTTGGTCCACATTCGACTATTAATTAAATAATTTAAAATTGTTTAATTAATTCATGTCATTGTATTCTTCATGATTATTAAATAAATAAATTCTATTTATTTATTAAATACGTCATTAATTGGCTAAGTCTTCCCTTAATTAAATAAATTTCTTAATTTATTTAATTCCCCTTTGTCATATATTTCTTCCTGATTATTAAATAAATATGTTTTATTTATTTGTTTAATATGTCACTAACTGTCTTAATTAAATAAATTGATTAATTTATTTAATTAATTAATCTTATCTTCTAAATTAAATAATTAAATTTGATTATTTAATTGTCAATTTAATATTCCTCTCATTTTAAATAAATCAATTATTTAAAATGTCATCACAATCTTAACTGTCAGTCTATTTTGGTAAATAATCTGAAAAAGATTATTTATTGTCTCATAAAGTCCATAATTTGAATTAATTTATTTCAAATTAGTAACTAATCTTCCAAAAATCAAGTAATCAGGCAGATTCTTGATTTTCCAAATCTGATCATCAGTTCAAATCTTATCTTCTTGATTTTTCGAATCTCGCAAATCACATCAATCTTTATCTTCTTGATTTTCGAAAATCTTTATTTTCTAATTAATTTGTCTCATTTATTCTCCACCGTCGATCCATTTATCTGGGATATTATTTTGACCGTTCGATTAATGAATTTTCCCTAACCCTAATTAGGGATTCTCATATTCAATCTGGACCTCTCATTCTAGGTCTTTCTTAGAATTTAATCTCATCCGTCCACTCAAAAATGTGCTTTCTATAAAAGACAATTTTGCTCATAATTTTGGGACCCCGTCATTTTTGAATTTAGGCATTATAGTCATTTTAGCATTGGTGATTATTATTTCATTTAGCATATTGTCATAGACATAGGCATTATTCTATCAAATCCTTCAACATTTGTATAGGGCTTAGACATTACTTTAGGTTGCTCATTTGAAATCTGAGGGCCTCATTGACTTGCTACAAACTAGAAGGTGTAACAAAGGTGAACCATGGAAGATGAAGATTTCTGGTAACATTGTTCCTTTTATTTTCATGTTTATTTCCTTTGTGCTTTGTTACTTCATGGGATTTTGATGTTTATTATTTAATAATCTAACTCCATCAAATTTTCCATTGATACATTTGGTGAACCCGACATTCTATAGAAATATTTGTGTGTTTTTCTTGTTTGTTTTAACTGTTTTGCAGGTTACAGCTAAGAAGTCATACAAAATCCCGTCACCTTCTTCTGAGCACAAAAAAATAGGCGAATAAAATATTTTAAAACATTTTTTGGGTTTTGTAGATCTCTGTCTCAGCTTTGCAGAAATTCAATTGATTTGAAATTTTATTAATATTTGGGAAAGTTATGGCTATTTTACTAATTGCTATTTTTTTTAATTTAGCTTTTAAAACCCATGTTTCTTGTTACCTATAACATTTTTTTTGTGTAGAATCATGGAAAATAATTTTTGGGTTTTGAAAGTTTGATTTTCAGCTTTCCATGGATATCTACCACTTAAAATTTTGTTAAGTTTTGAGCAAGTTATCGCTGTTTTAATTTGCTGCTATCATTAAATTTTTATTTTTCATTTTTTTGTTACTAATCAAGATTTGCAGCTTGTTGGCAGTTACTTTTCGTGGGTTGAAGACAAACACTAAAACTACTAATATATTGTCTTGTAGGTTCGATTTTCAAAGATCAAACATCAAAATAATGTGCTTGCCTTTTTATTAGTATAGTACACATTTCATTTTGGTGCAATTAAAACGAACCTCTGTTTGATCATGTTTGAATGTGTTTGCAAAACAGTAGGCGAGTATGCTTTCACCTTGTGAAAACTCGGTGATCAGAAAACTAGACCTGTTTTTATCTGTTTTTACCCTTCACGATTTGGTATATCGGAGTATCCTCTCCCCTTGCGCATTTGTGCGATCCTGGGTGTAAGAGAAACAGTTACTGACTCTAGAACTTGGGCCTGTTCTGGTGGGAAAAAGTACTCACCCTAGGATGACTCAGACCGGTAGCACCCTGACACCGAGGGACTTCTAGCCGGTATATAAAAGTGGGTTCTTGGGGAAAGCCAAGAATCACGAGTGTGGTTCAGACGAGATGGATCCGAAAGGGGACTCTCACCGCATGGATCATGGCCCATGAACGGAATGCCCGAATTAAACACCCCTTGTTTTAGTGTCCAACCATTCTTTGGCCGTTGCTTGGTATAATGCAGGGTACAGTATCATGCCCGAAGACACTCACTACTAATCCCCTTAAGTAGAGATAGCAGTTATTGGGAAGTCACTACCCAAGAATTCAAATTTGGTGTGCTCAAATGACGTTAATGAGCTATGGAGGGGAGCCAATGCCACCAAAATTCTAAGCTATCCACTCTCGAGAAGGAAAGGTGTTTATCACCAATCCGGGGTATATCGGTGGGCTATATCAAGTATACAAACCCTTGGCCTATTAGCCTTTTAGGATTGTACTTGTCTCATGTGTGCTTGCTTACACCAAAACATCGTGCTTGTCAAGTGTTTTCTAGATTCTCAAACAATATACACAACAGTCACAAATCTGAACACAAATAATCAACCTTAGACAACTTAGACTTTTCAACAAAACATCAAAACATCAAAAAATAGTCTTAGTCCTCATTTTGAACTGACTTTGCATTGTCCATCATAGTCCTCATTTGGCATCTAGACTTGGCATTGGTCATTTTCCTTAGTCAACATCTTCATTGTCATCTTGGCATTTGGCATCCTTTCTTGACAATTTTATTACCTTGCATTTATAACATTAAGCCCTTAGTCAAACATCATCATCTTAGTCCTCATATTGGCCTTGACAACCTTGTCATCTTGCATTAATCATTACCTTAGGAAAATGTCATCATCATCTTGCATTGTCATCCTTTATTCCAAAAATACAAAAAAATTAGTGACATAACTTGTCATCTTAGTCTTCATTGTCCTTTGGCATTAGTCATTTTCTTTAGACAACATTGTCATATTGCATCCCTTATTGTCAAAAATCCAAAAACATAGTCTTGCATTGTCATCCTTTATCCAAAAAATATGAAAAACATAGGCTAGTGTCATCCTTGCATTTAGTTTTTATTCTCATCATTCTCATTTGAGCAATCCCTTTTTATTGTTAAGACTAGGCTTCAAAGACAACAATGACAAATGGAAAACTTTGGAAAAGATTTCAATCCCAACATCAATAATAACACTTATGACACAAACCAACACTAGAATTTTTCTGACCCATTTCACAACATGAACATGCAATCTTCCATGAACATGCCATCTTTATCACAAAAAATTTATGAACCATTCATACAAAGAGACCAAAATGGACAAGTATATGTCAAAGACTTAGAAGCTGTAGCGCAAAATCCTGATATAGTCTCCTTTGTAAAAAAATCAATCTTATGTGACCCTCAAAGGTATCTAGCCATGCTTTTGGATGAAGGGGCTAAGTTACCACAGGACTTTGACATAAATACTTTGCCACCTCCATCTGTCTACCCTCACCATCAAAAGTTGTTTGACATAAATCCTACCAGTAATTTGCAACAAACGTCCACTTATCACCCTTATCCTAACCTTGACAAGGGAAGCCAACTGTCCACTAGTCCATTCCAAACCTCCACGTCATATGCTAGTCCTTCACCTATCAATCTTATCAACGTCTACATGCCCTATCAACCATCTATCAACTCATGTCAAGTCCCCACATCATACCATATCGATCCACTCCAAGTCTCCATGTCCTATTTCAATCAACCTTACACCAATCCAGTCGAAGTCTCCATGTCATATCCTTGTCCTTCAACAGTTAATCCAGTCCAAGACTCCATGACATATCCAATCCAAAACTCCATGTCCTATCTTTGTCCCTCACATGCTAGTCCAATCCAAGTCCCCATGTCCTATCCTAGTCCTTCATATACTAGTCTAGTCCAAGTTCCCACGTCCTATCCTAGTCCTTTGGTCATTAATCCTTTTCAAGTCACCCCCTCACAAACCACATCTAGTCATGAAAATTATGTCATTACTCAAAGTCAAATCCCATTTAATAAACTTGAGGATACATGTCAAAATGAAAGCCCAAAACATGACCTTTAATGTCACCCTCATGTCAAGAACAAGATAGTTCATCCCATGACCCTATCTCAAGGTCCATCCATGAAGTCCTTCAAGACAATCATGACATCCAAAACACACCTCTCCTTGACAACGACTCTATTTATGACTGTATCATCCATGACAACCCCATCTTTGACCAAGACCCCATCATTGACCAAGAATTCCAAATCCATGACAACCCCATCTTCGACCAAGACCCTACCATTGACCAAGAAGTCCAAAATGATCCACTCCTTGACCTTTATGCCATTCATGATCAAACACTTTCCGACCTTACAAAGGCCTCGACTATTAACACTTCCCATGATGAGACACTTGCCTCCATGGGACACATAGATGATATTCCCCCAGAACAAGAATCTTCCACTAGGGACATGCTTGCATATGATCAAGTTATAGCTAAAATAATGGGACTCTATGACACTAAACATAATGATGGCTTTGACAGTGCCTTGGAAGCACCAACAGAATCATCTGAACCTGACATGTCACATGATCAGACCAAAGATATCAGTCAGGAATATGTCCAACAAGATAATGAAGCTAAGACACTTTACCAATTAGGGTCATCTATCTTTGTCAGAGTAGGCTTTCTTGTAGACAAAAATATTACAAGTGACAGTGTCCATAGACATCATGATGGGTTAGCATCTTGCTTTCAAAACAACAAATACCCCATCGCAAATAGAATATGTCAAAGCATGCAATATCAAGGCAAAGGACTAGGCATACACAAGCAAGGCATTCTAGAACCAATACAACTTCAAGCAAATTACAAACATCAAGGTCTTGGTTATTCCTCAGAAAGAAAATCAAACGATGTCAGTGGTACCTCCTTGATATTGGGGGTAACCTTGTCAAATACAAACGTCAAAATGGAGTCCATGAGAAATCCTTGTTATAAGATTGTTGCCAACACCCCCTCCACCCACACCATAAACCATAATTCTATCATGAATCAACCTCCCCTTTGGGACCAACAAAAAAAAAAGTCTTACAAGTCAAAAGATCAAAATAAAATGTCAAAGGCCATAGAATCAAACAAAAGGACAAGTGGACAAATGAAATTAAAATGGATCCCAAAGAAAGATGGATCAAACAAAGACACCAAGTAAAATACAAAAGTCAATCACAATGTGGAGCCACAAGACAAGAGGACTCCCACATATAACACATGTCCACCTCCTTCAAAATGGTCATCAAACAAGGCATCTAAAATTGTTGGTTCCAAACACCATCCCTCCAAAATCTGTCATCCACCATCCCAAGTTTGGAAAATAAAAAGTCATTCATCCAAATGTCCAAACAATCTTTCCACATCTACCATCATCTGTCATAATCCTACATCTCGCCTAAAGTCCAAAAATCCCACGTCACAAATCCATCACATCATGGCGGAAACTCTTTACCACAAGGACTCTCATGGAAAACTATTGCAATGCGCGTATTTTGATAAGGCCAACTCTAGTATCAGAAAGGATCACAATGACATCGATCAGTTGTGTACAAGTGCTACGATCCTGACAAGACAACTCCTTCAACAAGGTCATTATTGGCATATCATGGCACCAGTCTCTACATCGGCACCGTTAGTGGATTCAGAACAGTCAGTGGTAATCTAAAGCATCCAGGCTATCCACAATATCAAAAATCAAAAATTGAAAAAAAAAATTGAAAAATCAAAAAATCGTCACCCTGATGAAAACCTGGCAAACAGGCGTCTTGGTGACACCCAAAAAATCAAAAAGTCAAGAAAATAGTAAAGAGAAAAATTTCATCCTACGGTGAAAACCTGGCAAACATGCACCTTGGATAAGTACCATGATGAAAACCTGGCAAATAGGTGTCATGTGTAAAATAAATCGTCTATGTGGACTCTTACACTTGGGGGCAAGTCATCTCATTTTCACATGCCTTCCTCTTGACATTGACATCCGACCATTTCATTCATATCATTTTCATACATTTTCCACTTACCTCGGTCTTGACATAAAACTGACACATAAATCATGCTTTGGGAAAACTCTTGATATGTATATTATTTGGTCATACACGATTCACGAAACATCATGTCATTGATCGTCATAGTCTTATTGTCCTTATACGACATGGTCCTTGAAAATCATATGACAATTCCATTAGTCTCATGTCTCCCATCTTTTACCAAGGCCACCCCATATCCTTTCATGCCTATCACCTATCTTGGCTTTCCTTGTCAAACGGTCTAAGGATAATCATCATCCCATCTAGTCCTAACCAAGTCATTCCAAATGCAACGAGTCTAATTCATACAAGCACATTATCCAAAATTTTACTTGACTGCATTCCTAGCCCGACTGTAGACCTCCATACTTTTGTCACATTATCGTCATCGTCCTCACGTTGTTTCGGGATGCATCCTTCCCATGTCAAACAACGTTGTCATCACCTATCAATTGGTATTCAGCTTGACTAGGGGCACAATCATGTTTTTCCTTGGATTCTCATGTGTAGGCATCAGTCATATGCATTTCTCACGATCCTCTTAAACATCAAAATCCAAAACAAAATCATAAAACGACAAATAGAAAAAAAAAACATAAAATGTCTTGAAGAAAGACCAAAAACATCATAAAATGTCTTGAAAAAAGACAAAAAAATAATAAAATGTCTTGAAGAAAGATCAAAAACATCATAAAATGTCCTGAAGAAAGACCTAAAAAATCATAAAATGTCTTGAAGAAAGACCAAAAACATCATAAAATGTCCTGAAAAAAGACAAAAAAATCATAAAATGTCCTGAAGAAAGACCAAAAACATCATAAAATGTCCTGAAGAAAGACCTAAAAATCATAAAATGTCCTGAAGAAAAACACAAAAACATTCAAATCAATGTCAAAATCCTAAAAATGGAATCAAAGTCAGTCATGTCAGTCAGTCCATGTCATTGTCGAACTACGTTTTCTCTGCGCATTTGCTACAAAGGCAAGGCCATCAGTTGATGAGTCCCTAAGACATTAGGTCAATCCTTTTAGGTTGGTCCAAATAAAATCATGGCATTTGTCACAATTGTCACATCGGTCAAATAAGTCAGACATAGTCAAACTTAGACACAAAACAATCATTCAAAACGTCAATGTCAAAATTGGTCAAAATCAGACAACATAGTCCAATCAATCATGTAGTCAACATCAGTCAACTTGCCAAAACATATTAGTCAAAACAATGTCGATCCCGTCACTCTTTGGTCCTCTTCAAGATGTGTCCTTCTTGGAGTTAGACCTTGTCAAAATGTTCTTTGCCTTTTCAAGATGTGTCCTTCCTGACAATAGGCCCCGTCAAACCAGAAACACCGTCAAATTGGCAAAACCCTTAAACTATCCAAACTGTCAAATCGACATAAAATCAATCTTTGGCAAACAAACATTGGCAAACAAAATAAAATGGCTGTTAATCTTTTTGGTCTATCTTGTCTTATCTTTTGACTATCTTGGCTATTTTGTCTTATATTTTTACTATCTTGTCTTTTGGTCATGTTAATAGCTACCTTGAGGATGTCCCATGAAGGATCTAGAGGTGCAATGACATATCCTAGCCTATTTTATTTTCTTTGACTACTGTTTGTGGATTGTCTTGACAAAAATATTGGGGCAACTTTGCCCTTAGTATGAGTTAGGACATTCCTTGTCTATGACTTCTATTTTTCAAGTGGATGACCTTGCACACCTTGGTTTACGTCATATCATGGTGTTTGTTGTCCATTTGTGTCATTTTTACTGCCCAATGATGATTAAGAGCAATAAATATTAAAGTCCTATGGCAATGTTTTGAAGGATTTGGTCTAGGAACTAACATGCATCTTCTTTAGTCTTGTCATCTTCTCTCACTCATCTCATATAGGCATTGCATCCATATCATCATCCATATCTTTTGCACTAACATTTCTTTGTCTCTTCATATTCTAGTCTTCTAACCAATTTCGAGAGCACACCCATGTTCTTGGAACCTATCTTTCCTCTCGAGGGGGCATACCGTAACCCTCCTCGTCATTCTTCCTCATCTTATTTTGCATTGGGGCATATTTTTGACTTATTTTCTTTGTCACAATGTGACATGCTACATTATGACAAAGAGGGCAAAATGTAGACACTTAAAATGACCTAGGCACAAGCTTCATTTTTACCACCTTCCTAGCATAATTATGACATTTAATTATGTCCTTGGTCCACATTCGACTATTGATTAAATAATTCATAATTATTTAATTAATTCATGTCCTTTTATTCTTCATGATTATTAAATAAATAAATTTTATTTATTTATTAAATACGTCATTAATTGGCTAAGTCTTCCCTTAATTAAATAAATTTCTTAATTTATTTAATTACCTTTGTCATATATTTCTTCGATTATTAAATAAATAAGTTTTATTTATTTATTTAATATGTCACTAACTGTCTTAATTAAATAAATTGATTAATTTATTTAATTAATTAATCTTATCTTCTAAATTAAATAATTAAATTTAATTATTTAATTGTCAATTTAATATTCCTCTCATTTTAAATAAATCAATTATTTAAAATGTCATCACAATCTTAACTGTCAGTCTATTTTGGTAAATAATCTGAAAAAGATTATTTATTGTCTCATAAAGTCCATAATTTGAATTAATTTAATTCAAATTAGTAACTAATCTTCCAAAAATCAAGTAATCGGGTAGATTCTTGATTTTCCAAATTTGATCTTTAGTTCAAATCTTATCTTCTTGATTTTTTGAATCTCGCAAATCACATCAATCTTTATCTTCTTGATTTTCGAAAATCTTTATTTTCTAATTAATTTGTCTCATTTATTCTCCACCGTCGATCCATTTATCTGGGATATTATTTTGACCGTTCGATTAATGAATTTTCCCTAACCCTAATTAGGGATTCTCATATTCAATCTAGACCTCTCATTCTAGGTCTTTCTTAGAATTTAATCTCATCCGTCCACTCAAAAATGTGCTTTCTATAAAAGACAATTTTTCTCATAATTTTGGGACCCCGTCATTTTCGAATTTAGGCATTATAGTCATTTTAGCACTCGTGATTATTATTTCATTTAGCATATTGTCATAGACATAGGCATTATTCTATCAAATCCTTCAACATTTGCATAGGGCTTAGACATTACTTTAGGTTGCTCATTTGAAATCTGAGGGCCTCATTGACTTGCTACAAACTAGAAGGTGTAACAAAGGTGAACCATGGAAGATGAAGATTTCTGGTAACATTGTTCCTTTTATTTTCATGTTTATTTCCTTTGTGTTTTGTTACTTCATGGGATTTTGATGTTTTTTATTTAATAATCTAACTCCATCAAATTTTCCATTGATACAATCTCCACATATCAACATAATCTACCCCATCCATTCCCCCTATTTATTTTATCCCTCATGTACATCCATCATTTTTATACACAAATTGACTAAATAACCTAACTCATTATGTCAACCTATACTATGATTAATCTATAGTCCCCCTAAGGATCCAATATATTTTCCCCATCACCCATCTCCATCCTATCCTAATATATCTACCCACATTCTATCCCCATTCATCTCATTTTATATCATAACCAAAATAAAATACCATCATTTATTACATACATGCTCACCCTTCATATATGACATCCACCCACAATTATGTTACATCATAATCATAATCATTTTTCATCCTTAAATAAATCCATGGAATAATAAATACATATATTACACACCCATAACATCAAAACACAAATTCCATCATACATTTCCATAAAATAAATATGAAAATATCTAAAATATATGATAATCACTCATGCATCCAAAATCATAATGAAGGCACTATCCATCTAGTAAATACCATCATTACATCATTATCATATTCATATAAAAGGCATAAATCACATTATCATAAAATAATATTACCATATTACCATAAAAATAATATAAATCATACATAATAATATCCATCACCTAATCATCATCATCCATAAATCATACATAAACATATTCCATCATATGTATCCATCTAGGAAACATAATCATACAATTCATTCATAAACTATAAAGAGCAAGCATAATTAACCATCACATGCATAATCCATATTACATAAACATCATAATCCATCACATCTATAATATACATCATAAAAAATAAGCATTGGAGAACACATCATATGACACCAACCAAAATAATCTCATAATACAAAAAATACCAATTATGATATAAAGTGTCACCAATGTTTGTATAATAGGCTCAAAATATCAATGAATACATATACAAGTGAGTTTGCAAGCATATAATCCATTATAATTTCATAATCCTAACTACTACTAATGCCATTTGATGACACTAGTGACCCTAGTACTGTATTTATTCCTATTGGTGGTGGGGAACCCTAAGGTGGTGGTGTCCTCATACCCACAAAACTTAATTGCATAGATCTTGACTTCCTTGATCTAGTACTCTTAGCAAAACTCAAATCCCTCTAGGTACTACCCCCCCATTTAAGGATCAATAGTATCATTCCTTTCATGCCCCTCACTTCACCTCTCTTTGAAACTACAACATATATGACACTACTTGTACCATGATCTAGCCTCCCAACATGCCCCTCACAAAATCCCTCTCTTGTCTCAATATTTCCACATGTGTGTCTTCCCTATATATCCAAATTAGGATTGCATCCCACGTGTTAATAACCCTATCCCTCTATTTCATCAATTGACTCGCCCTATCTGGCTCCCCTCCATCTAGTTATGTCTATAGAATGTGTACCCTAGTTTGGTAGGAATATCACCCTACCTATAAGAGATCCCTCTCCACCTATAATATATCTACTCTAGCACTCTCTAACTAAAAATATTCTTGGAGACTATCTCTCTTACTTTCCCTTTGATATAGACATAATTGTGTTGCATCCCTCTCCCAATAAAATCTCTATAACTCTAACATGGTCATTCCTATCCACACCTTAATATCTACCTCATTATCCTCCTCCACCTTCTCACCTACCTACCCATCACCCACATCCATCTCATCTCTCTCCTCTCCCTTGCATCTTGCTATCCTTGAGGGTCATGTCTCATCCCCTCTCTATTCATCTTATCTCCCTCTCCCTCTCCCTCTTAATCTTGTTATCCTTGAATTTAGATACGCTCAATTCATGGGATAACTCCTACAAAACTTGTCCATTTTGTAGCCTACATTATCTAAGCATGTGAAATTAGGAAAATATTACTTGACATCATGCAAGGTCCCAAGCCTCGAAAATTAATTTTGAGTGTCTGGTCTTTCCACCTTTCAAAATTTACAAAAAGGAGAAAGTTGAAAAAGGTTTATTTTCAGAGTTAGTCATTTTTCATGCATATGCAGGAGCACTGAAATTTAGTTCCCTTGCATACTTGGTGCAAAAAATAAAACATGCAGGAGCATTGAAATTTAGCGCCCCTACATGTCTTTCATAGGGTGTTAAACCAATGTATAATTGCATTAAAAATCATCATCAATGCATCTTCAGTTTCACATGAGTGCATTAATGATGGGTTTTTAATGACGTTTCAACCGGTTTTAAATCTATCTTAATCCTTTTTATTTACATTTTAGTCTTTCCATTTTCTTATTCATGCATTGTCCCTTGCTCATTTGCCTTCAATTTTTTGTGGTTGGCTTCTTGCAAGGTTTTTGTCGGGTTCAACAATGATTTTGTACCATTTTTCTTCATTTTATGGGTATGTACATTCTGCCTTTTCTTCTCTATTTTTAGTTTATTGTTTTGTTTTCAGAGGTACAGTTATTGGTCAATGTTTAGGTTTATTTTTCTTTGTCCTATAAATTTAATTTGTCTCAATTTCTAAGTTGTGGTTATTGCCTTCTTTATGTGCCCTAGTTTTTTTTGCTCTAGGGTTTCTAAGGTTTGTGTCAACTCTGTGGTGTTTAAAACTCCATGTATCCCATTACCATGAACCCGTGTTTTGATTCATCATTTCCTTACCATTATTCATAGGTGTCACATGGGTTTCTAACCTCGAAATAAAACCATTGATGCACTCATATGCAGTGTGGGGTTTAAACCACACACTACATATATGCACCCTACATTTTAACATACCATTACAAAATAGTGCAAAGTCAAAAAATTATCCTATGTTTGCGTAAACTTGCAATGTCAAAATTTGCATGTATAGTCGGTAAAATTCCTAGCTGGTACATGCAAAGCCAAGACTTCATTTCTAAAGCTAACATGTAATAATGGTAGATGTTTTTTCTTATGCATCATAAGCCCAACCAATGACCTCAAACATGTGTAAGAGTGGTGAAATTTACCGCTTCTACATCAAACCTATCCATTGCTAAGTGAAGGTGTAGAGAATTTTCCCGCTTGGACACTTAGTCATATTTTACCTTGAATGCAGGGTTGGTAAAGTTTATCGACCTTGCACCTAGTGTGTTTTACCTTTTGTAGGGGTAGATAATTTCTTTTCCCTTGCATATTTTTTCTCTACCAACATGCAATAGTGCTAAAATTTATCATGACTACACTAAAAAATGAAAATACTTTTAAGGTGCATAATTTCTCTGCCATTACATCCAATCATGCTAGCACATGTAGAAGCATAGAATTTTAGCGCCATTACACCAAAATGAAAATTTTCATGCTAATACTCAAAAAATTCCACTTTCACATCCAAGTTGCTAATTCACTTGCATCTACTCAATTTTTCAACACCCCTGCATTTGATTTCCCAAAACTTGCAAAAGCTCATTTTTTCCCACTACTGCACTTTCAACCTTACAATTTTTTTTAACACTAGAAAACATTGAACTTCTTACTACATCTATTTGTGCATGCCTATGAACAATAATATACACCAACCTAAACAAAGACAACAAAAACAAGGTTATTCATTCAAATTAGTACAAACATCATTTCCTATAAGATTCTTGATCAAACAAAGATAACAACATGAAAAAAACATGAAACAAAAGCACAAAAGAAAGAAAATGAAAGAATGTTGACAAACTAAATAGATCAAACCTCCATCCCATAGGGGGATTGGTGTCACTTTGATGTGGAAAGTGGAACTTTCCCAATCCCTTTGATAAGCTTCAATATACTTGATGAATTTGGAGTAGAGTAACAATTCCTAAGATTGTGGATGAAAATGGATTTGATAAATTCTAATTTCCCTCAAAGATAGTGATAGAAATTGGATGAAATGAGCATAATGACTTTGTATGAGATTGTGGATCCATTTCAAGTAGAAGAGGCTTCTACTTATAGGAGTGAAGGGTTGAAGAAAGATTGAAATTGATGAATGTGGGATAAAAGGAGAACCAATAGGAATGTGACACTTGTCACAAGGCTAATGGAGGAAGGTGGAGCACATTTTGGGAAATGTGTGAGTGGAGGAGGATGGAAGAGAAGTAAATGAGAATGGTTGAGGATTTGAAAGGTTGTAAGAAGAATTTATTGAATGTGGTTGGAGATGTGAGTGGATGTAAGATTATTTATTGAAAATGTAAGAGAAGTTATTGAGGATGTGATAGGTTTTTGAAACCTTTGGAGGGAAATTGAATGAGAAGTGGTTGGGAGGAATATTCCTTGGAATATGCCTTTGTGAGGATAAATAGAGGAATTAGATAATTAATAGAAATTATTTTCATGTGCAACCTGGTTAGTTGACCATGGGTTGATTTAACTCTTGAGGATTTATTAATGATTATTAGAAAATGATTTAGGATTAATTAATTCAAAATTAATTAATTGGAATGGATTAGGAGATCGTGACATTTGATTTTATTGATTTAATCAAATGAGAGGATTTAGGGGGATTTAATTAAATGAATTTATTTAATTAAATATGTTGAATATTAGTTAGAAGAAGGGTGAATTAATCAATAAATTTATTTGATTAATAGCTGAGTTTGTTGAATTTAACTAAATAATGTTGATTATTTAATTAATTGATGAATTTGAAGTGATTTAGGAAGAAATATTTATCAAAATCAAATGCATAGTATTAATCAGTACTTTTTTGGTGTCTACATTTTTCCTCTCTTTGAAGTGAGGTACATGTTGTGTCAGTTCAAAGAATAACACTCTTATGATCAAAATTTCAAAAATTTCCTAATTTTTTGGATGCCCACTACTGCCCCAATAGAAGAAATTATGCTCCTTCACTGTCCCCTCAAGAGATCGGGCAACAAATTCAATTTTTGGGTTGATCTCACGATAAAGATTCAAGATTAGTTCAACTCAAAGAGGACTAGAAAGCTCAAACGTTTGATGTAGAAAAATTTGATGATGTATAGATAGTCATCGGCCATGGGTAGCCTCATGTATATTGTGATATATCACACATATTTGATACTTGGATAGAAATGTTAGTAAAGATAGAAGAATAAGACTATTGAATGGAAGAATGAGATGGATTAACCATTGATTTTGAGATTGATTCAGAAGTCCAACAAGTCTATGATTCATCGAGACTTCATTAGATATGGTGATGAGTGATGATGATTTTCTTATCTAGGGATTGGGACACCAATGGCACGACTTTCATTATGTTTGATAAAACACATATGTGATGCATCAAGGTATAAACAACCAGGATGGTGTTGTATCTAGTGTGATGAAATTTGACTCGACAAATAGATAGGAGTATTCTTGTTCACACCTGACATATGGAAACCTTGCTAGGATGCACTTCAGAAGTTTCAAACATTTCAGACCAAAACACGAAAAGGTATAACCTATCAATGCAATAGTCAACAAGTTTCCCAAAACACCTTCCATACATACCTAACAAAGCAAGTATTCACCAAGGTTATATTACAAGAATATCCAACAAGCACAACCAACAAAAGATAATGATCAATGCCCCATTCCTTTCTCTCTAAACAATTTTGTTTATACATCATTGAGAGGTCATTAGAAAGAGTGCAATAAGGTAAATCAAAAGAAAAGATCAAGTGAACAAACAAGTCAATGTTCTTCATACCTCTAGCCAAGGGGATATGTTTTTTTTGGGATAAGTATCCAAAGTGATTGCAAAAGATAATGCCCATTGTAGGAAGGATGCATCCTAGGACATGTTAGTGGATGGTGGCAAGTTGATAGGTTGTTCAAAAGGTTTTTGATTTAAGATCAATTAACATGTTTGTGAATGATCAAGAGTTTGATTTTGCATTTAAAAGTTTGTTGTTATGATTTTGATTTTGCATTTGAAGTTTTCTTTTGCTGATTGTTGTGGTTGTTTCTGCTTATGTACCAAAGGGTGAGTGTGATGATAAATTTATTACAGATGAGATTATTACAAGTGAAAGTGAAATGGGATGGATGGATTTTTTAAATATTTGGATTTTTTTGATGTTTTTAAAATGTTATGAGGTTGTTTTTGGGTTTTTCTAAGATTTATGAATGTTTTTGTGTTTTTGTGTCTCAAGGGCTTATCAAATATTAGCCTTGCCTATGTTTAAGCTTAGAGACGATGTAGTTCAAATACCATGTTTTTTACTTTTTCTATTTTCAACCTATTTTTGGATTTTTTGATATGATTTGAATTTTTTTAGATTTTCGCATGATTTTGAGAGTTTGGATATGGATATGTGTGATGATATCAATGATCTATTTTGGAATTTTGTTGAAATCCAAGTTAGGGTTGATTGATCAGATTGATGGATTGATGATGATAACATTGTTGAGGATACACAACAGTGTAGGGATAGTGTTAAGAAACACAAGGATTGGGAAGCATATCCCAAGATGATGATGGATTGATTGGATTTGATTGATCAAGATTGTGAAGCTCAATTTGGAAAAAAAATTGTTTTGGATGATTTGATGTGATGTAGTGCAAATTAGATGTGACTAATATTGATTTTTTGGATTAATGTTTGATGAAAGATACAACTTGATAAGGAACATCTTCTCCTCAAAATGTGCCATGGATTAGTGATTTGGATTTTTTGGCTCACAAATACTTTGACCAATTTTATTTCATGTTTTCCAATGTTTGGATCACCACATAAGTTGGAAGATATATATCAAGGTTTATTCCTAAAGCAAGATGTAAATATCTACCCCCAGTGTCTAGCAATGTATGGAATGCCATGGATGGATTCTTGGATAGATGTATGGATGGATGGATATGGTAAGCACACAAAGGATGCCAAGGATTATCTTGTGATAAGATAAGGTGTTCAAATAGAGGATGCTCATTTGGTTAGTGCTTCATGGCTTAGATAATGTTGGATAGGATAGGATCAATGAAAAAGACCCATGTCAAAAAATTTATAATAAGCAAGTGTAAATGTACACCAAACTTTGTCAAGATCAAGATAATTTGGAAGATGGATGTAAATGGATGAAAATGGATTGGATAAATAGTTCATGGATGAATGGATTTATTATGGATGAGATGGATGGAATGTTGGATTTATTATGGATGGGATGAGATGCTTCCACCTAAACTAGCACATGCAGATGCTTGATTCTACACATGATTCCCATTTGCCAAGTTTTCATCATGGTACCCATCCAAAGCAACACCATAGTGGTTTTCACTAGAGGACAATTTTTATCTTTACTATTTTCTTGATTTTTTGATTTTTTTTGTTTTTGTGAAAGATTTCAAGCTCATGTTGAACCACCTAGTGGTGTTGATGTAGATGCTTCTATAATAATGTGCCATTGATATCATGCTTGAAGAAGTTTCTTTTCCAAGATATGTGCACTTGAATGCAACTTTTGAGATTCCCGATCTACTTTGTTGATACCGAAGCTAACTTTGTCTTTGTGTGCACATCACAATAGAATGCCTTCTGAATCCTTATGCTGAAGGGTGGCTACCAATACATGGCTAATTTGAGAATTGGATAGTATGCATGGAGGAGGGGATGGTGGAGTTTGTTTAGGAATAAAAGATGGATTGGTTGACAGCTTGGAACCTTTGAATCTCCAAACTTGGGAAGATGAGAAATAATGGGTGGATATGGAGGTGTGCATGGAATTAGGACCAACTGCTAGATATACTTTGTACATTGCTTGAGAAGCCTAATTTTTCCTTTGTGGAAATCTTTGATGGATACATTTCCCTTTTTTATTTTACCCCATAGTTTCTTTGACTGATGAAGTTTGACAGGGATAATCTTTCTTTGTATTGTTTGGTATCCATGTGTATTTGATTTGTCCATTATGCTTCTCAACTTCTTTTTCTTTGATAACACTCTTTGTGATTTGATTCAAATCTTTCTTTTTATGTTGGTCCCAATTCGTGGATGGGGTGATGGGTGGATGAAGATTCATGACATGGCTAGTTGTAGTATTAGCATTGGCTTTATCATAAGAATTATTCATGCTCCCTATGTTGATGTTTTCTTGAGATACATTTTCCCCCAGTACTGTGGAAGTAGTAATTTCATGCTTTTATTTTTCCTATTTTGAGATGTCCTATTTAGTAGGCATTCTCTAATAACTGACCACTACAAATGATGTTATTTCAATTTGCTACTCTACTGACTCCAAAATATCCAGTTATATCCAACCTATTTACTTGAGTGGATAATGTTTGATATCTTCATGCATGATGTCCCCATTATAAATTTGGGAGATATATGATCCTAATGATGATAACTCAGTTGGATTGTAGGAATCAATCACCTACTCCTTTTATGTAATAATGTCAGGAGTAAAGGAATCTTGTTCTGAATGCAGATCATCTATGTGTCCATCCAAAGAAAGCATCTCATGGGTAGATGGAGTATGTGCTATATGGATATGATCATCATTTGTGACATCTTGTATAGATTGGAAATTCCTATTATATCATTGTAGTATCTTGAAGATATGGATTCTTGATCTTGATTAATTTTGGAATTGCTTTCAGCATGCTTTGGATCAAGTTCTTGACATGATTCAATTTCAAAGGATGGATTGCTTATAAAGGGTTCTTGGATATCTTCATTAGACATGGGAAGTGGCTCAATATACTCTTTATCTTTGAGTGGATTTGGATCAAGTATTGATTTCAGGATTCCTTCAATATCTACAACCATGAGGTCAAAGGATATCAATATTTCTTGGAAAGGACCATTGCTAGACTTTGGTGAAATATGTTGATCATGCTTTGGAATAAATTCTTGAGATATGTCCTCTAACTCATTAGGTGATGTAGAGACATTTTCAACTAGATCATTGGTCGATGGATCATGGATTATGTCAATAGGATCAAATAATTCTAACACTCCTTGAAATAGATCAATGTTATATATTATTGGTGCTCAAATTTTGATCATGATTGAAAAGTGACTCTTGATGCATGTTGATTGGATCATTGAATGGGGTAGAAACATCTTCAAGGTGCTCATTGATGGATAAATCTTGATCATTGTTTTCAATAATTGTGGTGGAGAGATTGTCACTATCATCACTAGTGGTTGAATCTTGATCATTGTCATCAATAGTTATTATTTATTGATCAAGAAGGTCTTGGATGGGATTTTTGAGTCGAATACAATTTGATTTTTTATGACGATTGTCTCTATGATACTCACAATAAGATCTACCCTTATCCAAGGGAAGTTTATGATAGAGTTGAAAGCACTTACTTTTGGAAGAGTGATGAGTTTTGCATTAACTAGCTTGTGTAATGCAAATTCAATTGGCTCTCCCAAAGGAGTGTATTCACGTTTGTTACCTTGTGAGATTTGTAATTTTTGAAATTGACCTTGCGGTGATTGATTTTGGAGATGTGGTGATTGATCTTGGAGATGTGTTGATTGATCTCAAAGATGTGGTGATTGGGTTTGTTGTTGATCTTGATATCCAACCTCTTGATATTGGGGACATTCTTCTTGATGAGATTGTGGAGACAACTCAATGTTTTGATGAAATTGTTTAACCAATGGGTGTGTGTGTGTAGATTTTGGGGTGGCGATGTCTCTTGGTGATATGAATCAACAAATTTCTAAGTATAGTAATTTGATTTTGTAAAAAAATTTCTTGATTTTGATATTGACACCCTTGATATAGTTGATTTGGCTATTGGTCAAACATATTTGGACTATACACTTATGGTATGTGTATGGGATCATGCACAAATTGATTTTGTACAATGTTATGATTTGGGATGATGTTTAAATTTGGCATTATAGGTTGAAATTGAACATTGTTGTGGTTGAGAATCACATTGCTTTGATTTAGGTAACCTTGATTTTGCATGGTGTTACCTTGACTTGGATCAATACATGGAGTTGTTAACATATTGTTTGGACTTTGAACAACATTGATGTGGTTTGTAAGAATATCTATCCCATAGTTCACCAAGTGTGTATTTGATACATTCATGTTTGGTAAGCTTATATTTGGTATATTCACATTTTGGCATGCATTGATTTGGTGGGATAATGTTCTTTTGTTGAAGACTCATGCATTGATCATTTGGTTGATATATTTGTAAGTTTTTACTTTGATTTAAATATATCATAGGGAAAGGTGTTCCAAAGTTTAGGTTGGGCATACTCACATTTTCTATATAATTGAGGTTTATAGGAGATAATGATCCCATGTATGGATTGTATAAATATGATTTTTGATAGCCAATTGGCATTGTAAGGCTTTAATAGTTTGGTTGACTTAGATCACTCATAATGTATGGAGCAAGTTTATATTCCATGTTTTTCTTGTGTTTTGAACTTGTTGCAAAAGTGACCCTCTAAGGATTTTAGGACCAATTATGAGATGAAAGATGAAAGGGTGAGTGATATGGGTGTTTGAAATTCTAAAAACTTTGGATCAATACTAGACCTTAGGAATTTTTATTTTTATTTGGTTTTGATTTGGATAATGGACTTGTAGATCCTAGGATGTTAGATGTGATCTTGGGGTGAACTTGTCCAAAGGGGTGCTAATTTAACTAAATCTATGAGAAAGGATTCATCCACACACACTTAGCCAAACAAGGTGATTTTGATTTTGATTGAAGGATTTACCAAAAGTCTAGTATAGATGATTTTTCCAAAGTTCTAAAAGTTTTTTGTGGAATGGGATGATAAATGTTTGGGATAGATGAAGTGTTTGGTTTGATCCTAAATGGATTTAAGAGGGACCTTGTTTGCAAGACCCAGATAGTGAAGAACATGCTTTACCCTATGAGTAGTTCAAACCAAAAGACCAATGTTTTGCTTGGAAGACCATAAGACAAGATAACAAGCACACGTGTGGGGTTCAATTTGTCTTTTATGTTGATTAATGAGTTATTTTTACCACATCAACACATCTTGTTTAACTTTCAAACTGAATGTCTGTGTCTTAACTCCTTTCCATTCCACAAGGTCCATTATGTGAAAATCAAGGACTCAAAGCCATAGTTTTCCTAGGTTGACTTTGGAGAGAACAAATTGAGATATGGACCCAAATATTTATAAGCCTCTAAGGATAAAATCCCTAGGGAAAAGTAGTAACATTTGGACTCTTCAAAGATATTTGTTCTTTCCAAAGGGTTTGAAATTTTGATGATTTGTTGAACATTTGTTTCAAAGTTTTAGATCCAAGCAAAGTATTTGGCTGACTCAAAAATTGTACAACCCTAGGATAGAAATGATAGTATTTGTTGAGTCCCCACTTGGATTTCTCCAAACATTAAGACAAAGTGAATAGCTAGAGAATTGGCAACACTGGCTCCCCTCCACAGCACACACTTCTCAAGACCACTAAATCTCAAAGTCCTAAAGATCCAGAGACCTTGAAGATTTATTATGTTTCTACTTTGAATAGTAAAATGTGGGGTGGCTTCAGAACAACCATTCTTGCACCAACAAATAGTAAGGATTTTGGCCTTTACACAAATGGGTTGTAGTAAGGACTTTCGTTCGAGGTGGCCATACACACAGAAAGATTAGCTCAAGATTATGGAGAATCATGTGGCCTCCTAGTCCTTTCCCTAAGGATTTTTACATATCACACGAATACTATGGGTGACACTTGTTGGTATGACACATCTGCACCTATTGTTAATGACTTTTGTCACAACACATTTTTATATAGTGATTAGAAGAGCTTGGCTTTAGCCCATTACCACTTGAGTCATTCCCTTGGGGTGAGTACTTTTTCCCACCAAGGAAAGCTCTCTAAAGATACACAATAGCGAAGAAGTAAATTTTTAGTTCGACCACCTAGATTACATTAGGAGGGAACACACACACTGCCTTTCCTTCACACTCGCATGATTGTTCAATTTTAGCTCCAAATTGAAATTTGTGGGAAATTTTAGACAATCAATGTCACTTGAATGCTTTTGATTCTCAAGATCACCTGAAAGCGCGAAAGAAGTGAATATGCATTTGAATGACACAAATTATTAAAAAAACTACAAAGCAAGGAAGACACAAGTTCATTTTAAGCCCAAATAAAGATGAATTCTTTTTAGAGCACCGAGCTTAAATATGAGCTTGTCTTGTTCAATTTTAGCCCAAATTCAAAGACTAGTAAGTAACTAATGTTTAATTTTAACTAACTTTGACAAAGCTCAAGTTTTTTGTTAATTTTAAGGCCAAAGTAACTTTAGTTGGTCCTAAAGCATGAAAGGAAAATAGCATATGATGGGTTATTTTCCCATGAGTCTTTGAAAACACTATTACAATGAATATCAAACACTTTTTTATTTTTTTCACTTCAATGCTCCATGCTCCTCTTCAAACCTATAATACAAGCTCCAAATGCTACATAAAATCATGAAAATAAGAAAATATGAGGGTTATATAAATGATTAAGCATAAAAACCCTAAAACTTAGACCAAGTTACCATGTGATTTGAATTTAGGTGAAAAATTGAAAATTTTAACTCTACAAAAAATGAGAAAAACCTACACCATTCGATAGCTTATGAAATTATACCCTATTTAAAAAAAAAAAATCCTCTAAAAAAGACCAAAATATGACCAAGATATGGCCATTTTAATATGGCGTGCAAACGCAAGAAAACAAAGGTGACCCCTATTTACAAAGGTTATGTTATATTTTCAAAAGAGACTATGTATCATTGCAATGATGATGCTATTTAACAAAGGCAACACTATATTTGTGAAAGTGACACTCTACGCTAAACCAAGGACCTCAAAGGTGACTCTATCTACAAAGGTGACACTATATTTGCAAAAGTGACGCTCTTGTAATGTCAAAGACGATGCCACTTCCTAGAACCCACAAAACATGATTTTCAAGAAAAAATTACAAAATTTTAAATGGTTATCCCTCCTTCTAGAACCAAAATGTGAACAATGATCTACACCAAGCTAAACAAAGACAACAAAAACAAGGTTAGTCATTCAAATTAGCACAAACATCATTCCCTATGAGATTCTTGATCAAACAAAGATGAAAACATGAAACAAAAACACAAAAGAAAGCAAATGAAAGGATGTTAACAAACTAAATAGATCAAACCTCCATCCCATAGAGGGATTGGTGTCACTTTGATGTGGAAAGTGGCCCTTTCCCAATCCCTTTAATAAGCTTCAAGATCCTTGATGAATTTGGAGTAGAGTAACAATGTCTAAGATTGTGGATGAAAATGGATTTGATAAATGCCAATTGCCCTAAAAGATAGTGATAGAAATTGGATGAAATGAGCATAATGACTTTGTATGAGATTGTGGATCCATTTCAAATAGAATAGGCTTCTACTTAGAGGAGTGAAGGGTTGAAGAAAGAGTAAAATTGGTGAATGTGGGATAAAAGGAGAGCCAATAGGAATGTGGCACTTGTCACAAGACTAATGGAGGAAGGTGGGGCACATTTTATGAAATATGTGAGTGGAGGAGGATGAAAGAGAAGTAAATGAGAATGGTTGGGGATTTGAAAGGTTGTAAGAAGAATTTATTGAATGTGGTTGGATGTGTGAGATGATGTAAGAGGAGTTATTGAGGATGTGATAGGGTTTTGAAACCTTTGGAGGGAAATTGAATGAGAAGTGGTTGGGAGGAATATTCCTTGGAATATGCCTTTGTGAGGATAAATAGAGGAATTAGATAATTAATAGAAATTATTTTCATGTGCAACCTGGTTAGTTGACCATGGGTTGATTTAACTCTTGAGGAGTTAAAAGTTGGAGGATTTATTAGTGATGGTTAGAAAGTGATTTAGGATTAATTAATTTATAATTAATTAATTGGAATGGATTAGGGGATTGTGACATTTGATTCGATTGATTTAATCAAATGAGAGGATTTAGGGGGATTTAATTAAATGACTTGATTTAATTAAATATGATGAATATTAGTTAGAAGAAGGGTGAATTAATCAATAAATTTAATTATTTGATTAATAGCTAAATTTGTTGAATTTAACTAAATAATGTTGATTATTTAATTAATTGATGAATTTGAAGTGATGTAGGAAGAAATGGTGTTAATTTATCAGAATCAGATTCATAGTATTAATTAGGACTTTTTTGGTGTCTACAATGTCATTCTAGACATTCACATCTACATTCCTGAAATGATACAATCTTCTCCTAGTTACTCCTCAGATGTCAAATCCTTCTCCAAGTAAGAAAGCTATAAAGTAGAAGTCTCAAGGGATTCTTCTAACAACCTCAGTTTCTTCCAACATTGATGATATAAAGGACATGGAGATAGGGCATGTTGACATGTATGTTTTGGGACAGAACCAAGAAGCAACCATTGGATGAAGAGATTAGATACATTATTGAGAGAAAATTTCAGTTGATGTCCTTTCCAGTTGTTGCACACAACCCTGAGATTATACTTGCAGTAGCATCTCATTATAACAAGGATGACAGGAGTTCAAGAGATCTTGATGGTAATATAATCATTCAACTTGATACAAAATTATTTGACTTGATTTTTCAGTTTCCTAGCATTGATGGTTGAAAAATAATAATAGAATTTCATGATGGCTGACAATTTTTCCTTGGAGTGACTTTGTTGAGTAAATTAATGATTTTATTACTTTCCTTAGCATAGTCAAGGGTTTTCCTACTAAGCTTTGAACTTTTAGGAATAGATGTACTTATGCATTCATGTCATCAAAAAGAAGAAGAAACATATTTTTCAGGGGCAACAAACCAGTGATGCTATTCATGAGTAACTGGTTAAGGTGCATACTTCTTTGAAATTCTACACGACCTCATATTTGGTTTGTGTTACAACAACAATGAGGAGCTTTCTAGGACTTACATCTGAAGGAGATAGGAGATTCATTCTAGTATATCAATATTATCCATAGCTAACTTTGAATATTAGCATCCATCACTTCAAAAGGGTTAGCGATGCATCCTTTGCCTCATATCTCTATATGTTAGATAGGGAGCTTGAAAATAAAAGAGTCTTAGATTAGGCATGGTTAGTGATCAATAGATTTGGTTGCTTGTACTTGCAATTTCTTACCTTCACTTACCTCAAAGTTGGTTGTTTTGTGGGATATCCTCTCATGCTCCCAAGATACCCAAGTGAAAAGATCATCCTCATGGGACTCTGTATACAATAATGATTGTCCACAATAAACAAATGGAATCTCATAAGTCAAGTTCAAATTTCCTCTTACTATAGGAAGATATTCAATTCTAACATCTCCTAAAGAAAAGGACATGAAATCTATAATGCAATGGGTCACTATGAAGACCTACATAAGAATTTCTAACTTTTACTATTAGGGGATGAAAGATGGAATCAAGAAGGCCTACACCTATGTGCACGAAATTGAAGATATATGGGATAATTGCATAAAAGAAGAGGAAATTAAGAAATTGGATTATTACAGATTAACCTTGGAGAAAATTGATAATGTTGACATGATAGATATCTTAGAGGATATGGAGGATGATGAAGACATCCTAGATCTGACTTACAAGAGAAACAATATTGTTGGGAGACCTTTACCTACAATCTAGTGCTCTTAGAAGGATATGATTTCAATCAGGGAAATATTTCAACATATCCCTTGCTAACACTAATGTTTGGCTACAAGAAAAGGGGATAAGATTGAAACACTTCAACATTGGATCTAAGGAAGAAGATCCTAAAGGACATATAGGAAAGAAAGTTGAACTCAGGACAAAGAACAAAGGAGATGTGCCTAGTTCAAGAAAAACCCCAAGCAAAAAAAAGATCAAGTTTTTTATGAAAGGGAGTAAAATTCAAGCTACTGAAAGGCCATCCACCACCACAAGGGAGGTGTTAGTTCAAGATAAAGAGAAAGGAGAGGAAGGTACTGATGAAGAAGTGCAAGAATCTGTACATGATAATATTCTAGAAGGCGCCCTTGTTACTTCACCCATTATTGCTACTGTATCCACCCCTTTTCCTAATGATTCTTCTGTTGAGAAACCTTTGCCATCTATTATTGATACTCCTATCGCCACTATTTTTTTTTATGTCACTATTTCTATTACCCCTTAGTATCAATTCATTCAATTCATTCATCCCCAACTTCGAGATCCATTTTTGATAGTCTTGGGAATTAGTTTGGGGATGTTTTTGGTTCTCCCTATAGTATTTTGAGTTTGTCTTCTCCTACCTTTGATGTAACTCCACATTCAGATTTGGATAATTTTATGTCAGATTCTATGCAAAATGTGACAAGTGTGGGAATTCCTGAAGCAATTTTGACTAATACCCCACCACTTGTTACCACTACATTTGTGACTACAACTACCACTTCCCAAACCATGACTATAGGACCTAAATGGAGTTCTTCGCCTCTTCCACCTTGGTTACAAAGCCAAACACCTAAGAGAAAGAAGCAAGCCATCTCCCGGATGAATTTGAATTTCGACAATTGGTGCCTATAAACATGAAATCCAAAAGGAAACCAAAGTCTCTTTCTAGTTTGTTGGTGGATAAAGTAGGATGCAAGTATGCAGATGTGGCACAACCTCATCCTAATAAGTCTATTGAGGAAGTTGATATTTTTGAATATTCAATTACATGGGTTGAGTTAGGTAAAACAAATCATGAAAGCACCAAGGAAGATGCACAGTCAACATTGAATTCTCTTATTAAAATTTTTGATAATGTAAAGAATGTCAAAGATTAGTATAAGGCCAAAGTTGAGCAGATAACTTCAGTACTCTAGAAGATTACCCAATATTTGGATTCAATAGAGCCTGTGGCCATGAGTGTTGAAGATTCAAATATTCAAAAGACTAAAAAGGTACATTCAAGGGGTAAGGTAGACAACAAGTTTCTTAACAGAATAATAGCACAAGCGACACAACTTCTGACATCTTTGTGGAAAGAATGGGGAATATAGAAAATGTCACATCAAAGCTGGATAAAATTATTTATATATTTTCCAAAGAGCATAAATAAATAAAGGGAAGTCTACAAGCTTGGATTAAAATGAAGGTGTAGACACCAAAAAATGTCCTAATCAATGTCATACACTCGAATCAGATTTATTAACATCATTTCCTCTTTATCCATCATCTTTTCGCTTAATTAATTCAATTAGCCTAGTTAATTAATTAAATACATCATTCTCGTCTATTTGGCCTAATTAATTAAATTGGGTTAATTCATCTCTTTTTGTACTAACACTTCATCTCATTAAATTAAATACATCAAAATATTTAATTTAATCTCCTAAGTCATCTTATTTAATAAAATAACCCTAAGTCATTATTTTAAATATCATCTCATCCCCTTCCCTTATTTATTAAATCATTTAATTTAATAAATATCATCTAATTCCTCTAAATTGCATGAATTAAACCTTGTTTAATTAGCAATTAAACTAATTATTCCTCTAATCAAAGGGAATATTCCCATGAATATTCTTTATCCTTTTTGCACAATTAAAACTTTGTTTTAATTTGTAAAATCCCTTTTTCCTCACCCTAATGGAATATTCCCTCTCCTCTAATCAACTCACTTAACTTCAAAAGCAAGTTCACCTTTTAACCTCCTAAACAAGTTACCTTTGACCTGTGTGAATAGGTCAAAAGTGAGTTTGTTTGAGCCAATTGTGAGCCTTTGATTAATCTTCATCTTGCATTCTCATCCATTGATGAGAATCATTGATCCATGCCTCTCATCTCCTTCATCCTGAACCATTGATTGAGCTTTTTGATCTCAACCATCTATTCTTCATTTTCTCTCCTATAAATAGATCACTATTTGGAGACAAATGGATCCATCTTTTATTGGAAACTTATGATGTTAAATTTACTCACATCCATACTCTCAATTTGCACACATTTAGCTTATTTTTAGTTTTTTTTAGTTGCATATTAGCTTAGATCATCCATTAATGGCTTCCATGCATCTATCTGATTTTGTAAATAAATTAGGGTTTTCATCTTTTAACATCATTTTAGCTTAAATTAGCTTAGATTAGCTTAGAAATTGCATAATTATATCATTTATAGCATATAATCATGGTAACTTAGGTCATCATGTTCATTTTTATTATAATTTAGGTTTTCACACATCAAACACCATGGTTTCGTCGATTCTATTCCATAGAATCGACTGAAACAAGCTCATTATCACAGGATTGGGAAAGGGTCGTCGGTCCACATCAACACAACACCATTCCACAAGAAGATAAATTTCAATAGATTACAATAGATGTTTTCTTTAAAGATTTCATAAATTTAGCATGTTAGGTTTTATCATAAAATGTTTACTTTCAATTTTGATTGATTGATCTTGTTGAGATTCGAGTATTGGTGGCTACATTATGCTTAAATTCTTCATGGATCAAGCATAATTCAGCCTATAACTAGTATTTCACATCAACATTCTAGCACTCAGAGGGAAAACTGATCATTTAACCATATTTTAGCTCGAAATCCATATGTTGTTTTTCAGGTTGCAATGATGGTCAAAACACACACGACTTTATTTCAATAGTGTCACCATATAACAATGCCCAAGCAATTTGATATGGCGACATGTATTTAATTGTCCGACATTGCTTTAAATATAGCTACGCATATTTAAATTTGAAGTACTGTGGATCAAAACGGTGATGCTCACCTTCACCAGACTGGCGCTTTTAAAGTTCAAATCACGATGCACTTGTTTAAAGTAATGCCCATCAAAATAGTGTTGCAATCATGCTCACTAGTCCTTCTATAGAGAAATGCTCAATTTCACTAGAGTGATGCCCAACTTTAAAATTGTGACACCATCGTGCTTAGCTACGCTCAACAACGGTAAGAAACAAGTCATGTTTGTTTTTCAATATGTGACTTAATTTCTTTTTATTATCTGATCATTGATCGATGTTTGATTGTGTTTTCATTATTACACTAACAATTTTTTGTAGGTTTTAAGGCATGGAGCGAAATTGAAGACCTCTTCTATCTAAACATTCTATAATTGTAACTAGTGTTCAACGCTTTGGGGCAATTATAACCCAATTTCAGCTTTTTTACTTTCAGTTTTAGGCAATGCACTAGTTTTCCATTGGGTTTAAAATAAATGTTCAAAGTTGGCTAAAAATGAACCCTCACATCACATATTTTAGTTGGACTTAAAATTGAACAAGGAAAACTTATCCTTCAATTGGTGCTTAAAATTAACTCATTATTGCTTTGAAGGACAAAATTGACAACTGTTTGTTTTGTTTTTATGGCTTTCAAAATTGCTAGTGAATGTGAATAAAATTCTCTCATGGCATTTGGCGATCTTGAGAAATAAAAACATTCTCTAACACTTTTTAAAGTCACCTCCATCTTTCTTTGGATTTAAAATTGAACAACCATGCTAGTGTGAGAAATGGCATAGCGTGTGTTCTCTCATTGTGCATGCAAACAAAGATGATTGAACTATGGATGTACTTACTCGCTATTATTCAACTTTAGAGGGCCTACCTTGGTGGGAAAAAGTACTCACCCCAAGGGAATGACCCAAGTGGTAATGAGTATAAGCCAAGCTCTTCCAAATTGCTATATAAATTTGTGGTTTCGATGAAAATCATAATCAATGGGAAGCGGTGCATGATGGCTCTCCCCCAGTATCTTTATGATGTTTAAATCCCTTTTTCTAATGGTTGGGAGACCTCTCACAAGGATTTTATCATTGCACCCCCTAAACTAGATGCCCTTATTATGAACCTTTGTGTAGTAGCTAAAAATACCTAATATTTGTTGATGTTAGGAGGTCAAACCTCTGAAGCCATCCCACATATTTGCAGTTCTTAGTAGAGATGAAAAGTTTTTCATGGGATATTCATGAGAAATTGAAACTTGGTTGACCCATAGAAGTGAGTGTCATGGAGGGGAGCCAGTGTCGTCAAGCTTCTAATCATCCACTCTGTATAAGTGCAGCTAGAGAAATCCAAGTGGAAATACAAAAAATATAGCCATTTCTATCCTAGGGTTGTAATGCTTGTGAGTTAGTTTAACACTTTGCTTTATTTCAAAATGATCCAAAAAAAAACATTCACTATCCAAAATTTCAAACACTTTGTCTTAAATGTGGACTTCTTGAGTTAGCCTTGATATTACTGCTTGTCCTAAGGATTTATCCTTAGCAATTTCTTAATATCTTGACATTAATCTCAAACCCATATTTACCAAAGATAACATAGGCAATTGTGGCTTTAATCTCATGATTTTCATGAAATGGAAATTGTGATGTTTTTGACATAAACATCTAGTTTGAAAACATAATCAAAAGAAAAGTGTTTGTGGTAAAATCAATTCACTTAAGCAAAGATAAATTGAAAAATGAACCCCACATGACTATTTGGAGACTGATTGCTCTTGTTGAACAATGTGATCTTCCAAGTGCCATAATCCAGCAAAACTTTGATCTCATAAATGGTGAACAAATAGATCTCATTAGCAGTTTGAGAACCTTTATTTTTGAAAACAAGGAAACAAACTCACAATGTAGAAATGCAACAACCATTTTAGAGGAAGAAGGAAAACACACTGATATTGAGGCTAGAAGGCCCCTATTACCACCACCTGCGTGGCAATAAATATCTCCCTGTTTTCCATAGACTTAAAATGTTCTCACATGATCTCAAGAAAAAATAGGATTCCTAAGCCAAAGTCTACCAGTCCTCATTTTAGACTTAGGCATCTCACTCCAAAAGCTCTTAAGAAACACCTTCGAGCAGTTCACAAAAATACAAACAAGTTGGTAGTAAACTTTTATAGACACACTTCAAGGTATAGTCTAGAATTGTTTGCATTCTTTTGGAGTCAAAATCCTGGTCTTTTTCATGATACCCAACTCCTTTAAATGATTCACCAAAAATTCAAACTCCATAGAAGAAACTCTCCAACCCGCAATTTCAGACATAGGAATTGTAGAACAAAGTATGGTCAAAAGTGGGCTTCAATCTTTTACCGCAACCATTACACTTTGTTGAGATTTTTTTATGCCTAGGCTAGAAGTTCTAGAATAGGTTTGAACATTCCCATCATTCCTCTTGTTTTCTAGAACTCAAACATTTTAGGGGTCTAACTTCATCCTCACTACCTTGATCTTATCAAAACAAAAGCTCACTTTACCAAATGATCTCATGCAAAGTAAAGATCCCTAAACGAAATTCAACTAGTCATCACCATAAACTTAGACATTGTAGTGCAAAAGCAATCAACAACTGCATTAAGGAACTCTACGAAAATAGAAACAAATTGTTGATAACCTTTTATGAACGCACTATAAGAATAAATCCTGACCTATACATGTTCTTCATGAGCCAAAACATTCAAATTTTTGAAGATCAACAAGTTTTCTAAAATCATTGATTCTTTAAGATTTGAACATTTTAGGGATCTAGCATCATTCTCACTACCATGGTTTTGTCAAAACAAAAGGTTCACTTTAGGTCAACATTGGGTCCAACATTTCATTCACCCCTTCATCACATTTCATCCTTCACCTCATCTATCTTTGCAAAATTTCAAATACACCAACACTTTGGGACTTAAAACATCAAACCAAATTGCTACCTTAGCTACTTTGTATGTGAAATGTATCATTTTCCATGTGCTTAGTTGAGATAGTTATCACCTTTGAACTAGTTTATCTTGAAGGTCACAAGTCTACCCTAAATATTTCTAAGTTCATTAGCAACCTTTATCCCAACATCAAAACATCAAACTTAATTCAAAAGTGTTTTCCCAAAATGCTTGCAAGGATCACTTCCCACATCACCCATATTTTCATCCCACATTATCATCATTGCTCCCAAAAGACTTAGAGTTTCCCTTTTACCTAGGTTTGAGTCAACTAGAGAGTTCAAACAATAAAAAATTCAACACAACTCTCCCATAGCTGACACCAAATTTATGGCAAATACATGATCACAACACAAGAGAATCATGGAAAAAGAAAATGTTACATTTACCTCAAGTGATCCAAATCCTTTAAAATTTGATCCTAGAAATCATATTACACCATCGCAACAACCATCATCTCCTTTAGGACCATATGAAATTGAAGGTGTCACCAACAACCCATTTGGTCTCACTCGGGAAGAACTTTTAGAACATCAAATTTTTGAAAGTGTAGCTCCTATCTCCCCAACATTTGTAGCACAAAGTTTCACATAGGATTTCACAACTTCATCACAAGGGATAAGTCAAACTTACGTACCTATTCTTGCAACCAACCTTGCTAAAGATTTTGGTCACACCTTACCACTTGAAAGTAATACACTTGTGGGTAATCTTGAAATGAATACTTCACCTCCCACTACCATTTGGACACCTACATTTGGTGCTCCTCCCATTCCCAAAGATCCAAAAAAACTACATACTCTGCTTGAACTTAACTATTCTACCACCACTTCGACATTTTGGGGAAACCCTTCTTCATCCACACCTATGAGTACCACAAGTGTACCTACCATCATGTAGAGCAATACAGACCAAAAATATCAAAGTAGCACACAAGGGCATGTCAATACCATATCACAGAATCAATCCTTAATGAAACTAGGGAAGTCTTTATCCAACCCTTCGGTGGCTTCATCGATTCCATCTACCATTGTCATATCATCTTCTATCAATCCACGAAAAATAAATCCCTTGGTTACAAGTTCTATCAATCCTAGGAGTACCTTGATCATGATTCCTTTGTTTACATCTTTTACACAAAGCAATCCTCCAAACATAGGACAAGGGAATATTTTCAATCAATGGACTCAAGGTCCTAGTGTTTCATTTCCATTTCAAAATTTAATGACATCATCCTTTCCAATAGCTCCCTTTTTTATACCAAATCAATCAGGGCCTCAAACATACATTCCTCCACCTCAATCCACTATCTTACAAGGAATTTTAAACCAAGGGAATCCTCCACCTTTCACTACCAATCCATTAACCACTAAAAACATCAATATACCTAATCCTTCATAGATGTCTTAGCAACCAACTGATCCCACATTGCAAGCACATGCCCTAGCTCTAAAAAAAGTACAAAAAAATTATCAACAAGTCGTACAACAACAAAAAGCACAACAAGCAACCTTAGTAGCTCAACAAGTAGCATTATCCCAACAACAACAAGCTCATCAAGTAGCCCTAGTACAACAACTACATCAAGCTCAACAAGTAGCCTTAGCACAACATCAATAGCAACAAGAAAAAGCGGTCATTACCCAACAAGCTCAGAAAGTAGCTTTAGCAACACAACAAATTGCTCAATAGAAACAAGCACAACAAGTAGCTTTATTAGCACAATAACAATAGTAGACCCAACAACAAGCCCTAGTGGTGCAACAACAATAGAAAGTTCAATAGCAAGCCTTACTAGCTCAACAGTACGCCCAAAAATAGCACAAGGATCCTTTTTTCCTCACATGAACATCATCAATCCAAGCACATTAGGAACATATTCAACACTTTCACAAAATCCCACACCTTCATACACCCCATATAAATCATCTCTCATCCCATCATATGTTCCTCCACCTAATCCAAAAGACGATCTCGCATCATAGTTAAAAGTACTCTCATAAGAAATGCATGGCCTTCTCATGGAAAAGACAATGAAACCTAATACACATGACTTGTGTCCTTAACCATTTGATCAAAACATAGCAATGGTACCATTCCCTCCTAGTTTTGAAATCCCCAAGTTTGAAAAATACAAAGGAAGAGGAAGTCCTGTCAACCATATCAAAGAATTCAATTTCATGTGCATGGAAGTGGCTTACAATGACCCATATCTAATGCACCTCTTCCCTCGAAGTTTAACAGGTATTTCCATGGATTGGTTCTCTCGTTTGCCTCTTGATATCAATTTTTTTCAAGAAATTACTGACAAATTCATTGATCACTTCTCCTTCAATATTTACATGGACATTAGTATAGAAG
The DNA here is from genome assembly GCA_007258455.2 of Sequoia sempervirens. Lineage (NCBI taxonomy): Eukaryota > Viridiplantae > Streptophyta > Pinopsida > Cupressales > Cupressaceae > Sequoia > Sequoia sempervirens. The sequence continues at coordinate 92,043,854 of VDFB02049217.1, read as the reverse complement.
AGTTATATACTCTCAAACAAAATCCAGGGGAAACCTTCACAAATTTATTACAACGATGGAGACAAAGAGCTAGTAAAAGCAAGTGACCTCTTCCTGATGGACAAAAAGTAGGAATCATCATAGCCAACCTTGCACCAAATCTATCATTACACTCAAAAATTTAATGCATCACATCCTATGACAAGCTTGTTCCAAGAGCCCTTAACATTGAAAGAGCTTTAATCTCACAAGGAAACACTCAAGCTTACAAAGACAACTATCCTTCAACTAGTTCAAATGAGAAACCACATGTATGGGCTAAGAACAAAAATGTAACAAACGACTGTGTAGTAGATGCTAAGGTCATCATAAGTGCTCCTAGACCCAACAATAATCAAGTTGCTAACATCCAACCAACTGTGCAAAAAATGGTACCACCTCAGAATAATCAGATCAATAACACCAACATGCAACCAAGGCAAACCGATAATAGGAACAACTATCCCGAATGCAAGTACACACTGTTATCAAAACCCATTGAGACAATCATGAAGAAATTGGTAGAGTCAAATTTGATAACACTTCCTAACTTTGAAAACTACCACGAACCACAAGAAAATACATCTTGGTACAACGTACGTGATCTCTATGGCTTTCATAAAATCAAAGGACATAAAACAACAAATTACATGAAACTCAATAATATCATCCAACATATCATAAAGAATGATACCATATCTATTGAGGTACCAACTAGAAACCAGGATCTCAAGATATACAAGAACCTTATGCCTGATCATAACAAAGCTAACAACAATGGAAAAGCTAAGGATTACACCAATGTTTAGCATACCTATTCCAATGTAGTTTCCTCCTATGATAGCGTTATCACTATTTTCACCATCAAAGGAGCTAGTATGAAATGTGAAGTCACCACACAATATGGCAAAATAACCATTCAAGGAGTTGTCCCAGCTCAATCTAGGACACAACCAACTTTGCCCACATCTAATCCTAGCAAGTACAATCTTGTAGATAAGCTTAAACAAACCCCCACTTAGATATCAATTTTGGAACTTCTGAAGTTATCTCCTACACATAGGGAAATACTGGAAAAATCCTTGTCTGAGTCATCTATTCCTAAGAACATTGATACCAATCAGTTTTAAGCTATGGTAGGGCATATCACTAGCCATCTTCTCACCTTCTTTGAACAAGATTTACCATCACAACTATCTCATAACCATTCTTTACACCTTGAGGTTGTCATCCATAAAAAAAAGCTCAAAAGAGTCTTGGTAGATGGAGGTACTGGTCTAAACATTTGTACCCTCTAGTTGATCAAGCATCTAGGCTATTCAAAAGATACTATTGAGAAGAAAAAGATTACCACCATTAGAGCATACGACAAACAATAACAAGTATCACAAGGACTTAGAGCACTCCCTATCTAAGTGGGACCTCTTATTGCAGAAACCACATGCCAAGTACTTGATCTTGATCTTCCCTATAACGTTTTGCTTGGTCGACCTTGGATCCATGCTTTGAAAGTTGTAGCCTCAACCTATCATCAATGTGTAAAGTTTCCTTTTGAGGGAAAATAAATCACTATCCATGGAGATCTTGAGCTTTTCTACTATTGCAAGAGCCTTGAAGCCAAGTTTTATAAGATCCCACAAATATCCAAAAATGATGAAGGAGCTACACCATCAAGCTCATTTGTTGACCCATCATCTCTAGCCTCTACCTCAACATCACAAGTACTAATTGTTAAAAGCATACTCAATGTCAAAGGAGTAATCCAACATGACGGTTGTGGAAGATACAAAATATTGAAAGACACTTTTGTTTTAGGAGAGTTACTGATTTCTCCTCAAACACACAGGAAACCTACATCTAGCACCAAAGATCCAGAAACAATCAAGATGGAAACTACTACCTTAACCAAATGGGGAGATTTGAATCAAGAAGATGTCCATGAGCAAGATATCTCTAAAATCCTCTATCAAGATGAATGACCTGTTCCTGTTCTTCCCATGGAAGATCACAACAAAGGCCTACAAATAATGTAGATTGTGGGATATAACAATAATGAGAAGAAAGGAAAAAATGACAACGGTTTACTAGAACCCATCGTTTATGAGAAATGACTAAAAAATATTGGCTTAGGTTGTATTACTAGCAAGGTTACACTTATTGGAAAAGGTATTGTTGCTAAACGAGTTGAGGCTTCCTCTTGGTCACCTACATCATGTGATACTACCTTAGATGACTACCCTCTTGATGTTGCTGAACTATTTGAGAACAACACCCTCTTCATGATATCCATAACATCCTTTGTCTCAAACAATCAACTAACTGAAATATGCCTAGTATACCTGCAACTCATTGACATGGAACAACAAGGACCACCGATTCTATATTTATTTGAAAATGATGAAGTGATCTTAGAATTTATGGGAATCTGAGACAACTTATCATGGGAAAATCACAAAGCGGGCTTCAACATAGAGCTCGATACATGGGCATACTATGGGGAGACGATTGAATCTTTTAGTCACAAAATAAATGAAATGCAATTAACATGCAGATCCTTGAGTGACAACCACCTGGTGGCACTCTCTAATTCCAAAATAGTAAAAACAAAGGATGTATCCAACAATGAAAACCATCTTGAGGTTCCCAAGGATGAGGGATTCAATCTCCCTCTTAGTGCAATGTATCCAGAGAAGTCATCGATACTAGCAAAAAAGGCTATACTAGTTAATGTGGGAACAAAAAAAGAGCCTAAGATCACCTTCTATGATGTATCCTTATTAGACGAAGAACAAAAGAACCTTGCAACATTCCTTAAAGAGAGAATAGCTAAATTTGCATGGTCATACACATATATGCCATGCCTTGATCCATAAGTGGTTGTACATCACTTAGAAAGTTATCCTGATGCCAAACCAGTCAAGCAAAAATTAAGATGCACCCTCAAATAACACTCTTGGTTAAAATATAACTACAAAAGCTTCTTGATGTTGGATTCATCCGACCAATAGATTATCCTAAGTGGGTTTCAAACTTGGTACCAGTCTCAAAATCCACTGGGGGCATTAGAATATGCACTGATTTGAGAGATCTAAACAAGGCATGTCCAAAGGATGATTTCCCTCTTCCCAACATTGATCTCATTATGGATTTAACAGTTGGGCATGAAATGTTGTCACTCATGGATGGATTTTCAAGCTACAACAAAATCATAATCACCAAAGAGGATCAACATAAAACTTTCTTTACTTGTCCATGGGGAACCTACTGCTGGAATGTGATTCTATTTGGATTGAAAAATACAGGAGCTACCTATCAAAGAGCAATAACCCTTATCTCTCACGACATGGTCCACAATAAAGTTGAAGATTATGTGGATGATATTTTGGAAAAATAAAAGAAGAGAAATGAGCACATAAAATTCTTAGGACCTATCTTTAATAGGATGGAAGAATACAAGGTACAACTAAATCCAAAAAAGTGTGTGTTTGGGGTCACATCAGGGAAACTTCTTGGCTTCATCATTTCACAAAGAGGGATAGAAATTGATATAGCAAAGGAAAAGCCATCCTAGACATGGAACCTCCATAAGAATTGAAACAAATGAGAGGATTACAAGGAAGGTTGCAGTCCATCAAAAGCTTCATAGCTCAACTATGAGATAAGACTCACCCCTTTTCACATATTCTCCATAAAGGGATAACCTACAAATGGGATGAGAAATGTGATAAATCTTTCAAGAAAATCAAGGATTATCTACGAATACCTCCAGTGCTCATGCCGTGATACCAAACAAGCCACTGATCCTATACATATAAGAAACACTAGCATCACTAGGAGCTCTTTTAGCACAACATGGTGAAAATACAAAGGAAAGAGCCATATACTACATCAGCAGAACCTTGGTAGGCTATGAGATGAACTATTCACCAATTGAGAAAGCATTCCTAGTGGTAGTTTTTTCTTCACAAAAGTTTAGGAATTACATGTTGTCACACCAAATCAAGCTTATTGCAAAGATTGATTCATTAAAATATTTGTTATACAAAGCAACCCTCATGGGACGAATGGCCAAATGGGTAATGATCTTGATAGAGTTTGACATAGAGTATGTAGATTGCAAGGCAATCAAAGGACAAGTGATTGTAGACTAATTAGCAGAAGCAACCATTTATGATAACAACCCTTTAATCTTTGAGTTCCCTAACGAATTTGTGTTCCTTATTAATCTCACAACTTAGTGGAAGATGTACTTTGATGGATCGTTCACCCAACATGGATCAAGAGCTGACATTCTTTTCATCACTCCCCAAGGTGATTGCATCCAAAAGTCTTATAGGCTATCATTCCCATTTACTAATAACATTTTTTAGTATGAAGCCTTGATCACAGGTCTAAGGATAGTAGTTCAATGGCAATTACAAGAGATGAAAGTCTATGGAGACTCACAGCTGGTTATCAACCAAGTCAATGATGACTATCAAACCAAAGATGACAAGCTCACTCTTTACAAGAAGATGGTGGAGAATCTCAAAGATCTTCTTATATACATAACTTTTGAGTAGATTCCTCGCATGAAAAATAGAGTAGCAGATGCCATGGCAACAAATGGATCACTACTAGACATGCCAAACAACATTATTCAATGTGAATTCTTGGTAGAACAACTTCTCATACCAACTTTCAAAATCCTAAAATCTGAATTTGCATGTGTCATTGTTGGTCCTGGATCCCCTTGGTACCATGACATCTTTACTTACCTTAACAAAGGAACACTTCCATCAGACATCACCCCGAACCTTAAAAAGACCTTTGTAAAAAAGGCATCCCAATTTGTGATCCTAGGTGATACCCTTTACCATCAAAGCATCGAAGGGACATTACTACGATGTATTAACCAAGGGGAAGTCTTAACTGCCTTAACAAAATTACACGATGGGATATGTGGATCCCATTCTAGTGGTATGACATTATCTAAGAAACTATTGAGGATAGGGTATTAACTGCCAACCATGGAAAAAGAAGCTCATCAGTATGTACGGAAATGCATCTAGTGTCAACATCATGGGGATTTGATTCATGCTCCAGCTCGAGAGTTACAACCAATTATTACACCATGGCCTTTTCGCAATGGGGACTTGACCTCATAGGAAAAATCACTCCAACTTCATCCAATGACCATAAGTTCATCATAACAGCCACCAAGTACTTTACTAAGTGGGTTGAAGCCATTCCTATGACCTACATAACGAGGAAGTAGATAGCCAAATTTATCCTGAATTACCTAATTTTCTGTTATGGTGTACCACAAACCCTCATCTCATACAATGGAACCTCATTCAAGAATCAAGATGTGAAAGAGTTGTGCCAAAGATTCAATATCCAACACTGATTCTCTACACTATACTATCCCTAAGGAAATGGCCAAGCAGAAGCAAGGAACAAAGCTATCTTGAAAATCCTAAAGAAAATAGTTAATGAAGTTGGTTGTGACTGGCATCTATAGCTAAATCATGCTCTTTGGGCTTATCGAACTAGTATCTACACACCTACAAGAGCAACCCCTTTCTCCCTTGTCTATGGATCAAAATCCATATTTCCTATTGAGGTTGAGCTCCCATCATTGTGAGTGTCACTGAAGAATCTGATAACTGAGGAAGAGTATAGAGTGTCTTGACGGAATGAGCTAGAATTCCTAGATGAATTTCGTCTTGACGCCCTTAATCACTTACAAGTTTATCAAAACTGACTGAAATGGAGCCTTAAAAATAAAATAAAATGTCAATCATTCTAGGTAGGCATCTTGTCTTAAAGAAAAATCAGAAGAACCTCCCAGATCAAGACAACAAAGGAAATTTTGAGCCTAACTGGTTGGATTCCTTTGTCATCTCAACGAGTTATAGATCAGGAGAATACCAACTATCAACCCCTAAAGGTGAACCCTTGCAGGAGCCAATAAACAACTTGCAACTCAAAAAAATTTATGCCTAAACATAAAGGGTGTAAATCATAAAATATAAAAAAAATCATAAATATGATCAAAATCCAAAAAAAAAGAGAAAAAGGATTGAAAAAAGTAAAGAAAAAAAAATTGTTCTCTAGTGAAAACCACTTCGGTGGTGCTTTGGGCAAGCACCTTGGTGAAAACCTGGCAAACAGGAACCTTGCGTAAATAAGGTATCTCCATCTATTCTTTGGCTCTTTTGACCTATCTTTCTTTGCATCACCATTCATCCCCCATCCATGTCCTTATCATGGCTTGTCACTATAAGGTATCATGAACTCTTTAGCACTACTTGGCATATTCTCAAGGTCAATTTGTCCTTGTATTTATTGAAGTAGGCTAACATATTACACTGGGGGAAATTTCTTGTGTCACAATTGGGTTCTTGTATATCTTGAGGTCATGGGACATCTTATCAGAAAACACCAAAAACATTCATAAAATCTTATCAAGAAAATCCAAAAAAATTGCAAAATCCTTTACAGCGAAAATCAAAAAAACATTCAGAAAATTGTAAAGGAAAGATTCAAAACATTCATAAAACATCAAAAACCATAAAAAGGTAGGACATCGAAAAATCCAAAAAACAATGTCCCTTTTCGAACTACATTGTCTTTGAGCTTGAACGTAGGCAAGGCCATCACTAATGTGCCCCTGAGACACCCTAGGTCAGTCCTTTAGCAGTATGTTGTAATTAGTTGTTGTCCTTCATCTTGTAAGTGAGTTGACTCAATTGAACTACATGGTCTCTTTGTGTATAATGTAGGCAAGGATAATCTTTGATCAGCCCCCGAGGCCCCTAGGATAGGTTTTTAGGTTAATTTGTTGGTTGAAACTCAAAAATTCAAAAAATCCCAAAACATCCAAATAACTCTAAAAAAAAAACCAAAAACATCATAAAACTCAGAAAATCCCAAAAACATCCAAAAAAAATACAAAATGTTCTAAAGACCTAAAAAGCCTCAAATATTTAGAAAACCCTAAACAACCTCAAAAAATTGAAAAAACATAAACATCTATATAAAATTTCAAAAAAGACCAAAAACAACCTCAAAACATTTCAAAAAAACCTTAAACATTCAAATATTCTAGAAAATCCAAATCCCATCCTTCCCATATCACTTTCACCTGCAATAAAACTTCACCCATAATAAACGATCGTCACCTTCACCCTTTGGAAAAACAAGTAGAAAAAAAACACAAGTCATAAAGTACGAACCCTAAAGTCAAAATCTAAAGTCAAAATCATAGATAAATGAGTCAATGAAGTTTATAGAAATAGCTCATTTTAGAATCCTTATCCTAACATCAAACAACCTTCTGATCAACATGTCCTAGGATGTATCCTTCCTGTGATTAAGCTAAACTTAAACTAGGCAAGAGCTATGGATAACATTGATTGTTTTTCTTTGATCTTTTCTTATGATTTATCTTAATGACCCATTCCAAGGACCTCTCGATGATGTCTATCTAAAATGATTTGGAGAGAAAGGAATGGGGCATCGATCATTATCTTTCATTTGTTGTTCTTGTGGATACTCTTGTAAAATAATCTTGGCATATACTTGCTTAGTTGTGTGTAGGAAGGTCATTTGGAGTATGTTTTTGACTATTGTGTATGCTTTGGTCCAATATGTTCTAAGCTTCTAACTTACATTCCAACAACATTTTTGTATGTAAAGGTATGAACAAGAACTATCCTATTTGTTTGTCGAGTCAAAGTCCATTACACTAGATACAACGTCGTCCTAGTTATCAATGGGTAAAAGCACAAAGTTGTGTCACACTTTCAACCAACATATCAGTACAACTAAATTTAAGTATTTCTAACTAAAAATCAATTTTGGACAAACATATGATCTAGTAAGATTCATTCTAGCTAAGTTAGATACCTCCACAACTTTTTTAACTAAAACTATTGGCTAAAAATATATGGAGCACCACTTTGATTCCAATTTAACAAAAAAAAAAATTATTTGGAAAAATTGAAGTTTCAATAACTCCCACTAATGTAAATAACATATTTTAAGAAATATAAAGTACCCTTTTGTAGATCCATAAGTGTAGTTTTCAAAAATATATTTATTTTAATAGTTTAATTATTATTTATATTTTATTTTTTATTTTTACTAAAAGTGTTGGATATTGCTGATATGTGGTTGTCATTGATGTCAACACTATTGTCATTAATGTCTTTAAGGTTGTATATGTTGAGGATATTGAGAAAATTGTAATAAAATAAGTTGCAGGTTGTCAATGATGCAGTGAAGTTTAGTATGGTGGCTAGCTCAGTATATTGATGATAAGAGGTTGTGTATTAAAGGGTATATTGACAAGTATATCTAGTTTATCGACATGGAGTTTTAGAGGTTTTCACGAAGATTTGATTGAGTTATGAGTATCTATGTTCTGACAGTTGCTATGTTGCTTTAGTTGGTGTTCCTGAAAGAAGATGATGTGATTATAGTAATTTGATTTGTTATGGATGCTTCTGTGATGATTCATGATGCTTGTGGATGTTTCTAAATCATGCTCTATCTATCTTGTTGGTCTGTATTGATCACTGTGCTCACGATTGGTGTTTTTCTTCTATGAGTTCATTTTTTTCATGATCATGGCCGATAGGGTGATTGTAGTGTGTTGTGGATCTTCAAGGCATAATTTTTAAAGGTGTTTCATATTTGAGGATGTTGTTTTGGTTCCTTACTATGTTTTGGCCGACATTGTTTGGTCCTCATTGATAAATTGTTTATTGATTTTGGCTGACAGTTTGTACACATTTCATATTTTTTTGGGCTGACATGTAGTTGGTGTTAACCTTAGTTGCAGTTATATATGATTGACTATTTATGGTATGGTGTGTGATGTATGTTGTGTGCTAAGTGTGAACAATGTTCTTATCTTTCTAAAGTAGAAGTAAAGTGCGAAGAAGAGTGAGTAGATGAAAGTATTTATGTGCTTAACTAAAACTGTAATCAGGCATTAGAAGATGTTATTTTATCAGTTCAAAATCTTCCTAATGTAATCTAAATGTGACTGTAAGACAGTGAGTCTTCCTTTGGGAAATAATCCTTTTGTATTTGAGCAGTGTGCTCTAGGCAATGTGCCTAAATGCATGTGCATTCCCCATTTTTAATAATTTTAACAGGGTATAATCTTGTGGATTAACCTCCACCATGGTTTTTCCCCTAATAGGGTTTCCACATAAAAAATTTGGTGTTATGTGTGTTTTGATGTGGTGATGGTTTATGGTTTCATGTTTATCTATCAAATATGAGAATAAATTTAATTTGTATAATTTATGTGACAACTGATTCACCCCCCCTCTCAGTTGTCTACCCTTGTGTTTCCAAAAATTGGTATCAGAGCAGGTTCCTCTAAAGAAGCTTGACCACTTGAGGTGATTTGGGATGGTGACATGTAAGAATGATAGTCTGAGATTTGATGGAACTAATTATTCTATGTGGAAGACTTGAATGGAGTGTCATCTGAGATGCATTGGTGAACCTTACTGGACAATTACAAAGAATAGGTATATCATCCCACAGAATGGTCCTTCTACTACAGGTGAGATTAAGGAAGCCGAGTACAATATCAGGGCTAAGGAAGCATTGTTGAGTGCTTTGAATGATTCTGAGATGAAAAATGTAATGGAGCTTAAGACTGCTTATAAGATCTGGAAAAATTTTGAAACTTTGCATGCAGGTGATACCCATGTGAAGATTGCTAAGCTACAAATCCTAAAAGGGAAATATGAAATGTTGAGAATGGGTGAAGATGAGAACATCACTTCTTTTATGTAGAGAGTGAATGAACTTGTGTGTAGTATCAGATGTGTTGGTGGAACATTGGAAGAATCATAAATTGTTGCTAAAGTGCTAAGATCCATGTCTGCTGCATACAAACATAAAGCTGCTGCTATTAAGGAGATCCAGACTATGACAAATGTAACCAGAGACATGTTAATTGGTAAGCTTGCTACTTTTTAGTTAAGTGAGTTTGGTGAATCTCTTCCTAAGATAGAATCTACATTCAAACCTACTATCTCCAGAAAATATAAGCAGAGATATGATCCAGGAGAAAGTTCTTCTAGAAAAATGTCCAAGTATGAGCAGGAAATGAGAGAAATTGAAGAAGAAGAGAGAAAACTAGATGAGCTTGAAGCACTTACTGTCAAGAGGGTAGCCAGAGGAGAAGGCAAGTATAAAGGTAAATTTCCTCTTAAATGTTTTTCTTGTAATAAGATAGGTCATTTTTCCTCAAGGTGTCTGGAAAGAGTTCCTAATCCAAGACCTAACAAGCCTAGATTCCAAAGAAAGTGTTATTATGTTGCTGATGAAGGTGTGACAGATGATGAATCTGATAAAGGAAATTTAAGTGAGGATGAATGGGTATTTATTACTATCAAGGAAAATGATCCAGTACCTATTGAATCTGCTAGTTGCATAAATGTGGAGAAAGCTCTAGCTGCCAGAGTTAAGAAAAAGATGAATGGGTGATTAATAATGGATTCTCTCATCACATGAGATGTGATAAAAGTAAATTTGTGAGCTTGGAAAAGTATGATGGTGGTGTTGTAATATTTGGTGATGACAAAGCTAGTGTAATCTGTGGCAGAGGATCCATTTCTCTTGATGGTAAGCATAATACTAATGATGTTCTATATGTGGAAGGATTGAAGCATAATCTCTTAAGTGTTGGACAGATGGTTGACAAGGGATACAATCTTCAATTCAAGGATGGAAAGTGTAGAATATTGGGGAGTTCTGAAAATGTGATTACATTTGGTACAAAAACAAAAGGTAATATCTTTCACCTAAGTGCTACTAGTAAAAGTTGTCTGATTGCTCAAGTTGATGAAAGTTGGTTGTGGCATAGGAGATTGTGTCATGTAAACTTTGACAATATTATCAAGATAAGTTCTACTCAGGCAGTGAGAGATCTTCCTAAGTTGATAAAGCCTACTAATGCTATATGCAAGGAATGTCAGTTAGGGAAGCAAACTAGAGTTTCATTCCAGAGAAAACAACATTGTTTGAATGAAGTGTTGGAGCTTGTGCATACTGATTTGTGTGGTCCTTCTAGAGTCAGAATTTTACAAGGAGATAGGTATTTCATGTTACTTATTAATGATTATTCTAGATTGATGTGGGTTACTTTCTTAAGGGAAAAATTTGAAGCTCTAGAGAAATTCAAGATTTTTAAGGCTATGGTTGAGACATAGATAGGCCTAAAGATTAAATGTCTGACATCAAATAGAGGTGGTGAATTCACTTCCTATGAGTTTAATTATTTTTGTGAAAAGCATGGGATAAAGAGACAATTATTTTCCCTGTAAACCCCTCAACAAAATGGAGTTGTGGAAAGGAAGAACAAGACAATTCAAGAAGTTGTTAGGACCATGATGCTGGAAGGAAATTTTTTGCATATCTACTGGAGAGAAGTTATGAGTAGTATCATTTACACTCTCAATCGGGTACATGTCAAAGGTGATACCGGTAAGACTCCTTATGAGCTATGGTTTGGTCATAAGCCTATTGTTAGATACTTCAAAATCTTTGGGAGTAAATGCTATATCAAAAAAGATGAAGATATAGGAAAGTTTGATGCTAGAAGTGATGAAGGAATCTTTCTTGGTTATTCTACTAAAAGTAAAGCCTACTAGTGCTACAATAAGAGATTGAGGAAAGTAATTGAAAGTGCTAATGTCAAGGTTGATGAAGACACAATTAGACCATTTAGAACCTACAGATATGATTTAGATGATCAGAATGATAGTTCAGATAAAGGAAAGAAAGTTTAGACTCTAAATCAAGTTCAGATCATTCTGGTGAATCTGGAAAATCAAAAGGAAGAAACTAGTGAAAGTGCAGAAGTGAGATCACAAGAGCCTGAAGTTCAAGAATACCCTAAGACTCCAAGGTATGTAAGACTAAATCATTCAAAATATTAGATTATAGGTGATAAGAACAAAGGTGTTCAACCTAGGAGAAGAATTACAGAAGAATATTGTTTAATCTCAAAGACTGAGCCTAATAGTGTCAATGAAGCATGCAAAGATGAACATTGGGTGGAAGAAATGAAAGAAGAACTACTGAAAATTGAGAAGAATGATACATGGATTCTTGTTCCTAAACCTAAGGACAAAAATGTAATTGAAACTAAATGGGTTTTTCGAAACAAACTGAATGAAAAAGGTGAATTTGTTAGAAACAAAGCAAGACTTGTGTGTAAAGGATATTCTCATATGGAAGGAATTGACTTTGAAGAAAATTTTGCTCCTATTGCTAGGATTGAATTTGTGAGACTATTTATTGCTTATGTTGCTTACAAAAAATTCAAGGTTTATCAGATGGGTGTCAAGTCAACATTTCTAAATGGTGAACTAGAAGAAGAAGTATATATTGAGCAACCTGATGGATTTCAATTGACTGATTAGGGAGATATGGTTTGTTGGTTGAAGAAAGCATTGTTTAGACTTAAGCAAGCCCCAAGAACATGGTATGCCAAATTGGACAAGAATTTGTTGAAGCTTGGATTTAAGGATACTTTTGAGTATCTCAGAGGGAAGCTAGGGGTGATTACCCCTCCTAATTAGAATTAAGATGTATTGACTTGCATCAGTCTGTGCATTTCATAGTCATCTCTTGTGATCTAGATTAATGTTGTGGTGGATGTTACTTAGGGGGAGTAGTCAAATGTTCAAAATTTGGTTCAAAGCTTGTGTGGAGAAAGATAATGTGTACCTTTGTCATTGATTTCAAAGGGGGAGAAGAGTCATGTGAAAAACTGCAAAAGAGTTAAGGAGAAAAGAGTTAAAATCTAAGGGGGAGAAAGTGCTAAGAGAAAGTATCATTGATGGTGTTTTTTCACATCATGTGTTGCCATCAATGCCAAAGGGGGAGATTCTTGGATATTGCTTACATGTGGTTGTCATTGATGTTGACACTATTTCCATTAATGTCTTTAAGGGTGTATATGTCGAGGATATTGAGAAAATTGTAATAAAATAAGTTGCAAGTTGTCAGTGATGCAATGAAGTTCAGTATGGTGGCTAGCTCAGTATATTGATGATAAGAAGTTGTGGATTAAAGGGTTTGTTGACAAGTATATCTATTCTATCCACATGAAGTTTTAGAGGTTCACATGAAGATTTGATTAAGTTATGAGTATCTGTGTTCTGATAGTTGCTCTGTTACTTTAGTTGGTGTTCTTGAAAGAAGATGATGTGATTCTAGTAATTTGAGTTGTTGTGGATGCTTTTGTGGTGATTCATGATGCTTGTGGATGTTTCTAGATCATTCTCTATGTGTGTTCTTGGTCCGCATTGATTGTTGTGCTCGCGATTGGTGATTTTCTTTTGTGAGTTTAGGTTTTTCCTAATCATGGCTGACAGGGTGATTGTAGTGTGTTGCGGATCTTCAAGGCATAATTTTTGAAGGTGTTTTGTATTTGAGGATGTTGTTTTGGGTCCTTACTATGTTTTTTCTGACATTGTTTGGTCCGCATTGATAAAAAATTTATTGATTTGGACTGACAATTTGTACACGTTTCATATTTTGTTGGGCTGACATGTAGTTGGTGTTATCCTTAGTTGCAGATATATATGATCGACTATTTATAGTATGGTGTGCAATGTATGTTGTGTGATAAGTGTGAATAATGTTCTAATATTTCAAAAGAAAAAGTAAAGTGTGAAGACGAGTGAGCAGATGAAAGTGTTTATGTGTTTAACCGGAATTCTAATCAGGCATTAGAAGATGTTATTTTCTTAGTTCAAAATCTTTTGAATGTAATCTGAATGTGACTATAAGACAATGAGTCTTCCTTTTGGAAGTAATCCTTTTGTATTTCAGTAGTGCACTCTAGGCAGTGTGCCTGAATGCATTCCCCATTTGTAATACTTTTAACAGGGTATAATCTTATGGATTAACCTCCACCTTGGTTTTTCCCTTAACAGGGTTTCCATGTAAAAATCTTGGTGTTATGTGTGTTTTGATGTGGTGATGGTTTATGCTTTCATGTTTATCTATCAGATCTGAGAATAAGTTTAATTTGTATAAATTCTGTGACAATTGATTCACCCCCCTCTCAGTTGCTTGCCCTTGTTTTGCCAACAAAAAGTAGGTTATCAACACAAAATATTAGGTTCATTACCATGCCAAGGAAAAATACTAAAACTTATTAAAAAAACATGATGCACTCGATAAAAGAATCTATTTCAAGAAGGTATAATTTTTTTTCCATTTTAGATAAATATTTAATATGAAAGTTGATGTCCCATGGAAACAACCATTTTTTTATTCACGCACATTTTAATATTTATTTAAAAATATATATTGATCAAAATTGGAAAAAAATATATCCATGCACTAGAGTTTCAAGTTATAAATACACAAAGAAATTGAAAGAAAAAAATAAAATTTACTATAAAAAGTTTGACATCTCATGCATCTTCATTTTTCAGCATTTTATCAACAACTAAATTATAGTGTTAATTTATTAAAAACAAGTTTAAAATAATTTTTTTTTAAAATACAAACATAAAATATACTAAAAAATACATATTTTACTAGTTTACATCATTTCAAATTTCAAAACATATAGGCCACTTTTTAGTGATTCAAGTTTAAAAGTTGGATCAATGTTGGTTGTTTCCTTTATAAAGTGTGACACAACTTTGTGCTTTTACCCTAATACCTTGATGCATCATATCTATGTGTTATATCAAACAATAAGGAATGACGGAAAATCCCAATCCCGAAGTGTGAGCACCCATCCTGCATTTCATCCTACATTATATTGTGTTGCCTCATCACCATCTCTAATAAAGTCTCGATGGATCAAGGACTTGTTGGATCTTTTGAACCAATCATCATCAACAACGGTTATTCATTCTTCATTCTTCTATCTTCTCTCCATGCTAACTTGGTATCATGGCACTCAAAAACATCATCAATGCATCCACCCTACATCCACAAACCATTAGCATCCATACAACTCATATCATAATCATACATCCATCTCATAATCATTTGCATATCACATCATACAATCTGTATTATCATTTGAGTTGTGATGAATAATATAGATTTGTTATTCTAATCATCTTAAATCATTGCATATCATAAACATTTGCATCCATACATCATCATCATAAAACATGCATAGAAAATATACAAAAGGAAATACATCCATATCATTTGCATCCATAAACATCTACATATCATAATCATTCATCCACATCATATCGTGAAAAGATAATGAAAAATAATATAACATTGCATCCATCCATATCATATCATCGCATATCACATAGGAATAAATAAAATGCATCCATACATCATCCATACATGAAATAAAGTCAACACATCATCACATAAATCATTTGTATCCATATCATATATATATATATATATATAAATGTGTCATGGTAAAAAATATGGATCAGTGTATGTACATCAATAATAAGTACAAAATCCATGAGGCTATCAAAAAGGAGCCCATGAATGTATATTAGTATAAATAATGGGGAAAAATCAAAAAGTGTTTGTATATCACGAAGCTAGCCCCGGTGGCTATTACCCTCTCTAGCCTACCACTCAGGTTGATTGTCTACTCAGGGGCGTGCATCGCTCTGCTGTGAAAAATTAGGTTGCATTAATGCCTATGGTACATCCCTGTGGTAGTGTTTCCTATAATACGTAGCCTCTATAACAACCTCTCTATACAATCTAGCTAAAATTGTCTGACCATGGGTGGATGTCATAAGGCTTTCAATCTAATAACGTTGAGCCAACTCCTGATCTCTCTCACCTATGACTGCCTAAACTCTCTGCGGTGCTACATCCCTATCAATTGTCACAGCAACCACCTGTTGTCAAGCCTGGTCTCGCTCAGTAGTCAAAGCCAAAATCTGTTGGCAGGCCTAGTCTCGCTCACCCATCAAAACCTGCACCTACTGCTATAGTTGTTGTATTTGTACATCTCTAGCATCCAGTGGTGGTGGTGGTGGAGGCATTGGCTGCTATTGTAGCACTGGAGGCTGTTGTGGAAGTCGTTGTTCCATTGGAGGAGCTCCTAGAATCTATCCATCCTGGCCTCTCTTTCCTCTACCCCTGACACCTCAACCTCATAGCCTCCCTCTAGGAGGAGCACCTATAGGAGCTGTGAGTCACCTCAGAGGGACAAACCAAGCATCATAAGTGGGAGTAGTCTGAGCAGTGGGCTAACCCTAATCATATGCCCAGGGCTGGGAAACCAATTGGTAGAAACTCTTAATGGCCTCTGCTACTAAAATCACCGGTCCCCATGTGGTAGACTGACTAGAAAATCTATCAAAAATAGTCCTATAAGCATCATTGGGCCTATCCTGTACATCGCCAAACTGTCTAGCTACTCTGTCAGGAAGGTAATGCTCGATCATGGTATGATCTTGACCCTGCATATATTAGTTATGTTGAGCGAAGTATAGTTGTTGTATATCATCAAACCAAGCTAGCATCTAAAGCCATGGCAACCACCAGAACACGGTCATATCATCAATCATCCATCACTAGTACAAGAGCCCAATCTATCATGTGTGCCTAAGTTTGATAGCACCTCAGTATCTCCATGCAACGGGATCATCTAGCTCCGCGTCCGCCATCTGTACAATCAGACGAAGTACTGCAATGTGCTCCCATGCCTAGATATGAAGCAAAGTCACACCTGCACCAAGGGATCTCCCATCATAATACACAAAATCATTCAAATCATGGTATAAGGAGAATAGCATCATGGGCCCCCATGCAAAAATATTCCCTTGGTAAAGCATCATTTGCCAAGCCAAGCCCTAATCTAGACTTAAAATCGGCCACATTTGTTGGGAGCCATCAAACTTGAAATAATGGTTGCAACAATCAATCTGATGTTGGCACGTGACCCCTGTATGTCTCTAAATCTATTTGTGATCTAACCAATGCAATCTGGTCCATCTCCATCACCTTGAAGCAGGCATCCAATCTAGCATCAGGATAGTAGATCACGCGATCACCATGGATAGGCAACCACAATATTTGCCACACATCCTCTAAAATCATTGTTGCCTCTCTCGTTAGAAGGTGGAAAGATGACATCTCGCTATGCCATCTCTTGCAAAAAACTGTCATCATGGCCAAATGTGTCCTCACAATAGGTGCATATGCCATATACCACAATCTGATCTCTCCTAGGTGCTCCTAGAGAAAATTAGATAGATCACCTAATCTCTCCAGTATTGTGGGCATGTGCTCTCTCGGCATCAATTATGAGAATACCTCCTACACCCATGAATCCAACGTTCTCAGGAAATCATCAAAATTTGAACTTATTTGGAATTTCTATCTTGGAAATCACAAATGTGTCATTGTTTAGAAATGTGTTGCTATATTCAAAATCCAAACAGTGAGGCCTAATACATTTCAAATTTCAAATTGAAAAATGCATCACTAGACAAGATGGCATCATGATTTAGAATTTGGCCTAACCTAACCCTAACTTTCAAATCGGCAAAGTGCATCGCCAAATACAAATGTGTCATTATTTAAAATTTGAAACCCTAAAATTAAATCTAGAGAAGCGTCACCCTAGACATATGCGTCACTATATATCATTTGGGCATCGTCGATTGAAGTTTGGGCATCACTATATAGTCATTCCCCCAAATTCTAAATTCTAATGCCTAATAAATGCATCAAAATTTCAAATTTCAAATTAGGTTTTGAATCACATATCGGTGGTCCTGCGCTTGGAAGCCGCTAGAACTCATGAATTGAAAATGACCCCTCTTAACCTATTTAAGCTAGAAAATTGGGGTTTTTTCCCTAATTTAACCTTTCTAATGGGATTTATTATCTTTTTCATCACTTTTTCCAAGCTGGACCTAATTTTGCATTGTCTTTTGCATTTTGGCATTATTCTTGCATCCCATAACCTTTTTGGACCCTTGGGGTAGCTTATGAACCTTTATCGAGAAATCAACCTAAAATTTTAAATTTTTGCCTGATTTCTCGAGGGGGTAGGGAGTCGACTCTATCCTTTTGTTGGGGCATCTAAAAAATTAGAAAAAAATTATTTTTTGATTCGAGCAAAATTTTTGATCTGAAAAGCGTTGTTCTTTGAACTGAAGTAGTAGGCACCTCGCTTCAAAGAGAGGCAAAATGTAGACAATGAAAAATGTCCTAATCAATGTCATACACTCGAATCAAATTTATTAACATCATTTCCTCTTTATCCATCATCTTTTTTTTTAATTAATTCAATTAGCCTAGCTAATTAATTAATTACAACATTCTCATCTATTTGGCCTAATTAATTAAATTGGGTTAATTCATCTCTTTTCGTACTAACACTTCATCTCATTAAATTAAATACATCAAAATATTTAATTTAATCTCCTTAGTCATCTTATTTAATTAAATAACCCTAAGTCATTTAATTAAATATCATCTCATCCCCTTCCCTTATTTATTAAATCATTTAATTTAATAAATATCATCTAATTCCTCTAAATTGTATAAATTAAACCTTATTTAATTAACAATTAAACTAATTATTCCTCTAATCAAAGGGAATATTCCCATGAATATTCTTTATCTTTTTGCACAATTAAAACTTTGTTTTAATTTGTAAAATCCCTTTTTCCTCACCCTAATGGAATATTCTAAGGAATATTCCCTCTCCTCCAATCAACTCACTTAGCTTCAAAATCAAGTTAACCCTTTAACCTCCTAAACAAGTTACCTTTGACCTATGTGAATAGGTCAAAAGTGTGTTTGTTTGAGGCAATTGTGAGCTTTTGATTAATCTTCATCTTGCATTCTCATCCATTGATGAGAATCCATGATCCATGCCTCTCATCTCCTTCATCCTGAATCATTGATTGAGATTTTTGATCTCAACCATCTATTCCTCATTTTCTCTCCTATAAATAGATCACTATTTGGAGACAAATGGACCCATCTTTTATTACAAACTTATGCTATTAAATTTACTCACATCCATACTCTCAATTTCCACACATTTATCTTATTTTTAGTTTGTTTTAGTTGCATAATAGCTTAAAGCATCCATTAATGGCTTCCATGTATCTATCTGAGTTTGTAAATAAATTAGGGTTTGCATCTTTGAACATCATTTTAGCTTAAATTAGCTTATATTAGCTTATATTGGCTTAGATTAGCTTAGAAATTGCATAATTAGATCATTTGTAGCAAAGAATCATGGTAACTTAGCTTGCATAATTTTCATTTTTAGTATAATTTAGGTTTTCACACATCAAACATTATGGTTTCATCGATTCTCTTCCATAGAATTGACTGAAACAAGCTCACTATCACGGGATTAGGAAAGGTTCATCAGTCCACATCAACACGACACCAATTCCACAACAAGATAAATTTCAATAGATTGGAGTAGATGTTTTCTTTAAAGCTTTCATAAATTTAGCAAGTTGGGTTTTTTGATAAAATTCTTACTTTTAATTTTGATTGATTGATCTTGTTGAGATTCGAGTATTGGTGGCTCCATTATGCTTCAATTCTTCATGGATCAAGTGTAATTCAACCCATAACCAGTATTACGCATCGACAAAAGGAACTAAAGTTCAGTGTGTTAGTGGATATTGGGGTAATTCCCAATAGAGATATGTTTGTTTACGTGAAGGAAATTATAAGACATAAGGTAAATTTCATCAAAGATTTAATCAAAGACTTGGAGGATGCTTAGGAAGAACCAGTGAAGAAATGATTTACTTCTTGTCAAAAAAATTGAAGAGCTACCTTATAAATTGTTTAATGATAATTAGAAAATCCTTCTCACTAATCAAGTTATCCAAGAGTTCACATCCATGATTCATAAGGAATTTGAAGATCAAGGCTTCTTAGTGGATTCAATGGAAAAATCGTTGGACATTCAACTCACCCTAGATAATCTCAAAGTATTTTCGGAAAGGAATAGGAAAGCTTGTAACACCATCATGAACTTAATAAAAAAAATTCTTGCTATCTCCATGCATACCTTAGGTCCTAATAATGAAGAATTCCAAGGGATCCTAAAGAAATATTAGGGATTTCTAGGGAAATATAGTGGAGAATGAAGGATGTGTATTTGTTATACTTAGTTTATTTTCAAGAACTTTTGCTTTATGTAATTACTTTTCGATATTTTACATGTATTTTATCAATATTTAATTACATGTAAAAATAGAACGAGTCCTAAATCAAGTCACACTGTGTTGTTGAATAAGTCAAATTAGTTATTCTTTTCCTAGATTATCTCTCAACTCTCCTCTATATATATGACGAAGTTTCTTTGTAAATGGTACCTTTTATTTTTTGAAGCAAAGCACTACCCATTTGAGAAGCATCCTTGAATCTTTGTGTTAAATGTGCATATCAAAAGTTAATCAATAAAAGAGGAAAATTTGCATCCAACCTTTGTTTTGGATCATATTGATTATGTGTAAGATTTTTCTTACATCTTTCTTATTAAATTTTCTTGAAATTGATTGATAAAATGGTGTTATATCAAATTTTGAAAGGGAAATCAAATCTAATATTGATAGTCTTTGTGCTACTTTATTGTATTTGGAGTTTATATTTTTATGTGAGAACTTTGTTAATAACATAGAGTCTTTGAGCTGCAGGATGCCTCACTTGTTATATTTTGGAATCATCATTGGAAATAGCAAAAGTCTTTGAGCTTTTGTTGGTTTTCAAGCTATAAAAATCACTAGTATCTTTTTTATTACTCTTATGTTTAATCATGTTGGAAATTGGTTATTACTGCTCTGGATAATACTTTGAAGTAGATTACCTATCATAATAAGTATTGTTGTAAGAAGGAAACATCTCTTCTGAAAAAAGACAAAAGGATGATTGTAACACCCAATGGATAAAATTAGTGTATATAATCTAGGTTAGTTATCAATTAGTTTAGAGAGTAGTAAGAAGGGATCCTCCCCTTCCTGAGAGGAGAGATTAAATTCTCATCATAGTTACGTCTAAAATCAACATTTTGTAATTATTAATTACAAAATATTCACCCAACATTTTTTTGGTGACTTCGTTGGGGACATGATTATGCTACCAAAGCCTCATACTTTAGGTTAAAGTAGAAAAGTATACCAATTTCTTATTATGATTGTAATTTTCTTTTTATTGCTGATTTTGTTTTTATTTCTAATACTACACTCTAGCAGACATAAGCTATACACAGAGTCTAAGGGTGCAAGGTCAAATTTATCCTACATTCGAGTTGTTGCATAAACATAATTTTGATCCTTTTCCTCCATGAAAAAGGTCACCTCTTTAGTGCAAAAGGAGTTTCGCTCCTCGACATGTAATATCACCTCTTCCAAGTGAAGCTTCTAGTATTCAAAGAACTTTTCCCATTACATTGGTTCAAAGGTTTGTCATTCCCCCTTTCAATCAAGGAATAATGACAACTCAATGACCTAAGGTCCATGGGGTAATGCCTTTGATCCATTTAATTTGATGGAACCTTTGAATGAACTTCCTTAGGTTTCATACAAGAACATCCCCAAGTTCTATGGATATGGAAAGCAACACCCAGATGAGCATATCATTGTGTTCTATAATATATGTGGGGTTCTTAACGCAAAACATAAGGATATTTCAATAAGGTTGTTCATTGAAACTTTACAAGGAGTAGTGGTTGAATGGTTCTACAATCTTGCTACTGAAACTATCACAAATTGGGCTACTCTTCAAACCAAGTTCGAGGAAATATTCAAGCCCACTAAAGATGATCATGCCTTATTGGCTCAACTTACAACAATGAGGAAAGAACCACAAGAACACATGAGTGAGTTCATGGAAATATTTAATAAGTTGACAAATAGGATTCCAGACGATTCTCAGCTAACACCTCACAATCTAAAGTGTTTCTTTATCAATACATAGTTTTCATAGGTAAGCTTCTTATTGCAAAGATCTAACCCAGTTGATCTTGCAATAGCTCAAGCATTGGCTACTAAGGTTGAAGATGATTTGATTATTGCTAGAAAGATAAGAAAGGAATCATATAGGAACAAAGGAAAAACATCTTCAACAAAAAATTCCACAAGCACCATGGATCCTACAATGAAAAAGCTAGCAAATGAAGTGCTAGCTTTGAAAAATAAAATTTCTCAAAGTTCATTTGTTCCTCCATATAAGGATGTTCCAAGGAGAACCTATCCTAATTCTCCAATTATCTTAATAATGTTGTAAGGAACCAAAATAGACTTCCTACACCACAAGGAATACTTGCACTTGAAGCACTGCCTACAAATGTGGCTATGGGATACTGTGAATTTGAACAAGAATATTTTTTGCAATTGGACTATCACTCAGAAGATAATGCCAATCTCTTCTAGGAGGAGGAAGAAGATTCAACTAGCGACTCTAACATTGGTTTCTTGCAATATGAAGAAGATTTTGACCAAGAGGATGAACCTATTACTAATGCTTACGTTGTTTTCACTCATTTGTAAAATCAAATTGATCACCAACAAGGTGATGTAGCTAAAGAAAAGGATACCTCGTGTCTAGAAATTACAATTTCCAAGAGAGGGACTCCTTTGCCAGTCCAACCAAGAGACGTAGCAAGGAATAAGAAAGTAAGTACTTCCAATCCTCTTGCATCTTCTACTTTTAAGACCAGTGCCCCAATTACCAAACCCCAGAATGAGAATATCCTTTCTTCTTTGGAAAATCCTTATCGAGCATTTGACATCATAGACCATGCCAAGAAGACTAAACTTCAAATGTCAAAAGTTGAGTACCTTCAATCTAACCTGGATCAGTTTGAAAAAAATGTTAAGTTTGTTAAATATGTACACATCCTAACCAAGACTCTTCCCAGAACACCCTAGTTGTTCCCAAATTGATACCTTCATAAAGTAACTTGGTTTCCATTCCCTCATCCATCCCAGGAAAAATTGATCCTTTTTTATATTTCCTTGTTGGTTAATGGTTTTAAGTTAAGTAATTGTGTCATTGATTTGGGTGCCTCCAACAATATGATGTCGGCCAAGCTAGCTACCGATTTAGGTTTAAATTTAACTAAAAATTTTAGCCACTATTTTTCAATGAAAAAAAAACAAGTGTCTCTTATTGGGAAAATCAAAGATGCTTAATTTTCATTTGTTGCATTCCCAGATAAGAAGATAAAAATGATTGTCTTAGTAGTTGATGACCTAGCCTCATATGGGATATTGCTAGGATGTAACTTTAGCAAGGATGTTGGAGGAGAAATTAATATGGGTTAGTCCAAGGCTAGAATACTCGTCAAGGGTGTTATGCTGAAATTTCTTCTGGGAAGGGAGTCTAAGGCTGATGATTGGAGATCTTAGATCCTCTTTGAGTATTTAGGAATGGGTACATGTTATTTGCAAACTGACAAAGATTCTTGAGATAAATATTCAAGTAAAGATCAGGAAACTTATAAATAATCTTCTTTAGATATAGAATCATCTTTGGATAGAGTGTCTTTTTAGATGGTAAAGCCTCATCAAATGAAGAGATTTCATACTTTGAAACTACCAGTCCAGGGGATCCAAAAGGTGTTTGGACTATGGAATTTTATGGTAGTTACTCTTCTACAAGATCTAGAGTGGGGATTGTTTTCATATCTCTGCAAGGAAAAAAAATCCCTTTCTCTTTCAAACTATAGTTTGACAATACTAACAACACCGCATAATATGAAGAATTGTTGTTAGGTCTAGAAGTTGCACATAAAAAGGGAATCAAAAACCTTCATGCTCAAGGTGGTTTCGAATTAGTGGTTTTTTAGGTAAGGAACCTTTATCAAATGAAAAATGAAGGACTAAGACATTACCACAATCTCGTATGGGATTGCATCGAAGGTTTTGAAACTTTTGATATTTGGTAGTACCAAGAGAGTACAATGACAAAGATGATTCCTTGGTAGTGTTAGATACTCTCTTGATACTATGCAAATAATTTCATGGTATTACCTATACTATTGAGTTATTGTGTTGGCCAAGTGTTCCAAATAACTCAAACAACTAGTATATTTTCAATGACGATCATCAAAATGTTTCCTTTCTTGAGAAGGCTGAAAATTTTAATGAGTTGTATTTGAAGGCAGTGATTCTCCTCTACAAGAGCCAATTTTTGAGATAGAACCAAACACCAGTGAAGAAGTTTTATAGCTCAAAGGGAACAATATTCCCAAAGGTTTGGTATCTCTCGAGAGACTTATTAACAAGCATGATCATTATATTAAAAAGCATCAGCAATCTGGTTCTAAATCATCAATAGAAATTGAGCAAGTCAATTTGGGAACTGAGGAAGATACCAAGATGGTGAACAACAAATGTTGCACATCAGATGAGAAAGATAACTTTGTAGATTTGTTGTGGAAATGCATGGATTTTATCACCTATTCTTATGAAGACTTGAAATCTTTTCATCCAAAAGAGGTACAACATGAAATTCCTCTAAAGGTAGGTTCCTTGCCTCATAAGCAGAAGTAGAGGCAATACAATCCCAAAATTTTAGGTACCATTCTTTCTGAAATTCAAAATATGATCAATGCAATAATTATTTTTCCTATTCACCATTCAACATGGATAGAAAATATTGTTCTGATTTAGAAAAAGAATGGGGAGATCCGCATCTATGTGGATTTTAGAAATTTAAACTCGTCATCACTGAAGGAAAATTACTCCCTACCAATAATGGACCAAGTATTGAAAACAGTGACGAGATCTGAAATGATATCTATGTTGGATGGATTTTTGGGATACAATCAAGTGGAGGTAAGTGAGGAAGACCAACATAAAATTTCCTTCACTACTCCATGGGGTACTTTTGATTATCATAAAATACCTTTTGGTTTAATCAACATTGATGCTACATTTCAAAGAGCAATGGACTTGGCTTTTAGTGATGTCATGGGTAAGTTTTTTGTGGTATATATTGATGATTTGATAATCTTTCCAAACAAATGTCAAGACCATTTTTATCACTTGCAGTAAGTTCTTGAGAGGTTTCAGCAGCACGGTATTTCCCTCAACCCAAAAAAGTCATTTTTTGGAGTTACCGAAGGTAAACTCCTTGGTCACATTGTGTCTAAGGAAGGTATCAAGATTGATCTAGAATGGGTCAAGTCAATTCAAGGTCTTACTTTACCTTCAAGTAAGATTGTCATCCAATCTATCTTTGGAAAGGTAAATTTCTTGCAAAGGTTTGTTCCAGACTTCGCAAAGAAGGCACGCCATATCATTGATATGATTAAGGGTAAATCTATCTTTCATTACAATGTAGAAGGAAAAGATAAATTTAACAACATCAAGGAAGCCATTGCACATGCTCAATTTCTAGTCTTCCCAAACTACACAAAGGATTTTATCATGTATAACTATGCTTCTGAACATACACTATATGTAGTAGTAGAATAATGAGGAGATTGAATCACCCATAGCATTCATGAGTTTTCCATTAAAGGCTCATGAGTTAACATACTCACCAATGGAAAATCATGCTTTTGTTGTGGTTAAGGTAGTTAAGCATTTCCATTTTTACATCCATAACTCTCATGTTGTTGTGTTAGTGCCAGATTCCATGGTCAAGTCCATCTTGACTCAACAAGAGTTTGGAACCAAAAGAGGAAATTTGATTGCCAAGATTCAGCAATACGACATGGAGATCAAACCCACTAAGTTGGTACATGGGAAAGGTTTGTGTTAGCTCATTATTGATAATAAACCAGAAGAACTATCAAATGATGAGGATGTTTTCACAGTCTTTTTTGTTAGCATGATTGATGAATGGTATTCAAATATTGCACACTTTCTCACTTATGGAGAATGTCTAGAGAACCTAACTTTCAAAGAAAAGAGGATAGTCAAACTCAGGGATATGAACTTTTTCCTTTGGGATAATGGTTTCTAAAAGAGGAATATTAAAAATACCTTTCTACGTTGCGTAGATAAAGCATAAAAAAGCAAGTTGTTGGAGTCATCTCACAACTTAGCGTGTCAGAGAAATTTCTTAGCACTAATCACAGATCACAAGATCTTGTGAGAAAAGTAATAGTAGCCTACAATTTTTGAAGATACATACAACTAGGTACATAGGTGTAAATTATGCTAGTAGTTCATGGGGAGACCCAAGTTAGTAGCACTTCCCCTCAAGCTGGTGATTATTGAAAAACCATTCTAGAGTAATGGGGTATTGATTTTATTGGTGATGTTAATCCACCATCTAGTGTAGGGCATGTCTATGTTCTCATAGTGATTGATTATTTCACCAAGTGGGTGGAAGCCATACCGATTAAGCATGCTACTTTAGAAGTGGTATGTAATTTTATTAAGGAAAACATCATTTCAAGGTTTGGCATCCCAAATAAGATTGTAGTAGATAATGCTACCTCCTTCTCATCTATTGAGATAATAGAATTTTGTGTCGAGTATGGAATCACACTTTCTCATTCTTCAAACTATTACCCTCAGGTAATGGTCAAGAGGAATCGAGGAATAAAAATTTAATCACCATCATTCTAAAGATAGTGGAAAAGAATCAAATATATTGGCACAAGGCATGTATGATGCATTGTGGGAAGATTGTATTACCCCAAAATGGGTAATCGATATATCATTATCTCAACTCTTGTATGGATTGAATGCATAAATTTGTATCTTTTGAATCACCCACTCTAAAATTGGCCAAGGCCATTGAAGATGAAAATTTTCAAAACTATATGGATAAGTGCATCATGTTCCTCACTGAATTGGAGGAGAAGCACATTCAAGTGGTAGATCACATTGCAAAATAACAAGGCCAATTCAAAAGTATTTTTGATAAAAAAACGTGAAGTCTAGTGATTTCTAGGTTGGAGATCAAGTCCTCTTGTAATAAAAAAGAAGAGAACCTAAGG
This sequence comes from Sequoia sempervirens, assembly GCA_007258455.2. Taxonomy (NCBI): domain Eukaryota; kingdom Viridiplantae; phylum Streptophyta; class Pinopsida; order Cupressales; family Cupressaceae; genus Sequoia; species Sequoia sempervirens. The sequence continues at coordinate 92,016,907 of VDFB02049217.1, read as the reverse complement.
GTATGCATGGAAAGTTCAATTCATTATAGGGAGGACCTTTCACGATTCACCACCTTTGTGATGAAAATAGTTTTTTGCTGGTATACCAGGATGGGACTCCTTTTCCATTGCCTCACAACGAACAACATCTAAAGCTCTTCAATTAGTGAGGTGTCAGATATGTTTGTAAATATCTTTATAGTTTTGGTATCTTTTTCTTTTGGTATTTTTGTGTCTTATTGTATTGCCTGACTCTATAGCCCAATGGATGGATGAAGGCACTTAGAGTCTAGGATTCTTCTCCCTTCGATTGTTTCAAAGGATGATCGATGGAAGATCCCTAGTTAAAGCTAACTATTATCCTTGAATTCATTTGCACTCAATTCATGGGATAACCCCTACAAAAATAATCTATTTCATAGCCTACGTTCTCTAAGAAAATGAAACGAGGAGAATCTTAAATTTCCTCATGCATGGTCCCAAGCCTTGAAAACTCATTTCGATTGTCTAGTCTTTCCACTTTTCAAAATTTACAAAGAGGAGAAGGTTGCAAAAGGTTTATTTTTCAAAATTATTCATTTTCCTGCATATACAAGAGCATTAAAATTCAACACCCTACATGTTTTTCACAAGGTGTTAAACCAATGTGTAATTGTGTTAAAAGTCACCGCTAACGCATCTTCAGTTTCACACGAATGCTTTAATGATGGGTTTTTAATGATGTTTCAATTAGTTTTAAATTGGTCTAATCCTTTTTATTTTCATTTAAGTCTTTCCATTTACTTGTTTGTGTGACGTCCCTTTCTCATTTTCCTTCAAGTTTCTATGTTCAACTTTGTGCAAGGTTATGCCAGATTCAACTAGGATTTTACACCCTTTTTATTCATTTTTTCAATATAGGGTATCTCCTAGGATGACAAATATGGATGCCTTTTTGACAAAGGTTCATTTTAGGTTTGAGGGTAAGTCGGTGGGTATGAATCCTATTCAAAGGTATGTGTAAATTTCGTGATACCAAGGATCACCGGGACCAACGATTTCACACAAAAATTGTAATTCCGGTACCTCGAATGTAGGCACGAGAAGCTGCTCAATTAGGAATTCATATTTTGGAACGTTGTGGGGGATGTTGAGAAAGGATCCAATTTTTGCCATGGTGTCTGCTACTCTGTTGTTGGTTCTAGGAATCTACTCAAATGTTATTTCAATGAAGGATTCTTTGAGAGTCTCCACCAATTTCTTATATGGAGTGAGCTTGTCGTCTTTGGTCTGGTATTCATCATTGACTTGATTTATTATCAATTGGGAGTCTCCGTATACTTTGAGAGCTATAATGTTCCACTACACTGCTATTCTGAGACCTATGGTTAGAGCCTCATATTCTGCAATGTTATTGGTGTAGGGAAATGCCAATTTATAGGACCTTGGTATGCAATCCCCTTGTGGGGTGATAAAGAACACACCGGCTCCTAATCCATACTGCATATATGAGCCACCGAAGTATAGTTTCCAATGGTCAGCTACGTTAAGATTGAAAATAGATTCATCTGGAAACTCTGAGATGAGAGGGTTCTCTGAATAGATTGGTGCTTCTACAAGTTGATCTGCGATGACTTGGCCTTTGATTGCTTTCCGCTCCACATATTCAATGTCGTATTCTGACAGTATCATCACCCATTTGGCCATTCTTCTTGTGAGCATTGCCTTTGATAGTAGATACTTGAGAGGGTCAATTTTGGAAATGAGTTTTATTTTGTGTGCCAACATGTAATGTATGAATTTCTGTGATGCAAACACTACTGCGAGGATTGCTTTCTAAATAAATGAATAGTTTATCTCATGCCCAACCATTGTTCTACTGATGTAATAAATAGCTCTTTCTATTTCATTTTTATCATGTTGAGTTAGGAGAGCTCCAAGGGCTATTGCTGTTGCTGACATGTATAGAATCAATGGTTTTCTTGGGATTGGTGGAATTAAGACCGGTGGTGTCAGTAGATATTATTTGATTTTATTGAATGTTTCTTCAGACTTGGTATCCCATTTGTATGCCACTCCCTTGTGGAGTAGGTGAGAATATGGGTTATGTTTGTTTGCCAATTGTGCTATGAATCTTTGAATGGACTGGAGCTTTCCTTGGAGACCTCTCAATTACTTTAATATTTTTGGTGCCTCCATCTTGAGGATTGCTTTTACCTTTGCTGGATCTACCTCGATACCTCTCATTGAAACTATATATCCTAGAAATTTTCCTGATTGTACGCTGAAGACGCACTTCTTTGGGTTTAGTCTGACCTTATACTCTTCTAGTTTGTCAAAGATGGCACTTAGGGTTGCTATGTGATCTTTTCTCTTCCTGGACTTGGCTAAAATGTCATCAACATAGTCTTCGATCATCTTATGGATCATTTCATGGAATATCAATGTCATAGCCCTTTGATATGTTGTTACTGTGTTTTTTAAGCCGAATGGCATCATGTTCCAACAGTAAGTCCCCCATGGACAAGTGAAGGTTGTTTTATGTTGGTCCTCTTTAGCTATCATGATCTGATTGTACCCTGAGAATCCATCCATTAGTAACAACATTTCATGTCCGGCTGTCATGTCTACTATCATATCAATGTTTGGAAGCGGGAAGTCATCTTTTGGACATGCCTTATTCAAATCTCTGAAGTTTGTGTAGATTCTGATGTTTCCATTGGGTTTTGAAATAGGTACCAGGTTTGACACCCATTCTGGATAATCTATTGGTTGGATAAATCTGGCATCTAATAGCTTTTTTAGCTCTATTTTGACTAATAAGGCAATTTGAGGGTGCATTTTTTGAAGCTTTTGTTTAACAGGCTTTGCTTCTAGATATATTGTTAAGTGGTGAACCACGGTCTTTGGATCAAGTCTTGGCATGTCAGCATAACTCCATGCAAAGTTTATATGTCTTTCTCTTAAGAAGGCTGCTAGGAGCTCTTACTCTTCTGATAGTAGTGATTCCTCATAGAATGTGATGTGCGAGGTTGCCTCTGTTCCTAGGTTGACTAGATTGCATTTTTCTGCCAAGACTGCTAATTTTTCTTGATGAATAGCTCTTAAAGGAAGATTGAATCCCCCATCATCGGGCACCTCAGAGAGGTTTTCACTGTTGGATGCATCCTTTGTTTTTATTTTTTTCTGGTCGGAGAGTGCCACAGTGTGGTTTTCACTCAAAGACTTAGATATTATTCTTAAATTTTTCACTTTTACAACTAAGGGATTCAATCGTTTCCCCATAATAGGCATGTGTATCTAGCTCGATTATAAATCCTGCTTTGTGATCCCCATCTGGAATGTTATCCCACAGTCCCATGAATTTTGAGAGCACTTCATCATTTTTGAATGTATCAAGAACTGGTGGTCCTCGTTGGTCATAGTCAATGAGTTGGGGATATACTAGGTGGATCTCATGATTTTGGTGGTCTGTTTCAAAAGATAGGGTGCTAATCATGCAAAGAGTGGTTTACTCAAATAGCCTAGGTAAGTTGGTCGTGGTATCTGTTAAATAAATATTTGAGCAACTCCCTTCAGGTTTATCTTTTTGTATTGTGTGTGAGCCGGCCTATGCATCACCAAGTTTGCTCGGCTTTTTATCAAAATTTTGATTTGTTGCTTTGCTCATCTACTCTTCACAGCTTTGGGTATCGGCATTCCTTTCGGATCCTAGGAAACTCCGCTGTGCTTCCACGTGTCACAGTTATGAGATACTTTTTTTTCTTGTTTCCTTGAGGCCTCGTCGGGCTAGGAAATGCTTCCACGAAGTCTTTGTTCCTAAAAGGTGTTAGCGGGCCCCACATCTTGCTACGTGGCAACCGTTCGCAAATCTTTCAATGCGGAGATGAAATAGCAACCGCGGGTAGCGAAATGCTGCCATACGTCTTTTACGCCCGACTGATGGAGCGTTCCCTCCGCTGTGATAAGGTTCTCAGCCCATTCGACACGTGTTGCATTTTCGTAAATCCTCGGCAGTGATGGGAGAAAGGTTCATGCGGGCAGCAAAAGACTGCCACATAACTAATAGTTGATCTGTTATGTGGGTGATAAGCTGGATGAACTATTTAATGCTATTGGTTGCTGCTTGTCATAATTATTTGTAGCGATAGATGACACTTGTCTAATCGAGCCTAGCTAGGACCACCACCATCATTGCAAAAGATGCACCTGTGCCTAGGATGACTAGATGCTGTGTTTTGGCTCGATGCTATTGTAACGGCCTTGGGAATATTCTGATTCAGGCATTATTGCAGTAGATTGTGAAATTTTTTTAGTTACTGCTCTTCGAGGCGGTGGGAGGTTTTTTCTACTATATATACTTTCTCTATTAATGAGAAAGGGTCCAGAACTTGAGAAAAACACGCTAGTTTTAGTAAAAAGATACCAGGCCTCTATTACTATTTCATTTAATTGCAAAACTCTCAGACTGCACCAATTGTTCAGACTTTCTATTTTTTTCATGCTTTTGATTAAACTGTGAACTGTGCTTTATATTGTATTGACACTTCATTTGAAGAACTTCTATATATGTTGGATGCAAGTTTTCTTACCTAGATCATGTCTAATGACTCTTCTTGGCAGTGAGAATGTATGCAATATTATTTTATGTCAATAAATGAATTGTCTATGCTATAATTTTAAGTCTCTGATGTTTTGAAATACAACCCTATTCAGGCCTTTAAATCTATGATTTATCGTGTCCATCATCAAATCTTGGTGCATTGCCTTAGGTTAGACTTTACTTTATTATATCCACTTCCTTTTCCATTTCCAAACACCATTATAGAAGAAGTCGGCTTCTCTAAAAATCTGGAGGTTACTTAGTTTAGCGCAAAAGGTCCCCCTTAAACTGAGTTTCCCATAAGACTTTGTTACCTCATCAAATTTTGGTGTCAACAGTTTGTTCTTTTTCTAGCATGCCTGGTGGGACCCGAACTTAATGAAATTGCATTGTAGAAGGGTGTATGAGCCATCGGCCTGTAACTAGATCCCAAACTGCAGGTAACCCAAGTTTACTAGTACCTCCGCTAGGGACAGTCCAGGTCACAAATCAGCTGGTAACTGTTCCATTCCCACCACCCTTTCCTCTCACCATGTTGCCGGCTGCCAACAAAAACTACATAGCATGAGATTTCGGAAGTCCTCTGGTAGCCCCGGTAGCTCCCGCTGTCTAGGGCACTATCCTGGTTTCAGCCATGAAAGCTATCCCTAAATTTGTCAGAGACAGCTCAAAAACGCCAGCAGAACATTTGCAGGATGTGGCAGACGTATGTCTGGTACACGGTATTACAACACAAAATGTAGCCTTGAGGCTCCTTGCCGTGTCTTTCAAAGGCAAGGTTCTGGATTGGTACCGAACACTGACTCCTAATTCAATTCACACCTGGGATGAGCTCAAAGATCGATTCTATGAAAGGTTATCGAATGACGGAGATCATTCTTGATTGTATTACCAGCTATCTGTCATAAAATGATCCCCCAGGAGGCTCTGATGGACTTCAATGCCCGATTTCATGAAAATTGGCAGAGGATCCCTGTTACCATCCGCCCGACTGCCAAGTTCGTATTTATATTTTATCTAAAGTCCATCAATTCTGACATTTCTATGATGATCAAGTCTTTGGGAGGAGCTACTCTACTAGATGCTTATGGTACCGCTATCAAAGCTAAGAATCATTTGATATATTGTAGAAAATTTCCTCCTTGACCTATTATGCTGATATTTCCTGAAATATCGATCTATGTACAAGAGGTCAAGTCAACTAGTGCGCCCGCAATTGCCCAGTCAATGTACTCATATGCGGCCGCCCCTAAAAATGTGGCTTCTACATCAGGATCTTCCAAGGATAAAATAAGTGACCTCAAGGAGATGTTGCGAACCATGGAAAATGACATAATGACTCTTAAGCCAAACCAAGCAACGCCTCTGTAGCCCGCATATCAAAATTATCAAGGAAGACAGTCTTCTTATCAACAAAATCAATATCAGGGTGTGCCTCGCACTAATCCACCAATGCCGACTGCAAACCAAATGGTGCCGGTGCCTTCTCCATTGACAAGCATGTCACCAAGCTCGAGTAGGGAATTAACTGCAGGGTAGAACAACCTTATTGATGACATCAATCTGTGGTGTTTCCCCTGGAGTGATGCGCATATGCCCCAGAACTGTCCACGTGGCAACCTACAACAGAAGGTGGCGGAGCAATGCAGCCAAGGCACAACAACAGAAAATGAAGGTTATGTATATGCCTCACCACAAATGGAGAGCACGGTCCTTACCGCATAAATACAAGGAATGTCTTTAGAACAAGAATCAGATATTGCTCCTGATCATGCACTTTTCTCCTGGATGGAAGAAGAAGAAACTGTGTTTGCTAATGACACATTCATATCCAAAACACCGTAAGTGCAGTCTGATTATAACACATGCTCAAAGAGGAAGTTCACCGATGAGTCAGTTGTCTCGCATCTAGACAACCCGCAATTGAAAGGTGTTTCTGATCAAATTCCCAGTGCTTCAACCATCCCTTCACCTTCTCAACCACAAAAGGAGATTATTATAGCAAGAACTAAGGAGCAGAAATCTCTGAGTTCGCCAACTTTTAATGTGGTAGAACAATTGAAGAAATCATCCGCTAATGTGTCTTTGTGGGACATTATAGCTATCCTGGAACAGAAGACGCTATTACATAAGGCGCTTTAAGAAGAGATCAACTCAGCATCAATAGAGCCATCTTCCAGTGTAGAGGTTGTTTGTCACATACCGCCAGCAAAGGTTCTTACAAACAATACAAAGGAATCTCTTGCCAAGGACAGAAGTAGGTCGAAACCTCAACCCTTCTTCTTGACTCTCATTGTAGGAAAGAAGCTATTACACAACGCTATGATTGATTCTGGCACCAGTACAACGGTTATGCCTAAACAGATAGCTGAAGCTTTAGGAATCAGCTACGAACCTATCAAAAGAGGGGTGATGCAGCTTGATGGAAATAAAGTTGAGACCGTAGGTGTCATCAAAGCGCTCCCTTTAACTCTATTTTCCTGCCCTAGTATCACGGTCTCGTAGGGAACAATGATCATAGATGTTCCTCTATATTTGGTCTCTGTCTATCTCGAGAGTTTACTTCAAAGGTGTGCGAATACCTATCCTTGGATTGGTCACATCTGATACTTAGGACCAAGCATGGCACGAAAATGAAGATAGAATTGGAGGCTCTGCATTTTGAACATGTGGTGGATGAAGCCTTGATCAATTTTGAAGCAGCACATACCTCTATCACCAAGCAAGAAATGTATTGCATTGATTTTCTAGAGGAAGAGAAGGTGAGCAGAGTTCGGAATGATAAAGAAGATGCTCTATTGAGTGAACACATAAACAATGATCCTTTCAGAAATTATCATGCTACAGGATTGGGCACGTATGTAATTTATAATGAAGACCAAGTTCTTCCAAGGGTCGCCAAAGAATCCGAAGATAACCAAGCAAATGAGCTTTGGACACTGTACTTTGATGGAGCAAGAAGCAAAGTAGGTGTTGGAGTAGGGGTGTATCTAATATCCCCACACAATAAAAAATGGTTGAGGCCTTTCCGCTTTCATTTCACCTATTCAAACAATGAGGCTGAATATGAAGGGTTAGTCCAAGGCCTAAGCCTTGCGGAACGAATGGGCATTAAGCAATTAATTATGTTCAGAGATTCTGAACTGGTAGTTAACTAGGTCTGAGGAATTTATGTAGCAAAGAACGTCCACATGAGATCCTATCGGCACTGACTCTGGGACCTGATTGATAGTTTTGAAGCTTTCAACATCTAGACCATTCCCCGAAGAAAAAATAGCGATGCAGATTGCATGGATGTGATTGGTGCTTAGTTTGATCCTATTTCTGACCTGCTTTATAATGAGCATTCAGTATGAGTGCTAGTCCAACCAATGATCCTCGATAATGATCAGAGTTGACAAGTCTTTGAAAGTGACGAACACATCGCCTCTTTTATCCAGCACTCAAGGGAGTTCGTCGATCAGCTTCAACCAAAGATTTCTGAGGCTTATGAAGGAAAAATTATGCAGCTCAAATCTAATAAACTTTCGAAAGGATTCGTTACTCTTGAAAAAAAAATTGATTGTAATGATGCCCGAAATGATAAGCGAAAGTTCGTGGCGGCCAAAAGTGATTATGAGGACCTTCAGGTTTCCGATGGTAGGAATCTCCGAGTCAGGAAAAATATCCAGCACCATGATAAGGAAAGGCTCATCAGTTTTTGCGAAAAATATGGAGTAGTGGCCTGGTCCTACGATGATCTGGAGGGTTACAATCCTGGCATCATTCAGCACACTATTGAGCTAGTAGAAGGTGCAAAACTAGTCTGACAGAAATAGAGGCCAGTGAACCCTAAAATTGAGGCCCTAATGGCACAGGAGCTAACTAAGCTCATTGAGTCACGCATTGTCTTCCCAATCAAGTATAGTACTTGGGTATTGAATTTGGTCCCAGTCCAAAAGAAGAATGGAGATATCTGCTTGTGTGTAGACTTTCAAGACCTAAACAAAGCATCTCTGAAAGACCACTATCTGTTGCCTTCTATGGAGTCAATCCTACAAACTGTCGCAAGATCGAAAATGTTCTCTTTGTTGGATGGTTTCTTCGGCTACAACTAGATTCGAGTTAAAGAAGAGGATTAGCACAAGACTACATTCACCACAAAGTGGGGAACATTTGCATATGCTAAAATGCCTTTTGGTTTATCCAATGCAGGGGCAACATTCTAACGAGCGATGGACGTCGAATTCAGCGAACTAATCAATAAGTTTATTTTAATCTATTTGGATGACCTTACTGTGTTCTCTAAATCTAAGGATGATCATTTTGATCATTTGGAATTAGTTTTTCAAAAGTGCCAGGAGTTCGGAGTTTCCCTAAACCCAAAGAAATGTGTATTCGAAGTGCCGCAGGGTAAGCTGTTGGGACATGTTGTGTCTAGAGAAGGTGTTTCAATTGACTCTAAACGAGTGAAGGCTATCAAAAAAATTCCCCTTTCGGTAAATAAGAAAGGTGTCCAGTCTTTCTTGGGAAAAGTAAATTTCGTTAGCAAGTTTATTTTCGATTTTGTGAGAATGATTAGGATGATCACCCTAATGCTAAAGAAAGATCAAACATTCAAGTGGACAATCGAAGCTCGGGAAGCTTTTGAAAGGGTCAAGGAAGCTATTTCCGCAGCTCCGGTGCTAGTTAATCCAGGTCAATCCAAAGATTTTATAATGTATGCTTTCAGTAGTAAGTCTATTATTGCTACTGTTCTAACCCAAAAGGATAACGAAGAAAAGAGGGAACATTCAGTGGCGTTCTATTTCTGGACCCTAAAGGAATATGAAGCGAATTATAATTTTGTCGAAAGACAGGCCTTTGCAATAGTAAAGGGACTTAAAAAGTTTCACCATCTAATTTCCTACAACAAGATGTTGGTGTATGTTACACATTCCAATGTGCGTGAATATATCATGGAGGGGGAGATCACAGAAAAAAGGGCTAATTGGATCACCAAAATCTTTGAATACAACATTGAAGTCAAGCCTACTAAGACTATTAAAGGAAGAGGACTATGTGAGTACATGGCACAAAATGAGGAAGTACCTGTCGCAAAGGAGTAGCTAGAGCTTGTCTTGATAAATGAATTAGAATTGGAAGGCAGTTGGCTGATTGATAGAATAAGGTTCATGCAAACTGGAAAGTATCCACTAGGCCTCTCGTCCCAAAAAAAGAGGTATTACCGGCTGCAAAATTGTGGGTATACGCAAATAGGAGTCATTTGCAAAAGGAATTTCAAAGGTGTACTCCTGTGATGCGTTACTTAGGAGCAGGCGAAGAGGATCCTCAACGCGTTCCACAATAGCGCTGCAGGCGAGCATTTCTCTTCCAAAACCACCATAATTAAAATCATGCATGCTAGCTATTATTGGCCCACACTTTTCAGTGACTCCCACTCTTTGATGAGAGCTTGTAAAAAATGCCAGTTCTTTGCCGACAAAAGGAAGAATTCCGCAATTCCCCTCAGACCTATAGTGGCAGACGAACCGTTTGTGCAATGGGGCTTGGACTTCATCGAAATGATCAACCTAGTTTCTAGTGCCAGACACAAATAGATTCTAACTGCTACAGACTACTTCACAAGGTGGATGGAGGCTATTCCCCTTAAAATTGCAACAGAAACAAAGATTGTATATTTCCCCGAGGAACTGGTGATAAGGTTCGGCCCTCCGAAAACTATCATTTCGGACAATGCCATAGCATTCCTAGGTGCAAAGGTATGTCACTTTGCATTAAAGAATGGCATATTCCTTAAAACATCACCAAACAATTATCCATAGGGAAATGGTCTAGCGGAGTCAACAAACAAAAGCTTAGTTCAACTCCTTAAAAAAATTGGCTCGGAACACCAGAGGGAATGGCATAAATACCTCCAAACAATGCTCTGGGAAAACCACATAACTCCTAAGCAAGTCCTTAAGACTTCACCTTATGAGTTGGTATACGAGAAAGAGGTGCTGTTTCCTATCTCCATGGAGATTCCGGCAATACAGTTGTTGAAATCTCTTGAGATAGAACAAAATGAAGCCATGGAAGTTTGGCTCACCAAACTGTTGGAAATATAGGAAAAAAGGGAGAATTCCCTAATAGCAATGACAAGCCATCAACGGGTGGTCAAATGATGGTTTGACAAGAAGGCTTCCGACCAGGGTCTAAAATGCGGAGACTTAGTGCTAAAGTATGATAGCAAGGCTACAAATCCAGGTCAGTACGGTAAATTTGATAGCCTATGGGAGGGTCCTTTTAAAATCATTTGGTGCAAATAACACAACACTTTTGAGCTGGAGAATATGAAACATGAACTATTAGGAATTCCGATCAATGGGATTCATCTTAAGCTATTCCATTAGGCATTAACCTCCACTTTATACATATGTAAATAGCGCTTTTATTTTATTTCCATTTCTTTGGCCGGTCTTTTTCTTAATTAGTTTATATTTCTGCAGAATTAACCCATTATTATTGGCAGGTGGAACACCAGAGTTTCTTTATACAGAACACGCCCATGTGCGGAGAAATGGAAAGTAAAAGTTGCAAGCCTAGAAAAACTTAAATATAGAATGAAAGAAAAAGCATGGATTTTCTTTAAATGATAGATATCTATTCATATATGTTCTTTTCATTACAAAGTGGCTGGGAAGCCATTATGAAAATTTACAAGTATATTGAGCTATTATATATACGATAGCCTTTTTTTTTAGGCTTATATACAGCTATGGACAGGTATTTTGAGTAGCAGGCAGGGAGACATTGGTTGAGCAGGTAGGGGTTTTTTCATCCAAAGGCATGGATGGCGACAATTGACGCATTAACTGCAGTGTCCACTTCTTCCTCGTCCATGGGTTCTTCGGCAGCACTGGCAGCATTATTTGGCACAACTGCCATTGGCGGGGGGAACACCAGGTTCCTGAAGTCAGTATACTAGTCTACGTCATAGAAAGGTATCACGTTGTAGCTGCGAAACATAAAATGTAGGGCCTGAGTAACCTTCTGCTGGTGCTAGTCATGGGTCTGTAGGCAGAATCCGTTGATAAACGACAGCCAAACAACAACGGCTTCTTCCTCAATAAAGTGACGCAGGTCGCTGGCTGATGACAGACCCACCCCATAGGTAGCATGAGCAACGACCTCACTAAGACCATTCAAGTATTTTTTAGGGAATATTTCTTTAACCAGCTTCAAGATAAGTGGCCGGGGAATGCTAATGTCCAACATGGATACTACAAAGTGTGAGCATATGTCGGTATTCATCCGATACTTGTCCTTATACTCTATGCAGTATTTGCCTAAAACCCACTTTATGGAGACCAAGACCAGAGAATGCTTATTTTTGGTCATCTTTTTTAGTCTCCTAGTTGAAATCTCCCCTAGGGATGTCGTCTGCGACTTATACGAGGTCAGGTGAACTGGAGTATCCATTGCTCTGACACTATCCCTAGGCTTCTGAGCTAATGCCAGAACTTATCTACCACCTAACCTATGAGAAGGCTTGCTTAAGACTTTACTACTGACCTATCACTACTCAAATGCTAAGTATATTTTTCTTACTACTTACTGGCCTATTTATAGAAAATTGACAAGATGCATGCTAATCTACTTCAAAAAAATGTGATATTAAGCTTGTTGCTAACTTGAAAGGCGTGCCTGTGTTTGCTCACATTTTTGGGCCAGTTGCATTTGTGATAGCTCGGATCAATGCATGCTTGATTAAATGGAGCTGATTAATTAGATTTAAAAAGGTGGCGCTCGTTGGCAGTGAGACATATGGCTGTAGACTATTGTGTCATCTCTCAAGTGCGTCCCAGATCCCAAGGCAATATTCATATATTTTCAGGCTGTGATCGTTTGCTTGGCATAATCATTCTAGCCAGGATATTAATTGGCAGCGCATGCTAACGTAGGGTTAGCAAGTAAATTGCTAGCTCAGGTTCCAAGGAGATCACAATGTATCACACGATCACCAAATACAATAATGAACTCCGACTGCCTCGAAATAGCAATCAATTCATTTTGCATAATTTGCAAAATTAACAGTACATGCCGAATTAAATGCAAAAGGCATGCTTTCGCCTACCACCTTGAGAAGGGCTACTATTATTGCATGAAAAGGATTAATATTTCAAAGTATTTTAACAAAAGCCTAAGATAAAAGTGCAGAGTTGTTTTCTTTCTGTGTATCTAGAGCCGAGCATAGTTGCAGCTAACCAGGAATTTGCAGAAATCTTTAGAGAAAGAAAAATGTCAAATTTTCATATCAGCTAATGCGGGAAGAAATTAGCTAGGAGCTATTTATGACTATATGTTCTTCAGTAGAGGTATATTTCTATGAAGATGTGGCGTACGCTATGCTTGGTATACCTAGCAGGCCAAGGAGAGCCTACACAGAAGAACTGAATAGACCCAAGAATTAGAGAAACCAGAAAAAGGTTGAAGAAAAATGAGATAATATCTATGACCCAAGGCTCATGAAAAACTCTAAGTCCCTTAGAAAGGCAGCTTGTGCAAGGTTATCATCACCAAAGGTAGACCAATCTATGGTGAATAGAGTTTGGTACAGTGGTCTCCCTCAATACATGGTCCCACTGGTGCACTATTTCCCAGAGGTGGTTGATGCTACTATCCAACGTTATAATTCTGATACCCACTACATTGAAGGCTGCAACTTAAAGGTGCATATCACTTCAAAGGCCATCTGACACATGTTATGTATCCTAGACCCAAGTAAGAGGAAGGAAAATATCAAGACCTTTCACCCGAGCAAAGGAGAGAAAATATGGAGGAAGATGAAAACTAGCTTAGAGTTCTTGTTAGAGGAGACTGGTAAGAAAGGCATCCCAGCCACTAAAGTGCCAAGTATTCTGTTGTCGCACGGTCTCTAGGACACCATGTCTATGCTAGCCTTTGTATGCGGCCGAGACTCCGATGAGAAGATAGAGACCTTTCAACTAGGACTGGCAATACAATTTTGCAAGAAGAATGAACTCTTATGGCATGATTTTGTTGAGTTTATGGTTGAAGAAATGAAATGAAAATTTGAGAATTATCAGGCAGAGAAAAAATTTAAGTTTATTTCCTTCTTGGTCCACATGTTTCTACATCAGAACCTGGATTTCTTTATCTGGTATTTTTTGTTATTAATTTTTGATGAGCAAAGGAGAAGGAAGCCGGTATCCACATGGATGCCTTTTTTTTCCACATCATACGATTATTATGCATTTGCGGACTATTTCATAGCCTCGGTCTTGAATGATTTGATCGGAGAAGGTGATATTATCTGGCTCGATAGGGAACAGGCTGGATTTATGCAGAGCTTCACCCGTGCTTGTGACTAGTTCTTGGGAAAAGATTTTACAATCCTCTGAATGTGGGGTTTTATTGGAAAACCTTTCCTACTCCTAGCCTGCGTCACAAATAGAGTGCTCACGCTAGAAATGTTCCAACAAGTGTGTATCATTGATTTTACTTTCTGTAGCAGCGAAAAGGTTAAGAAGAAGGGATTCTTCTTTTGTCCGAAGAATTTCAAGTCTGTAACTCTACTAAAGAAGCAATCAGACCAGTTGTTAGAGAACAAGCTGGCATATCTAGGGTTGGTACTGGTAAATGATAAGTGGAAATACAACCCTTTCGATGACTTGCCAGAGCCACATATGAGGGTTACCCATGTTCCCCGACCATACTAGGAGAAGCAGCGTAACCCACGAGATGACAAAGATGATGATTTTGTTGAATTGGTGCAAATCCCTAGGCCGGACACCAGAGGCCCATGACACAAGTTCTACTTTCTTATGGCTGTGGCCCAGGATAATATCCCCATGGAGTGTGACATGTACAACAGGTTAAAGAAGGATGAGGAATGGAGTAAGGAGAAAATAAAGGCTTTCTGGAAATATCGCGAGGAAATAACACAGTTGGGTGCTCCTTACAATCAACTAAATGATGACCAAGAATTTGAAAGGTGGTGGAAGGAGGGCCATCCCATCCTGAGCTCTAGTATTAATAGGAGCGAAGAGAGGGAGGAATCTGAGGAGCAGGAGGAGGAAGCAGTGACATCGGCTTCCTCTGGGCAAAAGGAGAAAGTCTCCAGATAACCTGCCTATGTGGCTACAAACGTACATTTTAATATATCAAGGGGCTCGCATACAATCACTTGGGCCGCTAAACTAGCCAGGCTATCACTTCAACAGAAGGAGATGATTGTCGAAGCTAGTGAGATTCCACTTGCGAAAAAATAGCGTGTTATTGGAGAGGGTTCGCAAGAACCCGCCAGAGGAGGAGTACTCGCTGCTAGTTAGGAGCCAGAGGTTGCGGGGGAACCTTTGACATTTCTGGAGATGCCAACAACTAGTCAATAGGTACAATTCGATCCTTCTTCTCTTACATCTCATTCCTTGGTATCTGCCACTGCCTCACTAGCGACCCCTGCCATAGGTACTAGCCCTCTACCTTCTGCTTTTAGTCTGACTTATTTGGTTAGATTCGCCTAGTTTTTGTAGGCCCGCCCGCTCATAATTACTCCTCCACATATGCTTATGCCTGCCACTGCAGCTGAGACCTTCCTCACCTCGTTTTCAAAAAGTTTTCTCTCTGTGAGTGCCCATTCTTTTTTCGCTATGATTACAGATCCTCTTCCATTGCAACAAGCTAACACCCCGTTAACAACTCCCCCTTTCTAGCGAATGAGCCTTATGACTGATTCCTTAGTCTAGTCATTACAAATGACTAGCCCTTCTATTGGTTCTCAAACCAAACTATGGAATGTGCCTCACTTCTCTCCACAAACTGTCACTCTTCAAAAGAAACAAATGTCCGCACCTATGAAGGTTACCTATCCCTATGCCCTGCCTTCTGGTGCTCTTTTCGCAGGTGGACTAGTTTCATCGCTAGCTGAATTCATAGCACAGATAGATTGTGAAAAGGAGACATGCGCGAATAAAATGAGGAAACACAAGTAAAATGATGACAGTGTTTTCGTCGAGCCAAGAGTACAAGCTTTGTATGATGAGGCCCAACAAGAATTGAAGTTCGTGACGATGTACCCAAGGGTAAGCAAGCCTCAGGGAGAAATGCAACTAGAAGACTATGAGATATATGTAGTCGAACTTGACATGAAGGTAGCTTGACCGCAGGATAAAGTTGAAATCATGGAGGAAATGCAATAGGTAGTCACTTTCGACTTCCTCATAACTAGTCGCCAGCTAAAGAAGAAAGATGAGCAACTCAAGGCAACTAGGGAAAGGGTTAGTTTTCTGGAAAAGAAGGAGAAATTCTTAGAGGCAGATATTTCCCACATGACTAAAAGGGCGCTGACAGCAGAGAATGAGAGGAACAAGCTTCAAGGAGAAATTGCGAAGACTCAGGTTGCTGATCCTGGCATAATAAAAGAGCTACAAAGGAAGAACCAGGAGGTGGAGCAAAATCTACAACTGAAAGATGAAGAGTTGGAGCGCCTCCACCTCGAGCATAGTCAGGGGATGGCACAAAAAAGGGAAGAGTTAGAAAGCCAACAGGCTCAATATAAGCAAAGAATACAAGAAAAAAAAAACAAATTTAAAGGCCTAAAGGCTCAAATAGAGGAAGAGCTCTAAGAGACAAAGGCTTCTCTAGAAGAGTACTTAGCAAATCACTCCCAAGCTGAGTAGACTTGGAATAAAAAAATGAGCAACTATGCAGAGCAGCTAGCGTTTGAGAAAAGGAAAAAGATAGAATTGGCTGAGGCCATTATTTCAAGAGACACAAAGATTACTTCACTTAAAGCCTCTCTCCTGCCTTCCCCTACACAACCTGATATCATTCCGCTAGTTAGACAATTATACATTTCTCATTGGAAGAAGATCAAAACCTTTTGCCTAACACTGCAGCCTACCCTCCAATTTATCAACAAGGCATCAAGGCTTAGCTAGGAGGCCCATGATACGATTGAACAGTTCCCACGATTTATCTTGGAGAAGGTTCCTGAGGAAAAATACCTGCTTAACAAGCTATACTCCGTCTCTAATGAGAACCTTGCCGGAGGGGGTATTGAAGATCAGGACGCTGTTGCTCAAACGGAAAAAAAAATTATCCATTGTCACTTTGCCTTCTAGTACACTAAGGCAGCCATGGCTATTTTGAGTAAGACACTAGATAGCATATGGGGATGTTTCTCTGAGTTAGGCAGGATGGGACTGCCGTCCCTGTTCCTCGAGGATGGCTCTATTGCCACGACTGCACAAATTGCAAAAATTATTGAAGAGAAAGAAGGTGACCCAGAGGATTTTAGGGAGTTCAACCATCCTCCAACGGCAGCCGACATTGAGGCAGTCATTTATCTGCTCTCACAGGTGCTATTTCATATACAAGCAGGGGTCGGTTTACCCGATGTGCTTCATCACAAAAGAAACTATTGATCTACGTGGAGCACAAGAGAATTGTGCAACATAGTGAGGCCGTCCGAAGATGAATGGTAATCTTTGCAAGTGGCTCTTTCCAATCTCTGACTCCATTAGCCCTATGGATAAGGCTCTGGTCTGTAGAACCAGAGAAATTTTGGGTTATCCATTCCTTAGTCGAAACACCTTTGTTAGTCGCCAAAAGCTGTTAAATAAATATTTGAGCAACTCCCTTTGGGTTTATCTTTTTGTATTTTGTGTGCGTCGGCCTATTCATCGCTGAGTTTGCTTGGCTTTTTTGTCAAACTTTTCATCTGCCGCTTTGCGCATCTACTCTTCGCAGCTTCGGGTATCAACATTCCTTTCAGATCTTGGGAAACTTCGCTGTGCTTCCAAGTGTCGCGGTTACAGGATGTTTTTGTTTCTTGTTTCCTTGAGGCCTCGTTGGGCTGTGAAATGTTTCCGCGAAGTCTTCATTCCTAAAAGGTGTTGGCGGGCCCCATATCTTGCTATGTGGCAACCATTCGCAAATCTTTCAATGCAGGGATGAAATAGCAACTACAGGTAGCGAAATGCTACTGCACGTCTTTTATGCCCGACTGATGGAGCGTTCCCTCTACTGTGATAAGGTTCTTAGCCCATTCGACACATGTAGCATTTTCGCAAATCCTCGGCAGCGATGGGAGAAAGGTTCATGCGAGCAATAAAAGGCTACCACGTAACTAACAACTGATCTGTTATGCGGGCGATAAGCCAGATGAACTAACTAATGCTATTGGTTGCTGCTTGTCATAATCATTCGCAACGATAGATGACACTTGTCTGATCGAGCCTGGCTGGGACCACCGCCATCATTGCAAAGGATGTACCTGTGCCCAGGATGACTGGATGATGTGTTCCAGTTCAATGCTATTGTAACGGCCTTGGGAATATTCTGATTGAGGCATCATTGTTGTAGATTACGAAATCTTTTCAGTTACTGCTCTCCAAGGTGGTGGGAGGTTTTTTCTGCTATATATACTTTCTCTGTTAATAAGAAAGGGTCTGGAACTGGAGAAAAACACGTTGGTTTTAGCAAAAAGATGCCAGACCTCTATTACTATTTTATTTAATTGCAAAACTCTCAGACTATGCCAATTGTTTAGACTTTCCATTTTTTTTTCATGCTTTTGATTAAACTGTGAACTGTGTTTTATATTGTATTGACACTTTATTTGAAGAACTTCTATATATGTTGGATGCAAGTTTGCTTACCTAGATCATGTCTAATGACTCTTCTTGGCAGTGAGAATGTATGTAATATTATTTTATGTTAATAAATGAATTGTCTATGCTATAATTTTAAGTATCTGATGTTTTGGAATACAACTCCATTCAGGCCCTTAAATCTATGATTTATCTTTCCCATCATCAAATTTTGACACATCGCCTTAGGTTAGACTTTACTTTATTATGTCTGCTTCATTTTCCCTTTCCAAATCCCATTATAGAAGAAGTTGATTTCTCTAAAAATTTGGAGTTTACTCAGTTTAGCGCAAAAGGTCCCCCTTAAACTGAGTTTCCCATAAGACTCTGTTACCTCGTCAAATTTTGGCGTCAACAGTATCCTCGTCATTACTACTACTACAAACATCAGTTATATCAAATGTAAAGTTATCTATGACTCTACCTGTAGATACTGGTAAGTGTAGTTCTTCTAGGGTTGGCTAAGGAGGATTATTAACCATTGTAACTGGCGGACTTTGGCCACATATGGTTATAATCAGAGGGGTACATCCTAGGCCAAGATTTTTTATCGGTCGCATCTCTGGCATGATAGGTATTATAAGCCCATTGTCATTTTTCCCAAGTCTTTGATTTCTGTCATAGCCCATTGCGGGCATCATTTGCAGACCCTTGCTTTTGTCATCCATTGGTAAATCAGCCACTGGTCTTTCATCTTGATATAGCATATGAGATGGATCTACCTCAATAACTTCTTGTCCAAGATGCCCCCATCTTGTAAAGGTGGGATAGTCCACAGGAGATGTTTGGGATGTGGAGGCTTCATTTATTTGCGGATGTCCCCATGATCTAGGATATTGTGGTAATTCTCCTACCACAAAAGCATTATTAGGGAGCTTGTAGTTTCCACAACCATTATCTTGGATGATGACCTTGATGTCAGAGATGGTGGGAATGGTGGGAGTGGCGGGTGTCTCTGTCGTAGAAGTGGACGCGAGAGTGGCAGGATTGATGTATGGTGTCAATGGACCCTCATCATTTTTTGGTACTTGGGGGATTTTATAGTACTTTGTTTCAAGGTTTTTGCAATAGGAGAAGTGTTCGGGATCTCCATGGATGGTGACTTCTTGTCCTTCATGTGTAACTTTCACACATTGGTGGAAAGTTAATGCTACTGATTTCATCACATGAATCCATGGGCGTCCTACGAGGATGTTATACGACAAGTCGAGGTCCAAGACCTGACAAGTGGTTTCCATGATGGAAGTCCCTACTTGAATAGGGAGTTTGATTGTGTCTTGAGACACTCTTTCTTGATCATCATATGCTCTTATTGTGATACCCTTTCCTTTGTCGATAGAATCCTCTGATATTTTCAATTGCTTGATGAGACTGAGAGAACATATATTCAAGCCTGCATCTCCATCCACCAAGACCCTTTTGACTTTGCTCTTATGTACTATGGCTTCCAAGCGAAGTGCACGGTTGTGAGATGATTGAGTGGGGAAATCCTGGTTGGAGAATGTGAGGAGATTTGGAGTAATAATATTTCTGACCATAGCTTGGAATTGCTCCGCATCAAGGTCTGCGGGGACAGTAGATGAAGCCAGTGCTTCTTCAAGAATTTTCCTATGGGAAGATGAGATTTTTAGCAACTCCATGATGGAGATTTGCACTGGAATTCTTTTGAGTTGATCTAGGACATTGTAGCCATTAAGGACAGATTTAGATGCAGGGGCTCTGTTTGGCTAGGATGATCCTATGATGGTAACTTTTCCACCTCTTGTGGTGACTCCATAATCTTCAGCATAGGTGCCCTTGATGGTGATGACCATGCAGTTTTCATCTAGGGAGGCGATGACTGTTTCATACACATGGTTTAAATTTGAGTGGGTTCCTTTCCCCTTATCTTTGTTATTTTTATTCCCTTTATTGCCATGATTAGGCATCTGATTCATATATATCTTAAGATTTTGGTTTCTTGTTGGTTGTTCCACATTTATAATTCTTTTATCGATGAGATCTTGGATTATTTTTTTTAATCTCATGCAATTGTTCGTGGTATGGCCTTTGATTTTGTAGAATTCATAGAGTTGATTCTCATTATACCAAGGAGGTTTCACATCTAGTTCTTGGTAATTCTCAAAGGTAGGAGCCTTGATGATTTTTTCGTCTATCAACTTCTTCATTATGTCTTCAAGTGGTTCCCCCAAAGTGGTCTATTTTTGCTTGGGATAAATCTTGTTGCGTTGGGGTGGTCCCCTTTGATCATTGAGATTGTTGATTGTCAGAGTGCTGTTTGGTTTTTGTATTGCGTGATGATTGTTTTGGTGTTGGATTTGGATTTGTGGTGCAGGTGTATTTTGGCGAGGGGCACTAATGACCACCTTGGCATCGACAACACCATCATTAGTAACATTTTTGTTCCTTTCCCACGTGCAAGGTTTATCATTGTAATTGGTAGGTGGGCGGTTGTTTTGTTGTTCAGGGTATGAAGTTGATCCCACAGGTTGATTCATGAGGGCTCGTTTGATGCTGAGTGCCTTGGAGATTAACTGATCATATGTGGTGATGCCTTGAACCTTGAGATGAAATGCTAAGAGGCCTTTAAGGTTGGCTATGATGGTGCAAAATTGTTGTTTTTCGGGCATATTCCACTTGCTCTGATTGGCCTTGGATCACCATCATTGTAGGAATGAAGCGAATGATTAACCCCTCCCTTGTTTTAGAGCTGAAAGTTCTTCTAGACTAACATCCATTGCAATGTTGCATGCATATTTTTTTATGAATGCATCTATAATTTCTTGGAATGTCCTAATGCCTAAAGGTAGGTGAGAGAACCATTCCATATTGTGGCCTGCCAAAATCCTAAGAAATAGCCGCATCAGATAAGTATTGTCATATGCGATTTCCATGCAATGAACCTGGAATTCCCTGATGTGATCTTCAGGGTTTCCCGTCCCACGATATTTGTCAAACTTGGGGATTTAAAATCCCTTGGAGAATGTTTTCATCACTAGGCTCCTATGAAATGGATAGGGAAACAAGTTGCTAGGTGTTTTTGTTGTTCTCCCTGATATAAGATCAAGCACTTGTTGCAAGAGCAACCTGATTTGTGCCGTTACGTCATTTTGTGGATCAGGGGGTGGGATGAAGGTGTTTTGGGGTGTTTCAATTGTGGGTTGGATGGGTGGGTTATTTGATGTGTTGTTCAATGGTATCTATATGTTCTGATGAGCTAGGTAGGCTTCCACCTACTGTTGTATGAACAAAGCTTGTTGTTGATCTTGTTATTGCTGTGCTAAGATTTGCGCTTGTTGTTGTTCCAAAAATGCTTGTTGTTGTGTTTGTTGCTATTCCAACAACACTTGTTGGACTGCTAATTGGGCTACTTTTTGTTGCTCTTGATATTACTTTATTGCTTGCTGATATGGTTGCATTTGTGCTGCTTATTTTTGTGCAAGAAGTTGTGCTTGTGCTTGTGCATGTTGTGCTTGATATTGGGCATTTTCCTGAGCTTGAGCTTGTGCTTGTGCTGCTTGTGCTTGGGCTTGTACTTGTGCCGCTTGTTTTTGTAATAGAATTTGTGCTTGATCAACCTTTTTTGCTTGCAATACGGCTTGGGCTGCTTTAGCAGCTTGCACAACTTGAGTGGTTTGTTGTTGTTGTTGTTGCAATAAAGCTTGGGCTTGTGCGGCTTGTTGTGCTTGTAATGCGGCTTGGGCTGCTTGGCTAGGTTGTGCAACTTGAGCGGTTTGTTGAGCGGCTAGTTGTACATCTTTTTTTTTTTGCACTTGTTGGAATCCCCTTTGAAAAACAACTTGCAATTCTACGTTGTATTGGCTTGATGTGGTGAAAGTTGGTGGTGGTGGTGGTGGTGGTGGATTCAGAATGACATTTGTGAAGGTGTTGAGTGGTGATGTTGTGTTGGTGATTTGAGTGGTGGATGGTGCTATCATGTTGGTGGTTGGTCCTTGAGAAACCATGCTTTGAGATGTTAGGGGGGTGGTTGATGATGTTGCATTTGCTTGTGCCATTGTCATCTGTTGTTGCGATATCGATGACAAGTTTTGCGTGATGTTTTGATTGATGTTTGGGATGTTGTTTTGATTGATACTTGGTAAAGGTGGGAGCCCCAAACCAAGGAGTGGTGTGGATGATGATGGAAATGGTGGAAGAGGTGGAAATGTGAGAGGTGTGAGTTCTTGAGAAAATGTTGTGGTGTCAAAAATGCCCCTTGGCCTGAACATGTCTCCCTCTTCTTGTGGATTTGTGAGGAGATAATTTTGAGGTGTTGCACGGAAGGTTGATGATGATGGGTCATGATGGAAACTGAGAGGAACATACTTGTGTAATGGATTTTGGGGTATGTTTTGTTCCAAGATGGTATTTGCGTCCACATCTTGATTGTTAAAAAAGGGGTGTGATTGAATAGCATTAAGAAATACATTCCCTTTATTAAAATTGGGTTGGGTTGGAGAAAACGATGTTGCGATTTGCAGAATATTTTGGGTGATGTTTTGGGATGGGGGTGCAGATGAGATGGGGATGGAAAATGAGATGGGGATGGTGGATGAGATTGGTGGTAAAGATGTCTCCACTATGGTACTCATGTCGAAATCCAAAGGTAATTTGGCCCCTTGTTTTTCTAGTTCAAGCATGTATAGTGAAGGGTTAAGCCTCATCATGATATTGGCGATCTTATGGTTTTCCAGATTTTGAAGCATTTCAGTTATTTCGCCGTGAGACATCCCAAAGGTAAGGTCTTCTTCCTAATTTCCTTCTTGTTGGTTTTGCGATGATGATATGGTCAAAGGATTGCTTGATTCGACAGGATTCATTTTTGCATTTGTTTGGCTTAGATCACTTGAAGCGGGTGTTTCTTTGTCGGCTTCCATGCTCTTCTTGTATTAAGATCTAGTTTGAACAATAAAACAAGGATCAATTTTCAAGAATGGGAGATGAATCTCTTAATTTCTCGGATTGATCTTTACTTTATGCACAAAAGAGAAGTTTTTTAAGATATCTTAAGGATCAAAAGGTGATATGGTGATGATGTAAGAGATGGATGATGTGGATGTTTTGGACTTTTGATAAATCTTGAAGGAGATGCTAGGCTTTTGGGACTTTCAGATATGTTTCGGATTTTGATTATGGTTTTACTTTTGGGATTTCCCTTGATTGATTTGAATTTTTTTTCTTTGATTTTGAACAAATAGACCCTAAAATGTTGGATGATTATCTAAGGGATAGATTTTCTCAAAGGATGATAATTTGAATATGTGTAGGGAGAAGGATGCATCTACCCACACCTATTCAAACAAGATGATAATTTAACTAAGTATATGAAGAAGGATGCATCTACATATACCAAGCTAAACAAGATGATTTTGATAACTTTGACTAAGCATATGCAAAAGGATGCATCTACACATACCTATCCAAAGATGATTGTGATAAAAGATCTCAAGCATTTTGTCCCAAGGATTTGATGATTTTGCTTTTTGCCAAAAAGCCTAGCATTAAGGATAATTTTCAAGATTTCTCAAAAGGTGATAGTGAGATGATTTTTGTATTGATGTTTGGAGGATGGGTGAAAAAGATTTTGATTTCTTTTTTATCCTAAGATGAACCTAAAAAAGACACTTTGTTTTCCTAGACCTAGGTATTGAAGAGCATACAATGCTTCTATAGACCTTTGTAACGAAGAAGTGATTTCATTTGAACATGCATTTTCGGATTTTGAACCAATGACTTTTGTTTTGGGATTTGGACTTTTTGAGAATCGTGAGGCTTCAACACACATGAAAGTTGATTTTTCTTAGCTTTGCTTAATGGCTTTATTTTATTAAAAACACTTTCTTTGATTAAGTTTTTCAAACTAGATGTCCAATGTCTTAATTTCTTCAAACCCCACAAAGTATGTTATGTGGAAATTTGATGAAATCAAGGCAAGGGTTTACCTATTGTTTACTTTAGTAGACAAATCGAGATGTAATCCAATGTTTAGAAACCTCTAAGGATGTAAATCCCAAGGGCAAGCAATAACATATGGATTGAGTCAATTATATTTGTCTTCTAAAGGGTTTGAAATTTTGATGAAGATGTTAAGTGTTTGTTTTCAAGATGTTTTCGTACAAGCAAAGCATTTTGAAACCACGAATAAGTACAACCCTATGGATGTGAAAGATAATATTTGTTGGATTCCCACTTGGACAAGTCCAGCTACGCTTATCTTTAGTGAATGGTTAGATGCTTGAGCCCACTAGCTCCCCTCCACGGCTCATTAATGTCAATTGGGGCAGCCAAGCATCAACACCCATGAAACTCCCATGACATTATTTCCATTTCTACTAAAAGACCGTAAAAGTGTGGGGTGACTTTAGAACGACCGTTCTTGCACCAACAAATACATCAAAGGATTTTTGCAATTCTAGAACACGGGTTTTAATAAGGACTTTCCGTTCGTGGAGATTGACCTATACGACGAGAGTCCCCTTTCGGATCCATCTCATCGGAATCAACTGCGTGATATTAGAGTTTACTCGAATACCAACATTTATATCCCAATTGGAAATACTCTTGGCTTTAGAGTGTTACCAGTTGATTCGTTCCCTTGGGTGAGTACTTTTTCCCCAAGGCAGGCCCTCTAGGATAAACAAAAGTGAGTAAAGACAATATCCGTAACTCGATCAATCTTTGTTGGCAACACATAGAGAGAATGTACACAATAATGCCCCACTCACACTCGCACAAGATTTTTTTCAATTCTTAAACCCAAAATGAAGTGTGGAGGTGATTGCTTTATCTCAACCTAAAATCACGAAAAAAGGCCTTTTGATTCTCAAGATTGCTATAAAGCGCGAGAGAAGCGCATATGTCCTTTTTCAATGAGGTTAGTTCAAGTAAGCCTTCACAAAACAAAATAGCACATGTTCATTTTAGATCCCCAAAGCAATTGTGAGTTCTTTTTAAAACACCAAAGGACAAATGATAGACATTTTGTTCAATTGTTAACCAAAGAAACAAACTTTAGTAAGTTATAGTCCTAATGTTCATTTTAGCCCTTGCAAGAAAAAATTGAAAAGGTTATTTTTAAAGCCCAAACGAAACTAGTGTCCTAAGAAAGAAGTGATAACAATTTATTAAAAGTGTTAAACAAACACTAAAGTGTTTAAAAACACTTTGATTTTGCAAAATATCATCCTCATGCTTCTCCTTCTTTCGTTTTCAATTCGAACCTACAAGAGAGAAAACCAGTCAGATTCTGCAAAATACAGAGATTAAAAAGAAAAAAATAGAACATAAACTCATTAATGACCAAAAGAACATGCTAAAATTAAATTTCCACTTTTTACTCCCTGCTAGTGGTGCAACTCGTGACTACGTTGGAGTTTGATTTCTCAGCGGTGCTCTATAGCACCGCTTACCAGTCAACGTTACTCTGTGTTAGGGACAGTGAGCTCAACTGCGTCACACTTTTGCACAGTGTTGCAGTTTGATTCTTTTGAAAAATCCTCTGAGTCAGATTGGTCAAGCGACACAGTTAGAAATTCATTTTTTTTGGCGAGAAGACTCTAGCGTCGCAGTTTGAGTTTCCAGCGGTGCTATATGGCGATGCTGAAGAGTTAGTGGTGCTAAAATAGCGACGCTGAGCTCTCAGCATGGGAATTTTTCTATGTATAAGCAAAAACGTGGAATTTTGTGAGAAAAGTGATAAAGAATGAGAATTTTCCCTCCTCCTAGCGCCAAATGTATGAACCCTAGTCCAAATACCTACAAAACAATGAGAAAAAACACATTAAGCTAGAGATTGCAAGCAAGAACAAGGATTTCCCATGAAATCCATTTAACAAAACTCAAATTAGGAAAATAAACAATGAAGAACACAATGAAAACAACAAAATAGATTGAATCCTAATTTAAATTTGCAAACTCATGATCCCATGGGGGAATTGGTGCCAATTTGATGTGAAAATTGGCCCTTTCCCAA
This sequence comes from Sequoia sempervirens, assembly GCA_007258455.2. Classification (NCBI taxonomy): domain Eukaryota; kingdom Viridiplantae; phylum Streptophyta; class Pinopsida; order Cupressales; family Cupressaceae; genus Sequoia; species Sequoia sempervirens. Next base: position 91,990,737 of record VDFB02049217.1, on the reverse strand, counting down.
TTCCTATGATGCAAGATTGATATGTTGAAGATATGTTGATGAGTGATCCACTTTGTTGATAAAGGATGAATTCTTCCAAGCTAAAAACTTGCATAACCTAGCTATGATTCAATGATATTTGATGGAAATGGCTAAATATTTTAGCATAATAACTTTGCATAATTTGTGGATGATAAAATGAGGATATGAACTCTTTATTTAAATAGAATGCCAAGATGGATGAATGTCCAAATTTGAGCAATGTGGGACTAACATTCATCCAATGGCAAGATGCCACTTGTCAATCCATGAGTGGATGGAGGATGTGCAAGTTTTGAGGATTGTGCCAATAAATGCATATTTTTGAATTTCAAATTTGTTGAAATGACTTGCAAGAGGGAATGGAAAATGCAATAAATGACACTTGGCTCAAGGCAAATGACATGTAAGATGGAGTTATTTCCTTGTTGGATGTACATGTCCACTTGGAATTTTTATATTCAAACTTGGAGAATATTCCAAAAGATGTCTTGTGAGGAAAATAGAGATTTAATAAATGAATTAAATCTATTTTCATGTGCAACTTGCAAAATCTAGAGGATGGGACATGACAAGAGATTAAATTAATTAAGGATTAATTAATTTAATGAGAGATTAGATGATGTGACTTATTTGACTCAAATTTATGGATTTATTTAAATCAAATAAGAGAGAAATATGATAAGAGAATAATTAAATAAGGATTTTGATTTATTTAATTAAAAGAGATGGTGTTAGATTAAATCAAATAAGTTTTAATTTATTTAATTTAATGGATAGACTTTAGAGATTTAAACAAGTAAAATTGAGTATTTAATTAAATAGGGATAATTAGATCAGATGATTGATTTAATTAACAAAATAGAGAGACTTAATTAGATAAAATGATTTATTTAATTAAGGGAAGGAAATTGATGAATTTAATCAGATAACGAGATTTGATTAAATGGTTAGACCGAGGGATGATTCAGGATGAAACGATGTTAGTAGGCAGGATCAGATGCACAATGTCAATCGGTATATTTTACGTGTCTACACCTCTATAATTAAATAATTATTTTAATTATTTAATTATTCATTGGCCACCTAGATTAAATAATTTTTATTATTTAATTCCTCTTTATCCATGCCAATATTATCTTCCACATCAACTCCTTATCTATCCATGTCTCAATTAACCTCCACTATTGATTAAATTATTTATAATTTAATCTTGACCGTCAATCCTTATCATTTTTCCTAATTTTTCCCTAACCCTAGTCCATACTACATCTTTCATTCTTGGCCAGTGATTATTAACATTCAATCTAAACCCTTCATTCAAACTTTCCTTTCCTATAAAAGACCTTGTCATTGTCATTTCTATCATCTAGAGTCTACATGAGCTTATGTTATCTTGCTATCAAGTCTATGAACATCAAGTCAAGTGCATCCATAGTCATATAGAATCTTCAATAATTTTCTTTGTCATTTTCATTAGGCCTATTTGCATACTCAAAAATTTGAGGGAAATTATTATATTCAAGAAAAATGGAGAAGTGCAATGGAGGTGAATCAATGGTGGTATGAAGAATTTTGGTAATATTGTTTTATGTTTCATGCCTTTATGCTTATTTGTGCTTCATTGTTTATTAGGGTTTGATTTATATGCTTTATTTCCTAACCTTAATATTTTAACCTTGATTTACATCAACCTTGTAAAGGGTTTCAAGGTTTAGGACAATATAATTATGAGTTGAATTATTGAAGGAGGTGAATTTAGATGTAAGATAGATGAATGTGCAAAGTGTATGATGTGAGTGATGCGAAATTGAGCAAAACAATGTGAAATTTGAAGTGTTGGACTACTAGATGTAGTGAGCAGAAGGTGTCTACAATCATTTAAATAGATTGTGAAAGTGTTGGAGCTATTGTAGTGGAATTTTGTTGCATTGAAATCATGTTCTTTATGTAACATTTCTTGTCTATCTTCTTTTCATTTCGGCAGTGAGCCTTGGCTCATTCAAACATACTACAAAAGTGTTGGAGCTATTGTGGTGGAATATTTGTTGAATTGAGATTATATTCTCTATGTAACATTTCTTCTCTATCTTCTTTTCATTTTGATAGTGAGCCTTGGATGTGATCCTTTCTAGACAGTGTGTCCTATTGTGGTAGTGAGCCCTTGTATCCAGTTTTGCAATTACTTATATTGTGAGCTAATCCTCACAGTGGTTTTTCTGTCCTTGGGTTTTCCACATGAATCTGGTGTTCTCTTGTGTTTGGTGTTGATTTTTCTAAGTTTATATTATCTAATTTTCATGTTAAAACTTCATAACATATTAAGGGTTTAATGAATGTTTGTGGATTTGAATGTTAATGATGGTTTTGGTGTTTTGATAAGATACAACTAATTCAACCCCCCTCTCAGTTGTCTTGTTCATTAAACAATTGGTATCAGATCAAGGTTCCTTGGAGAAAAGCTTAATAGCTTGAGGTAGATCTGGGATGGCGAACAAGAAGGATATCCCTATGTTTGACGGCACAGACTATGCATTCTAGAAAGTGAAGATGGAAGGCTATCTAGTTTACCTTGGATATGATGTTTTGCAAGTAGTGAAGACTAATTACACTATACCTGCAAATGGACTGAGCAAAAGTGATGAGATCAAGGCCTATAAAACAAATGGTAAAGAAAGGTTTGTTCTTTTGAGTTGTCTTGCAAATTCCTAATTATTGAAAGTTATGGATTTGAAAATTGTTAAAGAAATTTGGGATAAGCTAGAAAGTATTTATGAAGGAGATGACAAGGTTAAAAAAGCTAAGATACATAATCTAAAAACACAATTTGAGAACTCGTGAATGTATGAAGAAGAAAATATCACAAGCTACATGCAGAGAGTTGATGAAATTGTCATTGTAATCACTGGTCTTGGAGGAAAGGTCAAAGAGCCTAAAGTGGTAAAGAAAATTCTCAGAACTCTTCCTATATCTTATAGTCATAAAGTTTCTGCTATTGAGGAAATTTTAAATTTCAATACTTACACTAGAGATCAGTTGTATGGTACACTAACTACATTTGAAATGAGAGAGTTTGGTCCAAATAATAGTGTGAAAGTGGAGAATGCTTTTAAGGTTGGAAAAACAAAGAAGATTGAAGATTTAGATTGAGATGATCTTGATGATGTAGAAGCTAACTTTGTGAGAAGGATGAAAAAGGCACCAGTAAGTACAAAGGTAAATTACCTTTCAAATGTTTCAATTGTGGAAAAACAAAGAAGATTGATGATTTAGATTTTGTGAGATGATCTTGATTTAGATTGAGATGATCTTGATGATTTGGGTAGTAAGATTTGTGGAATAGGTTCAATCACTTTTGATGGCAAGCATAATATTGATGATGTTTATTATGTCAAGGGTTTAAGGCATAATATTTTGAGTGTTGGATAGATGTGTAGCAAATGATATAATATTATGTTTCAAGATGATGGATGTGAGATCAAAAAATGCTCCATAACTGTTATTGCTACTGGAAAGAGGACAAACGGATATGTTTATTAGCTCAAGGGTTCTGAAGGCCATTGTTTTATGACTTAGATTAATGAAATATGGTTATTGTATAGAAGGATGTGTCACTTCAATTTTGATAACTTGGTTAGAATTAGTTCAGTCTAAGTAGTGAGAGATTTTTTGAGGATTACAAAGCTTATCAATGTTGTCTGCAAGGAGTGTCAGGTTGGAAAGAGAAGAAGAAGTTTCAAGGGTAAGGAATAATCTTCTACCGAATTGTTGGAATTAGTGCATACAAACCTTTGTGGTCCTACAAGATTGAGAAGTCTTCAAGGTGATAGATATTTCATGCTTTTGATTGATGATTATTCTAGAATAACACTGGTTACTTTTCTTAGAGAAAAAATTGAAGCCCTAGATAGATTCACATCATTTAAAGTTATGGTTGAGAATGAAATGGATTTGAAGATCAAATGTTTGAGGTCTAATAGAGGTGGAGAATTCACCTCCAATTAAATTAAATTTTTTTTAGAGAATTATGGCATAAAGAGGCATTTTTCTACCCCTAGAACTCCTTAGCAAAATGGAGTGGTTGAAAGGAAAAACAAGACTTTTGAAGAAACTGCAAGGACTATCATGAAAGAATCTAACCTATTGGAAGTCTAATGGAGAGAAGAAATTCATATTGTTGTTTACATACTCAACAGAGTTCAAGAAGAGATGAAGAAAACTTAGGAAATACTTTAGTGTGTTTGGAAGAAAATGCTATATCAGAAGAGATGAAGAAAACTTAGGAAATTTTGATGCAAGGTGTAATGAAGGAATCATCCTTGGATATTCTACCAAAAGTAAAGCACAAATGTTACAATAAAAATTTGAGAAAGATTGTTGAGAATGAAAGTGTCAAAGTAAATGAAGATTTGTAGAATTTAGTGGTGATAGATGGATATGAATCAGATGAACCTACTTGTAGAGAAGAAGAAAAAACTAAGGAATGGGAAGAAGCTCCAAAAAAAGACCCCTAAAATCCCTAAGTATGTGAAGAGAAATCATTCTAAAGAATATATCATTGGAGAAAAAAGCAAAGGTGTGTTGACAAGAAGGAAAGTTTCTAAAGAAGAGGTAAATTTATGTCTACTTTATAAAGTTGAACCTAAGATAATGATTGAGGTATGTAAGGATGAACAATGGATGAAATCTATGGAAGAATAACTTATGTATATTGAGAAGAATCAGATTTGGGAACTTTTCCCAAGACTAGAAAAAAAAATAATAATTGGATCTAAGTGGGTGTTCAAAAACAAGCTAAATGAGAATGAAGAAGTGGTAAGAAACAAGGCAAGGCTTGTGTGTAAAGGATATGCAAAAGTTGAAGGAATAAAATTTGAGAAATTTTCTGCAATGGCTAGAATGGAGGCAATTAGGATGTTTTTGGATTTTGTAGCACATAAGGATTTTAAAGTTTATCAAATGGATGTGAAATCTTCTTTCTTGAATGGAGAGTCATAAGAAGAATTATGTATGGAACAACCAAAAGGATTTCAATTTTTAGATAAACCTAATAGGGTTTGTCAACTGAAGAAGGCATTATATGGATTAAACCAAGCTCCTAGAGCTTGGTATGTAAGGTTGGATAAGTATTTGATACAACAAGGATTCAATTAAGGCACAATAGATGGTAACCTTTACTTTGAGGTTGAAAGTATCAAATCTTGATTGTAGTTGTAGTTGTGAATGTTGATGACATAATTTTTGGAGGAAATGAAGCTATGTGTAAGAATTTTGTAGAAAAATTGTAGAAAGAGTGAGATGTCTATGTTTGGGGAGATGAATTTATTCCTTAGGGTACAAATCAATCAAACAAATAAAGGCATATTCATTTCATTGTCAAAGTATGTGAAATATATGTTGAAGAAGTTTGGAATGGAAGACTCCAAACTAGTATGTGCGCCTATCATTATTGGTTGCAAATTGAGAAATAATGATGTATCCCCTAAGGCTGATCAAAGAAAATATAGATCTATGATTGGTGGACTACTATATCTAACTGCTACTAGACCAAATATCATACATGCAATTTGTCTTGTGGCTAGACTTCAAGAAGATCCTAAAGAGTCACATGTTACAACAATGTAGAGGATATTCAGATATTTAAAGGGCACTATAGATCATGGCTTATGGTATTCATAAGATACTAATTTCACATCCAGTGCTTACACAGATGCATATTGGGATGGTTGTGGGGATGACAAAAAAAGTAAAATTGGTGGTGCATTTTTTTTGGATGTAGATTGGTGTCATGGCTAAATAAGAAACAAGATTCAGTTTATTTATCTACCACAGAGGTTGGATACATTGCAACAACATCTTGCTACACACAAGTGTTGTGGATGAGAGAAACATTGAAGGATATCAGAGTGGTGTATGATGAGATTATTTCTATCTTTTGTGACAATACAAGTGCAATAAACATTTCAAAGAACCTAGTGATGCATTCAAGGACAAAACATATTTTAATCATATATCACTTTCTTAGAGAGAAGGTTGTGGAGAATGAAGTGAAGCTTGAATATGTGCTACAAAGGATTATATTGTTGGCATATCCACTAAGGCTCTTCCTAAGGATAATTTTGAGTATCTTTGGTAGAAGTTGGAGGTCATTTCCCCTCCTCTGAACTAGATGCATATGGAGATGCATCAATCTAGTAGATCTCATGATCTATCATTTATTCTAGGAAGATGTTGGTGGCTACCTCTTAGGGGGAGTAGGTAGTGATATTGTAGATTTTTGTATATTGGTGTGTGCACCTAAGGGGGAGTATTTAGGGAAGTAATGGAAAAGAGTATTCAGAATAGTTGAAAGTAGGATATTGATGTCAAAGGGGGAGAACAATGTAAAACATTTTATCCTTTACCATTGATGTCAAAGGGGGAGAGAGAATCATGTAAAAAAGAGCAAGGTATTAGGGGGAGAAAGTTGTGTATGTTGTATAATCATTATTTTCAAAGGGAGAGTGAAGCATGTGAAAAAGAATAAGTTGAAAGAGGGAGAGACAAATGTTGTGTAAGTTGTCCAATCAATACCAAAAAAAAGAGAGTTGTCTTTGATCATTTTTTTCACATATTGTGTTGCCATCATGACAAAGGGGAAGATTTTTGCAAGTATGAAGGTGTTGTCATTGATGTTAATAGGCTTGTGTTATCATTGGTGTCAACTATGTAGTGGTTGAGAGAGAATGTTGCAGTATTGTTCTGTGTTATAAAGGTGTGTTATGGTTTCGCTCCAATTTTCTTCTAGGTTGAAGATCTACTTGTGTGGTTTACATGTGTTGGTTACACTTGTTCAAAGATGCTATATCTAGAATTTGGTCTTCTGAATCAATGTGAAAAGAAATATATGTTCACCAATGCATGAATTGTGCATTATAGAGGTGTCTGTGAGAAATGTCTTTGCTCCACGTTTCTCTGTAGTTGTGTTTCAAGACTTGCGGTTCTGAGTGAGAGTTGATGATGTTGGTCTGTTGCCTATGTCAAGAGGATTCATGGTTTGGTTTTCCAGAAGATGGTCCTCTGAGTTATAGTGTGTGGCAATGTTGTTTAGATGTACTGGGTTTGTACATTCTTCAGGTGAAATTTATTGCAAATGAGTTTGTTAGTTTTCAGGATGTTTTTGGATCATGTTTAGGTGAAGTTTTCTTTTTGGAAGTTATGGATTGATCAAAGGAAGTGTGTAATTAATCAATTAATGGTGTTTGTAGGGGTAACAACTAACTTGGTGCTTACACTACATGTGAAGCATCTTCAAAGTTTGTGGAAGCATGTTGAGGTGTGTTAGGACAAATTTGGGTCCTAACTATGGATTTATGTGGTCCGCCTTAATTCATATCCACCACGGGAATGTTTTGGTGCCCACCTAATTGGAATTTGCATGCTTGAGTTGCATTACCAATCTTGTAAAGGGTTTCAAGGTTGAGGATAGTATAAGTATGAGTTGGATTGTTGAAGGAGGTGAATTTAGATGTAAGATAGATGAATGTGCGAAGTGTATGATGTGAGTGATGTGAAATTGAGCAAAGCAGTGTGAACTTTCAAGTGTTAGATTACCAAGTAGTGAGAAGAAGGTGGCTACAATCATTCAAATATACTACAAAGGTGTTGGAGCTATTGTGGTGGAAGATTTGTATTGAGATCATTTTCTCTATGTAACATTTATTCTGTATCTTATTTTCATTATGACAATGAGCCTTGGTTGTGAGCCTTTATGGAAAGTGTCATATTCTAGTAGTGAGCCCTTGTAATGAATTTTGTAATTACTTATATTGTGAGCTAATCATCACTATGGTTTTTCCCTCCATGGCCTTTCCACGTAAATATGGCATTCTCTTATGTATGGTGTTGAGTTGTTTAAATTTTTGTTGTCTTCTTTTCATGTTAAAACTTTATAAAAGATTAACGGTTTAATTAATGCATGTGGATCTAAATGTTAATGAGGGTTTTAGTATTTTGATAAGATACAAATAATTCACCCCCCTCTCAGTGTTCTTGTTCATTCAACAAACCTGAGTATGTGACATGGTGGGTGGGTCACATGATAGTGAGATTGACCATATCAGACAAAGAGGTGGTAGTGAGATGAGATAATGGAGGTGATGGAGTATATGGTGATGATGGGAGTGATGGAGGAGATGGTGATGAGAGCATATTTGTTGGGTGCATATTTTTTAATCACTTTAATAATTATAAAATGGTGATTTTAGCCATAATTATGATGAGAATTTAATCTCTCCTCTCAGAAAGGGGAGGCTCCCTTCTTACTGCTCTCTAAACTAACTAATCACTAACCTAGATTATATACATTAATTTTATCCATTGGGTGTTACAGTCATCCTTTTCTCTTTTTTGTTAGAAAAGATGTTTCTTTCTTACAACAATACTTAATATGATAGGTAATCTACTTTAAAGTATTATCCAGAGCAGTAATAACCAATATCCAACTTGATTAAATGTAAGAGTAGTCAACAAAGATACCAATGATTTTCGTAGATTGAGAACCAACAAAAGTTCAAATAATTTTTCTATTTCCAATGATGATTCCAAAATATAACAAGTGAGGCATGTTGTAGCTCAAAGACTCCAACATACACCACTAAGATATCCACAAAAACGTAGCGAATAACCGCAACTCAAAGTCTTTGTGTTATCAACCAAGTTCTCACACAAACAAGTAAACTCTAAATACAATAAAGTAGCACAAAGACTATCAATATTAGATTTGAATTCCCTTTCAACAATTTGATATAACACCACTTTATCAATCAATTGCAAGAAAATGTAATAAGAAAGATGTAAGAACAATCTTACACATAACCAATATGATCCAAAACAAAGGTTGGATTCAAATTTACCTCTTTTATTGATTAATTTTTGATATGCACAATCAACGCAAATATTCAAGTATGCTTCTCAATGCGTAGTGCTTCCCTTCAAAAGTTAAAAGGTACCATTTACAAAGAAACTCCCTCATATATATAGAGGAGAGTTGAGAGCTAGTCTAGGAAAGAAATATATCTAATTTGACTTATTCAACAATATAGTCCAATTTGGTTTAGGACTTGTGTTGTTTTTACATGTAATTCAATATTGATGAAAGACATGTAAAATGTTGAAAACTAGTTACATAAAGAAAAAATTCTTGAAAATAAACTATAACAAAGGCACGTCCTTCATTCTCCACATTCTTGATGGTGTTGCAAGCTTTCCTGTGCCTTTCCAAAAATACCTTGAGATTATCTAGGGTGAGTTGAATGTCCAACAATTTGTCCGTTGAAGCCACTAAGAAGGTTTGATCTTCAAATTCCTTTTGAATCATGGATGTGAGCTCTTGGATAACTTCATCAGAAGGAAGGATTTTTTTATTGTAATCAAACAATTTACAAGGAAACTCCTCAATTTTTTTGAAAATAAGTAAATCATTGTCTTCACTAACTGCTCGAGCATCCTGCAAGTCTTTGATTAAATATTTGATGAAATTTATTTTATGTCTCATCATTTCCTTCACCTCAACAAACATCCTCTATTGGGAATTATCCCAATATCCACTAGCACATTGAGCTTTAGTTCCTTCATTTTAATCCAAGATTCTAAAATTCCCTCTATTTCTTGTCGCACTTAGGAAATTGTATCAATAATTTTATCCAGCTATGATCTTACATTTTCCATATTCCCCATTCTTTCCAAAGAAGATGTCAAAAGTTACATCCCTTGTGATATCATTCTATCAAGAAACTCACTAACTGGCTTGCCCCTTGAATGTGCATTTTAAGCCTCCTAAATAATTGAATCTTCAACACTCATGGCTACAGCATCTATTGGCTTTGAATATTGGGTAATATTCTGGAGTACTGAAGTTAACTACTCAACTTTGGCCTTGTACTGATCTTTGACCTTCTTTACCTTATCAAAAATTTTAATAAGAGAATTCAAAGTTGACTGTGCATCTGCCTTGGAACTTTCATTAGATATTTTTCCCAACTCAACCCTTGTAATTTAATATTCATAAATATCAACTTCCTCAATAGACTTATTAGGAGGAGGTTGTGCCACCTCTACATATTTGCATCCTTCTTTATCCACCAACAACCTAGAAGGAGTCTTTGGATTCTTTTTGGATTTTGTCTTTATAGGCACCAACTATCCAAAGTTAAAGTTGTTTGGGGAGATAGCTTGCTTCTTTCTCTTAGGTGTTTGACTTTGTAACTATTGTGCCTATAGCACACACGCCTTGTTCAAAATGGGGACCCCCCTCTTCTCTCCTTTGCCTGGTCACTTCTATCTCCTCGTTTTGCATGCCCCCTATTTCTAAATCTCAATTGGTCAAGGAGTCATAAAGTTATCATCTTAATTTGACCAAGTTTCAACACCCTTGAAATTTTTAGGTCTTTTTCCTTCACAAAGTTCCTCTAGCAGTTTTCCTTAAGTCTTTGAAACTAGAGTCTTTCTCTAGTTGCGGGTTCGCCCGTGCAGGTTGCTCCTAGCGAGATTCCATCCATCTTTCACCATTTCTGTAGTGGCTAAGTCGAGGTGTCCACCCACATTGTGAGATCCTCATCTTCCATTGTTGTCCCCGTCGTTGACTTACCAAATAGCAAACTCTTGATTATTGCTCACATTGCGGGCTCTACCTTTCTCACTGCCGACCGTTTCAAAATTCATGCTTACCAAACTCGTCAGCTATTGTACAGGTATTAAATGTGGGTAATTAATGAATAAATTCCTATAAATAGTATAAACTCACTTGTCATTTTAACTGACACTCAGTCATAAATTGTCAGTGCACCTCCAGCCTTCACCAAATTCGTGCCTGCATCGCTTTAGGAACGAGTTCAGGTGCCTTCTTCATTGCATTTCATCGACTCTGCCAGGTGAGTTTTCCATTGCCTAGCTGTATTCATTTCAATTTATTTTCTTAGAAAACTTTGAAAATCTTAAGTGAAAAATTGTAAAATCTTCAAATAGCTAGTTAAGAATGAAATCTCATACAAAACCCATTTTTTGAAAGTTTGAGATACTTCGAAAGCAGTCATTTAAAGCCATGTAGAATTGAACCTTCTAGCCACCATTCTTGACCAGGTCACTCACACCCATGTGGCCCACAATCTAACCTTAGCCATTGACCTTGTAAACCAAATTCCAAACTATAATACCTTAGATGATACCCTTGGTGGACCCGCGCATGTTGGTAGATGCCATATCTTTTCCGCTGCTATTGAAGCAACAAAAAAATTTAGTGAGAGTTGGGGGTATTTCAACTATTGCGGGCCCATTCTTATGGACCTCCATCTATAGGCCACCCCTACTTTCTCACCATTTGTCAAACAACCATATCCTTTCGATTGTCTACACGACGTGTTCTGCTTGGCCCACATCCTAAGTAAAAATGTTGAAGTATCAATCCATATGCGGGCTGCTCCTCACGGGTTTGTATTGCCCCTTCATCATTGATTTAACATCCATCATACACAACAAATCCCTCATGTTCTTCCACATTGTGGAACCCACACATTCCAATGCCATCCTAAGTTGCCAAAAAAGTTGCATAAGGCTGGACCTCCTTGCGAGCAGGGTTTTGAAGACCACTATTTGTAGGCCGCCTATTCCCCTCCATAGTTCCAAATGGCTAGGGAGCCCCATCCACCCACGTTGCAGACCCTGCACCGTTCATCTCCTCTAAGACCCCCTCATGCACAAAATGGCTAAGTAAAGTTGGGAGCGAGCACTCTATTGCGGGCCACTGTCTGCGGGCTACCGACCCTTGACTACTGTCTCCAAACAACCAAGCCTAACCTACTGCACACCTTGTGGGGCCCGACCCCTCTACTACCATCTGACCCTCCTTGAATGAATAGTTCATTTCAATGTCATTTATAGGCTTGATGGTGTGGATTGTCGTCTGCGGGCCATCGTCCCGTCTTTTTCGTCTTCAAAAAATCCACCTCTCAGCAGCCACCCGCAAGTCTATGCTCACATGATCCTGATTGATCAAACCTTGAATGAAGGATGAGCTAGCCTTTTGGCCCGCAAGTCCCATGATGTGGGAATCCATTTGTGGGCTTCTGCCATGCCAGTGCCATCCCAAACAACAGAGTTTCAAACGGCTAGGACATCCCCAACCTCTGCACCGTCTACACCCACATGACCAAAATGATTGCATTGAGCACTTCTGAAGCTTCATGAATGATGGAACCATGTGCCCAAATTCCTTAGCACCTTCATGGGCCCCAATTATAGTGCAAAAATCTTGGTGTGGGTGGCTGTATGTGGGTTGTTGTGCCTTGTATGCCATCTCCCTGCTGCCATCTCTGAAATGGCTCCTAGCCTAGGGAAAACTGCATCCCTGGACCCGCATTGCTCTATTTTACCCAAATCAAAGCCAAAGATGAATTTTAGAAAATATTATGATCTTTGGAAGATGAATTGATTGATCTAACATCTATTTTATAGGATTTCACTAATGCTCCCCTCATTTTATACATGAATATCCTTAATGCACCTCAATTTGCAGGATTTATGGAATCAACTGTAGGACCATCGAGGGAATCTGCAGAGAAGGATAAAGGGAAAAAGTCTACCAAAGTTCCAAGAGGAAAAGAAGATAAGGATTAGATGAAATATCAGTTCCAAGGAGTAGAAGTTACCTCCAAGGTCACCTCCCCCTGGGACACAATCACAGATACCAACCTTGGACAAGTTGACAAATGAATTTAGAGAGAGGGTCATCACCAACCCGACCACAGAAAATGCAAGGAAAATCAAAAAGAGTAGTTTGGCTAAGGTAGTTGACTTCCTACCTGCTCTTGTAGCTCTAGAGTTGGTGATGGCTTGTAGAGAACCTTATCAGATAGAAAGTAGAAGGATCGTTGATCATGAAGGTAAAGTGTTGGCTGACCTGTCTACCAGATCCATAGGACAAACATTCCACATCCCTACCTTTGACCCTATGGAGGAGATGAAAAAAGAATATGCAAAAAATATGTGGAAGGTTGATCCCCTAAAATGCAAAAAGTTAATTAACCAATACTGGTTAAAAGAAAAGAGGGGCAGTGCTAACAAGGTGGCCCAAGAGTTGTTTAGAAGTAACTTTTATGAAGATTATCATGACTTGGTGACCTTGTTGAACAGATTCATCAGTATTCCTACAACCACTTACTTCCAAGACTGGATGTTCTACTTCATTGAGGAGATCATCAAAGGAAAGGCCAAGTTTCATTGGGCCAAAATGATCAGTGAAAACTTGCATCAGCAGTTCCTAGCGGTCAAGAAGACCTCTCAATTCTATATGACCTCTTACTTGGTGTACCTCCTGGCTGATCCATTTCCCTATAGAGGATAATTTGTTCCACAAATCCCAAATCCAAGAAGATAATTTAAAGTATATGACAAGAACCCGTAGCTACAATACCAAAATTCCAAGAAGGACTACTTCAGGGTGAACGATGCCTTTACTGGGCATATTATCAGACTTCTTGGAGGGGACTTCGAGAGAAGAGTCTCACACAGTAGCTGTACATTCATCCATAGGTTTGGATTTATGTTTATAAAGTTCCCCAAATTCACTTACATCTGAACAAAAGGATTCTCTGAAAGGCCATACAAGTTGTCCCAGTACCCAAATGACCGACTAATATTGCTAGAAGTCTCTAGGTAGTTTTAGCATGCACACACTTTCCTTAGTGGTAAGCATAGAATAGGGATACCATATCCCCTCACATTCGGGTAGGGAATGTATGCCCTCGCAGCCATACAATGTACAAAATATTCTGAAAAGGAAATTATTGAATACAATTTGAGCCTCCACACTGCTCGACCAAGGATGGATCCATACAACAAGTTAATGATGTTTGTTGGAAGGGAATGTGACCACTTGCACAATGTTTAAGATTTTTGGGCTAACTATTGGGATGACAAGGAGGTATGCATGATGCACTATATGTGTATGACCACTTACTTTTCCAAGACAATCAAACTATTTTTGGTACCAAATGAAATTGTAGAAGATGGAAATACTGTTGTAGATCCTAGGTATGATGTTGTTGCCAACCTATCATTGCCCCTAATAGACTGGAGTGAAGAAGAGGTCAACGACCTTGAAATTCTAACAAATCTAGTAGATCATAGTACAAGACAATGGATTGATGCTCAGATAGCTCAATTGAAGCTCCAAGGGGCTACATTGACATATGGTGAGCTCGAGGATGAGCTCGAGAGTGAAAAAGACAGTGGGATTGCTACTGCTCCAACTGAAGAGGCTCCAAAATCTCCTCCTACCACTAGATCAAGGAACAAAAAGGAGGTAATTGAATGCCAATCCAAGCATAAGGTCTATTCACGAAAGGCCTCAAAGGTTGAGACCTCAAAGAAGGAAAAGAAGTTAGGCAGATTCTCTAAGATGCTTACGATCCAGGAAGACCCACTACATGAAGGGGAAGAAGAAGAGGCTAAGCAACCAAAGTCACCACCTTCCGCCTTTGCTCTTTCCCTCACCTCCACTGCCACTACTAATACTCCTACTCCCACCTTTCTAGCATTACACTATTCCTCTCCACCCACTATAGACATCTTTATTCACCTTTCCTCCACCTCACCAACTACTCCAATTACAGTGAGGGATTCTGCCTCTACTACAACCTCTCCACTCCCATCCTCCTTAATGTATCACTTAGCTATAGTCCCTTTGGTATCTACAACTACAATTCCTACTCTCACTCTACTGGAGGCCTTCGCTAGACATATGTAGAATATACCCATGGAACTCTCTAGGGTACTAATGAATCTTGTAGTACAAACTACTACGGCTCAAGCTATTATTGCTCTCCCTGTCCCTCCTCTAATAGAACCACCAGAGATGGAAGCAACTATATAGATCTCAGAGGAAATGGAGAGACAACACAAAGAGGTTACTAAGGAGATAGATGAGGAACTTGATGCCTATAAGGATGAATACCATGAACAACCATAGCATCTGAACATGACCATCGATGAGGTGGAATATGAAGAGGAAGGGTCATAGTCCTCAGAAGAAGATGTTGAGGACCCCGGTGCCAAATATATAGTAGAGTCCTCTGAACAGGAGGTTGAGGAGTTGTCCAAACAACTCAAGGACATCAGAGAGGAAGTTGAGAGGCAATATTCTGAAGAAAAGGAGGAAATTGGTGATGATATCGAAATATCTACAGAGCCTCTAGTAAAGGGACAAGACAAAGGCCTTAATCAAAAAGAAGAAATACCTCCTAAGAAGGAGGGAAAGAAAGAAGCTAAAGTTGAAGAAGAATATAAGCCTGAAGAAGAGGCTGAAATAAAAAAGAGCCCTAGGCCAAAACACCATACATAGCTCGAGCAAGAAGAAGAAAGGGCACCTGAAGGGAAGGACAACCCTAAAGAAAATGTAGTTGCTACTGGGGTAGTCAAAGAAAATAGGTACCATATTGATATGAGACTCAGATGAAGAAGAAGAAGAGAAGACAAAACAAGAAGCCTCAAACCATGAGGAAAGGGAGATCCAACACGCTTGAAGAGAAGAAGGTGATCATGAATCACCAACAGAGGGATCTCAAATGCCCGAGTAGCTGGAAAATTAGCTATAGAAGAAGGCTCCCATTCCCATGGATCCTAAAGGAAGACTGGAGGCTATCTTTGCATGAGCTCAAATAGGCACAAAGAAGGAAAAGAAACTGAGACTCTGATCCCACATCACGATGGATGCATTAGGATCAAGGACAATGCAAATTTCCACCCCAGTGGTGGACAAAGGAGGAGTTAGATATAATATATCCACCATTAACCTGGGTATTGCTACAAGAGAGAAAAATATTGATCAGCTCTAGGGGTTGGTTGCTACGATTGTCCATCAGATGAGCAAGGATCAATCCTCCAAGGAGGAGTTGAAGGCACAAGTGGCAAATCTTACCACCTAAATTCAATAGTGATCTTCCACTGAGGATCTACCAATGAAATTATTAGCCTTGCCCTTACTTCTCTCCAAAGATCACATAAGAAAGATGGAAAAGAGAAAGAACTGGACTAAAGCTACTGTGGAGTGGTTCCAACAAGTGCTCTATAATGGTGGTATGGGCATTGGCCACATCATTCAAATGACCAACAATTTTTTTTAAGTGTAGAAACAACTCAAGGGCACAGAGAGAATTTGCAATAAGTTCACCGAATTATATAGGATTACATATCCTAAACTCGAGGTTATCCTCAAAATTCCTGAGAAGACCTGGGAGAAGGAGCTAGCCCTTGCAAAGGATGATTATTGGTTGGTCAAGATGTGGAGAATGGGCCTAGACCATGGAAGGGAAGTCTTGGAGTGGGTGCTCCATGAAGTAGAACTCGACTTGGAGTGGGCCAAGGAGCATAGAACGGATTGCAAGGAATATTTGAGGCTCATGACAGATTTTGATATGCCCACTGTTGAGCTAGATCCAAAAAAGATCAAACCGCTTTTCCACAAGAAAATGGAGAATGGGGCCACAGATTCAATAACACCAAACTTCATGGATTTTTCTTCCTGACCCTTTGCCTAGTCAGAGCAAGTGATCAAGAACATGCGTAAGTGTACAAAGAATTGGGAATTGATCACTGGAAGATCAAAGAAACTATCCTTTGAGGTACTTCAATTAGATATCATTGAGTGGGATAAACTTCAAGCATTGATGGGTAAATTTGTGGAGTATGCCACCATCCAGAAAAATCAAGGAAAGCCTATCATAGATGATGAGTTCCTCATGGTGTTGTTGCAGCCAAAAGGGAAAATCACTACAAGACAAAAATGCTATAGTGACAGGTCACTAGAAGATAAAATAGGGAAAAAGACAAGAAATGTATTTTAAATTGTAAAATATTAGGGGTAGGTGAAACCCTAATTTGTAATGGATCTTGGCCACACAATGAAATTAAATCTTGGCCATTCATTTTTGTTTTTGAAAACTATAAATAGGGGGTCTCCTCTCATTTTCAAAAGAGAGTTGAGTTGTTGTAATGACATGTTGCTGAAATTCTAATAAAAATTCATTTCTTTTGGTGGATTCTTGAGTTTCCTTCATGTTTCATGATTCATCTCCTCATAGTTGATAGATTTGAGTAGATTCAATTTGTTGTTCTATGTATTTTGCATGCTTTTAGTAGTTTCGTGAATGTTGTTCATTGATGCTGAAGAATACTGTTGTGTTGATGCCCTTCCTTGTTCATGGTTTTTGCTGTTTATTGATGATAAACATCCATGTAAATATAGTTTGAACATAGATTCATTTCTACACTTCAAATTCATCTTTTTATTCATGCTTTATGGTGAATTAACAGTTGAAAATTAGCAAACCTTAGAAGATAACACTAGTTTCATGATACTGTTAGCTGATTTGGGTAAGTGAAACTTTGTTTCAGGAAGGTTTTCCACTGTAGCATCATCCATTATCACTGTTCATTGGTAGTTGTAGGTCTAGGAACTCCCTCCTTTCCCTTCCCTTTTGAACTTTCTTTGAAATAGTAATTTTTGAAATGTTCTAGCATCATTGTAAAGCCAAATCTGATGATAAAAGTGGAGTTTTAAACTATTGTTTTGAACTTGCAGCAATTTCCCATCACCTTCAAAATCTTAGGAACTCCATTTGAGGAACCAATGTCCCTTCAACTTAACATACGTAAGGATTCCCTATGATTACCAACAAATCACATGAACCAATTGAGACATTCCAAGCAAGTCATGACCTGACACTCGAGAGACTTTGGGGTAATTTTCTGCAACCTATATGTAGGAGATTGCTTTTCAAGAGAGGTGATGCGCTTATACATTACTTGTGTTGAGAACTACAAAAAAACCCATCCAAAAAAAAGCACTAGAAGGGGGGCCTTCCTTGTGTTAAGTTGGATCAAATTGGTTCATTCTCCCCTGAAAGATTCCATAGAGTTATAAGATCCACACCAAATAAAGGGGAGTTTCAAAACTACAACCCCCTACCAAGGCTAAGAGAGACAAAAGAGGGGAAGCAACTTCATCAACCTCATCCCCTCTATCCACTTCACTCCATCCTCACCCCTCCCTTTCATTCATTTACACCACACTCATCCTTCTTTTCCAACATCCACATCTTCTTCTTAGCCACCCCAAGCTTCCTTCTATCTATCCACTTCCCACGACCAGGGTGTTTCCCCTGCCCCAACACTTCAAGTGCAAGGTGTAGTCCTAATTGTTGCTACCCCTATGCAGCCCTAGGTGACTGTTGTACAAAAAGTACAACCTCTGCCTCCTAGCATGGCTTGGCTTGGGAACAATCCTTCTCCATTGTCCTTCAACGATTATCATGACATGCCAAAGAATCTGGAGAGATTTTGTACAAAATTTTATCCACGTGATCCGTAGAGGATAACAGAAGAACATATCAAAATATTTCAAACAACATTGAAGGACATGCAAATTGATCATGAGGATGTTGCTTGCAAACTCTTTCCTTACTCCTTGGGGAAGAGGCCTTCTACTGGTACATCAACTTTCCTACTAGATCCATCACCTCTTGGAACCTATTGAATAACTCTTTCTTACAAAAATATAAGATCCTGATTAACCCTTCAAAGTTATATCAATAATTTATGTCCATTCATAGAGAAGTCAATGAACTAATTAGCTCCTTTAATGATCAATTTCATCATGCATATACGAGGCTACAAGTTTCGTACGTGGTTGATGATGCTTCGACCTTGTATGTCTATTATGCTTCCCTATACAACCTCACTACTGCACTAGTGAAAAGAATGCACCCACCACCTGCCAGGTTGGTAGATGCCTACACCAAGGTAGCCATAGCAAGCACTGATTTGGGGAAAAAAATTTCCATCTTGTTTCCTTCTTTGGAAAGGTCTTCTCATCCAATGCAAGTTCAAGGACCAAGCCTTGGCACATCAGACACCTATTATGAACATGTTCCACAACTGCCCATGGTTCCTCATCTAGGACAACCATTGAACTAGGCGGCCCCAATGCCTCACTACTTGCAACCACAATAGCAATAGGTCTATCCTCAACCACCTCAAGTACCTTCATATCTACAAGGGCCTGAGTTCATGCCCGCTCAACAAAACCAACTAATAGTGAAGTTGGTCTTCCTTGAAACCCAAGCCCTATAGCCAAGTAACACAAAGAAGGATCAAATAGATGAACCAGTGATAGATATGATCAAGAAAATGTCTATGGAGATGACTCACTTAAGAAATAAGAAAAACTAGCTACAAGCTTCTCAATAAAGCATTCAAGCCAACCTCAATCAAGACAACAGAGACAACCATAATGTGGGTGGCTCGTCTGGGAAGAGTTACGAGAGGGGACAAAATTCCAACTAGAACTTTGAAAGGATGCCTTCATAGAGGAAAAATAAGATGTGGAATATCAGGCATAATAATGGATGCATTCCTACCCCTTTGGACCAGTCGACTAACACAGAAAAAATAACAAGCGGGGTGTACCTAGCCGAGGTAGATTTGTTTGGATGGTGCTGGATCCATAAAATGAATAGGCACTTTGAATTGGATTGCCCAGAGTTCCAGACAACTACAAAGATATTTCAAGTGGAGGTCCATAATGTTGTGGATAGTGTTGGCTATAGAGACATAGTCCCATTCGAGCCCTATGACTCTTCCATGCTCGTAGTCAATCAAGCCCCCTTTCTGTGAAGTGAAAGCAATGTGCCCATAAAGGAGATTGCTGCCTCAAAGGATGAAGAAGCAAAAGAGGAAAGTAGCGAAGACACTCTATCTCAACTTTTTCATTCAGTAGACAATGGTGCCATAGATGACGTAAAGTCATGTGAAGATGAAGTTCAAATGTTTCACCAAAGAGTGACCTCATATAACTTAATAAATTGGCAAGCAGAGGGCCTTTCACGACCTCTATTCCACCTAATAAATTTAGCACCCCACCTGACCCAAATGCTAGCAACAATCTAGGTTACTACCATGTGCCACTCAGTACATTAATAGAAATAAACAACCAAATCAAATGCAAAACCAGTCCTCTAGCTCTTCCTAAGGAAAATCATTTGAGGCTGAAATTGAATGGATGGGTGAATACGTAGCTGAAGAATTTAAGAATGTTAAAATAAGTTCATCTACCTTTGAATTACTTAAAGTCCTAGCAGTTAGGAATTCTTTCATCTAGATGATTAATGGGAGTGCCTCTTCAAAGTCAACACAAGAGGTACCTACCTTTCCAAGAGAGTCTCTTTCAATGAATCACAACATGACCCTATAATAAAGGAAATTTTAGGAAAGAAAATAGATTTGCCTTCAAATAAGCAAACAGGAAAGCAACCCACTCGGGATACAAACCAAGGGCCAACCAAGGAAAACACTAATGAAAAAGATAAAAATCAAGTAGCTCAGGCAGACACACCCACGGGTTTGTTCCAGGGGAAGTTAGAAACACCACCTTTCCTCACTACTATAATAATGTTTGGGAAGAACCTACATAACTGCTTGCTTGATTTAGGAGCGTCTACCAATGTTATGCCACTCACCATATGCAAGGCTCTGGTAATAGTTCCCACTCCTTCCAAGTGGAAGGTGACCGAACTAGATAAAATGGAGGTGAATATAGTTAGTGAAATAAACTGAATCCCCATGAAAATTGTTGTAGAACCAAGAGTACAACAAGTTATTGACATTCAAGTTGATATTCCTAACACATACGACATAATATTGGAACGATATTTCACTAGAGCATTGAATGGGTATGCAATGATTGACTTCTCCCACTTGTGGCTACCATGGAAAGGATTGCCAAATCAGATCCATATAATCTGAGAATTGCGCATGAAGTTTGTGATTACAGAGTACAACAATACCAATGAGGTGATTTTTTTTTAATTATAGTTGGGCATTTACTACCATGTGGCTTACCAAGAAGAATCAGAGCCCCAAGAAGAGGAGGTGATAGAAGAAGTCCTCTTAGTGTTGTGCAACCCCCCTGCTAATTTGACTTACATGGATTAGAGCACAAAAATGTTGGTTGAGTCAGATGATGAGGAATCCAATGATGATAGAAATTTGGGATAATTGGATAGATTCCAAGAGTTTATTGAAGAATGTGTGCTAGATCAACTCAGCTTGGGAACAAGGATGGATTTCCAAGAGCTTTTATTGCCTAGTTGGTGCAGGGTCCACAATGCTTCCCACTCAAAATTTGAATGTTTCCTTTGTCAGATGATAGTTACTCATATTAGTGGACAAGTCTCACCAAAGGAGGAGCCCCAAATGGAACTGCCTGACAATATTAATGCTGAGTTAGTTCCTTCCCCAGAAATTATAGATGCAAGTGTGCAGCCCAGGAAAGATGAATGCATGATTAACCCTGGAGATACAAAATCCTCCAAGTTTTGGACACTGCACTTTGATGGATTTAAGTCCAAGTAAGGAGTAGGAGCATGGTTCAAACTCATTAGCTCCATAGGTAAGACCTATTTTTCTGCTCATAGGCTTCAATTTTATTGCACGAACAATGTAGCGAAGTATGAAGCACTAGTTCATGGTATTTTGATGGCCTTAAGGAAGAAGGTTAAAATGTTGCAAGTGTTTGGTGACTTAGAGTTAGTGGTGAAACAAGTTAGGAAGTTATATTTTTGCCATGATAGAAGGCTATAAAATTATAGGCATAGGGTTTGGGATCTTTTAGAGAGCTTAGATGCATTTAATATTTAGTTGATCCCTTGAAGTAAGAATCACATCGCTAATGCGTTGGCTCAAGCAAACCAGTACTCTACAACCTCTGTCACTGTTTGGCCTCAAATAGTTTACTATTGAGCTTATTTACACCATGTTAGTGCTAGATAATGTTACCAATTTCCAAATATTCAATGATGATAAGCATGTCTTGGATTTCATTACCAGTTTCGATGTATTTACAACCCAAATAATTGATGAGGCTGAGCCTGAGGAGGCTGAATTGGATATAGAAGGGGTCATTAACCTCAAGACCAATACTATTCCTAGGGGAATGGTCCAGCTTGAATGAATATTTGACTTAGAACAGATCAGAGACTAGGATCAACAAGCAAAGAAGGTTTTGATCAATAATCAGTGTGACACCCATAATCTTGGAACAACCAAGGAAATAAAAAATGTATTCATTGGCAAGGTGTGCATGTTAGAAGAAAAGAAATGGATCATTAATTCCTTACACGTGTACCATGATGTGGTTGCTTGGAGCTACAAGTATTTAAAGACATATTACACATCAATCATCACACACACCATTCCTCTCAAGCCGGACATGAGGCCCTTTCGGCAGCAAGAGTGTCCCATTAATGCTTTATTGGAACCCATCATCTACAAGGAAGTTCAAAAGTTGTTGTCCACTAGAATTATCTTCCCCATTAGGCACTCTACATGGGTGGCTAATTTAGTTCCAGTCAGCAAAAGAATGGTGAAATTAGATTGTGTGTAGATTTTCAGATCTTGAATAGAGCTTCACAGAAGGACAATTTTCCAGTACCCTCATTAGATGAGGTGCTATAGATAGTCAACAGATCTCAAATGATGTATTTCTTAGACAGATACTATGGGTATAGTGAGGTAATGGTATAATACGAGGATAGGCACAAGAAAACATTCACCACCAAGTGGGGAACCTTTGCATATAGAAGGATGTCGTTTGGACTCATCAACTTTGGTGCCACTTTCCAATGTGCAATGGATATCACCTTTAAATATTTGATAGGAAAATGCATTATCATCTACATGGATGATCTCATGGTGTTTTTGAAGAAATGAGGCGATCATGTTTCCAATTTATGTAAAGTTTTTTAGAAGTGTAGGGAATTTGGGATTTCCCTGAATCCAAAGAAGTGCATCTTCAAAGTTACCAAGGGAAAGTTGCTCAGGCACATGATCTTAGGGAAGGGAATCTCAATTGACCTTGAGCGCATCCAGGCTATCGTGAAAAATTCAGCCCCTAGGTAGCAAGGAGTTGAAATCTATCTTTGGAAAGATAAACTTCGTTAGAAAATTCATCACTAGCTTTGCTAAGATAGTTAATCCACTCAATGCTATGCTAAATTAGGACACCAAAGTTGAGTGGATGCTAGAGGCAAAGAAAGCCTTCAAGGATATCAAGAAAGCTATTGTTGACGCACCTGTATTGGTCAACCCAGATTACCTCAAGCCTTTCTACATCTACTCATTCACTTTAGACCATTCCTATGCCAACATATTGACCCAAAAGGATGATGAAGGAAATGAGAACCCAATCACCTTCATGAGTTCTCCCTTAAAAGATGTAGAATTGAGGTATCACAATGTGGAGAAGCAAGCCTATTCCTTAGTCAAGGGAGTCAAGAAATTTAGACATTACATCTTGCGAAACAAGGTGTTTGCTATTGTGTCTGACCCAACAATAAAGACATTGCTAATGCAGAATGAGTTGGGTGAAAGAAGAGAAAAATGGGTTATTATGATGGTTGGGCAAGTGAAAAAATATTAAATCTGCTCTCTAGTGGCCACTTTGATTCAACCAATGGTTGTGTTCTAGGTAAGGTAATAGTTTGAATAATGAAACCACTCCATATAAGAAATCTAAGATAAATAGTTGGGAGTGAATATTTATCTAGAGAACACAAAAAGCAGGTAGCAAAGTGAACCGTTCATCAAATTGAGCACAACCACCACATTAGAAATGGGAGAACATTCTCAACAAAACAAAGCAGTCAAGAAAACTAGAAAAATAGAAGCAAAGTGCAACAGTGAAGCAAAGGAAACCTAAAATGAACTATATACAAGTATTTACAAAGATTAGCTAAAAAAATCTTAGGCAAGGAAGTAATGCACTAGGTGTTGCTTGTTAATAGGCAACATGACATCTTCACTAGTTAGCGTCTTGAGGTGGAGATCATTATCTCCTAAAATTTTAGAGATCTGAAAGGGGCCAAGCCAGAGCTTGTTGAATTTGTCATGTCCCCCTTTCTTTTCATGGGCCTTGTCCCAACAAAGGACCAAATCAGCAATCCTAAAGGCCTTAACTTTGGCTCGATGATTGAACCATCTTTTAACCATGCCCTGATGTTTGGAAAAAAATTTAATGGCTCAATCATGGACTTCTTCTAGGTGGAGCAGTTCAGCTAAATGGCCTTCTCAATGGTCTCCCTCTTCGTAAAAGGTGTTGATGAATTGGAGGGTGGGGATCTTGAGATGGATAGGAAACATAGGCTCCAAACCATAAATGAGGTGGAATAAGGAATCACCTAGAGAGGCCTTGTGACATGTATGGTTTTCCCAAAGGGAAAAATGCAGCTCGGTGTGCCAGTCCCCTGGGGTTTCTATCAAGCAACTTCTTAATTATAGTGATCATTTTTTTGTTAATGGATTCAACTAAGTAGTTTCCTTGAGGATAGTAATTTGATGAGAACTTGAGGGAAATTCCATATTCGAAGGGCCCACTATAAAATTTAAGTGAGGAAAAGGTGGGTCCATTATCGCAGATGAGAGCATACAGGTAGCCAAAATGATTCAGAATAAAGCTTTCAAGAAAATTAATAACAACCTCAGTAGTACATTGCCTACATGCAATTGCTTCTATCCATCTAGTACATAATCAGAGGCGGTTAGAATGTACCTATGACCCATAGAGGATGGTGGGCTTACCAAACCAATGAAATCAAGGCCCCACTAAGTGAATGATCTTACCTCTAGGACTGGCTGCAGCGGGGCAGTAAAATTTTGTTCTCTAGTCGCAATAGTTTTGGAATACGTGACAGGTTCAAACATGATTGTGTGCATCCATGAATATCGTCGGCCAATAGTATTTGGCCCAAAATATTTGATGAGCGGTGGAAGGGCCAAATCCATGACCGGTGCCAAATTTATCATGAAAATCCTTTAACACTCGTGCTACCTCTTCTTTCCCAAGGCATCTAAGGTAGACCCCTTCATGATTCCTCTTATATAGTATAGACCCTTGCAGCATGTAGCTATTGCTTTTCAACTGGAGAGCATATTTTTGGACCCCTTGTAAGCAAGGCAGGAACTTGTTATTCAACAAGTAGTAGACAATGTCATCATACCATTCTTCGAGGGAGACATCTTCAAGTTCATATTGCTGGACAGTGAACTCGGGTCCAGCCTCAGCCAATGTTTCAGCTATCATTCAGGTGAGTGGACTGGCACACCGAGCTGCATTTTTCCCTTTGGGAAAACCATACATGTCATAAGGCCTCTCTAGGTGATTCCTTGTTCCACCTCGTTTATGGTTTGGAGCCTATGTTTCCTATCCATCTCAAGATCCCCACCCTCCAATTCATCAACACCTTTTACGAAGAGGGAGACCATCGAGAAGGCCATTTAGCTGAACTGCTCCACCTAGAAGTCCATGATTGAGCCATTAAATTTTTTTCCAAACATCAGGGCATGGTTAAAAGATGGTTCAATCATCGAGCCAAAGTTAAGGCCTTTAGGATTGCTGATTTGGTCCTTTATTGGGACAAGGCCCATGAAAAGAAAGGGGGACATGACAAATTCAACAAGCTTTGGCTTGGCCCCTTTCAGATCTCTAAAATTTTAGGAGATAATGATCTCTACCTCAAGACGCTAACTCATGAAGATGTCTTGTTGCCTATTAATAGGCAACACCTAGTGCATTACTTCCTTGCCTAAGATATTTTTAGCTAATCTTTGTAAATACTTGTATATAGGTCATTTTAGGTTTCCTTTGCTTCACTGTTGCGCTTTACTTCTATTTTTCTGGTTTTCCTGACTGCTTTGTTTTGTTGAGAGTGTTCTCCCATTACTGATGTGGTGGCTGTGCTCAATTTGATGAACGGTTCACTTTGCTACCCGCTTTTTGTGTTCTCTGGATAAATATTCACTCCCAAATATTTATCTTAGATTTCTTATATGGAGTGGTTTCATTATTCAAACTATTGCCTTACCTAGAACACAACCATTGGTTGAATCCTTTCACACTTATCATAGATCTTACACAAAAAAAACTTTAGATTGTTTTTGAAGGACTGCACAATGGTTGTTATGATGGTTGGGCAAGTGAAAAAATCTTAAATCTGCTCTCCAGTGGCCACTGTGATTCCAAACCCATAGTAAGCTTTGATGCTTATGTAGTTGAGGAAAAGAAAATTACTAAAGAAAAAACATTTGAAATGGAAAGAAAGAAGAAAGTAATAAAAATAAAGTGACTATGTGGGTGTGCAGACAACTCTATTGGGGCTATGGACACCTGGCTAGTAGTAGAGCGATGTTCGTGGGGTCACAACGATAACTCCATCGAGGCTATGGATGTCTGGCTGGTAGTGAAGCAATGTCCAGGTTACTTTTCAGGTTAGACAATTTACGTAGCTTTCTTTTCTTGATTAATGGTTATTGTTCTAGTTTCTAAGGAAAATGAACAAGCTCACTATGCACACACTTCTGAGATATTTATGTGGTTTGATTTAGTTAAGGATCTCTTCCCCCTTTGAGTTCCTTAGTTCTCTTATGGAAACTGGCTCCTAGTTTGCAAAACTAGAGATTCTGGGTTTTGAATGAGTCTTTATCCTTAGAATGCTTGAGAGTGTTCTCCCAACAAAGTCACCATTTATTGTGCCTCTAGCACACATGCCCCATTCAGAATGGGGACCCCACTCTTCTCATCTTCGTTCGGTCGCTTCTGTCTCCTCATTTTGTGTGCCCCTATTTCTAAATCCCAATTGGTTAATGAGTCATAAAGTTATCACCTTAAGCTGACCAAGTTTCACCACCTTTGAAATTTTTAGGTCTTTTTCCTTCGTAGAGTTCCTCTAGCAGTTTCCCTTAAGTCTTTGAAATTGGCATATTTCTCTAGTTGTAGGTCCATCCATGTGAGTCACTCTTGGTAGGATTTCATCCATCCTTCATTGTTTTTGTGGTGGCCAAGTTGGGGAATCCACCCACATTGCAGGATCCACATCTTTCGTTGTCATCCCCTTTGCCGACCTGCCAAACAATGAACTCTTGATTGCTGCCCGCATTGCAGGCTTCACCTTTCCTGTCGCCGACTGTTTCAAAATCAGTGCTTACCAACCTCGTCGAACACTATATAGGTATTAAATGTAGGTTATTAATGAATAAAATCCTATAAATAGTACAAAATTTCCTATCATTTTCATTGACAGTCAGTCAGAAATTGTCAGTGTGCCTCCAACCTTTGCCGCCTATGTGCCTATTGTGCAGTTTTTGCACACATGCCTCGCTAAAAGCAGGGACCCTCTTTCGCTTTGTTTTTGGTGTTTTTGGCCCTTTCTTTTGAGGTTTTATCTTACTTAGGTACGTGCTTAGATGTCTATTCTAAATGCCTAAGTGTTTTCCCCAGGTTATTCATTGAAAATATTAAGTTCTAGATGAACTTCGGGCTTTTACCCTGATCCGAGATTTTCCACCCTGGTTGGATTTTCCTGGATCTTGCTTAGACTCCAGCTGGACCCTTGTTGTTTGGGCATTTTTGATCTTCATGGATTTCCGCGTGGTTTGGATTTTCCCAAATTCTGCCCTGTCGTCAGATTCCTAAATTCCTTCTCTAGCTATCTTATTGACTACATTAATGGCTCTGTGCATGTTCTGAGAGATGTATTTAACTTGATTCTGAGGTCTTTTGTGCCATCCTGTTTCTTATTTTCCCTCGTTGCACTCATAAGTGCTTTCTTGTGGGTATTTGGTTGGGATTTTGGGGCATTCGGCTTTGAATTGATTGATTTGGTGGTGATTTCTTGTGTGTTATTGCCTGTGTTCATTGTGGACACCATTGAGCCTTGCACCTGGTGCTTCTTAGATCAATTCCCTCTTTATAATGGTATGTGTCTGATTACTCTGCTTTGAATTGAATTATGAATGGCACGTTGGTATTGTGAGGGCTTGTGGGATTTGAATTCATGTGTATTTGTTTGTTTCATGCTAGGGTTGTTCAGTATTGCATCCTTTGTCATCTCCCAGGTGAGTTTTGAGTTCATGTGTCCATCTGCATTTTAATGGATTCTTCCTGAGAGTGATTAGTAAACCCTAGTGATGACTCAACAGTGAAAACAACTAAATTCTGAACGTGCCTGTGTGCTAATGGCAGATGAGTAGGGTTTTTTGACCTAGGATAGTGCTGTATCAGGTGATTTCTTCTTAAGATTGACCTCGAATGCAAAGAAAATTCATGAGAGGTCCGTCCCTGACTTGCCCTAAGATAATTTTTTTGAAATCCATAGTTGGTTCAGTGTTTGGATGAAATCGGGACTCTCCATCCCTTCTGGATTCCCTTCGCTGTGACCATTCGAGATCACTAAGATATCATATCGACCACCTTGAGGTTCGTTGAAGCCCTTCATGGGTTTGCATTTGGTCACCTGGACACCGCAATTCTCACGCCGAAGTCTTTCTATCGGCAAGACAAACCTCATCGCTAAGAGCTCAAAGCAGGCTCCTTTTGTCTTGCCGATCTTCTGCAAGTTCGCTGAGACCTCCCCCCTTCGCTGAGACCTTATCATGAGCCCACTACTCTTGCCGAAGCCTTCGCAGTCGGTGAGACTCCTAACGGTCTCCAAGACTTCATAGCGAAACTTTTCTCTTGGTGAGCCCTGATCTTCTGTCGGGGTGACTTCTTTATGTCGGCAAGAGGTTATGCCGATGAAACTATTCATTGGCGAGACATAACATAGTCACTGGGACCTCTAGCTGAACTCAATCACTTCACCAAAAGTCCTCCCAAGTCTATATGTTCACTGTGACTATATATTTCTCACACCGAAGGTCTCTCATGTTCTATCGCTAGTCAACGAGACCAAAAGAAGTCGCTGAGACCTTACCCCGACTACCAATTGGTCACATCGAGATGTTCCCCATTAACATTCGGCTAGGTTCTGTAAGTTCGATGAGACATCATATAGATAAACTTTAGTCCGGTCGAGGTGATTACTTAAACTCTGATGGTCGGTGAGACAAGGGCGATTCGCTGTGACTTTATACCGAAGAAAATCTCTTAGCGACATGACTTTCACATTTGCTTTTGGCAAGACATTCCCCATTCGGCATGACTTCTTTCTGAATGATATTTTTTTGGCTGAAATACACTCATCTGCTTCGCTAAGACTTCCCCTAGTCGCCAGTATGTTACACCGAAACCACTAAGTCTTAGTGAGACCTATCCTAGTGACTTCCCTCAGCGAGACTCTCGAGAGTCACCGAGAATTCTTGGCAAAATGATTAACTCTTGCCGAAACCTGCATTTCAGGATTCCCCATTAATTCAGAACTTTGCCTTGATCACGGATTTTCGTCAAGTCCGGATTTCTCCGAAATCCACCACCTCCCAGATTTCCTGATCCTCTTTGGCCCATTCTTCGCGGAAATCTGTCCCTCACGAATTTCCCCAAATTTGATAAAATATACAGGAAAATGAAATAATTGGATTCGTTTATAATTTGTGATGCATTTGATGATTATTTCACGTCATATTTGGATCTCTCATGTGATTTATTGATGAAAATGATCACGTTTGATGGTTAAGTAGGTGTTTCTTGGTTTTTCCTTTGGAATCCAATCGGTCTGGAATTTCCCGAAATTCCTCTCTGGCTCAGATTCTGTGGATGGTCTTGAAACCCAAAATTTGTTGTGGTCATTTTGTATGAATTTTAATAACACCTTGACTATATGAGATGCATTCTAACAGTGTTTTGATGAGCTAATATGGATCTTTCCTGGTTTTTACTGTGATTTTCATGTTGAGTGCAGGCCGAATCAAGCAAGGTAGCAGCTGCGTCTTCATTGTCTGATGCAGAGAGGGTTAAGCTGGACATCAAGAGCAAGGTCCCTGAGAGTAAGATCACTTCTGTTCTGTCAGAAGTCACTGATACAAATGTTGGCCTCTGGGACTATGAGGAATTTAAAGCAAGGATGGCAGCCAAAGATCTTCCTTTGGTGACTAGAAGAATGATGGAATAAGGATTGTCACATGTAGCTAGTTTCCCATCTACGGTACAGTGTTATGAGCTGGTCCTTGAGTGTGCCAGGCACTATGATCAGGACACATAGAGGATAATTGGTCCTCAAGGGAGAGTGGTTGCAAATCTCAACCCGGTCTCCATTGCCCAAACCTTTGATATGCCAGACAGGTCTCATGTGGTGGGACTCACCCTTGAATCAGCTCAGGAGTTCTACGATGAGTAGACTGTGAAATCACAACAGTTTATCAATTCTTGGCTGGAGAAGCCCAAGTCTCACTACTCCAAATTGCCCAAGCAGCTGTTCCGGGCAAAATTCAAGAAGGAATACTATGATGCCATCACCTTTCTCAGCAGGGTGCTTGGATTGAAGAGTGCTGGGACATTCGAGAGCTGGATGTGCCATGTGATTGTGAGGATGGAACAAGAGAAAGAAAACTACCATTGGGCAGGGGTCATTAGCCAAGTAATTCACAAGCAGTTGTCCAATGTGTTGCAGACAACGACCTTCACAATGACCTCATATTTGGTCTATGCACTTGCTAGATTCCACCCCTACAGGGAATTGGATACAAAAGGAATTTTTGGACAAGATATTATTTATGAAGTGTTCCCTCAGTTGCACTGGGGAGGTTCAAACTATAGGAGGGAAAATGATGCATTTACCATGCATATCGCCAGAATGCTTCAAAGAGCAGAGCATGTTAGGATTTCAGATCTGGCCAAGGAGCTCATCAAGAAATATGGAGCTTGGTTTATTCAATTCCCAACCTTATCCTACATTCAGGTCGATGGCTGCCGAAGGGCCCCATATAGACTTCCAAAGTATCCCACTGATCACATCATATTGTTGGAAGTAACTAGACATAATTGTGATTTTGATGCCACTGTCAAGAAGGAAAAAAATAAGACTGGATTTGGTGAGGATTTTCCCCTAAGGATTGGCACTGGCGAGGTTTGTCCTTCCATTGGTTCTGCCCAAGCTTCAAAAGAAGAAATGAGTACTCTTGGCTTGTCTTTCCACTCTGAGAGGTCCAGATTTGATATTACAGGAGAAGCCCAAAGAAAGGCTAGCAGGGAATTTAGCCATAAGGCGAATTTGGAGGACTACTGGACCAACTGCAGTGATGAGTTTGAGGTCAGAAAGAATAAATTCTCCTAGCTCCCAGTTGAGTTAGTTCGGTTATATAATGTAAAGGCAATTACTGATCAGTTGGAGGATGATGGAAAGTTGATCCAAGATCATGCCTATGAGGCCATAAAAGATAAACCAATCAATGATGTGGATTGGATAGAGGAAGAAAAGACAGAGTTAAAACAACTAATGGACCCAGTTCTCAAATTCACTAGGATGTGGCTAAAGCACAAACTATGGGAGCTAGAAAATAATGGTATACAGTGCACCTATGCTCTGATGGGAGATTTGGATTCCCACTCCACCTCTGAAGAATCTACCGAGCAGGATCCTAAGGGAAAAGGTAAGTTGGACTCTCCTTGCAAGATCAAGATTAAATATGTTCAAGAAATAGAGGTCCAAGAGACAAAAAAAAAGAGAAGGCCAAAGGCCAAAAAGAGAACAAGGACTAAAAGGTCTGAACAGAAGGAAGTCAGAGAACAAAATCCCGAGACTGATGCTCCTGTGCTGAAGAGAAGTAGAATTGTAAAATTATTAGAGAAGGCAAGCTCCAAGGTTGCAGAAGGGGTAATTTCCCCACCAATTGTGAATGTTGAAAGTTCAAAGGAGAAAGCAAAGGTATATACAAGGAGATCTAGGACTCCTCGAAAGAACGGTGTGCCTAAGGCAGATTTTCCTCCTACCGCTCTTCACGAGGGGCAGCAAGATGACATCCCTCCCGCTCATGAAGTTCAAAGTGAACCTGGTGAAGCTAAAGAAGTTGATGAACGTCTAGACACTGAAGGGGAGGAATCCCATGAGGGGGAACTCTATAGTGTAGAGGTAGAAATTGAAAAAGAAATGCAATCTCCCTTGGTTACATATGTAAAGTCACCAGTCACAAATGAAGTAGTTGAATCTCCTCTAAGAGAGGAGGAAGCATAAAAGATCCCGTCACCTGAACATGAGGAGGAACACATCGAGGAGGAAAGGAATAAAGATGAGACTCTTGAAAAATAGATTTTGGGTGAGGAGGCACATGAAGATCAACAAGAAGAAATGGGGTAGAGCCAAGTGCAATTGGAGCCGACTATTCTAGAGTGGCTAAACAGAGAGATAAAGAGAAAACAGGTGGTTATGGAAGATACTCCACCAAATTGGGATGCACTGCTAGCCAAAATTGGGAAAGATAAAGGTAAGAAGAAGACTAGATTGATCTTGAGAATTGAAATAGATGAAACTCATGATTAGGTTATTCATATTGATAGCCCCTGCTCTAGACAAAAATAGAGATGATGTGGTTGGAAAGGATTACCACATTCAGACTTTCAATCTAGGACCTACATCTGTGGAGCAGGATATTAAGGATTATGAGGGCTCTAGTGCAGTTATTATGGGTAGATTGAGGGAAGAAATGAAGACCAAGCAGGAACTAAAGAAAGAAAATGAGAATCTCAGGAAGTGCTTGGAGGAGTTAATGAAGCCACTGCAGTCCATTAATCCTTCTTCCTCTGCTACAAATCTTCTACCTTAGGAGACCATCACCGAGCTAGAAAAGATGGAAGCCTCCACTGTTGCCACTATGAATTGGTTAGAAGGGGTGCAAGTAAAAGGTGATGAAGCTATTAAGGAGATCCTATCAATAGGAAAGGATGCTGTCATGGTGACTGAGTGGTTGAAGGCTGTGTTAGCACAAGACAAGGAAGATACAGATCCTCTTCTACAGAAAACCAGAACTATAATGGAATACACCCAGGACAAATTGGTAAGTGATGAGATCCTTCCTTCTTCTAGAGCTGCCGAACAATGGGAATGGTTCGAGGCATTGCAAATTAGGCAGAAAGTATTGAAAAAGATTTACAAGTGGAGAAAGAAGATTAATAATTCCCTAGCTAGTGTCTATGATGGTTGCATTGCTTTTTTCAAGATAATGACGAGAAGAAGGAAGATCGCGCACAAGTATCTGAACTTGGAATAGTTGAGGAAGTGGTAGCATGATGTCTATGCCCCACTTGATGATGGGTCTGTTTCTGAGCACCAGTTGGATGATGCGGCCACCTACCTTGCAGTTATTGATAAGTATTTGGCGTATAAGGTAGATTGGGATAAGTCGGTCAAACACTCAAGAGAAGAGATTGCGTCCATTGAGAATCAACTTAGGGTTCTACCCCTGCCACCAGTGGCCGACTTGGATGAGGCATTCTTGAAAGTACATGAAGAGCTAGGTCATAGCAGGGATAATAGGGAAGGGAGCTAACGATAGGTTGCGGTGTGATTTGTGCTTCCCTATTATCTTCTTGTGCATCAGTCCGAACTACATTGCGGATCTCAGGCTGACTTGGACGGGACGTGCATTCAATGCTTATTTGACCGGCTGTGAGACTCTCTTGGCCGGGTGGTTTTGCTGATTTATTGCTGCGAAACCCTTGCCTGGCCGACGGTTTCCTGGGGAATTCTATATATTGGGCATTTCCCCTCTTTGTAAAGGGTTAAATAGCTAGATAGTTAAGAATATGTAATTAAAAGATAGAAGTAGAATAGAGCAGTAGTTAGAAGCAACTTAGCAAGTAGGAATTCTCAAGCAAATGTTGTAACAGAAAGCTAGAATTGTTGCTACTGTGGATAATTCGAATGCAGATAATGACATTGTGATTTGGTGTCATACTTGTGTTCTTTTGTCTTGCATGGTTCTTTTTATTCTATCTTTAAAATTTCTTTGAGAAGGTTAATGTTTAGATTAGATTTGGGTTCAATAATGTTTGTGATTTAATACTTGAATGTTGCAGCAATCCTTTAGTCCATACTTTTCGCAACCAACTGATTGTTAGTTGCTTTGCAAAGTTAGCCTGGACTTTATATCCCATGTGCTTAAGTTCGATCATGAGGATTTGTTCATTTTAATTGCAATAGGGTTATTTGAATGAATGTATTATGATTTGAAAATCTTAACACCTCAGAAGATTGCACTGTTTTCTGTGAGATTGTAGATTTATCTTGGTCAAGTAGAAATCAGTTTTGAAGGATTAGTCCATTTCAGTGTTGGTTACTTTCATTGTTAATCTTAGGAGTAGTATTAGATTTAGAAATCTCTCTAAAACCCTTATTCTTTTCTCATTTCTTTGATTATTGGGCTAAATCTAGGATTGAAGTATCACCAGTTTGTTAAATCTGATAGAATCGATTCAGTATTTTGCTTGTAGTAAGGTCCCATTGTGATTACTAGCATTTTTCACATTTTGTTACTGAGTTGTTTATGCACTATCAAGACCTGACATTAGAGACCTTCAGGCTATCTCTTGAGGCTTTCCAATAGAGATTTACCTTTCAAGAGAGATAGGATATCATATTCTGTCTGGCTATTATTGTGCAAAAAACACGATCAACAGTGCCTACATCACTTCAGGAATGAGTTCAGGTGCCTTCTTCATTGCATTTCATTAGGTCCATTGGGTGAGTTCATCGCTGCCTACCTGTATTCATTTCAAATTTTTTCTTTGTGGAATTTGAGAATATTAAGAGAAAAATTGTAAAATCTTTAGATAGCTAGTTAAGGATGAAATCCCATACAAAACCCAGTTTTTGAAAGTTTGAGATCCTTTGAAAGTGGCCATGTAGGGCCATGTAGAATTGAACCTTCTGGCCACCGTTCTTGACCTAGGCACTCACGCCTTGGTGGCTTGGAAGCTAGACTTCACCATTTACCTTGCAAACTAAACAAAAAACTTTAATACCTCGGTTGTTACCCTTGGCAGACTCGCACGTGTGGGTAGATGCCATATCTTTGCCACTGCTATTGAAGCAATGAAAACTTGAATGAGATTTCGGGGTCTTTTAGCTGTTGCGGGCCCGTTCTTGTGGACCTCCATTTGCGGGCTGCTCCTAACTACTTTCCATTTGTCAAATGACCATCTCCTTTTGGTTGTCCACATGGCATGTCCCGCTTGGCCCGCATCCTAAGTAAAAATGTTGAAGTCTCAATCCATATGTGGGTCACTCCTCATGGGTTTCCACTACCCCTTCACCATTGGTTTAACATCCATCATACACAGAATAGAACTCATGTTCTTCTGCGTCACAGAACTCATGCATTCCAACATCATCCTAAGTTGCCCCAAAAGCTGCCTAAGGTTGGACCTCCTTGTGAGCCAAGCTTTTTGGACCACCGTTTGTGGGCCACCTATTCCCCTTTGCAGTTCCAAATGGATAGGGATCCTTGTTCAACTATGTTGCAGACTCTACATTGTTCAATTCCTCCTAGCCCCCCTCATGCACAAAATGGTTAAGTAAAGTTGGGAGCGGGCACTCTATTGCGGGCCATTGTCCCTTGACCATCATTTCCAAATAGCCAAGCCTAACTTGCCACTTGCCTTGTGGGGCATGTCTCCTCTACTACCATATGACCCTCCTTGAACAAATGGTGCATGCTTTTGTAGTTTGTGGGCTCGACGATGTGGATTTCCATTTGTGGGCCATCGTCCTATCTGCACCGTCTTCAAAACATCCACCTCTCAGCAACCACCCACAATTCTATGCCTTCATGATCTCGATTGATCAAAACTTGAATGAAGTATGAGCCAACCTTTTGGCCTGCAGGTCCCATGTTGTGGGAATCCATTTGCAGGATTTTTCCATGCCACCACTGTCCCAAATGGTGTAGTTCCAAATGGCCAGGACATCCCCAGCCTTTGCATCCTCTCGAACTGCATGACCAAAATGACGACATTAAGCACTTCTGAAGCATCATGAATGGTGGACCCATGTGCCCAAACACCTTACACCTTGGTGGGCCCCAAATATAATGTGGAAATCTTGGTACAGGTGGCTGCATGCAAGCCGACGTTCCCTCTACACCATCTCCTTGCTACCAGCCCATGGAAACCCACATCCCTAGGCCCGCATTGATTGATCTAACATCTATTTTGTAGTATTTTGTGAACACTCCCCACATTTTATACATGAATATTATTAATGCACCTCTATTTGCAAGATTTATGGAATCAACTACAGGACTATCAGGGGTGTTCGTAGAGAAGGACAAAGGGAAAAATTCTACCAAAGTTCCAAGAGGAAAAGAAGATAAGGATCAGATGAAATATTAGTTCCAACAAGTAGAAGTTACCTCTAGGGTCACCTCTACCTGGGCCATAATCACAGATACCAACCTTGGACAAGTTTATATAGATGAATTTAGATAGAGGGTCATTGCTAACCCAACCACATACAATGGAAGGAAAGTAAAAAAGAGTGGTTTGGATAAGGCAGCTGACCACCCACCTACTCTTTTAGCTCTAGAGCTGGTGATGGATTGCAGAGAAGTTTATTAGGCAAAAAGTAGAAGGATCATTGATCATGAAGGTAAAGTGTTGCTTGATATATTTGTCAGATCCATAGGACAAATGTTCCACATCCATGTGGAAGGTTGATCCCGTAAAATTCAAAAAGTTAATTAACCAATACTAGTTAAAGGAAAAGAGGGGTAGTGCTAATAAGGTCCCCCAAGAGTTTTTTAGAAGTGACTTTTATGAAGATTATCACAACTTGGTGACCTTGTTTAGTAAAGTCATCAACATTCCTACAATCACTTAATTTCAAGACTGGATGTTCTACTTCATTGAGGAGATCATCAGAGGAAAGGCCAAGTTTCATTGTGCCAAAATGATCAGTGACAACTTGCATCAGCAGTTCCTAGTGGTCAAAAAGACCTCTCAATTCTATATGACCTCTTAGTTGGTGTACCTCTTGGATAATCCATTTCCATATAGAGGATTATTTGTTGCACAAAGCCTAACTCCAGGAAGAGAACTGAAAGTATATGACAGGCACCCACAACTACAATACCAAAATTTCAAGGACTATTGTAGGGTGAATGATGCCTTTATTGGGCATATTATTAGACTTCATAGAGGGGAATTCAAGAGAAGAGTATCTGATAGTTCCCATGCATTCATCCACAGGTTCGGATTTATGTTTATATAGTTCCCCAAATTCACTTACATTCGAATAGAAGGATTCTCTGAAAGGCCATACAAGTTGCCTTGGTACCCAAATGACTGACTGATCTTGCTAGAAGTCTCCAAGCAGTTGTAGCATGCACACACTCTCCTTAGTGGCAAGCATAGAGCAGGGATACCATATCCTCTCACATTTAGGTAGGGTATGTATGCCCTCGCGACCACCCAATGTGTGATATATTTTGAAAAGGAAATTATTGAATACAATCCGAACCTCCACACTTGTCGAATAAGGATGGATCCATATAGAAAGTTAAAGAAGTTTGTTGGAAGGGAATACACACACTTGCACAATGTTGAATATTTTTGGGCTAACTATTAGGATGACAAAGAGGTACATATGAGGAACTATATGCATATGACTACTTAATTTTCCAAGATAGTCAAACCATTCATGATACCAAATCAAATTGTAGAAGATGAAAACACTATTGTAGATCTAAGGTATGATGTTGTTTCCACCCTATCATTGGCCCTAATAGAATGGAATGAAGAAGAGGTCAATGAACTCAAAATTCTAACAAAGCTAGTAGAGCATAGAACAAGAAAATGGATTGATTCTCATATAGATCAATTAAAACTCCAAGGGGCTACATTGACATATAGCGAGCTCGAGGATGAGCTCGAGAGTGAAATAGATAGTGGGACTGCTACTGCTCCAACTGAAGAGGATCCAAAATCTCCTCCTGCCACCAGATCAAGGAAGAGAAAGAAGGTAACTGAATGCCAACCCAAGCATAAGGTCTATTCATGAAAGGCCTTAGAGGGTACCTTAAAGAAGGAAAAGAAGTCAAGTGGATTCTCTGAGATTCCTATGATCTAGGAAGACCCACTACACGAAGGGGAAGAAGAAGAGGCCGAGCAACCAAAGTCACCACCTACCACCTCTTCTCTTGCCCTCACCTCCACTGGCACTGCTACTCCTCCTCCTCCCACCTTTCCAACATTAACCGATTCCTCTCCGCCCATGGTGGACATCTTGGTTCACATTACCTCTAGCTCGACAACCACTCTAATTATGGTGATGGTTTCCTGCTTTGCTACAATCTCTCCACTCTCATCCTCCTCATTTTGTCCCTCAGCTACAATGCCTACTCTCACTCTACTGAAGGCCTTTGTTAGACATGTGCAGAATATACGCATGGAACTCTCTAGGGTACTCATGAATCTTGTAGTACAGGCTACTATGGATCACGCTGTTGCTAGTCTCCTTGTCCTTCCTCTAACAAAACTTCCAAAGATGGAAGAAACCATGCAGATCTCAGAGGAAATGGAGAGACAACAAAGAGAGGTTGCTAAGGAGATAGATGAGGAACTTGAATATCCCTTTAGGGATGACTACCATGAGCACCTAGAGCATTAGAACATGACCATAAATGAGGTGGAATATAAAGAGGAAGGGTCATAGTCCTCAGAAGAAGATATTGAGGACCCTAGTGCCAAATATATAGTAGAGTCCTTTGACTAGGAGCTTGAAGAAGAGTTTTCCAAACAACTCAAGGATGTCAGAGAGGAAGTTGAGAGGAAATCTTATGAAGAAAAGGAGGAAACTGGTGATGACATGGAAATATCTATAGAGCCTCCAATAAAGAGACATGATGAAGGCCTCCATCAAGAAGAAGAAATACCTCCTTAGAAGGAGAGGGAGAGAAAGAAGCTGAAGCTAAAGAAGAAGATAAGCCTAAAGAAGAGGTTGAAATGAAAAAGAGCCCTCAGGAAGAACACCATACAAAGCTCAAGCAAGAAGAATAAAGGGAACCTGAAGGGCAGGAAAACCCTAAAGAAAACATAGCTACTACAGGGCTAATCGAAGAAAAGACCACATTGATCTGAGATTCAGATGATGAAGAAGAAGAGAAGACAAAATAAGAAGCCTCAGACCACGAGGAAAGGGAGATCCAACACGCTCGAAGAGAAGAATGTGATCATGAATCACCAATGGAGGGATCTCAAATTCCAAAGTGGCTAGAAAAGTAGCTACAGAAGAAGGCCCCCATTCCCATGGATCCTAAAGAAAGATTGGAGGCTATCTTTGCACGAGCTCAAATAGGAACAAAGAAGGAAAATAAATCGAGAGTTTGATCCCACATCAGAATGGATGCATCATGATCAAGGAGAGTGCAAATTGCCACCCCAGTAGTGGAAAAAGGAGGAGTTAGCTATAATATCTCCACCATTGACCTAGGTACTACTACAAGAGAGAAAAAGATCGATCAGCTGTAGGGGTCGGTTGCCACGATTGTCCATTAGATGAGCAAGGATCAATCCTCCAAGGAGGCGTTGAAGGCACAAGTGGTGGATCCTACTACCTACATTCAACAGTGGTCTTCCATTGAGGAGCTACAAACCTCATTGGCCTCACCCTTGCTTCTCTCCAAGGATCACATAAGAAAGTTAGAAAAGAGAAAGAACTAGACTAAGTCTACTATGGAGTGGTTCTAGTGAGTGCTCTACAATGGTGATATGGGCATTGGCCATGCCGTTTGAATGACCAAAAAAATTTAGGAAGTGTAGAAATAACTTGAGGGCATAGAGAGACTTTGCAATTACTTCCCCAAAATATATAGGATTACATATCCTAACTTGAGGCTATCCTCAAAATTCTTGAGAAGACCTGGGAGAAGGAGCTGGCCCTAGCAAAGGATGATTATTGGCTGGTTGAGATGTGGAGAATGGGCCTAGACCATAGAAGGGAAGTCTTAGAGTGGCTATTCCATGAAGTAGAACTCGACTTGGAGTGGGCCAAGGAGCAATAAATGGATTGCAAGGAATATCTGAAGCTCATGATAGATTTCAACATGCCTGCTATCGAGCTAGATCCATAAAAGATCAGGCCACTTTTCTATAAGAAAATGGAGAATGGGGCCACAGATTCATTAACGCTATACTTGATGGATTTTTCTTCTCGAGCCTTTGCCTAGTCAGAGCAAGTGATCAAGCACACACCTAAGTGTACAAAGAATTGGGAACTGATCACTGATAGATCAAAGAAGCTATCCTTTTAGGTGCTTCAATCGGACATCATTGAGTGGGATAAACTTCAAGCATTGATGAGTAAATTCATGGAGTATGCCACCATCCAGAAAAATCAAGGAAAGCATGTCATAGATGATGAGTTCCTCATAGTGTAGCTGCAACCAAAGGGGAAAATCACTACAAGAAAAAAATGCTACAGTGACAGGTCACTAGAAGACAAAATAGGGAAAAATACAAGAAATGTATTTTAAATTGTAAAATATTAGGGGCAGGTGAAACCCTAATTTGTAATGGATCTTGACCACACAATGAGATTAAATCTTGGCCATTCATTTTTCCTTTTGAAAACTATAAATAGGGGGTCTCCTCTCATTTTCAAAAGAGAGTTGAGTTGTTGTAATGACATGTTGCTGAAATTCTAATAGAAATTCATTGCTTTTGGTGGATTCTTAAGTTTCCTTCATGCTTCATGATTCATCTCCTCATAGTTGATAGATTTGAGTAGATTCAATTTTTTGTTCTATGTAGTTTCAATGCTTTTAGTAGTTTAGTGAATGATGTTCATTGATGCTAAAGAATACTGTTGTGTTGATGCCCTTCCTTGTTCATGCTTTTTGTGGTTTGTTGATGATAAACAACAATGAAAATCTAGTCTAAATATAGATTCATTGATACACTTCAAATTCAATTTTTTTTTCATGCTTTATGGTGAATGAATAGTTGAAAATTTGCAGACCTTAGAAGATAGCACTAGTTTCATTTACTATTAGCTGATTTGGTTAAGTGGAACCTAGTTTTAGGAAGGATTTCCACTATAGCATCCTCCATTATCACTGTTCATTGGTAGTTGCAGGTCTAGGAACTCCCTCCTTTCCCTTCCCTTTTGACCTTTC
The DNA here is from genome assembly GCA_007258455.2 of Sequoia sempervirens. Lineage (NCBI taxonomy): Eukaryota > Viridiplantae > Streptophyta > Pinopsida > Cupressales > Cupressaceae > Sequoia > Sequoia sempervirens. Next base: position 91,949,757 of record VDFB02049217.1, on the reverse strand, counting down.
TTTGAAATAGTAATTTAGGAAAAGTTCTAGCATCATTGTAAAGCCAAATCTGATGATAAAAGTGGAGTTTTAGACTATTGTTTTGAACTTGTAGAAATTGCCTGTCACCTTCAAAATCTTAGGAACTCCATTTGAGGACCCAATCTCCCTTCAAATTAACATACGTAAGGCTTCCCTATGATTACCGACAAATCAAATGAACCAACTAAGACATTCCAAGCAAGTCATGACCTAACACCCGAGAGACCTTGGGGTAATTTTCTGCAACCTGTATGTAGGAGATTACTTTTCAAGAGAGGTGATGTGCTTATGCATTACTTGTGTTGAGAACTACAAAAAAAAACATCAACAGTAACCAAAGTGGAAGAGGAAGAGAACTCCCTTTAGGTCGTGTAGTCATGGTTTGGGAAGTGGTAGTTGTAGTCACAAATGTAGTAATAACAAGTGGTGGTGTATTAGTCAAAATTTCTTCAGGAATTCACACACTTGTCACATTTTGCACATAATCTGACATAAACTTATCCAAATCTGAATGTGAAGTTACATCAAAGAAAGAATAAGACAATTAGAATAGTAGAGGGAGATCTAAAAACATCCGCAAACTCATTCCCAGGACTATCAAAAATTGATCCTAAAGTTGGGGATGAATGAATTGATATTGAGGGGGTGACAAAAATAGCGACATCTGAAAAAATAGTGATAGTAGGTTTATTAGTAACATATGGAAAAGGATTGCAAACAAAAGCAGTAGGAGGAGTAGGGATAGATACGGTAGAATTAATGGGTGAAGAAGTAACAAAGGTTTCTTCTAGAATATTATCATGTGGAGACTCCTACACTTATTCATCATGACCTTCCTCTAGTTGTTGTTGTTTATCCCGAATTGACACCTCCACTATGGTGGTGGATGGCCTTTCAGTAGGTTAACTTTTACTCCCTTTCACAACAAAATTGATCTTATTTTTGCTTGGGGTTTTGCTTCAACTAGGCACATCTCCTTTGTTCTTTGTTAGAGTTAAACTTTCTTGCATGCATGTCCTTCAGTCTCTTCTTCCTCAGATCCGGTGTTGAAGTGTTTCAACCTTATCTCTTTATCTTGTATCCAAACTAGTGCAAGGGCTTTAGGATCCTCATGAAGCATACTTTTTTTATTTTTTATTTTTAGGTTGTTGGTGTGTTTTGGAGTCTAATAAGGTCATTTATGAATATGTGGGGTATGGTGCAGGGCCATCAGGAGCCTCATTAAGCATCCTTTTGTTATTTCTAATTTTTAGGTTGTTGGTGTGTTTTGGAGTCTAATAAGGTCATTTATGACAATGTGGGATCATGTCGATCCATTTTGGAGTGTTAATTGGTTTTTTGATTAAAAAGTGTAAAAGTTGTCAAATGTTGTGAAAAGTTGTCATCAACTTAGTCCAAGTTGTCAAAAAGAAAGAAAATGTTACAAAAAAGAAAGAAACCATTACTAGTCAATTGGGATTGGTTTTAAGTGGATTAAGACACTTTGCAAAGTTGAATGGAGTGGTGGAAAAACTAATTTTGAAGTTTGGGTTAATGAAAGCAAGTTTTTTTTTCTATGTCTTCTCAACGTTGCAGTATTTTCTTTCAATTGGTACACCCTATACAGTATATATGAAGGTTTTAAACCATTTAAATAGTGTTGGAATGTGACTATTATTTCTTTTGGTTCTTGTTGCATCAATTTTCATTGAGTATTCAAAAAGTTATTGCATTTTTCCTAAAGATTGTCAAAAACCTACTTAGGGTAACCCAAGAGGGGAAATAATTATGTAACTCAGCCTTCCACTGGTGGAAAATCACCAGAATGGGTGGAAAGTTTTGTAGATATGTATTTTATCTTGTTGCAAGCTTGTAGGGCCCCAAGTTGAGTTTTGCATGTGCTTCTAGTGGACTGTAGGTTTGATATTTTGCATGTATCAGACTGTGAAGGTTGTGAAGGATATTTTGTATGCCATCAATGAAAGATTGGTGTATTTTGTGAATGGAGAAGGTGTGGAGGGTGTGTATGAAGGTCTTATAGACCTGTTCAAGGAGCTTTTGAGCTTTCTTGGCAATTATTTGACAAAATGTGATGATTGTCCTGTAAGGAATGTGTATGATAGTGTTGGTGCAACAATTGAAGGTTGAACAAATCTAAGTCTAAAAGTGTTGTTTGTGCATATTTTTTGTTGGGAAGGGGTCTTATAAGGTCATATATACCTGGTAAAGGTGTTGTATATCAAGATTGGAATTTATATGACAAAATGTCATGACTGTCCCAAGTAGATTGCATGAGACATTGAAGCCCTCAAACCATTATGAGTCAAGTGCGAACCTTTTTGGTGTGTGTAGACCTTGAAACCTCCTTGAAAGAACTTGTATGCAAGGTGTAAGGGTTCCCACACTAGTGGTTAAGTGTTAAAAAATCATTTGTTCTTGTTGATTCTTAATCCAATGAAGTTGTCTCTACTAGGTGTAGCAATACAAGAAGTTGTAAGCCAATGAGTTGTTGTATGGTTGGGTCATCACCACATAGAAGTTTCTAAGATCATGTTCAAGATCTTTTGAGCCCCAAGACAATTCTTCCATGTCATCTACATTTTTCCAAAAAATTTTGATCAAAGCCCCAAATAAGGTCAATATTAGAGGCCTAGTGAAGTGCACCTACGAGCATGATTGAGAAATGTGTAAGAACACCTTGTCTTTTGAGTTGTCTCCCTAAAGAAGGTCCTACCTCTACATCACAAACATTAGTATTAGCAAGGATAGGTTGAAAATTTTCCCTAATTGAAATCATATCCTTTTGAGACCACTAGATTGTAGGTAGAGGACTCTCAACAATGTTGTTTCTCTCATAAGCTAGATCCAAGATGTCTTCATCATCCTCCCTATCATTTGAGATATCTACCAAGTCAAGATTCTCAATTTTCTCCAAGGTTAATCTGCAATAATCCAATTTCCTAATTTCCTCTTTTGTTCTACAATCAACCCATATATCTTTAATTCTATGCACATGGGTGTAGGCCTTCTTGATTCTATCTTTCATCCCCCTATATTTAAATCAGACCTTGTTCTATAGGTCTTCATTGTGACCCATTGCATTTCAAATTCCATGACCTTTTCTTTAGGAAATGTGAGAATTAAATATCTTCCTATAGTAAGAAGAAATTTGAAACCTGGCTTATGAGATTCCATTTGTTTACTATGGACAACCATTATCTATCTGTAGAGTTCCATGAGAATGATCTTGCCACTTGGGTATCTTGGGAGCATGAGAGGATATCTCACAAAAAAACCAACTCTTAGGTAAGTGAAATTAGGAAATTTTAAGTACAAGCAACCAAATATGTTGGCCATTGACCATGCCTCATCTGAGACTTTTGTTTTCAAGCTCCCTATCAAACATACAAATATATGGAGCAAATAATGCATCGTTAACCCTTCCAAAGTGATGGAAACTCTTATTCAAAGTCAGTTGTGGATAATATTGATATACTAGAATACATCTCATATCTCCTTTAGATGTAAGTCTTAAAAATCTCTTCATTGATTCTACAAGATAAACCAAATATGTGGTCATGTGGAATTTTAAATAAGTAGGCACCTGAACTAGTTGTTTAGGAATAACATCATTGATTTTTTTCCCCCATAAAATCTACTGCTTCTTTTTGATGACATGAATGTATAAGTACATCCATTCCTAAAAGGTTGAAGAGGTAAGCAAACCCTTAACTGTGCTAAGGAGCATAATCAAATCATTAATTCCCTAAAAAAAGTCACCCTGAGGAAAAATTTTGGGCCATCTTAAAATGCTAGGCCTTGGATTTTTCAACCATCTTGCATTAATTCCTCTCCTACAACTATTTGGATCCTTATCATAATGCTCTTGTGCTTTTTCAATTGTTATATTTACATATGAATCAATGCTAGGACACTGAAAAATGAAGTTAAATAATTATGCATCAAGTCGGATGACTATATTATCATCAGGATCTATCACACTCTTGTCATCCTTGTTTTAATGTGCTACTATTGCAAATAAAAAATTAGGGTTGTGTGCAAAAATTGGAAAGGAAGACACCAATTGAATGTTTCTCTCAATAATGTATATAATCCCTTTGTGCAATGGTTGCTTCTTGGTTCTCTCTAGAAACTCAGACATGTCAACATTCTCTATCTCCATGTCCCTTATGTCATCAATGTTGGAAGAAACTGACTTTGCAGAAGAATCCCTTGATACTTGTACTTTATAGCTTTCTTACTTAGTGAAGGATTTGACATTTGAGGAGCAGCTAGGAAAAGACTGTATCCTTTTAGGAATATAGATGTGAAATTATGGAATGCCATGCACAAATAGCTACAATAAGAAGTGCAATAGTGGGAAAAAATTGAGCTTCTACAAGTTTTGGGTAATTGGATGCAGGGGTGCTAAAAAAATGAGCAAATGCAAGTGAATTCGTAGCTTGGATGTGAATGCAATTTTTTTTTGAGTGTTAGCATGAAAATTTGAATTTGGGTGTAATGGCGCTAAAATTGTATGCTTCTTCATGTGTTAGCATGATTATATGTAATGATGGAGAAATTCTATGCCTTCACAAGTATTTTCATTTCTGAGTGTAGACACGTTAAATTTTAGCACTATTGCATGTTGGTAGAGAAAAAATATGCAAAGGCGGAGAAATTCTCCACCCCTACACAGGGTAAAACACACTAAGTTCAAGGTTAGTAAAATTTCTCAAACCTACATGAGGTAAAATATGACTAAGTGTCGAAGTGGGAAAAGTCTTTGCACTTTCACTTAGGAATGGGTAGGTTTGATGTAGAAGCAATAAATTTCACCACTCTTACACATGTTTGAGTTTATTGGTTGGGATTCTCATGCATAAGAGGCAAAATATTCTACTATTACATGTTAGCTTTAGAAACGTGGTCTTGGATTTGCATGTACCAATGGGGAATTTTACCGCCTATACATGCAAATTTTGACATTATAGGTTTATGCACTCATAGTCCAGAAATTTCACCAACTTTGCATTATTCTATAATGGTATGTTAAAATGTATGATGTAGATATATGGTGTGAGGTTTGAACCTCACACTACATATGAGTGCATCAATGGTTTTATTTTAGGGTTAAAAAATCATGCAAAACTTGTGAATAATGGTAAGGAAATGATGAATCAAAACAAGGGTTCATGGTAATGGGATACACAAAGTTTTAGACACCATAGTGTAGACTCAAACACAAGAAACCCTAGAGAAAAATAAACTAGTGGACGAAAAGAGGGTGATGAAACATAACTTAGAAACTGAGACAAATTAAACTTACAGTACAAAGATAAATGAATTAAAATGCTGACCAAAAATCTTATCCATAAAAACAAAATAGTAAACTAAAAATAAAAAAGAAGAGGCAGAATGTACATACTGAAAAAATGAATAAAAAGGGTGTAAAATCCTAGTTGAATTTGGCATAACCTTGCACAAAGTTGAACATAGAAACTTGAAGGAAAATGAGCAAGGGACGTCACACAAACAAGTAAATGGAAAGACTTAAATGAAAATAAAAAGGATTAGACCAATTTAAAACTGATTGAAACATCATTAAAAACCCATCATTAAAGCATTCGTGTGAAACTAAAGATGCATTAGCGGCGACTTTTAACACAATTACACATTGGTTTAACACCTTGTGAAAAACATGTAGGGTGTTGAATTTTAATGCTCTTGTATATGCAGGAAAATGAATAATTTTGAAAAATAAACCTTTTGCAACCTTCTCCTCTTTGTAAATTCTGATAAGTGGAAAGACTAGATAGTCGAAATGAGTTTTCAAGGCTTGGGACCATGCATGAGGAAATTTAAGATTCTCCTCGTTTCATTTTCTTAGAGAACGTAGGCTATGAAAGAGATTATTTTTGTAGGGGTTATCCCATGAATTGAGTGCAAATGAATTCAAGGATAATAGTTAGCTTTAACTAGGGATCTTCCATTGATCATCCTTTGAAACAATCGAAGGGAGAAGAATCCCAAACTCTAAGTGCCTTCATCCATCCATTGGGCTATAGAGTCAGGCAACACAATAAGACACAAAAATACCAAAAGAAAAAGATACCAAAACTGTAAAGATATTTACAAACATATCTGACACCTCACTAATTGAAGAGCTTTAGACGTTGTTCGTTGTGAGGCAACGAAAAAGGAGTCCCATCTTGGTATACCAGCAAAAAACTATTTTCATCACAAAGGTGGTGAATCGTGAAAGGTCCTCCCTATAATGAATTGAACTTTCCATGCATACCCTTAGGTTCTCTTCTTTTTTATTACAAGAGGACTTGATCTCCAACCTAGAAATCACTAGACTTCACGTTTTTTTTATCAAAAATACTTTTGAATTGGCCTTGTTATTTTGCAATGTGATCTACCACTTGAATGTGCTTCTCCTCCAATTCAGTGAGGAACATGATGCACTTATCAATATAGTTTTGAAAATTTTCATCTTCAATGGCCTTGGCCAATTTTAGAGTGGGTGATTCAAAAGATACAAATTTATGCATTCAATCCATACAAGAGTTGAGATAATGATATATCAATTACCCATTTTGGGGTAATACAATCTTCCCACAATGCATCATACATGCCTTGTGCCAATATCTTTGATTCTTTTCCACTATCTTTAGAATGATGGTGATTAAATTTTTATTCCTCGATTCCTCTTGACCATTACCTGAGGGTAATAGTTTGAAGAATGAGAAAGTGTGATTCCATACTCGACACAACATTCTATTATCTCAATAGATGAGAAGGAGGTAGCATTATCTACTACAATATTATTTGGGACGCCAAACCTTGAAATGATGTTTTCCTTAATAAAATTACATACCACTTCTAAAGTAGCATGCTTAATCGGTATGGCTTCCACCCACTTGGTGAAATAATCAATCACTATGAGAACATAGACATGCCCTACACTAGATGGTGGATTAACATCACCAATAAAATCAATACCCCATTACTCTAGAATGGTTTTTCAATAATCACCAGCTTGAGGGGAAGTGCTACTAACTTGGGTCTCCCCATGAACTACTAGCATAATTTACACCTATGTACCTAGTTGTACGTATCTTCAAAAATTGTAGGCTACTATTACTTTTCTCAAAAGATCTTGTGATCTGTGATTGGTGCTAAGAAATTTCTCCGACACGCTAAGTTGTGAAATGACTCCAACAACTTGCTTTTTTATGCTTTATCTACGCAACGTAGAAAGGTATTTTTAATATTCCTCTTTTAGAAACCATTATCCCAAAGGAAAAAGTTCATATCCCTGAGTTTGACTATCCTCTTTTCTTTGAAAGTTAGGTTCTCTAGACATTCTCCATAAGTGAGAAAGTGTGCAATATTTGAATACCATTCATCAATCGTGCTAACAAAAAAGACTATGAAAACATCCTCATCATTTGATAGTTCTTCTGGTTTATTATCAATAATGAGCTAACACAAACCTTTCCCATGTACCAACTTAGTGGGTTTGATCTCCATGTCGTATTGCTGAATCTTGGCAATCAAATTTCCTCTTTTGGTTCCAAACTCTTGTTGAGTCAAGATGGACTTGACCATGGAATCTGGCACTAACACAACAACATGAGAGTTATGGATGTAAAAATGGAAATGCTTAACTACCTTAACCACAACAAAAGCATGATTTTCCATTGGTGAGTATGTTAACTCATGAGCCTTCAATGGAAAACTCATGAATGCTATGGGTGATTCAATCTCCTCATTATTCTACTACTACATATAGTGTATGTTCAGAAGCATAGTTATACATGATAAAATCCTTTGTGTAGTTTGGGAAGACTAGAAATTGAGCATGTGCAATGGCTTCCTTGATGTTGTTAAATTTATCTTTTAATTCTACATTGTAATGAAAGATAGATTTACCCTTAATCATATCAATGATATGGCGTGCCTTCTTTGCGAAGTCTGGAGCAAACCTTTGCAAGAAATTTACCTTTCCAAAGAAAGAGTGGATGACCATCTTACTTGAAGGTAAAGTAAGACCTTGAATTGACTTGACCCATTCTAGATCAATCTTGATACCTTCCTTAGACACAATGTGACCAAGGAGTTTACCTTCGGTAACTCCAAAAAATGATTTTTTTGGGTTGAGGGAAATACCGTGCTGCTGAAACCTCTCGAGAACTTACTGCAAGTGATAAAAATGGTCTTGACATTTGTTTGGAAAGATTATCAAATCATCAATATATACCACAAAAAACTTACCCATGACATCACTAAAAGCCAAGTCCATTGCTCTTTGAAATGTAGCATCAATGTTGATTAAACCGAAAGGTATTTTATGATAACCAAAAGTACCCCATGGAGTAGTGAAGGAAATTTTATGTTGGTCTTCCTCACTTACCTCCACTTTATTGTATCCCAAAAATCCATCCAACATAGATAGCATTTCAGATCTCGTCACTGTTTTCAATACTTGGTCCATTATTGGTAGGGAGTAATTTTCCTTCAGTGATGACTAGTTTAAATTTCTAAAATCCACATAGATGCAGATCTCCCCATTCTTTTTCTAAATAAGAACAATATTTTCTATCCATGTTGAATGGTGAATAGGAAAAATAATTATTGCATTGATCATATTTTGAATTTCAGAAAGAATGGTACCTAAAATTTTGGGATTGTATTGCCTCTACTTCTGCTTATGAGGCAAGGAACCTACCTTTAGAGGAATTTCATGTTGTACCTCTTTTGGATGAAAAGATTTCAAGTCTTCATAAGAATAGGTGATAAAATCCATGCATTTCCACAACAAATCTACAAAGTTATCTTTCTCATCTGATGTGCAACATTTGTTGTTCACCATCTTGGTATCTTCCTCAGTTCCCAAATTGACTTGCTCAATTTCTATTGATGATTTAGAACCAGATTGCTGATGCTTTTTAATATAATGATCATGCTTGTTAATAAGTCTCTCGAGAGATACCAAACCTTTGGGAATATTGTTCCCTTTGAGCTATAAAACTTCTTCACTGGTGTTTGGTTCTATCTCAAAAATTGGCTCTTGTAGAGGAGAATCACTGCCTTCAAATACAACTCATTAAAATTTTCAGCCTTCTCAAGAAAGGAAACATTTTGATGATAGTCATTGAAAATATACTAGTTGTTTGAGTTATTTGGAACACTTGGCCAACACAATAACTCAATAGTATAGGTAATACCATGAAATTATTTGCATAGTATCAAGAGAGTATCTAACACTACCAAGGAATCATCTTTATCATTGTACTCTCTTGGTACTACCAAATATCAAAAGTTTCAAAACCTTCGATGCAATCCCATACGAGATTGTGGTAATGTCTTAGTCCTTCATTTTTCATTTGATAAAGGTTCCTTACCTGAAAAACCACTAATTCGAAACCACCTTGAGCATGAAGGTTTTTGATTCCCTTTTTATGTGCAACTTCTAGACCTAACAACAATTCTTCATATTATACGGTGTTGTTAGTATTGTCAAACTATAGTTTGAAAGAGAAAGGGATTTTTTTTCCTTGCAGAGATATGAAAAAAATCCCCACTCTAGATCTTGTAGAAGAGTAACTACCATAAAATTCCATAGTCCAAACACCTTTTGGATCCCCTAGACTGGTAGTTTCAAAGTATGAAATCTCTTCATTTGATGAGGCTTTACCATCTAAAAAGACACTCTATCCAAAGATGATTCTATATCTAAAGAAGATTATTTATAAGTTTTCTGATCTTTACTTGAATATTTATCTGAAGAATCTTTGTCAGTTTGCAAATAACATGTACCCATTCCTAATACTCAAAGAGGATCTAAGATCTCCAATCATCAGCCTTAGACTCCCTTCCCAGAAGAAATTTCAGCATAACACCCTTGACGAGTATTCTAGCCTTGGACTAACCCATATTAATTTCTCCTCCAACATCCTTGCTAAAGTTACATCCTAGCAATATCCCATATGAGGCTAGGTCATCAACTACTAAGACAATCATTTTTATCTTCTTATTTGGGAATGCAACAAATGAAAATTAAGCATCTTTGATTTTCCCAATAAGAGACACTTGTTTTTTTTTCATTGAAAAATAGTGGCTAAAATTTTTAGTTAAATTTAAACCTAAATCGGTAGCTAGCTTGGCCGACATCATATTATTGGAGGCACCCAAATCAATGACACAATTACTTAACTTAAAACCATTAACCAACAAGGAAATATAAAAAAGGATCAATTTTTCTTGGGATGGATGAGGGAATGGAAACCAAGTTACTTTATGAAGGTATCAATTTGGGAACAACTAGGGTGTTCTAGGAAGAGTCTTGGTTAGGATGTGTACATATTTAACAAACTTAACATTTTTTTCAAACTAATCCAGGTTAGATTGAAGGTACTCAACTTTTGACATTTGAAGTTTAGTCTTCTTGGCATGGTCTATGATGTCAAATGCTCGATAAGGATTTTCCAAAGAAGAAAGGATATTCTCATTCTGGGGTTTGGTAATTGGGGCACTGGTCTTAAAAGTAGAAGATGCAAGAGGATTGGAAGTACTTACTTTCTTATTCCTTGCTACGTCTCTTGGTTGGACTGGCAAAGAAGTCCCTCTCTTGGAAATTGTAATTTCTAGACACGAGGTATCCTTTTCTTTAGCTACATCACCTTGTTGGTGATCAATTTGATTTTACAAATGAGTGAAAACAATGTAAGAATTAGTAATACGTTCATCCTCTTGGTCAAAATATTCTTCATATTGCAAGAAACCAATGTTAGAATCACTAGCTGAATCTTCTTCCTCCTCCTAGAAGAGATTGGCATTATCTTCTGAGTGATAGTCCAATTGCAAAAAATATTCTTGTTCAAATTCACAGTATCCCATAGCCACATTTGTAGGCAGTGCTTCAAGTGCAAGTATTCCTTGTGGTGTAGGAAGTCTATTTTGGTTCCTTACAACATTATTAAGATAATTGGAGAATTAGGATAGGTTCTCCTTGGAACATCCTTATATGGAGGAATAAATGAACTTTGAGAAATTTTATTTTTCAAAGCTAGCACTTCATTTGCTAGCTTTTTCACTGTAGGATCCATGGTGCTTGTGAAATTTTTTGTTGAAGATGTTTTTCCTTTGTTCCTATTTGATTCCTTTCTTATCTTTCTAGCAATAATCAAATCATCTTCAACCTTAGTAGCCAATGCTTGAGCTATTGCAAGATCAACTGGGTTAGATCTTTGCAATAAGAAGCTTACCTATGAAAACTATGTATTGATAAAGAAACACTTTAGATTGTGAGGTGTTAGCTGAGAATCGTCTAGAATCCTATTTGTCAACTTATTAAATATTTCCATGAACTCACTCATGTGTTCTTGTGGTTCTTTCCTCATTGTTGTAAGTTGAGCCAATAAGGCATGATCATCTTTAGTGGGCTTGAATATTTCCTCGAACTTGGTTTGAAGAGTAGCCCAATTTGTGATAGTTTCAGTAGCAAGATTGTAGAACCATTCAACCACTACTCCTTGTAAAGTTTCAATGAACAACCTTATTGAAATATCCTTATGTTTTGCGTTAAGAACCCCACATATATTATAGAACACAATGATATGCTCATCTGGGTGTTGCTTTCCATATCCATAGAACTTGGGGATGTTCTTGTATGAAACCTAAGGAAGTTCATTCAAAGGTTCCATCAAATTAAATGGATCAAAGGCATTACCCCATGGACCTTAGGTCATTGAGTTGTCATTATTCCTTGATTGAAAGGGGGAATGACAAACCTTTGAACCAATGTAATGGGAAAAGTTCTTTGAATACTAGAAGCTTCACTTGGAAGAGGTGATATTACATGTCGAGGAGGGAAACTCCTTTTGCACTAAAGAGGTGACCTTTTTCATGGAGGAAAAGGATCAAAATTATGTTTATGCAACAACTCGAATGTAGGATAAATTTGACCTTGCACCCTTAGACTCTGTGTATAGCTTCTATCTGCTAGAGTGTAGTATTAGAAATAAAAACAAAATCAGAAATAAAAAGATAATTACAATCACAATAAGAAATTGGTATACTTTTCTACTTTAACCTAAAGCATGAGGCTTTGGTAGCATAATCATGTCCCCAACGAAGTCACCAAAAAAATGTTGGGTGAATATTTTGTAATTAATAATTACAAAATGTTGATTTTAGACGCAACTATGATGAGAATTTAATCTCTCCTCTCAGGGAAGGGGAGGATCCCTTCTTACTACTCTCTAAACTAACTGATAACTAACCTAGATTATATACACTAATTTTATCCATTGGGTGTTACAATCATCCTTTTGTCTTTTTTCAGAAGAGATGTTTCCTTCTTACAACAATACTTATTATGATAGGTAATCTACTTCAAAGTATTATCCAGAGCAGTAATAACCAATTTCCAACATGATTAAACATAAGAGTAATAAAAAAGATACTAGTGATTTTTATAGCTTGAAAACCAACAAAAGCTCAAAGACTTTTGCTATTTCCAATGATGATTCCAAAATATAACAAGTGAGGCATCCTGCAGCTCAAAGACTCTATGTTATTAACAAAGTTCTCACATAAAAATATAAACTCCAAATACAATAAAGTGGCACAAAGACTATCAATATTAGATTTGATTTCCCTTTCAAAATTTGATATAACACCATTTTATCAATCAATTTCAAGAAAATTTAATAAGAAAGATGTAAGAAAAATCTTACACATAATCAATATGATCCAAAACAAAGGTTGGAAGCAAATTTTCCTCTTTTATTGATTAACTTTTGATATGCACATTTAACACAAAGATTCAAGGATGCTTCTCAAATGGGTAGTGCTTTGCTTCAAAAAATAAAAGGTACCATTTACAAAGAAACTCCATCATATATATAGAGGAGAGTTGAGAGATAATCTAGGAAAAGAATAACTAATTTGACTTATTCAACAACCCAGTCTGACTTGATTTAGGACTCATTCTATTTTTACATGTAATTACATATTGATAAAATACATGTAAAATATCGAAAAGTAATTACATAAAGCAAAAGTTCTTGAAAATAAACCAAGTATAACAAATACACATCCTTCATTCTCCACTATCTTTCCCCAAAAATCCCTAATATTTCTTTAGGATCCCTTGGAATTCTTCATTATTAGGACCTAAGGTATGCATGGAGATAGCAAGAATTTTTTTTATTAAGTTCATGATGGTGTTACAAGCTTTCCTATTCCTTTCTGAAAATACTTTGAGATTATCTAGGGTGAGTTGAATGTCCAACGATTTTTCCATTGAATCCACTAAGAAGCCTTGATCTTCAAATTCCTTATGAATCATGGATGTGAACTCTTGGATAACTTGATCAGTGAGAAGGATTTTCTAATTATCATTAAAACAATTTATAAGGTAGCACTTCAATTTTTTTGACAAGAAGTAAACCATTTCTTCACTGGTTCTTCCTGAGCATCCTCCAAGTCTTTGATTAAATCTTTGATGAAATTTACCTTATGTCTTATAATTTCCTTCACGTAAATGAACATATCTCTATTGGGAATTACCCCAATATCCACTAACACACTGAACTTTAGTTCCTTTTGTCGATGCGTAATACTGGTTATGGGTTGAATTACACTCGATCCATGAAGAATTGAAGCATAATGGAGCCACCAATACTTGAATCTCAACAAGATCAATCAATCAAAATTGAAAGTAAGAATTTTATCAAAAAACCCAACTTGCTAAATTTATGAAAGCTTTAAAGAAAACATCTATTGCAATCTATTGAAATTTATCTTGTTGTGGAATTGGTGTCGTGTTGATGTGGACTGATGAACCTTTCCTAATCCCGTGATAGTGAGCTTGTTTCAGTCAATTCTATGGAAGAGAATCGATGAAACCATGGTGTTTGATGTGTGAAAACCTAAATTATACTAAAAATAAAAATTATGCAAGCTAAGTTACCATGATTCTTTGCTACAAATGATCTAATTATGCAATTTCTAAGCTAATCTAAGCTAATATAAGCTAATATAAGCTAATTTAAGCTAAAATGATGTTAAAAGATGCAAACCCTAATTTATTTACAAACTCAGATAGATACATGGAAGCCATTAATGGATGCTTTAAGCTATTATGCAACTAAAACAAACTAAAAATAAGATAAATGTGTGGAAATTGAGAGTATGGATGTGAGTAAATTTAACAACATAAGTTTGTAATAAAAGATGGGTCCATTTGTCTCCAAATAGTGATCTATTTATAGGAGAGCAAATGAGGAATAGATGGTTGAGATCAAAAAGCTCAATCAATGATTCAGGATGAAGGAGATGAGAGGCATGGATCATGGATTCTCATCAATGGATGAGAATGCAAGATGAAGATTAATCAAAAGCTCACAATTGCCTCAAACAAACACACTTTTGACCTATTCACATAGGTCAAAGGTAACTTGTTTAGGAGGTTAAAGGGTTAACTTGATTTTGAAGCTAAGTGAGTTGATTGGAGGAGAGGGAATATTCCTTAGAATATTCCATTAGGGTGAGGAAAAAGGGATTTTACAAATTAAAAAAAAGTTTTAATTGTGCAAAAAGATAAAGAATATTCATGGGAATATTCCCTTTGATTAGAGGAATAATTAGTTTAATTGTTAATTAAATAAGGTTTAATTTATACAATTTAGAGGAATTAGATGATATTTATTAAATTAAATGATTTAATAAATAAGGGAAGGGGATGAGATGATATTTAATTAAATGACTTAGGGTTATTTAATTAAATAAGATGACTAAGGAGATTAAATTAAATATTTTGATGTATTTAATTTAATGAGATGAAGTGTTAGTACGAAAAGAGATGAATTAACCCAATTTAATTAATTAGGCCAAATAGATGAGAATGTTGTAATTAATTAATTAGCTAGGCTAATTGAATTAATTAAAAAAAAAGATGATGGATAAAGAGGAAATGATGTTAATAAATTTGATTCGAGTGTATGACATTGATTAGGACATTTTTCATTGTCTACATTTTGCCTCTCTTTGAAGCGAGGTGCCTACTACTTCAGTTCAAAGAACAACGCTTTTCAGATCAAAAATTTTGCTCGAATCAAAAAATAATTTTTTTCTAATTTTTTAGATGCCCCAACAAAAGGATAGAGTCGACTCCCTACCCCCTCGAGAAATCAGGCAAAAATTTCAAATTTTAGGTTGATTTCTCGATAAAGGTTCATAAGCTACCCCAAGGGTCCAAAAAGGTTATGGGATGCAAGAATAATGCCAAAATGCAAAAGACAATGCAAAATTAGGTCCAGCTTGGAAAAAGTGATGAAAAAGATAATAAATCCCATTAGAAAGGTTAAATTAGGGAAAAAACCCCAATTTTCTAGCTTAAATAGGTTAAGAGGGGTCATTTTCAATTCATGAGTTCTAGCGGCTTCCAAGCGCAGGACCACCGATATGTGATTCAAAACCTAATTTGAAATTTGAAATTTTGATGCATTTATTAGGCATTAGAATTTAGAATTTGGGGGAATGACTATATAGTGATGCCCAAACTTCAATCGACGATGCCCAAATGATATATAGTGACGCATATGTCTAGGGTGACGCTTCTCTAGATTTAATTTTAGGGTTTCAAATTTTAAATAATGACACGTTTGTATTTGGCGATGCACTTTGCCGATTTGAAAGTTAGGGTTAGGTTAGGCCAAATTCTAAATCATGATGCCATCTTGTCTAGTGATGCATTTTTCAATTTGAAATTTGAAATGTATTAGGCCTCACTGTTTGGATTTTGAATATAGCAACACATTTCTAAACAATGACACATTTGTGATTTCCAAGATAGAAATTCCAAATAAGTTCAAATTTTGATGATTTCCTGAGATCGTGGGATTCATGGGTGTAGGAGGTATTCTCATCATTGATGCCGAGAGAGCACAGGCCCACAATACTGGAGAGATTAGGTGATCTATCTAATTTTCTCTAGGAGCACCTAGGAGAGATCAGATTGTGGTATATGGCATATGCACCTATTGTGAGGACACATTTGGCCATGATGACAGTTTTTTGCAAGAGATGGCATAGCGAGATGTCATCTTTCCACCTTCTAACGAGAGAGGCAACAATGACTTTAGAGGATGTGTGGCAAATATTGTGGTTGCCTATCCATGGTGATCGCGTGATCTACTATCCTGATGCTAGATTGGATGCCTGCTTCAAGGTGATGGAGATGGACCAGATTGCATTGGTTAGATCACAAATAGATTTAGAGACATACAGGGGTCACGTGCCAACATCAGATTGATTGTTGCAACCATTATTTCAAGTTTGATGGCTCCCAACAAATGTGGCCGATTTTAAGTCTAGATTAGGGCTTGGCTTGGCAAGATGATGCTTTACCAAAGGAATATTTTTGCATGGGGGCCCATGATGCTATTCTCCTTATACCATGATTTGAATGATTTTGTGTATTATGATGGGAGATCCCTTGGTGCAGGTGTGACTTTGCTTCATATCTAGGCATGGGAGCACATTGCAGTACTTCGTCTGATTGTACAGATGGCGGACGTGGAGCTAGATGATCCCGTTGCATGGAGATACTGAGGTGCTATCAAACTTAGGCACACATGATAGATTGGGCTCTTGTACTAGCGATGGATGATTGATGATATGACCGTGTTCTGGTGGTTGCCATGGCTTTAGATGCTAGCTTGGTTTGATGATATACAACAACTATACTTCGCTCAACATAACTAATATATGCAGGGTCAAGATCATACCATGATCGAGCATTACCTTCCTGACAGAGTAGCCAGACAGTTTGGCGATGTACAGGATAGGCCCAATGATGCTTATAGGACTATTTTTGATAGAGTTTCTAGTCAGGCTACCACATGGGGACCGACATTTTAGTAGCAGAGGCCATTAAGAGTTTCTACCAGTTGGTTTCCCAGCCCTGGGCATATGATTAGGGTTAGCCCACTGCTCAGACTACTCCCACTTATGATGCTTGGTTTGTCCCTCTGAGGTGACTCACAGATCCTACAGGTGCTCCTCCTAGAGGGAGGCTACGAGGTTGAGGTGTCAGGGGTAGAGGAAAGAGAGGCCAGGATGGATAGATTCTAGGAGCTCCTCCAATGGAACAACGACTTCCACAACAGCCTCCAGTGCTACAATAGCAGCCAATGCCTCCACCACCACCACCACTGGATGCTAGAGATGTACAAATACAACAACTATAGCAGTAGGTGCAGGTTTTGATGGGTGAGCGAGACTAGGCCTGCCAACAGATTTTGGCTTTGACTACTGAGCGAGACCAGGCTTGACAACAGGTGGTTGCTGTGACAATTGATAGGGATGTAGCACCGCAGAGAGTTTAGGCAGTCATAGGTGAGAGAGATCAGGAGTTGGCTCAACGTTATTAGATTGAAAGCCTTATGACATCCACCCATGGTCAGACAATTTTAGCTAGATTGTATAGAGAGGTTGTTATAGAGGCTACGTATTATAGGAAACACTACCACAGGGATGTACCATAGGCATTAATACAACCTAATTTTTCACAGCAGAGCAATGCACCCCCCTGAGTAGACGATCAACCTGAGTGGTAGGCTAGAGAGGGTAATAGCCACCAGGGCTAGCTTTGTGATATACAAACACTTTTTGATTTTTCCCCATTATTTATACTAATATACATTCATGGGCTCCTTTTTGATAGTCTCATGGATTTTGTACTTATTATTGATGTACATACACTGATCCATATTTTGTACCATGACACATTTTTTGATATATATATGATATGGATACAAATGATTTATGTGATGATGTGTTGACTTTATTTCATGTATGGATGATGTATGGATGCATTTTATTTATGCCTATGTGATATGCGATGTTATGATATGGATGGATGCAATGTTATATTATTTTTCATTATCTTTTCATGATATGATGTGGATGAATGATTATGATATGTAGATGTTTATGGATGCAAATGATATGGATGTATTTCCTTTTGTATATTTTCTATGCATGTTTTATGATGATGATGTATGGATGCAAATGTTTATGATATGCAATGATTTAAGATGATTAGAATAACAAATCTATATTATTCATCACAACTCAAATGATAATACAGATTGTATCATGTGATATGCAAATGATTATGAGATGGATGTATGATTATGATATGAGTTGTATGGATGCTAATGGTTTGTGGATGTAGGGTGGATGCATTGATGATGTTTTTGAGTGCCATGATACCAAGTTAGCATGGAGAGAAGATAGAAGAATGAAGAATGAATAACCGTTGTTGATGATGATTGGTTCAAAAGATCCAACAAGTCCTTGATCAATCGAGACTTTATTAGAGATGGTGATGAGGCAACACAATATAATGTAGGATGAAATGCAGGATGGGTGCTCACACTTCGGGATTGGGATTTTCCATCATTCCTTATTGTTTGATATAACACATAAATATGATGCATCAAGGTATTAGGGTAAAAGCACAAAGTTGTGTCACACTTTATAAAGGAAACAACCAGCATTGATTCAACTTTTAAACTTGAATCACTAAAAAGTGGCCTATATGTTTTGAAATTTGAAATGATGTAAACTAGTAAAATATGTATTTTTTAGTATATTTTATGTTTGTATTTAAAAAAAAAATTATTTTAAACTTGTTTTTAATAAATTAACACTATAATTTAGTTGTTGATAAAATGCTGAAAAATGAAGATGCATGAGATGTCAAACTTTTTATAGTAAATTTTATTTTTTTCTTTCAATTTCTTTGTGTATTTATAACTTGAAACTCTAGTGCATGGATATATTTTTTTCCAATTTTGATCAATATATATTTTTAAATAAATATTAAAATGTGCGTGAATAAAAAAATGGTTGTTTCCATGGGACATCAACTTTCATATTAAATATTTATCTAAAATGGAAAAAAAATTATACCTTCTTGAAATAGATTCTTTTATCGAGTGCATCATGTTTTTTTAATAAGTTTTAGTATTTTTCCTTGGCATGGCAATGAACCTAATATTTTGTGTTGATAACCTACTTTTTGTTGGCAAAACAAGGGCAAGCAACTGAGAGGGGGGTGAATCAATTGTCACAGAATTTATACAAATTAAACTTATTCTCAGATCTGATAGATAAACATGAAAGCATAAACCATCACCACATCAAAGCACACATAACACCAAGATTTTTACATGGAAACCTTGTTAAGGGAAAAACCAAGGTGGAGGTTAATCCATAAGATTATACCCTGTTAAAAGTATTACAAATGGGGAATGCATTCAGGCACACTGCCTAGAGCGCACTACTGAAATACAAAAGGCTTACTTCCAAAAGGAAGACTCATTGTCTTATAGTCACATTCATATTACATTCAAAAGATTTTGAACTAAGAAAATAACATCTTCTAATGCCTGATTAGAATTCCGGTTAAACACATAAACACTTTCATCTACTCACTTGTCTTCACACTTTACTTTTTCTTTTGAACTATTAGAACATTAATCACACTTATCACACAACATACATTGCACACCATACTATAAATAGTCGGTCATATATATCTGCAACTAAGGATAACACCAACTACATGTTAGCCCAACAAAATATGAAACGTGTACAAATTGTCAGTCCAAATCAATAAATTTTTTATCAATGCGGACCAAACAATGTCAGAAAAAACATAGTAAGGACCCAAAACAACATCCTCAAATACAAAACACCTTCAAAAATTATGCCTTGAAGATCCACAACACACTACAATCATCCTGTCAGCCATGATTAGGAAAAACCTAAACTCACAAAAGAAAATCACCAATCGCGAGCACAACAATCAATGCGGACGAAGAACACACATAGAGAATGATCTAGAAACATCCACAAGCATCATGAATCACCACAAAAGCATCCACAACAACTCAAATTACTAGAATCACATCATCTTCTTTCAAGAACACCAACTAAAGTAACAGAGCAACTATCAAAACACAGATACTCATAACTTAATCAAATCTTCATGTGAACCTCTAAAACTTCATGTGGATAGAATAGATATACTTGTCAACAAACCATTTAATCCACAACTTCTTATCATCAATATACTGAGCTAGCCACCATACTGAACTTCATTGCATCACTGACAACTTGCAACTTATTTTATTAGAATTTTCTCAATATCCTCGACATATACACCCTTAAAGACATTAATGGAAATAGTGTCAACATCAATGACAACCACATGTAAGCAATATCCAAGAATCTCCCCCTTTGGCATTGATGGCAACACATGATGTGAAAAAACACCATCAATGATACTTTCTCTTAGCACTTTCTCCCCCTTAGATTTTAACTCTTTTCTCCTTAACTCTTTTGCAGTTTTTCACATGACTCTTCTCCCCCTTTGAAATCAATGACAAAGGTACACATTATCTTTCTCCACACAAGCTTTGAACCAAATTTTTGAACATTTGACTACTCCCCCTAAGTAACATCCACCACAACATTAATCTAGATCACAAGAGATGACTATGAAATGCACAGACTAATGCAAGTCAATACATCTTAATTCTAATTAGGAGGGGTAATCACCCCTAGCTTCCCTCTGAGATACTCAAAAGTATCCTTAAATCCAAGCTTCAACAAATTCTTGTCCAATTTGGCATACCATGTTCTTGGGGCTTGCTTAAGTCTAAACAATGCTTTCTTCAACCAATAAACCATATCTCCCTAATCAGTCAATTGAAATCCATCAGGTTGCTCAATATATACTTCTTCTTCCAGTTCACCATTTAGAAATGTTGACTTGACACCCATTTGATAAACCTTGAATTTTTTGTAAGCAACATAAGCAATAAATAGTCTCACAAATTCAATCCTAGCAATAGGAGCAAAATTTTCTTCAAAGTCAATTCCTTCCATATGAGAATATCCTTTACACACAAGTCTTGCTTTGTTTCTAACAAATTCACCTTTTTCATTCAGTTTGTTTTGAAAAACCCATTTAGTTTCAATTACATTTTTGTCCTTAGGTTTAGGAACAAGAATCCATGTATCATTCTTCTCAATTTTCATTAGTTCTTCTTTCATTTCTTCCACCCAATGTTCATCTTTGCATGCTTCATTGACACTATTAGGCTTAGTCTTTGAGATTAAACAATATTCTTCTATAATTCTTCTCCTAGGTTGAACACCTTTGTTCTTATCACCTATAATCTAATATTTTGAATGATTTAGTCTTACATACCTTGGAGTCTTAGGGTATTCTTGAACTTCAGGCTCTTTTGATCTCACTTATGCACTTTCACTAGTTTCTTCCTTTTGATTTTCCAGATTCACCAGAATGATCTAAACTTGATTTAGAGTCTAAACTTTCTTTCCTTTATCTGAACTATCATTTTGATCATCTAAATCATATCTGTAGGTTCTAAATGGTCTAATTGTGTTTTCATCAACCTTGACATTAGCACTTTCAATTACTTTCCTCAATCTCTTATTGTAGCACCAGTAGGCTTTACTTTTAGTAGAATAACCAAGAAAGATTCCTTCATCACTTCTAGCATCAAACTTTCCTATATCTTCATCTTTTTTGATATAGCATTTACTCCCAAAGATTTTGAAGTATCTAAGAATAGGATTATGACCAAACCATAGCTCATAAGGAGTCTTACCGGTATCACCTTTGACATGTACCCGATTGAGAGTGTAAATGATACTACTCATAACTTCTCTCCAGTAGATATGCAAAAAATTTCCTTCCAGCATCATGGTCCTAACAACTTCTTGAATTGTCTTGTTCTTCTTTTCCACAACTCCATTTTGTTGAGGGGTTTACAGGGAAAATAATTGTCTCTTTATCCCATGCTTTTCACAAAAATAATTAAACTCATAGGAAGTGAATTCACCACCTCTATTTGATGTCAGACATTTAATCTTTAGGCCTATCTATGTCTCAACCATAGCCTTAAAAATCTTGAATTTCTCTAGAGCTTCAAATTTTTCCCTTAAGAAAGTAACCCACATCAATCTAGAATAATTATTAATAAGTAACATGAAATACCTATCTCCTTGTAAAATTCTGACTCTAGAAGGACCACACAAATCAATATGCACAAGCTCCAACACTTCATTCAAACAATGTTGTTTTCTCTGGAATGAAACTCTAGTTTGCTTCCCTAACTAACATTCCTTGCATATAGCATTAGTAGGCTTTATCAACTTAGGAAGATCTCTCACTGCCTGAGTAGAACTTATCTTGATAATATTGTCAAAGTTTACATGACACAATCTCCTGTCGCCGCCAACTTTCATCAGCAGGCAATCGGACAACTTTTACTAGTAGCACTTAGATGAGAATATTACCTTTTGTTTTGTACCCAAAATGTAATCACATTTTTGAACTCCCCCAATATTCTACACTTTCCATCCTTGATTTAAGATTATCCTTGTCGACCATCGTCCAACACTTGGGGTATGCTTCCAATCCTTTTACATATAGAACATCATTAGTATTATGCTTACCATCAAGAGAAATGGATCCTCTGCCAAGTAAGTTACACTAGCTTTGTCATCACCAAATCTTACAACACCACCATCATACTTTTTCAAGCTCACAAATTTTCTTTTATCACTTGTCATGTGATGAGAGCATCCACTGTTAATCACCCATTCATATTTTTCTTCAACTGCAGCATTTAGAGCTTTCTCCACATTTATGCAACTAGAAGATTCAATAGGTACTTGATCATTTTCCTTGATAGTAATAAATACCCATTCATCCTCACTTAAATTCCCTTTATCAAATTCATCATCTGTCACACCTTCATCAGTAGCATAATAACACTTTCTTTGGAATCTAGGCTTGTTAGGTTTTGGATTAGGAACTCTTTCCGTACACCTTGAGGAAAAATGACCTATCTTATTACAAAGGAAAACTTGTTTAAGAGGAAATTTCCCTTTATACTTACCTTCTCCTCTGGCTACCGTCTTGACAATAAGTGCTTCAAGATCATCTATTTTTCTCTCTTCTTCTTCAATCTCTCTCATTTCCTACTCATACTTGGACATTTTCTAGAGGAACTTCTCCTAGATCATGTCTGTACTTATCTTTTCCAGAGATAGTAGTTTTGAATGTAGATTCTATCTTAGGAAGAGATTCACCAAACTTACTTAACTCAAAAGTAGTAACCTTACCAATCAACACATCTCTAGTTACATTTGTCACATTCCAAATCTCCTTAATAGCAGTAGCTTTATGTTTGTATGTAGCAAGCAAGGATCTGAGCACTTTAGCAACAATCTACGATTCTTCCAATGTTCCACCAACACATTTGATACTACCTTTTAAAGTTCATTCACTCTCTACATAAAAGTGATGTTCTCATCTTCACCCATTCTCAACATTTCATATTTCCCTTTTTTGGTTGGCTTGGCCAGCAATCTTCACGCATGGGTATCACTGCGTACAAGTTTCGAATTTTTTTTCCAGGATCTTATGGCAGTCTTAAAGCTCATTACATTTTTTCATCTCCGAATCATTCAAAGCACTCAACAATGCTTCCTTAGCCTTGATATTGTACTGGCTTCCTTAATCACACAGTAGTAGAAGGACCATTATGTGGGATGATATACCTATTCTTTGTAATTGTCGATGGGTTCACCAATGCATCTCAGGATGACACTCCATTTCAAATTCCCTGAGAATAATTAGTTCCATCAAATCTCAAGCTATCATTCTTACATGTCACCATCCCAAATCACCTCAAGTGGTCAAAGCTTCTTTAAGAGGAACACCTTTCTGATACCAATTGTTGGAAACACAAGGGTAAAAAAAAGGCAATTTGAGGCGGGGGGGTGAATCAGTTGTCACATAAATTATACAAATTAAATTTATTCTCATATTTGATAGATAAACATGAAACCATAAACCATCACCACATCAAAACACACAACACCAAATTTTTTATGTGGAAACCCTATTAGGGGAAAAACCATGGTGGAGGTTAATCCACAGAATTATACCCTGTTAAAATTATTAAAAATGGGGAATGCACATGCATTCAGGCACATTGCCTAGAGCACACTGCTCAAATACAAAAGGATTATTTCCCAAAGGAAGACTCACTGTCTTACAGTCACATTTAGATTACATTAGGAAGATTTTGAACTGATAAAATAACATCTTCTAATGCCTGATTACAGTTTTAGTTAAGCACATAAATACTTTCATCTACTCCTCTTCTTAGCACTTTACTTCTACTTTAGAAAGATAAGAGACATTATTTCACATAGCACACAACCTTACATCACACACCATATCATCAAATGGTATAAACAATTGATCATATATATCTGCAACTAAGGATAACATCAACTACATGTCAGCCCAACAACATATGAAATGTGTACAAAATTTTGGCCCAAATCAATAAAAAATGTATCAATGCAGACCAAACAATGTTGGCCAAAACATAGTAAGGACCCAAAACAACATCCTCAAATATGAAACACCTTCAAAAATTATGTCTCGAAGATCCACAACACACTACAATCACCTTGTCGGCCATGATCATGAAAAACATGAACTCATAGAAGAAAATCACCAATCATGAGAACAATGATAAATGTGAACCAATAACAAAGATAGAGCACAATATAGAAACATCCACAAGCATCATGAATCATCATAGAGCATCCTTAACAAATCAAATTTACTATAATCACATCATCTTCTTTTCAGAACACCAACTAAAGCAACAAAACAACTATCAGAACATAGATACTTATAACTCAATCAAATCTTCATGCAAACCTCTAAAACTCTATGAGGATAAACTAGATATACTTGTCAACAAACCCTTTAATCTGCAACCTCTTATCACCAATAGACTAAGCTAGCCACCATACTAAACTTCATTGCATCATTGACAGCACGCAGCTTATTCTATTACAATTTTCTTAATATCCTCAACATATATACAACCTTAAGACAGTGATGGCAACAATGGTGTGACATCAATGACAACCACATATTAACCCAATATCCAACACTTTTAGTAAAATAAAATAAAATATAAATAATAATTAAGCTATTAAAATAAATATATTTTGAAAACTACATATGGATCTACAAAGGGTACTTTATATTTCTTAAAATATGTTATTTACATTAGTGGGAGTTATTGAAACTTCAATTTTTCCAAATAATTTTTTTTTTTTTTTAAATTGGAATCAAAGTGGTGCTCCATATATTTTTAGCCAATAGTTTTAGTTAAAAAAGTTGTGGAGGTATCTAACTTAGCTAGAATGAATCTTACTAGATCATATGTTTGTCCAAAATTAATTTTTAGTTAGAAATACTTAAATTTAGTTGTACTGATATGTTGGTTGAAAGTGTGACACAACTTTGTGCTTTTACCCATTGATAACTAGGACGACGTTGTATCTAGTGTAATGGACTCTAACTCGACAAACAAATAGGATAGTTCTTGTTCACACCTCGACATACAAAAACCTTGTTGGAATGTAAGGTAGAAGCTTAGAACATATTGGACCAAAGCATACACAATAGTCAAAAACATACCCCAAATGACCTTCCTACACACAACTAAGCAAGTATACGCCAAGATTATTTTACAAGAGTATCCACAAGAACAACAAATGAAAGATAATGATCGATGCCCCATTCCTTTCTCTCCAAATCATTTTAGATAGACATCATCGAGAGGTCCTTGGAATGGGTCATTAAGATAAATCATAAGAAAAGATCAAAGAAAAACAATCAATCTTATCCATAGCTCTTGCCTAGTTTAAGTTTAGCTTAATCACAGGAAGGATACATCCTAGGACATGTTGATCAGAAGGTTGTTTGATGTTAGGATAAGGATTCTAAAATGAGCTATTTCTATAAACTTCATTGACTCATTTATCTATGATTTTGACTTTAGATTTTGACTTTAGGGTTCGTACTTTATGACTTGTTGTGTTTGTTTTCTACTTGTTTTTCCAAAGGGTGAAGGTGACGATCGTTTATTATGGGTGAAGTTTTATTGCAGGTGAAAGTGATATGGGAAGGATGGGATTTGGATTTTCTAGAATATTTGAATGTTTAAGGTTTTTTTGAAATGTTTTGAGGTTGTTTTTGGTCTTTTTTGAAATTTTATATAGATGTTTATGTTTTTTCAATTTTTTGAGGTTGTTTAGGGTTTTCTAAATATTTGAGGCTTTTTAGGTCTTTAGAACATTTTGTATTTTTTTTGGATGTTTTTGGGATTTTCTGAGTTTTATGATGTTTTTGGTTTTTTTTTTAGAGTTATTTGGATGTTTTGGGATTTTTTGAATTTTTGAGTTTCAACCAACAAATTAACCTAAAAACCTATCCTAGGGGCCTCGGGGGCTGATCAAAGATTATCCTTGCCTACATTATACACAAAGAGACCATGTAGTTCAATTGAGTCAACTCACTTACAAGATGAAGGATGACAACTAATTACAACATACTGCTAAAGGACTGACCTAGGGTGTCTCAGGGGCACATTAGTGATGGCCTTGCCTACGTTCAAGCTCAAAGACAATGTAGTTCGAAAAGGGACATTGTTTTTTGGATTTTTCGATGTCCTACCTTTTTATGGTTTTTGATGTTTTATGAATGTTTTGAATCTTTCCTTTACAATTTTCTGAATGTTTTTTTGATTTTGGCTGTAAAGGATTTTGCAATTTTTTTGGATTTTCTTGATAAGATTTTATGAATGTTTTTGGTGTTTTCTGATAAGATGTCCCATGACCTCAAGATATACAAGAACCCAATTGTGACACAAGAAATTTCCCCCAGTGTAATATGTTAGCCTACTTCAATAAATACAGGACAAATTGACCTTGAGAATATGCCAAGTAGTGCTAAAGAGTTCATGATACCTTATAGTGACAAGCCATGATAAGGACATGGATGGGGGATGAATGGTGATGCAAAGAAAGATAGGTCAAAAGAGCCAAAGAATAGATGGAGATACCTTATTTACGCAAGGTTCCTGTTTGCCAGGTTTTCACCAAGGCACTTGCCCAAAGCACCACTAAAGTGGTTTTCACTAGAGAACAATTTTTTTTTCTTTACTTTTTTCAATCCTTTTTCTCTTTTTTTTTGGATTTTGATCATATTTATGATTTTTTTTATATTTTATGATTTACACCCTTTATGTTTAGGCATAAATTTTTTTGAGTTGCGAGTTGTTTATTGGCTCCTGCAAGGGTTCACCTTTAGGGGTTGATAGTTGGTATTCTCCTGATCTATAACTCGTTGAGATGACAAAGGAATCCAACCAAAATTTCTTCCTTTGTTCTCTTGAACTGGTTCTTCTGATTTTTCTTTAAGACAAGATCGCCTACCTAGAATGATTGACATTTTATTTTATTTTTAAGGCTCCATTTCAGTCAGTTTTGATAAACTTGTAAGTGATTAAGGGCGTCAAGACGAAATTCATCTAGGAATTCTAGCTCATTCCGTCAAGACACTTTGTACTCTTCCTCAGTTATCAGATTCTTCAGTGACACTCACAATGATGGGAGCTCAACCTCAATAGGAAATATGGATTTTGATCTATAGACAAGGGAGAAAGGGGTTGCTCTTGTAGGTGTGTAGATACTAGTTCGATAAGCCCAAAGAGCATGATTTAGCTATAGATGCCAGTCACAACCAACTTCATTAACTATTTTCTTTAGGATTTTCAAGATAGCTTTGTCCCTTGCTTCTGCTTGGCCATTTCCTTAGGGACAGTATAGTGTAGAGAATCAGTGTTGGATATTGAATCTTTGGCACAACTCTTTCACATCTTGATTCTTGAATGAGGTTCCATTGTATGAGATGAGGGTTTGTGGTACACCATAACAGAAAATTAGGTAATTCAGGATAAATTTGGCTATCTACTTCCTCGTTATGTAGGTCATAGGAATGGCTTCAACCCACTTAGTAAAGTACTTGGTGGCTGTTATGATGAACTTATGGTCATTGGATGAAGTTGGAGTGATTTTTCCTATGAGGTCAAGTCCCCATTGCAAAAAGGCCATGGTGTAATAATTGGTTGTAACTCTCGAGCTGGAGCATGAATCAAATCCCCATGATGTTGACACTAGATGCATTTCCGTACACACTGATGAGCTTCTTTTTCCATGGTTGGCAGTTAATACCCTATCCTCAATAGTTTCTTAGATAATGTCATACCACTAGAATGGGATCCACATATCCCATCGTGTAATTTTGTTAAGGCAGTTAAGACTTCCCCTTGGTTAATACATCGTAGTAATGTCCCTTCGATGCTTTGATGGTAAAGGGTATCACCTAGGATCACAAATTGGGATGCCTTTTTTACAAAGGTCTTTTTAAGGTTCGGGGTGATGTCTGATGGAAGTGTTCCTTTGTTAAGGTAAGTAAAGATGTCATGGTACCAAGGGGATCCAGGACCAACAATGACACATGCAAATTTAGATTTTAGGATTTTGAAAGTTGGTATGAGAAGTTGTTCTACCAAGAATTCACATTGAATAATGTTGTTTGGCATGTCTAGTAGTGATCCATTTGTTGCCATGGCATCTGCTACTCTATTTTTCATGCGAGGAATCTACTCAAAAGTTATGTATATAAGAAGATCTTTGAGATTCTCCACCATCTTCTTGTAAAGAGTGAGCTTGTCATCTTTGGTTTGATAGTCATCATTGACTTGGTTGATAACCAGCTGTGAGTCTCCATAGACTTTCATCTCTTGTAATTGCCATTGAACTACTATCCTTAGACCTGTGATCAAGGCTTCATACTAAAAAATGTTATTAGTAAATGGGAATGATAGCCTATAAGACTTTTGGATGCAATCACCTTAGGGAGTGATGAAAAGAATGTCAGCTCTTGATCCATGTTGGGTGAATGATCCATCAAAGTACATCTTCCACTAAGTTGTGAGATTAATAAGGAACACAAATTCATTAGGGAACTCAAATATTAAAGGGTTGTTATCATAAATGGGTGCTTCTGCTAATTGGTCTACAATCACTTGTCCTTTGATTGCCTTGCAATCTACATACTCTATGTCAAACTCTATCAAGATCATTACCCATTTGGCCATTTGTCCCATGAGGGTTGCTTTGTATAACAAATATTTTAATGAATCAATCTTTGCAATAAGCTTGATTTGGTGTGACAACATTTAATTCCCAAACTTTTGTGAAGAAAAAACTACCGCTAGGCATGCTTTCTCAATGGGTGAATAGTTCATCTCATAGCCTACCAAGATTCTGCTGATGTAGTATATGGCTCTTTCCTTTGTATTTTCACCATGTTGTGCTAAAATAGCTCCTAGTGATGCTAGTGTTGCTTAGATGTATAGGATCAGTGGCTTGTTTGGTATCACGGCATGAGCACTGGAGGTATTCGTAGATAATCCTTGATTTTCTCGAAAGATTTATCACATTTCTCATCCCATTTGTAGGTTATCCCTTTATGGAGAATATGTGAAAAGGGGTGAGTCTTATCTCATAGTTGAGCTATGAAGCTTCTGATGGACTGCAACCTTCCTTGTAATCCTCTCATTTGTTTCAATGCTTATGGAGGTTCCATGTCTAGGATGGATTTTCCTTTGCTATATCAATTTCTATCCCTCTTTGTGAAATGATGAAGCCAAGAAGTTTCCCTGATGTGACCCCGAACACACACTTTTTTGGATTTAGTTGTACCTTGTATTCTTCCATCCTATTAAAGATAGGTCCTAAGACTTGCATGTGCTCATTTCTCTTCTTTTATTTTTCCAAAATATCATCCACATAATCTTCAACTATATTGTGGACCATGTCGTGAGAGATAAGGGTTATTGCTCTTTGATAGGTAGCTCCTGTATTCTTCAATCCAAATAGAATCACATTCCAGCAGTAGGTTCCCCATGGACAAGTAAAGAAAGTTTTATGTTGATCCTCTTTGGTGTTTATGATTTGGTTGTAGCTTGAAAATCCATCCATGAGTGACAACATTTCATGCCCAACTGTTAAATCCATAATGAGATCAATGTTGGGAAGAGGGAAATCATCCTTTGGACATGCCTTGTTTAGATCTCTCAAATCAGTGCATATTCTAATGCCCCAGTGGATTTTGAGACTGGTACCAAGTTTGAAACCCACTTAGGATAATCTATCGGTCAGATGAATCCAACATCAAGAAGCTTTTGTAGTTCTATTTTAACCAAGAGTGTTATTTGAGGGTGCATCTTCCTTAATTTTTGCTTGACTAGTTTGGCATTAGGATAACTTGCTAAGTGATGTACAACCACTTCTGGATCAAGGCATGGCATATATGTGTATGACCATGCAAATTTAGCTATTCTCTCTTTAAGGAATGTTACAAGGTTCTTTTGTTCTTCGTCTAATAAGGATACATCATAGAAGGTGATCTTAGGCTCTTTTTTTGTTCCCACATTAACTGGTGTAGCCTTTTTTGCTAGTATCGATGACTTCTCTAGATACATTGCACTAAGAGGGAGATTGAATCCCTCATCCTTGGGAACCTCAAGAAGGTTTTCATTGTTGGATAGATCCTTTGTTTTTACTATTTTGGAATTAGAGAGTGCCACCAGGTGGTTGTCACTCAAGGATCTGCATGTTAATTGCATTTCATTTATTTTGTGACTGAAAGATTCAATCGTCTCCCCATAGTATGCCCATGTATCGAGCTCTATGTTGAAGCCCGCTTTGTGATTTTCCCATGATAAGTTGTCTCAGATTCCTATAAATTCTAAGATCACTTCATCATATTCAAATAAATCTAGAACCGGTGGTCCTTGTTGTTCCATGTCAATGAGTTGCAGGTATACTAGGCATATTTCAGTTAGTTGATTGTTTGAGACAAAGGATGTTATGGATATCATGAAGAGGGTGTTGTTCTCAAATAGTTCAGCAACATCAAGAGGGTAGTCATCTAAGGTAGTATCACATGATGTAGGTGACCAAGAGGAAGCCTCAACTCATTTAGCAACAATACCTTTTCCAATAAGTGTAACCTTGCTAGTAATACAACCTAAGCCAATATTTTTTAGTCATTTCTCATAAACGATGGGTTCTAGTAAACCGTTGTCATTTTTTCCTTTCTTCTCATTATTGTTATATCCCACAATCTACATTATTTGTAGGCCTTTGTTGTCATCTTCCATGGGAAGAACAGGAATAGGTCATTCATCTTGATAGAGGATTTTAGAGATATCTTGCTCATGGACGTCTTCTTGATTCAAATCTCCCCATTTGGTTAAGGTAGTAGTTGCCATCTTGATTGTTTCTGGATCTTTGGTGCTAGACATAGGTTTCCTGTGTGTTTGAGGAGAAATCAATAACTCTCCTAAAACAAAAGTGTCTTTCAATATTTTGTATCTTCCACAACTGTCATTTTGAATTACTTTTGACATTGGGTATGCTTTTAACAATTAGTACTTGTGATGTTGAGGTAGAGGCTAGAGATGATGGGTCAACAAATGAGCTTGATGGTGTAGCTCCTTCATCATTTTTGGATATTTGTGGGATCTTATAAAACTTGGCTTCAAGGCTCTTGCAGTAGTAGAAAGGCTCAAGATCTCCATGGATAGTGATTTCTTTTCCCTCAAAAGGAAACTTTACACATTGATGATAGGTTGAGGCTACAACTTTCAAAGCATGGATCCAAGGTCGACCAAGCAAAATGTTATAGGGAAGATCAAGATCAAGTACTTGGAATGTGGTTTTTGCAATAAGAGGTCCCACTTGGATAGGGAGTGCTCTAAGTCCTTGTGATACTCGTTCTTGTTTGTCGTATGCTCTAATGGTGGTAATCTTTTTCTTCTCAATAGTATCTTTTGAATAGCCTAGATGCTTGATCAACTAGAGGGTACAAATGTTTAGACCAGTACCTCCATCTACCAAGACTCTTTTGAGCTTGTTTTTATGGATGACAACCTCAAGGTGTAAAGAATGGTTATGAGATAGTTGTGATGGTAAATCTTGTTCAAAGAAGGTGAGAAGATGGCTAGTGATATGCCCTACCATAGCTTGAAACTGATTGGTATCAATGTTCTTAGGAACATATGACTCAGACAAGGATTTTTCCAGTATTTCCCTATGTGTAGGAGATAACTTCAGAAGTTCAAAAATTGATATCTAAGTGGGGGTCTGTTTAAGCTTATCTACAAGATTGTACTTGCTATGATTAGATGTGGGAAAAGTTGGTTGTGTCCTAGATTGAGCTGGGACAACTCCTTGAATGGTTATTTTGCCACATTGTGTGGTGACTTCACATTTCATACTAGCTCCTTCGATGGTGAAAACAGTGATAACGCTATCATAGGAGGCAACTACATTGGAATAGGTATGCTAAACATTGGTGTAATATTTAGCTTTTCCATTGTTGTTAGCTTTGTTATGATCAGGCATAAGGTTCTTGTATATCTTGAGATCCTGGTTTCTAGTTGGTACCTCAATAGATATGGTATCATTCTTTATGATATCTTGGATGATATTATTGAGTTTCATGTAATTTTTTGTTTTATGTCCTTTGATTTTATGAAAGCCATAGAGATCACGTACGTTGTACAAGGATGGATTTTCTTGTGGTTCGTGGTAGTTTTCAAAGTTAGGAAGTGTTATCAAATTTGAGTCTACCAATTTCTTCATGATTGTCTCAATGGGTTCTGATAACAGTGTGTACTTGCATTTGGGATAGTTGTTCCTATTATCGGTTTGCCTTGGTTGCATGTTGGTGTTATTGATTTGATTATTTTGAGGTGGTACCATTTTTTGCATAGTTGGTTGGATGTTAGCAACTTGATTATTGTTGGGTCTAAGAGCACTTATGATGACCTTAGCATCTAGTACACTGTCGTTTGTTACATTTTTGTTCTTAGCCCATACATGTGGTTTCTCATTTGAACTAGTTGAAGCATAGTTGTCTTTGTAAGCTTGAGTGTTTCCTTGTGAGATTAAAGCTCTTTCAATGTTAAGGGCTCTTGGAACAAGCTTGTCATAGGATGTGATGCATTACATTTTCGAGTGTAATGATAGATTTGGTGCAAGGTTGGCTATGATGATTCCTACTTTTTGTTCATCAGGAAGAGGCCACTTGCTTTTACTAGCTCTTTGTCTCCATCGTTGTAATAAATTTGTGAAGGTTTCCCCTAGATTTTGTTTGAGAGTATATAACTCTTCTAGACTAATGTCCATGTAAATATTGAAGGAGAAGTGATGAATGAATTTGTCAGTGATTTCTTGAAAAAAATTGATATCAGGAGGCAAACGAGAGAACCAATCCATGGAAATACCTGTTAAACTTCGAGGGAAGAGGTGCATTAGATATGGGTCATTGTAAGCCACTTCCATGCACATGAAATTGAATTCTTTGATATGGTTGACAAGACTTCCTCTTCCTTTGTAATTTTCAAACTTGGGGATTTCAAAACTAGGAGGGAATGGTACCATTGCTATGTTTCGATCAAATGGTTAAGGACACAAGTCATGTGTATGAGGTTTCATTATCTTTTCCATGAGAAGGCCATGCATTTCTTATTAGAGTACTTTTAACTATGATGCGAGATCGTCTTTTGGATTAGGTGGAGGAACATATGATGCGATGAGAGATGATTTATATGGGGTGTATGAAGGTGTGAGATTTTGTGAAAGTGATGAATATGTTCCTGATGTGCTTGGATTGATGATGTTCATATAAGGAAAAAAGGATCCTTGTGCTATTTTTGGGCGTACTGTTGAGCTAGTAAGGCTTGCTATTGAACTTGCTATTGTTGTTGCACCACTAGGGATTCTTGTTGGGTCTACTATTGTTATTGTGCTAATAAAGCTGCTTGTTGTGCTTGTTTCTATTGTGCGATTGTTGTGTTACTAAAGCTACTTTCTGAGCTTGTTGGGTAATGATCGCTTGTTGTTGTTGCTATTGATGTTGTGCTAAGGCTACTTGTTGAGCTTGATGTAGTTGTTGTACTAGGGCTGCTTGATGAGCTTGTTGTTGTTGGGATAATGCTACTTGTTGAGCTACTAAGGTTGCTTATTGTGCTTTTTGTTGTTGTACGACTTGTTGATAATTTTTTTGTACTTGTTTTAGAGCTAGGGCATGTGCTTGCAATGTGGGATCAGGTGGTTGCTAAGACATCTATGAAGGATTAGGTATATTAATGTTTTTCAGTGGTTAATGGATTGGTAGTGAAAGGTGGAGGATTCCCTTGGTTTAAAATTCCTTGTAAGATAGTGGATTGAGGTGGAGGAATGTATGTTTGAGGTCCTAATTGATTTGGTATAAAAAAGGGAGCTATTGGAAAGGATGATGTCATTAAATTTTGCAATGGAATTGAAACACTAGGACCTTTAGTCCATTGATTGAAAATATTCCCTTGTCCTATGTTTGGAGGATTGCTTTGTGTAAAATATGTAAAAAAAGGAATCGTGATCAAGGTACTCCTAGGATTGATAGAACTTGTAACCAAGGGATTTATTTTTCATGGATTGATAGAAGATGATATGAAATGGTAGATGGAATCGATGAAGCCACCGAAGGGTTGGATAAAGACTTCCCTAGTTTCATTAAGGATTGATTTTGTGATATGGTATTGACATGCCCTTGTGTGCTACTTTGATATTTTTGGTTTGTATTGCTCTGCATGATGGTAGGTACACTTGTGGTACTCATAGGTGTGGATGAAGAAGGGTTTCCTTGAAATGTCGAAGTGGTGGTAGAATAGTTAAGTTCAAGCGGAGTATCTAGTTGTTTTGGATCTTTGGGAATGGGAGGAGCACCAAAGGTAGGTGTCCAAATGGTAGTGGGAGGTGGAGTATTCGTTTCAAGAGTACCCACAAGTGTATTACTTTCAAGTGGTAAGGTGTGACCAAAATCTTTAGCAAGGTTGGTTGCAAGAATAGGTACGTAAGTTTGACTTATCCCTTATGATGAAGTTGTGAAATCCTGTGTGAAACTTTGTGCTACAAATGTTGGGGAGATAGGAGCTACACTTTCAAAAAGTTGATGTTCTAAAAGTTCTTCCTGAGTGAGACCAAATGGGTTGTTGGTGACACCTTCAATTTCATATTGTCCTAAAGGAGATGATGGTTGTTGCGATGGTGTAACATGACTTCTAGGATCAAATTTTAAAGGATTTGGATCACTTGAGGTAAATGTAACATTTTCTTTTTCCATGATTCTCTTGTGTTGTGATCATGTATTTTCCATACATTTGGTGTCAGCTATGGGAGAGTTGTGTTGAATTTTTTATTGTTTGAACTCTCTAGTTGACTCAAACCTAGGTAAAAGGGAAACTCTAAGTCTTTTGGGAGCAATGATGATAATTTGGGATGAAAAGATGGGTGATGTGGGAAGTGATCCTTGCAAGCATTTTGGGACAACACTTTTGAATTAAGTTTGATGTTTTGATGTTGGGATAAAGGTTGTTAATGGACTTAGAAATATTTAGGGTAGACTTGTGACCTTCAAGATAAACTAGTTCAAAGGTGATAACTATCTCAACTAAGCACATGGAAAAGGATACATTTCACATACAAAGTAGCTAAGGTAGCAATTTGGTTTGATGTTTTAAGTCCCAAAGCGTTCGTGTATTTGAAATTTTGCAAAGATAGATGAGGTGAAGGATGAAATGTGATGAAGGGGTGAATGAAATGTTGGACCCAATGTTGACCTAAAGTGAACCTTTTGTTTTGACAAAACCACGGTAGTGAGAATGATGCTAGATCCCTAAAATGTTCAAATCTTAAAGAATGAATGATTTTTAGAAAACTTGTTGATATTCAAAAATTTGAATGTTTTGGCTCATGAAGAACATGTATAGGTCAGGATTTATTCTTATAGTGCATTCATAAAGGGTTATCAACAATTTGTTTCTATTTTCGTAGAGTGCCTTAATGCAGTTGTTGATTGCTTTTGCACTACAATGTCTAAGTTTATGGTGATGACCAGTTGAATTTTGTTTAGGGATCTTTACTTTGCATGAGATCATTTGGTAAAGTGAGCTTTTGTTTTGATAAGATCAAGGTAGCGAGGATGAAGCTAGACCCCTAAAATGTTTGAGTTCTAGAAAACAAGAGGAATGATGGGAATGTTCAAACCTGTTCTAGCTCTTCTAGCCTAGGCATACAAAATTCTCAACAAAGTGTAATGGTTGCGGTAAAAGATTGAAGCCCACTTTTGACCATACTTTGTTCTACAATTCCTATGTCTGAAATTGCGGGTTGGAGAGTTTCTTCTACGGAGTTTGAATTTTTGGTGAATCATTTAAAGGAGTTGGGTATCATGAAAAAGACCAAGGATTTTGACTCCAAAAGAATGCAAACAATTCTAGACTATACCTTGAAGTGTGTCTATAAAAGTTTGCTACCAACTTGTTTGTATTTTTGTGAACTGCTCGAAGGTGTTTCTTAAGAGCTTTTGGAGTGAGATGCCTAAGTCTAAAATGAGGACTGGTAGACTTTGGCTTAGGAATCCTATTTTTTCTTGAGATCATGTGAGAACAGTTTAAGCCTATGGAAGAAAGGGAGATATTTATTGCCATGCAGGTGGTGGTAATAGGGGCCTTCCAGCCTCAATATCAGTGTGTTCGCCTTCTTCCTCTAAAATGGTTGTTGCATTTCTACATTGTGAGTTTGTTTCCTTGTTTTCAAAAATAAAGGTTCTCAAACTGCTAATGAGATCTGTTTGTTCACCATTTATGAGATCAAAGTTTTGCTGGATTATGGCACTTGGAAGATCAGGTTGTTCAACAAGAGCAATCAGTCTCCAAATAGTCATGTGGGGTTCATTTTTCAATTTATCTTTGCTTAAGTGAATTGATTTTACCACAAACACTTGTCTTTTGATTATGTTTTCAAACTAGATGTTTATGTCAAAAACATCACAATTTCCATTTCATGAAAATCATGATATTAAAGCCACAATTGCCTATGTTATCTTTGGTAAATATGGGTTTGAGATTAATGTCAAGATATTAAGAAATCGCTAAGGATAAATCCTTAGGACAAGTAGTAATATCAAGGCTAACTCAAGAAGTCCACATTTAAGCCAAAGTGTTTGAAATTTTGGATAGTGAATGTTTGTTTTTGGATCATTTTGAAATAAAGCAAAGTGTTAAACTAACTCACAAGCATTACAACCCTAGGATAGAAATGGCTATATTTTTTGTATTTCCACTTGGATTTCTCTAGCTGCGCTTATACAGAGTGGATGATTAGAAGCTTGACCACACTGGCTCCCCTCCATGACACTCACTTCTATGAGTCAACCAAGTTTTAATTTCTCATGAATCTCCCATGAAAAACTTTTCATCTCTACTAAGAACCACAAATATGTGGGATGGCTTCAGAGGTTTGACCTCCAGACATCAACAAATATTAGGTATTTTTAGCTACTACATAAAGGTTCATAATAAGGGCATCTAGTTTAGGGGGTGCAATGATAAAATCCTTGTGAGAGGTCTCCCAACCATTAGAAAAAGGGATTTAAACATCATAAAGATACTGGGGGAGAGCCATCATGCACCACTTCCCATTGATTATGATTTTCATCGAAACCACAAATTTATATAGCAATTTGGAAGAGCTTGGCTTATACTCATTACC
Organism: Sequoia sempervirens; assembly: GCA_007258455.2. Taxonomy (NCBI): domain Eukaryota; kingdom Viridiplantae; phylum Streptophyta; class Pinopsida; order Cupressales; family Cupressaceae; genus Sequoia; species Sequoia sempervirens. The sequence goes on along the minus strand of VDFB02049217.1, from coordinate 91,912,083 downwards.
ACTTGGGTCATTCCCTTGGGGTGAGTACTTTTTCCCACCAAGGTAGGCCCTCTAAAGTTGAATAATAGCGAGTAAGTACATCCATAGTTCAATCATCTTTGTTTGCATGCACAATGAGAGAACACACACTATGCCTTTTCTCACACTAGCATGGTTGTTCAATTTTAAATCCAAATTGAAAGATGGAGGTGACTTTAAAAAGTGTTAGAGAATGTTTTTATTTCTCAAGATCGCCAAATGCCATGAGAGAATTGTATACACATTCACTAGCAATTTTGAAAGCCATAAAACAAAACAAACAGTTGTCAATTTTGTCCTTCAAAGCAATAATGAGTTAATTTTAAGCACCAATTGAAGGATAAGTTTTCCTTGTTCAATTTTAAGTCCAACTGAAATATGTGATGTGAGGGTTCATTTTTAGCCAACTTTGAACATTTATTTTAAACCCATTGGAAAACTAGTGCATTGCCTAAAACTGAAAGTAAAAAAGCTGAAATTGGGTTATAATTGCCCCAAAGCGTTGAACACTAGTTACAATTATAGAATGTTTAGATAAAAGAGGTCTTCAATTTCGCTCCATGCCTTAAATCCTACAAAAAATTGTTAGTGTAATAATGAAAACACAATCAAACATCGATCAATGATCAGATAATCAAAAGAAATTAAGTCACATATTGAAAAACAAACATGACTTGTTTCTTACCGTTGTTGAGCGTAGCTAAGCACGATGGTGTCACAATTTTAAAGTTGGGCATCACTCTAGTGAAATTGAGCATTTCTCTATAGAAGGACTAGTGAGCATGATTGCAACACTATTTTGATGGGCATTACTTTAAACAAGTGCATCGTGATTTGAACTTTAAAAGCGCTAGTCTGGTGAAGGTGAGCATCGCCGTTTCGATCCATGATACTTCCAATTTAAATATGAGTAGCTATATTTAAAGCAACGTCGGACAATTAAATACATGTCACCATATCAAATTGCTTGGGCATTGTTATATGGTGACACTATTGAAATAAAGTCGTTGTGTGTGTTTTGACCATCATGGCAACCTGAAAAACAACATGAACATGGATTTTGAGCTAAAATATGGTTAAATGATCAGTTTCCCCTCTGAGTGCTAGAATGTTGATGTGAAATACTAGTTATAGGCTGAATTATGCTTGATCCATGAAGAATCAAAGCATAATGTAGCCACCAATACTCGAATCTCAACAAGATCAATCAATCAAAATTGAAAGTAAACATTTTATCAAAAAACCTAACATGCTAAATTTATGAAAGATTTAAAGAAAACATCTACTCTAATCTATTGAAATTTATCTTCTTGTGGAATGGTGTTGCGTTGATTTGGACCGACGACCCTTTCCCAATCCCATGATAATGAGCTTGTTTCAGTCGATTCTATGGAATAGAATCGATGAAACCATGGTGTTTGATGTGTGAAAACCTAAATTATACTAAAAATGAACATGATGACCTAAGTTACCATGATTCTATGCCATAAATGATATAATTATGCAATTTCTAAGCTAATCTAAGCTAATTTAAGCTAAAATGATGTTAAAAGATGAAAATCCTAATTTATTTACAAAATTAGATAGATGCATGGAAGCCATTAATGGATAATCTAAGCTATTATGCAACTAAAAAAAATAAAAATAAGCTAAATGTGTGCAAATTGAGAGTATGGATGTGAGTAAATTTAACATCATAAGTTTCCAATAAAAGATGGATCCATTTGTCTCCAAATAGTGATCTATTTATAGGAGAGACTATGAAGAATAGATGGTTGAGATCAAAAAGCTCAATCAATGGTTCAGGATGAAGGAGATGAGAGGCATGGATCAATGATTCTCATCAATGGATGAGAATGCAAGATGAAGATTAATCAAAGGCTCACAATTGGCTCAAACAAACTCACTTTTGACCTATTCACACAGGTCAAAGGTAACTTGTTTAGGAGGTTAAAAGGTGAACTTGCTTTTGAAGTTAAGTGAGTTGATTAGAGGAGAGGGAATATTCCATTAGGGTGAGGAAAAAGGGATTTTACAAATTAAAACAAAGTTTTAATTGTGCAAAAAGTATAAAGAATATTCATGGGAATATTCCCTTTGATTAGAGGAATAATTAGTTTAATTGCTAATTAAACAAGGTTTAATTCATGCAATTTAGAGGAATTAGATGATATTTATTAAATTAAATGATTTAATAAATAAGGGAAGGGGATGAGATGATATTTAAAATAATGACTTAGGGTTATTTTATTAAATAAGATGACTTAGGAGATTAAATTAAATATTTTGATGTATTTAATTTAATGAGATGAAGTGTTAGTACAAAAAGAGATGAATTAACCCAATTTAATTAATTAGGCCAAATAGACGAGAATGATGTATTTAATTAATTAACTAGGCTAATTGAATTAATTAAGCGAAAAGATGATGGATAAAGAGGAAATGATGTTAATAAATCTGATTCGAGTGTATGACATTGATTAGGACATTTTTTGGTGTCTACACCTTCATTTTAATCCAAGCTTGTAGACTTCCCTTTATTTATTTATGCTCTTTGGAAAATATATAAATAATTTTATCCAGCTTTGATGTGACATTTTCTATATTCCCCATTCTTTCCACAAAGATGTCAGAAGTTGTGTCGCTTGTGCTATTATTCTGTTAAGAAACTTGTTGTCTACCTTACCCCTTGAATGTACCTTTTTAGTCTTTTGAATATTTGAATCTTCAACACTCATGGCCACAGGCTCTATTGAATCCAAATATTGGGTAATCTTCTAGAGTACTGAAGTTATCTGCTCAACTTTGGCCTTATACTAATCTTTGACATTCTTTACATTATCAAAAATTTTAATAAGAGAATTCAATGTTGACTGTGCATCTTCCTTGGTGCTTTCATGATTTGTTTTACCTAACTCAACCCATGTAATTGAATATTCAAAAATATCAACTTCCTCAATAGACTTATTAGGATGAGGTTGTGCCACATCTGCATACTTGCATCCTACTTTATCCACCAACAAACTAGAAAGAGACTTTGGTTTCCTTTTGGATTTCATGTTTATAGGCACCAATTGTCGAAATTCAAATTCATCCGGGAGATGGCTTGCTTCTTTCTCTTAGGTGTTTGGCTTTGTAACCAAGGTGGAAGAGGCGAAGAACTCCATTTAGGTCCTATAGTCATGGTTTGGGAAGTGGTAGTTGTAGTCACAAATGTAGTGGTAACAAGTGGTGGGGTATTAGTCAAAATTGCTTCAGGAATTCCCACACTTGTCACATTTTGCATAGAATCTGACATAAAATTATCCAAATCTGAATGTGGAGTTACATCAAAGGTAGGAGAAGACAAACTCAAAATACTATAGGGAGAACCAAAAACATCCCCAAACTAATTCCCAAGACTATCAAAAATGGATCTCGAAGTTGGGGATGAATGAATTGAATGAATTGATACTAAGGGGTAATAGAAATAGTGACATAAAAAAAAATAGTGGCGATAGGAGTATCAATAATAGATGGCAAAGGTTTCTCAACAGAAGAATCATTAGGAAAAGGGGTGGATACAGTAGCAATAATGGGTGAAGTAACAAGGGCGCCTTCTAGAATATTATCATGTACAGATTCTTGCACTTCTTCATCAGTACCTTCCTCTCCTTTCTCTTTATCTTGAACTAACACCTCCCTTGTGGTGGTGGATGGCCTTTCAGTAGCTTGAATTTTACTCCCTTTCATAAAAAACTTGATCTTTTTTTTGCTTGGGGTTTTTCTTGAACTAGGCACATCTCCTTTGTTCTTTGTCCTGAGTTCAACTTTCTTTCCTATATGTCCTTTAGGATCTTCTTCCTTAGATCCAATGTTGAAGTGTTTCAATCTTATCCCCTTTTCTTGTAGCCAAACATTAGTGTTAGCAGGGATATGTTGAAATATTTCCCTGATTGAAATCATATCCTTCTAAGAGCACTAGATTGTAGGTAAAGGTCTCCCAACAATATTGTTTCTCTTGTAAGTCAGATCTAGGATGTCTTCATCATCCTCCATATCCTCTAAGATATCTATCATGTCAACATTATCAATTTTCTCCAAGGTTAATCTGTAATAATCCAATTTCTTAATTTCCTCTTCTTTTATGCAATTATCCCATATATCTTCAATTTCGTGCACATAGGTGTAGGCCTTCTTGATTCCATCTTTCATCCCCTAATAGTAAAAGTTAGAAATTCTTATGTAGGTCTTCATAGTGACCCATTGCATTATAGATTTTATGTCCTTTTCTTTAGGAGATGTTAGAATTGAATATCTTCCTATAGTAAGAGGAAATTTTAAACTTGACTTATGAGATTCCATTTGTTTATTGTGGACAATCATTATATGTATACAGAGTCCCATGAGGATGATCTTTTCACTTGGGTATCTTGGGAGCATGAGAGGATATCCCACAAAACAACCAACTTTGAGGTAAGTGAAGGTAAGAAATTGCAAGTACAAGCAACCAAATCTATTGATCACTAACCATGCCTAATCTAAGACTCTTTTATTTTCAAGCTCCCTATCTAACATATAGAGATATGAGGCAAAGGATGCATCGCTAACCCTTTTGAAGTGATGGATGCTAATATTCAAAGTTAGCTATGGATAATATTGATATACTAGAATGAATCTCCTATCTCCTTCAGATGTAAGTCCTAGAAATCTCCTCATTGTTGTTGTAACACAAACCAGATATGAGGTGTAGAATTTCAAAGAAGTATGCACCTTAACCAGTTACTCATGAATAGCATCATTGGTTTGTTGCCCCTGAAAAATATGTTTCTTCTTCTTTTTGATGACATGAATGCATAAGTACATATATTCCTAAAAGTTCAAAGCTTAGTAGGAAAACCCTTGACTATGCTAAGGAAAGTAATAAAATCATTAATTTACTCAACAAAGTCACTCCAAGGAAAAATTGTCAGCCATCATGAAATTCTATTATTATATTTTTCAACCATCAATGCTAGGAAACTGAAAAATCAAGTCAAATAATTTTTATCAAGTTGAATGATTATATTACCATCAAGATCTCTTGAACTCCTGTCATCCTTGTTATAATGAGATGATACTACAAGTATAATCTCAGGGTTGTGTGCAACAACTGGAAAGGACATCAACTAAAATTTTCTCTCAATAATGTATCTAATCTCTTCATCCAATGGTTGCTTCTTGGTTCTGTCCCAAAACATACATGTCAACATGCCCTATCTCCATGTCCTTTATATCATCAATGTTGGAAGAAACTGAGGTTGTTAGAAGAATCCATTGAGACTTCTACTTTATAGCTTTCTTACTTGGAGAAGGATTTGACATCTGAGGAGTAACTAGGAGAAGATTGTATCATTTCAAGAATGTAGATGTGAATGTCTAGAATGACATTGTAGACACCAAAAAAGTCCTAATTAATACTATGAATCTGATTCTGATAAATTAACACCATTTCTTCCTACATCACTTCAAATTCATCAATTAATTAAATAATCAACATTATTTAGTTAAATTCAACAAATTTAGCTATTAATCAAATAATTAAATTTATTGATTAATTCACCCTTCTTCTAACTAATATTCATCATATTTAATTAAATCAAGTCATTTAATTAAATCCCCCTAAATCCTCTCATTTGATTAAATCAATCAAATCAAATGTCACAATCTCCTAATCCATTCCAATTAATTAATTATAAATTAATTAATCCTAAATCACTTTCTAACCATCACTAATAAATCCTCCAACTTTTAACTCCTCAAGAGTTAAATCAACCCATGGTCAACTAACCAGGTTGCACATGAAAATAATTTCTATTAATTATCTAATTCCTCTATTTATCCTCACAAAGGCATATTCCAAGGAATATTCCTCCCAACCACTTCTCATTCAATTTCCCTCCAAAGGTTTCAAAACCCTATCACATCCTCAATAACTCCTCTTACATCATCTCACACATCCAACCACATTCAATAAATTCTTCTTACAACCTTTCAAATCCCCAACCATTCTCATTTACTTCTCTTTCATCCTCCTCCACTCACATATTTCATAAAATGTGCCCCACCTTCCTCCATTAGTCTTGTGACAAGTGCCACATTCCTATTGGCTCTCCTTTTATCCCACATTCACCAATTTTACTCTTTCTTCAACCCTTCACTCCTATAAGTAGAAGCCTATTCTATTTGAAATGGATCCACAATCTCATACAAAGTCATTATTCTCATTTCATCCAATTTCTATCACTATCTTTTAGGGCAATTGGCATTTATCAAATCCATTTTCATCCACAATCTTAGACATTGTTACTCTACTCCAAATTCATCAAGGATCTTGAAGCTTATTAAATGGATTGGGAAAGGGCCACATTCCACATCAAAGTGACACAAATCCCTCTATGGGATGGAGGTTTGATCTATTTAGTTTGTTAACATCCTTTCATTTGCTTTCTTTTGTGTTTTTGTTTCATGTTTTCATCTTTGTTTGATCAAGAATCTCACAGGGAATGATGTTTGTGCTAATTTGAATGACTAACCTTGTTTTTGTTGTCTTTGTTTAGCTTGGTGTAGATCATTGTTCACATTTTGGTTCTAGAAGGAGGGATAGCCATTTAAAATTTTGTAATTTTTTCTTGAAAATCACGTTTTGTGGGTTCTAGGAAGTGGCGTCACCTTTGACATTACCAGAGCGTCACTTTTGCAAATATAGTGTCACCTTTGTAGATAGAGTCACCTTTGAGGTCCTTGGTTTAGTGTAGAGTGTCACTTTCACAAATATAGTGTTGCCTTTGTTAAATAGCATCATCATTGCAATGATACATAGTTTCTTTTGAAAACATAACATAACCTTTGTAAATAGTGGCTGCCTTTGTTTTCTTGTGTTTGCACGCCATATTAAAATGGCCATATGTTGGGCATATTTTGGTCTTTTTCAGAGGATTTTTTTTTTAAATAGGGTATAAGTTCATAAGCTATCAAATGGTGTAGGTTTTTCTCATTTTTTGTAGAGTTAACATTTTCAATTTTTCACCTAAATTCAAATCACATGGTAACTTGGTCTAAGTTTTAGGGTTTCTATGCTTAATCATTTATATAACCCTCATATTTTCTTATTTTCATGATTTTATCTAACATTTGGAGCTTGTATTACAGGTTTGAAGAGGAGCATGGAGCATTGAAGTGAAAAAAATAAAAAAGTGTTTGATATTCATTGTAATAGTGTTTTCAAAGACTCATGGGAAAATAACCCATCATATGCTATTTTCCTTTCATGCTTTAGGACCAACTAAAGTTACTTTGGCCTTAAAATTAACAAACAACTTGAGCTTTGTCAAAGTTGGTTAAAATTGAACATTAGGTACTTACTAGACTTTTAATTTGGGCTAAAATTGAAAAAGACAAGCTCATATTTAAGCTCGGTGCTCTAAAAAGAATTCATCTTTACTTGGGCTTAAAATGAACTTGTGTCTTCCTTGCTTTGTAGTTTTTTTAATAATTTGTGTCATTCAAATGCGTATTCACTTCTCTCGCGCTTTCAGGCAATCTTGAGAATCAAAAGCAATCAAGTGACATTGATTGTCTAAAATTTCCCACACATTTCAATTTGGAGCTAAAATTGAACAATCATGTGAGTGTGAAGGAAATGCATTGTGTGTGTTCCCTCCTAATGCAATCTAGGTGGTCGAAGTAAAAATGTACTTCTTCGCTATTGTGTATCTTTAGAGAGCTTTCCTTGGTAGGAAAAAGTACTCACCCCAAGGGAACGACTCAAGTGGTAATGGGCTAAAGCCAAGCTCTTCTAATCACTATATAAAAATGTGTTGTGACAAAAGTCATTAACAATAGGTGCAGATGTGTCATACCAACAAGTGTCACCCATAGTATTCATGTGATATGTAAAAATCCTTAGGGAAAGGACTGGGAGGTCACATGATTCTCCATAATCTTGAGCTAATCTTTCTGTGTGTATGGCCACCTCGAACGAAAGTCCTTACTACAACCCATTTGTGTAAAGGCCAAAATCCTTACTATTTGTTGGTGCAAGAATGGTTATTCTGAAGCCACCCCACATTTTACTATTCAAAGTAGAAACATAATAAATCCTCAAGGTCTCTGGATCTATAGGACTTTGAGATTTGGTGGTCTTGAGAAGTGTGTGAAGTGGAGGGGAGCCAGTGTTGCCAATTCTCTAGCTATTCACTTTGTCTTAATGTTTGGAGAAATCCAAGTGGGGACTCAACAAATACTATCATTTCTATCCTAGGGTTGTACAATTTTTGAGTCAGCCAAATACTTTGCTTGGATCTAAAACTTTGAAACAAACATTCAACAAATCATCAAAATTTCAAACCCTTTAGAAAGAACAAATATCTTTGAAGAGTCCAAATGTTACTGCTTGTCCCTAGGGATTTTATCCTTAGAGGCTTCTAAATATTTGGGTCCATATCTCAATTTGTTCTCTCCAAAGTCAACCTAGGAAAACTATGGATTTGAGTCCTTGATTTTCACATAATGGACCTTGTGGAATGGAAAGGAGTTAAGACATAGACATTCAGTTTGAAAGTTAAACAAGATGTGTTGATGTGGTAAAAATAACTCATTAATCAACATAAAAGACAAATTGAACCCCACACATGTGCTTGTTATCTTGTCTTATGGTCTTCCAAGAAAAACATTGGTCTTTTGGTTTGAACTACTCATACGGTAAAGCATGTTCTTCACTATCTTGGTCTTGCAAACAAGGTCCCTCTTAAATCCATTTAGGATCAAACCAAACACTTCATCTATCCCAAACATTTATCATCCCATTCCACAAAAAAAAATTAGAACTTTGGAAAAATCATCTATACTAGACTTTTGGTAAATCCTTCAATCAAAATCAAAATCACCTTGTTTGGCTAAGTGTGTGTGGATGAATCCTTTCTCATAGATTTAGTTAAATTAGCACCCCTTTGGACAAGTTCACCCCAAGATCACATCTAACATCCTGGGATCTACAAGTCCATTATCCAAATCAAAATGAAAATTCCTAAGGTCTAGTATTGATCCAAAGTTTTTAGAATTTCAAACACCCATATCACTCACCCTTTCATCTTTCATCTCATAATTGGTCCTAAAATCCTTAGAGGGTCACTTTTGCAACAAGTTCAAAACACAAGAAAAACGTGGAATACAAACTTTCTCCATACATTACGAGTGATCTAAGTCAACCAAACTATTAAAGCCTTACAATGCCAATTGGCTATCAAAACTCATATTTATACAATCCATACATGGGATCATTATCTCCTATAAACCTCAATTATATAGAAAATGTGAGTATGCCCAACCTAAAATTTGGAACACCTTTCCCTATGATAGATTTAAATCAAAGTAAAAACTTACAAATATATCAACCAAACGATCAATGCATGAGTCTTCAACAAAAGAACATTATCCCACCAAATCAATGCATGCAAAAATGTGAATATACCAAATATAAGCTTACCAAACATGAATGTATCAAATACACACTTGGTGAACTATGGGATAAATATTCTTACAAACCACATCAATGTTGTTCAAAGTCTAAACAATATGTTAACAACTCCATGTATTGATCCAAGTCAAGGTAACACCATGCAAAATCAAGGTTACCTAAATCAAAGCAATGTGATTCTCAACCACAACAATGTTCAATTTCAACCTATAATGCCAAATCTAAACATCATCCCAAATCAGAACATTGTACAAAATCAATTTGTGCATGATCCCATACACATACCATAAGTGTATAGTCCAAATATGTTTGACCAACAACCAAATCAACTATATCAAGGGTGTCAATATCAAAATCAAGAAAAAAATTTACGAAATCAAATTACTATACTTAGAAATTTGTTGATTTATATCACCAAGAGACATCTCCACCCCAAAATCTACACACACACCCATTGGTTAAACAATTTCATCAAAACATTGAGTTGTCTCCACAACCTCATCAAGAAGAATGTCCCCAATATCAAGAGGTTGGATATCAAGATCAACAACAAACCCAATCACCACATCTCCAAGATCAATCACCACATCTCCAAAATCAATCACCGCAAGGTCAATTTCAAAAAGTACAAATCTCACAAGGTAACAAACGTGAATACACTCCTTTGGGAGAGCCAATTGAATTTGCATTACACAAGCTAGTTAATGCAAAACTCATCACTCTTCCAAAAGTAAGTGCTTTCAACTCTATCATAAACTTCCCTTGGATAAGGGTAGATCTTATTGTGAGTATCATAGAGACAATCGTCATAAAACATCAAATTGTATTCGACTCAAAAATCTCATCAAAGACCTTCTTGATCAATAAATAATAACTATTGATGACAATGATCAAGATTCAACCACTAGTGATGACAATGACAATCTCTCCACCACAATTATTGAAAACAATGATCAAGATTTATCCATCAATGAGCACCTTGAAGATGTTTCTACCTTATTCAATGATCCAATCAACATGCATCAAGAGTCACTTTTCAATCATGATCAAAATTTGAGCACCAATAATATATAACATTGATCTATTTCAAGGAGTGTTAGAATTATTTGATCCTATTGACATAATCCATGATCCATCGACCAATGATCTAGTTGAAAATTTCTCTACATCACCTAATGAGTTAGAGGACATATCTCAAGAATTTATTCCAAAGCATGATCAACATATTTCACCAAAGTCTAGCAATGGTCCTTTCCAAGAAATATTGATATCCTTTGACCTCATGGTTGCAGATATTGAAGGAATCCTGAAATCAACACTTGATCCAAATCCACTGAAAGATCAAGAGTATATTGAGCCACTTCCCATGTCTAATGAAGATATCCAAGAACCCTTTATAAGCAATCCATCCTTTGAAATTGACCCATGTCAAGAACTTGATCCAAAGCATGTTGAAAGCAATTCCAAAATTAATCAAGATCAAGAATCCATATCTTCAAGATACTACAATGATCTAATAGGAATTTCCAATCTATACAAGATGTCACAAATGATGATCATATCCATATAGCACATACTCCTCCATCTACCCATGAATGCTTTCTTTGGATGGAGACATAGATGATCTTCATTCAGAACAAGATTCCTTTACTCCTGACATTATTACAGAAAAGGAGTAGGTGATTGACTCCTACAATCCGACTGAGTTATCATCATTAGGATCATATATCTCCCAAATTTATATTGAGGACATCATGCATGAAGATATCAAACATTATCCACTCAAGTAAATAGGTTGGATATAACTGGATATTTTGGAGTCAATAGAGTAGCAAATTGAAATAACATCATTTGTAGTGGTCAGTTATTAGAGAATGCCTGATAAATAGGACATCTCAAAATAGGAAAAATAAAAGCATGAAATTACTACTTCCACAGTACTGGGGGAAAATTTATCTCAAGCAAACATCAACATAGGGAGCATGAATAATTCTTATGATAAAGCCAATGCTAATACTACAACTAGCCATGTCATGAATCTTCATCCACCCATCACCCCATCCACGAACTGGGACCAACATCAAAAGAAAGATTTGAATCAAATCACAAAGAGTGTTATCAAAGAAAAATAAGTTGAGAAGCATAATGGACAAATCAAATACACATGGATACCAAACAATACAAAGAAAGATTATCCCTGTCAAACTTCATCAGTCAAAGAAACTATGGGGTAAAATAAAAAAGGGAAATGTATCCATCAAAGATTTCCACAAAGGAAAAATTAGGCTTCTCAAGCAATGTACAAAGTATATCCAGCAGTTGGTCCTAATTCCATGCACACCTCCATATCCATCCATTATTTCTCATCTTCCCAATTTTGGAGATTCAAAGGTTCCAAGCTGTCAATCAATCCATCTTTTATTTCTAAACACACTCCACCATCCCCTCCTCCATGCATACTATCCAATTCTCAAATTAGCCATGTATTGGTAGCCACCCTTCAGCATAAGGATTCAGAAGGCATTTTATTGTGATGTGCACACAAAGACAAAGTTAGGTTCGGTATCAACAAAGTAGATCGAGAATCTCAAAAGTTGCATTCAAGTGCACATATCTTGGAAAAGCAACTTCTTCAAGAATGATATCAATGGCACATTATTATAGAAGCATCTACATCAACACCACTAGGTGGTTCAACATGAGCTTGAAATCTTTCACAAAAACAAAAAAAATCAAAAAATCAAGAAAATAGTAAAGATAAAAATTGTCCTCTAGTGAAAACCACTATGGTGGTGCTTTGGATAGGTACCATGATGAAAACTTGGCAAATGGGAATCATGTGTAGAATCAAGCATCTGTATGTGCTAGTTTAGGTGGAAGCATCTCATCCCATCCATAATAAATCCAACATTCCATCCATCTCATCCATAATAAATCCATTCATCCATGAACCATTTATCCAATCCATTTTCATCCATTTACATCCATCTTCCAAATTATCTTGATCTTGACAAAGTTTGGTGTACATTTACACTTGCTTATTATAAACATTTTGACATGGGTCTTTTTCATTGATCCTATTCTATCCAACATTATCTAAGCCATGAAGCATTAACCAAATGAACATCCTCTATTTGAACACCTTATCTTATCACAAGATAATCCTTGGCATCCTTTGTGTGCTTACCATATCCATCCATCCATACATCTATCCAAGAATCCATCCATGGTATTCCATACATTGCTAGACACTTGGGGTAGATATTTACATCTTGCTTCAGGAATAAACCTTGATATATATCTTCCAACTTATGTGATGATCCAAACATTGGAAAACGTGAAATAAAATTGGTCAAAGCATTTGTGAGCCAAAAAATCCAAATCACTAATCCATGGCACATTTTGAGGAGAAGATGTTCCTTATCAAGTTGTATCTTTCATCAAACATTAATCCAAAAAATCAATATTAGTCACATCTAATTTGCACTACATCACATCAAATCATCCAAAACAAATTTTGTTCGAAATTGAGCTTCACAATCTTGATCAATCAAATCCAATCAATCCATCATCATATTGGGATATGCTTCCCAATCTTTGTGTTTCTTAACACTATCCCTACATTGTTGTGTATCCTCAACAATGTTATCATCATCACTCCATCAATCTGATCAATCAACCCTAACTTGGCTTTCAACAAAATCCCAAAATAGATCACTAATATCATCACACATATCCATATCCAAACTATCAAATCACACAAAAATCTAAAAAAATTCAAATCATATGAAAAAATCCAAAAATAGGTTGAAAATAGAAAAAGTAAAAAACATGGTATTTGAACTACATCGTCTCTAAGCTTAAGCATAGGCAAGGATAATATTTGATAAGCCCTTGAGACACAAAAACACAAAAACATTCATAAATCTTAGAAAAACCCAAAAACAACCTCATAACATTTCAAAAATATCAAAAGAATCCAAATATTTAAAAAATCCATCCATCCCATTTCACTTTCACTTGTAATAATCGCATATGTAATAAATTTATCGTCACACTCACCCTTTGGTACACAAGCAGAAACAACCACAACAATCAGCAAAAGAAAACTTCAAACGCAAAATCAAAATCGTAACAACAAACTTTTAAATGCAAAATCAAACTCTTGATCATTCACAAACATGTTAATTGATCTTAAATCAAAAACCTTTTGAACAACCTATCAACTTGCCACCATCCACTGACATGTCCTAGGATGCATCCTTCCTACAATGGGCATTATCTTTTGCAATCACTTTGGATACCTATCCCAAACAAAACATATCCCCTTGGCTAGAGGTATGAAGAACATTGACTTCTTTGTTCACTTAATCTTTTCTTTTGATTTACCTTATTGCACTCTTTCTAATGACCTCTCAATGATGTATAAACAAAATTATTTAGAGAGAAAGGAATGGGGCATTGATCATTATCTTTTGTTGGTTGTGCTTGTTGGATATTCTTGTAATATAACCTTAGTGAATACTTGCTTTGTTAGGTATGTATGCAAGGTGTTTTGGGAAACTTGTTGACTATTGCATTGATAGGTTATACCTTTTCATGTTTTGGTCCGAAATGTTTGAAACTTCTGAAGTGCATCCTAGCAAGGTTTCCATATGTTAGGTGTGAACAAGAATACTCCTATCTATTTGTCGAGTCAAATTTCATCACACTAGATACAACACCATCTTGGTTGTTTATACCTTGATGCATCACATATATGTGTTTTATCAAACATAATGAAATTCGTGCCATTGGTGTCCCAATCCCTAGATAAGAAAATCATCATCACTCATCACCATATCTAATGAAGTCTTGATGAATCATAGACTTGTTGGACTTCTGAATCAATCTCAAAATCAATGGTTAATCCATCTCATTCTTCCATTCAATAGTATTATTCTTCTAACTTTACTAACATTTCTATCCAAGTATCAAATATGTGTGATATATCACAATATACATGAGGCTACCCATGGCCGATGACTATCTATACATCATCAAATTTTTCTACATCAAACATTTGAGCTTTCTAGTCCTCTTTGAGTTGAACTAATCTTGAATCTTTATCGTGAGCTCAACCCAAAAATTGAATTTTTTTCCCGATCTCTTGAGGGGATAGTGAAGGAGCATAATTTCTTCCATTGGGGCAGTAGTGGGCATCCAAAAAATTAGGAAATTTTTGAAATTTTGATCATAAGAGTGTTATTCTTTGAACTGACACAACATGTACCTCACTTGAAAGAGGGGAAAAATGTAGACACCAAAAAAGTCCTGATTAATACTATGCATTTGATTCTGATAAATATTTCTTCCTAAATCACTTCAAATTCATCAATTAATTAAATAATCAACATTATTTAGTTAAATTCAACAAAATCAGCTATTAATCAAATAAATTTATTGATTAATTCACCTTTCTTCTAACTAATATTCAATATATTTAATTAAATAAAGTCATTTAATTAAATCCCCCTAAATCCTCTCATTTGATTAAATCAATAAAATCAAATGTCATGATCTCCTAATCCATTCCAATTAATTAATTTTGAATTAATTAATCCTAAATCACTTTCTAATAATCATTAATAAATCCTCAAGAGTTAAATCAACCCATGGTCAACTAACCAGGTTGCACATGAAAATAATTTCTATTAATTATCTAATTCCTCTATTTATCCTCACAAAGGCATATTCCAAGGAATATTCCTCCCAACCACTTCTCATTCAATTTCCCTCCAAAGGTTTCAAAAACCTATCACATCCTCAATAACTTCTCTTACATTTTCAATAAATCCTCTTACATCCACTCACATCTCCAACCACATTCAATAAATTCTTCTTACAACCTTTCTAATCCCCAACCATTCTCATTTAATTCTCTTCCATCCTCCTCCACTCACACATTTCCCAAAATGTGCTCCACCTTCCTCCATTAGCCTTGTGACAAGTGTCACATTCCTATTGGTTCTCCTTTTATCCCACATTCATCAATTTCAATCTTTCTTCAACCCTTCACTCCTATAAGTAGAAGCCTCTTCTACTTGAAATGGATCCACAATCTCATACAAAGTCATTATGCTCATTTCATCCAATTTCTATCACTATCTTTGAGGGAAATTAGAATTTATCAAATCCATTTTCATCCACAATCTTAGGAATTGTTACTCTACTCCAAATTCATCAAGTATATTGAAGCTTATCAAAGGGATTGGGAAAGTTCCACTTTCCACATCAAAGTAACACCAATCCCCCTATGGGATGGAGGTTTGATCTATTTAGTTTGTCAACATTCTTTCATTTGCTTTTTTTTTGTACTTTTGTTTCATGTTTTTTTCATGTTGTCATCTTTGTTTGATCAAGAATCTTATAGGAAATGATGTTTGTACTAATTTGAATGACTAACCTTGTTTTTGTTGTTTTTGTTTAGGTTGGTGTAGATTATTGTTCATAGGCATGCACAAATAGATGTAGTAAGAAGTTCAATGTTTTCTAGTGTTAAAAAAAATTGTAAGGTTGAAAGTGCAGTAGTGGGAAAAAATGAGCTTTTGCAAGTTTTGGGAAATCAAATGCAGGGGTGTTGAAAAATTGAGTAGATGCAAGTGAATTAGCAACTTGGATGTGAAAGTGGAAATTTTTTGAGTATTAGCATGAAAATTTTCATTTTGTTGTAATGGCGCTAAAATTCTATGCTTCTACATGTGCTAGCATGATTGGATGTAATGGCAGAGAAATTATGCACCTTAAAAGTATTTTCATTTTTTATTGTAGTCGTGATAAATTTTAGCACTATTGCATGTTGGTAGAGAAAAAATATGCAAGGGAAAAGAAATTATCTACCCCTCCAAAAGGTAAAACACACTAGGTGCAAGGTCAATAAACTTTACCAACCCTGCATTCAAGGTAAAATATGACTAAGTGTCCAAGCGGGAAAATTCTCTACACCTTCACTTAGCAATGGATAGGTTTGATGTAGAAGCGGTAAATTTCACCACTCTTACACATGTTTGAGGTCATTGGTTAGGCTTATTATGCATAAGAAAAAACATCTACCGTTATTACATGTTAGCTTTAGAAATGCAGTCTTGGCTTTGCATGTACCAGCTAGGAATTTTACTAACTATACATGCAAATTTTGACATTGCAAGTTTACGCAAACATAGTCAGGATAATTTTTTGACTTTGCACTATTTTGTAATGGTATGTTAAAATGTAGGGTGCATATATGCAGTGTGTGGTTTAAACCCCACACTGCATATGAGTGCATCAATGGTTTTATTTCGAGGTTAGAAACCCATGTGACACCTATGAATAATGGTAAGGAAATGATGAATCAAAACAAGGGTTCATGGTAATGGGATACATGGAGTTTTAAACACCACAGAGTAGACACAAACCTTAGAAACCCTAGAGAAAAAAAAAACTAGGGCACATAAAGAAGGCAATAACCACAACTTAGAAACTGAGACAAATTAAATTTACAGGACAAAGAAAAATAAACCTAAACATTGACCAATAATTGTATCTCTGAAAACAAAACAATAAACTAAAAATGGAGAAGAAAAGGCGAAATGTACATACCCATAAAATGAAGAAAAATGGTACAAAATCATTGTTGAACTCGACAAAAACCTTGCAAGAAGCCAACCACAAAAAATTGAAGGCAAATGAGCAAGGGACAATGCATGAATAAGAAAATGGAAAGACTAAAATGTAAATAAAAAGGATTAAGATAGATTTAAAACCGATTGAAACATCATTAAAAACCCATCATTAATGCACTCATGTGAAACTGAAGATGCATTGGTGATGATTTTTAATGCGATTATACATTGGTTTAACACTCTATGAAAGACATGTAGGGGCGCTAAATTTCAGTGCTCCTGCATGTTTTATATTTTGCACCAAGTATGCAAGGGAACTAAATTTCAATGCTCCTGCATATGCATGAAAAATGACTAACTCTGAAAATAAACCTTTTTCAACTTTCTCCTTTTTGTAAATTTTGAAAGGTGGAAACACCAGACACTCAAAATTAATTTTCGAGGCTTGAGACCTTGCATGATGTCAAGTAATATTTTCCTAATTTCACATGCTTAGATAATGTAGGCTACAAAATGGACAAGTTTTGTAGGAGTTATCCCACGAATTGAGCATATCTAAATTCAAGGATAACAAGATTAAGAGGGAGAGGGAGAGGGAGATAAGATGAATAGAGAGGGGATGAGACACGACCCTCAAGGATAGCAAGATGCAAGGGAGAGGAGAGAGATGAGATGGATGTGGGTGATGGGTAGGTAGGTGAGAAGGTGGAGGAGGATAATGAGGTAGATATTATGGTGTGGATAGGAATGACCATGTTAGAGTTAGAGAGATTTTATTGGGAGATGGATGCAACACAATTATATCTATATCAAAGGGAAAGTAAGAGTGATAGTCTCCAAGAATATTTTTAGTTAGAGAGTGCTAGAGTAGATATATTATAGGTGGAGAGGGATCTCTTATAGGTAGGGTGATATTCCTACCAAACTAGGGTACGCACTCTATAGACATAACTAGATGGAGGGGAGCCAGATAGGGTGAGTCAATTGATGAAATAGAGGGATAGTGTTATTAACACGTGGGATGCAATCCTAATTTGGATATATAGGGAAGACACACATGTGGAAATATTGAGACAAGAGAGGGATTTTGTGAGGGGCATGTTGGGAGGCTAGAGCATGGTACAAGTAGTGTCATATATGTTGTAGTTTCAAAGAGAGGTGAAGTGAGGGGCATGAAAGGAATGATACTATTGATCCTTAAATGGGGGGGGGGGGTAGTACCTAGAGGGATTTGAGTTTTGCTAAGAGTACTAGATCAAGGAAGTTAAGATCTATGCAATTAAGTTTTGTGGGTATGAGGCCACCACCACCTTAGGGTTCCCCACCACCAATAGGAATAAATACAGTACTAGGGTCACTAGTGTCATCAAATGGCATTAGTAGTAGTTAGTATTATGAAATTATAATGGATTATATGCTTGCAAACTCACTTGTATATGTATTCATTGATATTTTGAGCCTGTTATACAAACATTGGTGACACTTTATATCATAATTGGTATTTTTTGTATTATGAGATTATTTTGGTTGGTGTCATATGATGTGTTCTCCAATGCTTATTTTTTACGATGTATGTAATCAAGGGAAAATCAGATTTGTTAAAGGGGTTAGCACAATAACATTAAAATCCATTGAAGCAACAAAGCACAAAGGAAATAAACATGAAAACAAAAGGAACAATGTTACCATATGTCTTCATCTTCCATGCTTCACTTTTGTTACACCTTCTAGTTTGCAACAAATCGAATGAGGCCCTCAGATTTCAAATGAGCACCTAGACTAATGCCAAAGCCCTATGCAAGTGTTGAAGGATTTGTATAAAACAATGACCTCACAATAAACTAAAATGACAATGACTACAAATGACAATGACCATAACCTAAGTTGACAGAATGAACATGAGATAGATGGAGAGAGAGAGAGAGATGTGGAGCCCCCAAAATAAGAACAAAATTGCCATTTTATAAAAACTGCAATTTTGAATGTGTGGCCAGGATGAGAAGATGACAAATACCCTAGAATCAATGGTCAAGATTGAATGTTGTATTATGAATTAGGGTTAGGTCAAAATTAGGGCAATGACAAGGATGAAGGGTTGAGATTGAATTATAACATAATTCAATCAATGGCCGAAATTAAATGAGATGTCAGAAGATAAGATTTGATTTGAAAGATACGATTGGCACGGACAAAGAGGCTGCTGGAGAAATTAAATAATAAAATTTATTTACTCCAGGTGCCCAGTAAATAATTAAATAATAAAGATATTATTTAATTATAGAGGAATGTGACAAAAGGAGTCATTTTGAATTAAATAATGATTTAATTCAAAATTCAAGAGGGTGGGCTAAATTAAATAAATTAAATTTATTTAATTTAATGAGAGAAAAGGCTAATGAATAATTAAATAATTAAAATAATTATTTAATTATAGTGGAAAGTGGACAAAAATTTAAATAAATTAGAATCTATTTAATTTTTAAAAGAAGGGAACTTAATTAGTGACGTAATTAAATAAATAAAATTTATTTAATTAATCAAAGAGAAATAAATGACAAAGGGGAATTAAATAAATTAAGAAATTTATTTAATTAAAGGAAGACTTAGATAATTAATGACGTATTAGATAAATAAATAAAATTTATTTATTTAATAATCAAGCAGAAATAAATGACAAAGGGGAATTAAATAAATTAAGAAATTTATTTAATTAAAGGAAGACTTAGGTAATTAATGACGTATTAGATAAATAAATAAAATTTATTTATTTAATAATCAGGAGGAACAAATGACATGAATTAATTAAATAATTATGAATTATTTAATCAACAGTCGAATGTGGACCAAGGATATAATTAAATGACTTAATTATGCTAGGACGAAAGTGGTAAAAATGAAGCTTGCAGGCCTAGGTCATTTTTAGGTGTCTACATTTTGCCCCTCTTTGTCATAATGTCGCTTGTTGCATTGTGACAAAGAAAAATAAGTCAAGAATATGCCCCAGTGAAGGTACGGAGTATCCTTGCCCCCTGGGAAATTTTCAAATTTTGGGTCGGCGCCAGAAAAATTTGCAAAGGGTCCCAATAAATCAATTTGATGACCAGGAAAACAATGACGCAGTCGGTTTCAGATTCTGATATGTTTAAAGCAAGTTACGGGGAGGTCGAAGGTGGTCAAATGAGCCTCCAGTATTGACTTTGGTTGAAAAATGCCATTTTGACCTTATAAATAGGTTGACAAAGGGGTAAAAGTCAATTCACTTTCACTATTTACCTTGCGAAACTTGAGAGCTCAGAGCGAAAGGCGCAGCAGCGAGGATGGTTATTCCAGTGTCAGAGCACCGCGGGGAGATCGTGAGGACCTTTAGATGGCCAGAGGGCTCGGAGCAGACTTAATTCACTTTCAATGTAAATAGGGAAAAATTCAGATTTAATGTGTTGAAAACAACAAATTAACTAAACCCTATCAAGCACCATGAAGCACAAACTAGAATGAAAATGCAAATAAACAAAGGAAATGCAAACCAAATTTCAAACTAGACTTGATTGACCTCCATGGCTCTTCTCCACCTGCATAAGAAAGCAAGATTTTGAAGGATTGACTGTTGGAGGAATGTTGATTGCTCAATTCAGTAGCATAACATTGACATGGGGATGATAGATGAATGACAATAGATAGAAATAGATGAAAGACTGAAGAATGATTTTGACAGCATAAGGATACTTGAAGAATCAACCCCCCAATGGCTTATGAGAGAGTTTATTTATAGGAAATGTCTAATTTGGATTGACGGTTGAGATTGGATGTCAATAAGATGTCTAAATCAATGGCCAAAATTGAATGTTGTAGTATGGACTAGGGTTAGGTCAAAATTAGGGCAAATGATAAAGATGAAGGGTTGAGATTGAATTATGAGATAATTCAATCAAGGGCTATGATTAAATGAGATGTCAAGAGATAAGATTGGCATGGACAAAGAGGTTGCTGAAGAAATTAAATAATAAAAATTATTTAATTTAGGTGGCCAATGAATAATTAAATAATTAAAATAATTATTTAATTATAGAGGAATATGACAAAAGGAATCATTTTGAATTAAATAATGATTTAATTCAAAATTCAAGAGAGTGGACCAAATTAAATAAATAAAATTTATTTAATTTATGAGAGAAGAGGCTAATGAATAATTAAATAATTAAAATAATTATTTAATTATAGTGGATAGTGGATAAAAATTAAATAAATAAGAATTTATTTAATTTTAGAAAGAAGAGGACTTAATTAGTGATGTAATTAAATAAATAATCAAGGAGGAATAAAGATAAAAATGAATTAATTAAATAATTAAAATTATTTAATTAATAGAAAAATTATGACTTTAGACAATAATTAAATAATTAAAAATTATTTAATTATTAAGAATGAAAGGGGCAATGTTGAATAATCTAAGAGTTGCAAGCCTAGGACAATTTTATGTGTTTACATTTTTCCTCTCTTTGAGATGATGTTTGAGACGATGAGCTTTGTGTTGAGTAACATCATTTCAAAGAAGCTAAGGTATGGATAGAGAAAAAATGGATGATGATAGAAAAAAATAGGATGATGACGAAATAAGAATGGGATGATAATGCCCCCTCGAGAGGATAGGCGGGTTCGAAAAACACGGGTATGCTCTTGAAAGGAAATGATAAGGAGGGAGAAGATGAATGACACATTATGCTACAAGAAAGTGAGCAACCATGATGTTTGATGTAACACTAGACATGATGCACCAAGGTATAAGGACCAAGGTGATGATGTGTCTCGTGCCCTAGCGTAATACAACCTTATCTAGATACAAGATATGAATATTAGCTGGAATAAGTCGGATTTGACACAAATGCAAGATAAAAATGATAACACACACAAGCAAGCAAGCAAGCATGCACAAATGACACAAAAACAAACAAGGTATTGCCCCTGTCAAGTTGCAAACTGATGAGTAATTGATTGACTGATGATGATGACTGAAAGTGTTGTCATTGCAGGGAAAGACATATCCCTAGATCAACACAAGGATAACTGACTATTTGACTGATTAAATTTGATTGATTGGTTTACGACAAGATTAGGATCAAGACCAAAGGATGTGATTGGATAATTTGACAAGATTGATTGACTTGATTGGCATGGACTAAGGATTGACTTGCATTTGGATTATTGCTTGGCATTTTATGATTTTTTATTTTTTTTTGGATTTTTGACATTTTATGTTTGTTTTGGATTTTTGACATTTTTAGATTTTTTTTGGATTTTTGACATGTTATGATTTTTTTGGATTTTTCACATTTTATGATTTTTTTTTGGCTTTTTGACATTTTATGTTTTTTTTGGATTTTTGAGAATATTTTGAAGTGTCAATGGAAAATTTGGGTAGCCTTTGTACTAGATACCAATGACAAGGGGAAAACCAAGTCTAGGTGCAAGGCTGGGTGATAGGATAAGGGATAAAAGGCTCATGATAGATGGATGGATGGAAAAGATGCATGCATCATAAGAGAGCAAGGATGTGATCTCCAAAGACTATGTCGCATAGGAATAACATGCCCCATTCTAGGTACAAGAATTAGAACTTTTCATGACAAAGCTTATTACAATAGGATAATGATAGGCTTGGTTTAGAAAGGATGAGGTATGTCAAGAGATACCCAAAAAACATGTGTCAACATTTTTGCCCTATATCTTCATCAAGATCAAAAGGAGAAGGGTGGATAAGTGGACCCAATATGATAGGTAGGTATGATGGCTAAGATGGTAGGTAGGATGGAAATGATATGACATGGAAATGATAGGTTGGATAGATAAGACATTGTGCCCCCAAGTGTAAGTGACATAGAAGATCAACCTACACATGACGCCCGTTTGCCAGGTTTTCATCATGGTACTTATCCAGGGCGCCTGTTTACCAGGTTTTCACCGTTGGATGAAGGGATTTCTCTTTACTTTTCTTTTTTGACTCTTTTTTTTTTCACATTTTTTTTTTGACCTTTTGACTTTTTGGATAGGAGAAGGGGAATATGGATAAGAGGGACTGAAATGTCTAGTTCCATGAAAGGTGATAGCCTCACTAGAGATGGATGTCATCACATGGACCATGTCAAATGTCCTTATGCCCATCCATGTTGGTAAGGGATGACATGAAAGGTAGATGGAGTAGGTAGATGAAGGATTATCATGTGGATTATGGAGGACTTGTGCAAAAGATGAATGGGGAGGCTTAGCCAAAAGCATGGACCATAGGAAGTGGTGTGGGAGATATGTAGGATAATGAATGAAGGGTGACAAGATGGAGGTATAAGGGCTTGTTGTGAAATGGAAGGGAACCATGACCAATGGTTGCACACAATGTGATAAACATTGAATCTTTTGATGTGGATGGGGTGTAGGAAGTAATGGAGATGTTTACTGAGGAGATGGTGGATGAAGGGCTTTAGGTACCCACATAGACTTAGTATTTTTATGACTTTTATTTGTCTTGTGGGATTTTTGTGATTTTTGAATGGAATGTGCATTTTGGATGGGAGTGGATGGTTGGGATTTTTGTGATGTGGATGACTCATTTGACTTTATTTCTTTTTGCTTAGGTACCCAAACCATTTTGTTTTTAGACTTTTCTTTTGTAGGTATGGGCTTATATAACTTTTGGCCTACATTTGGCTTTGACTTTTTGAAATTGTATTCTAAGGCATTAAGACCTTTAGAATTTTTGACTTTATGTGTAGAGGCATCCAAATTTTTATTTTTGAATCCCATGGGGTAGATGGAATGAATGGAAGCTTTATGTTTACACAATGTGTGCATTTGTTGGTTATGACTAGGATATTTAGGGTATTTATGAATGATTGGAATATTAGGTGTTGGAAGTAATGGTGGCAAAGCGGATGGAGGGGTATTAGGAGTTGGAAGTAATGGTGGTAAATTGGATGGAGGAAGGTGTATGGTCACATGCTTTTGACATTTGTAGGATGACGGTGGTGGAATGGCAACATATAATTTAGGCATATGATAGGTTTTATGATGGAAAGTGGACTTAGAATGCATGGAGGAAATACCAACATCTTGAGACTAGTTTCCTTGGGGTATGCAATGGACAATGGGACTAGGTGTAGGTGGAACACTAGACACGAGTTCCTTATTGGATGGAGAAAATGAAGCAAGGGAAGATAATGGTTGTTGTTGTTCTGAGGAACATTCATGAATGATGGTGGAAAGACCAATAGGATATGATGGAGGACTTGCAGTGGGGTCGATAGTGGGTGATGGAGGATCATTAGGATCTTGATTAGCATTGTGTTCACTTAGATCCAAGGTATTTGTTTGATCTTCTATACTAGCTTGGGAGGCAAGTGTCTCATCAAGGGAAGTGGATGTTTGAAGGTCATGGATGGTGCTAGGTGGAGGTGAATTTGGAATATCTTGCTCATGGATAGGCTTTTCATCATTATGGATATCATCTTGATCATAAAAGAGATATAGATTATGGGCAGGTTGGATGATAATGATTTGATCTTGATTAGGACTAGGGCTTGATGTTTCCACATGCTTAGGATTAGGCTCTTGACATACATCTTGGGTTGCTTGAATGGAAGTAGAAGGGGATGACTCTTGAATAGGCTTGACATGTTTTATATGGAGACATGATGGAGAATGACTTGGACTTAATGGGGGAGACTCTTGAATTGGCTCAAGGGTTTGTGGATGACATGGTTGGCTTGAAGGACTTGGCATGATATTTGAGGACTCTTTTGTACGTTCAAGTAGACGAGTTGAATGACATGGCAACAATTGATTCCTTTCTTGTAGTCCTTGGGTCACATCCTTTGTAGGTGGATTGGTGGATTTATGTAATGCCATCAATGTATGTTTTAAATATCTAAATGTAAGGCATTGATTTGATGAAGGATTGGATGATGGTGGGGGTAATGAAGAGTTTGATGGGTTAGAAGATGGAGAGGCCAATGGATTAGGACTAGGACATGGTGGCTTAGGGATAGAAATTTGATTGGATGGTGGTAAGGGTGTGTGGACTAGATTGGTGTTCCCCTTGTCAAAGGTGGCATTAAGACTTAAAGGTTCTTGATGTTGTTGCCAAGGTGGACTTGGGAAGCTACGTTGTTGTTGTGATATGGGTGGACATGTCGATGTGGCATTGACATGGAAGGTAAATGGGTTTTGTGGGCATGATGATGAAGGTGACACATAGGATTGTGGTTGAATGTCTTGCGGTTGGAATGGTGTTTGGACTTGTGATATGATTTTTTGTTGTGATGATGATGGAGGGGTTGAATAGGACAATGACTGTTGAAAGGTTGATTGATGTGGATAAGAGTTGAAATTAGAAGAGTTGTGATAGGTTGACGAAGGGGTAACATGATATGTGGATGGATGAGGTTGATATGATGATGTAAGTGACACATAGGGTTGATGTGAAATGTGTTGATGTGGTGATTGGACTTGATAATGTGCTTGTTGGACTTGACAGTTGGCCATGAGGTATTGGATTTGTGCTATGAGTTGTTGCATTTGTGGTGATTGGTTGGTTTGAAGTTTTTGGATAATGTTATGGGTGCTTTGAATGATTTGTTGGTCTAAAGATGTTTGATTTGTTTGAGCTTCATGAAGCATGTGAATAAGCTCTAGTGCTATGTCTTCAAATGTTGTCATGGTGTAAAATGATGTTGATTAGATTAAAGAGATGATGATGATTAGGATATGATGTGGAATGACAAGATTGGATGACTTGGATGATGTGGAAAATTTTTATTAGAAGTTTGACTTGGGCAATATCAAACACAAGATTTTACATGTAAATGCATAAACACACACACCAAGCACAATGATAAGTTTGTCTTTCAAGATCAAATGCTATGATTAATCAAACACTTGAATACACAACAACAAGCCCTATGACTAGTCAAGTGGGGTATGGCCAATTAGATCTCAAGCTAGATTGCACAAGGTTGACTAAGGAAGAATTTGAAAGAAAAATCTTGCCAATAAGCCAGGAGAAAGGGGTAACCCACCCTTCCCCTTCACTTCCCAAAGGTATAAAGTTCTTTGGGGCTTAGCTTAGAGTGACAAGATTTTAACTCCCAAATGAGCGTGTCTTTAGATTCACACTCGATTGAGGTCATCCCTTGGAGGGGTGTGTGCTCCAAGAAGGCCTCCTAAAAAGGGTATGACAAAAGCAAACCAAGTGAGGTGTTTTGGAGGACACACACACTTGATTCACACTCGCAGTGAGTAATTTCCCTTAGAAATGAAATGTTTGTATGCAAACAATAGAAGCACTTGTTCTTTTAACCCCAATTCAAATGTGTAGGAAGACAATGGTTAATTTTAGACCCAATTTTGATATGTGATTGAAGACAAAATTCATTTTTAAGAGCCCAAATCCAAATGTGTGACAAACAGGATTAAGAAATGGAAGATGGAATATGTGCACCTGATTATTCGCTTTCCAATTTGTTGTGTATGAATGATATTTCTACCACTAAAACTCCTTATGATCACCTACAAAATCAAAAGAAATAATATCATAATGCAGCCATGAAAAAAAATAAACTCATTAGAAAATTGCAATTTCAAATACATATTTTTAACATAGCTGAATTAGATTTGATTATTTGAAGACATTATTGATCTGAAAAATACAAAATTAAAGAAGAGACTGATATTATTTTTTGGAGAGATTTCCAGAAATGTAAAGAAGTCAGAAAAATTCCCTATTTTGCGCCCAATATTATTTTTTTATGAAAAATAATAAAAAAAAATTATAAAAAATACAAAATGGCTCCAAAAATTCTGAGTTTTTTACTGAAGTTGTATTTCGTTATTCCAAATCTTCAAAAACAATTTTGTGACTAGATCTGCAACCATTTGTGAGATATAGGTAAATATGTGTGAAACCCTAATTTTAAAAGATCTGTTATTTGACTAATAATTATGCATCTAAATTTGAAAGATAAAGAACAGAACCCTATTAAAATTTAGAGAGATTTCCAGAAATATAAAAATATCTGAAAAATTCGATAATTTTCTCTCAAAATATATTTTTCATGAAAAATAGAAAAAAAATTATACAAAATTCAAACCAGCCCCGAAAAATCTGATTTTTGGAATGGAAGCTTTAGACATTGTCTCCAATCTGAATTTTTTTTTTGTGAAAAAATATGAAGCCGTTTGAAAGTTATGGTTGAATCTTTGGAAACTAGGGTTTGTCCAAAAATGATGCCAAACCTGCAACAAAAAGCTAACAAAACCTGCAATAAAAAGATCCAACTCCAAGATTTCTCAAAATGTGTTAAAATATGTCAGGTTCACCAATGTAAATAGGGAAAAATTCAGATTTAATGTGTTGAAAACAACAAATTAACTAAACCCTATCAAGCACCATGAAGCACAAACTAGAATGAAAAAAATGCAAATAAACAAAGGAAATGCAAACCAAATTTCAAACTAGACTTGATTGACCTCCATGGCTCTTCTCCACCTGCATAAGAAAGCAAGATTTTGAAGGATTGGCTGTTGGAGGAATGTTGATTGCTCAATTCAGTAGCATAACATTGACATGGGGATGATAGATGAATGACAATAGATAGAAATAGATGAAAGACTGAAGAATGATTTTGACAGCATAAGGATACTTGAAGAATCAACCCCCCAATGGCTTATGAGAGTTTATTTATAGGAAATGTCTAATTTGGATTGACGGTTGAGATTGGATGTCAATAAGATGTCTAAATCAATGGCCAAAATTGAATGTTGTAGTATGGACTAGGGTTAGGTCAAAATTAGGGCAAATGATAAAGATGAAGGGTTGAGATTGAATTATGAGATAATTCAATCAAGGGCTATGATTAAATGAGATGTCAAGAGATAAGATTGGCACGGACAAAGAGGTTGCTGAAGAAATTAAATAATAAAAATTATTTAATTTAGGTGGCCAATGAATAATTAAATAATTAAAATAATTATTTAATTATAGAGGAATATGATAAAAGGAATCATTTTGAATTAAATAATGATTTAATTCAAAATTCAAGAGAGTGGACCAAATTAAATAAATAAAATTTATTTAATTTATGAGAGAAGAGGCTAATGAATAATTAAATAATTAAAATAATTATTTAATTATAGTGGATAGTGGATAAAAATTAAATAAATAAGAATTTATTTAATTTTAGAAAGAAGAGGACTTAATTAGTGATGTAATTAAATTAAAATTTATTTAATTAATCAAGGAGGAATAAAGATAAAAATGAATTAATTAAATAATTAAAATTATTTAATTAATAGAAAAATTATGACTTTAGACAATAATTAAATAATTAAAAATTATTTAATTATTAAGAATGAAAGGGGCAATGTTGAATAATCTAAGAGTTGCAAGCCTAGGACAATTTTATGTGTCTACAATGTATATTATAGATGTGATGGATTATGATGTTTATGTAATATGGATTATGCATGTGATGGTTAATTATGCTTACTCTTTATAGTTTATGAATGAATTGTATGATTATGTTTCCTAGATGGATACATATGATGGAATATGTTTATGTATGATTTATGGATGATGTTGATTAGGTGATGGATATTATTATGTATGATTTATATTATTTTTATGAATGCAATAGTAATATGGTAATATTATTTTATGATCATGTGATTTATGCTTTTTATATGAATATGATAATGATGTAATGATGGTATTTACTAGATGGATAGTGCCTTCATTATAATTTTGGATGCATGAGTGATTATGATATGTTTTAGATATTTTCATATTTATTTTATGGAAATGTATGATGGAATTTGTGTTATGATGTTATGGGTGTGTAATATATGTATTTATGATTCCATGGATTTATTTAAGGATGCAAAATGATTATGATTATGATGTAACATAATTGTGGGTGGATGTCAAATATGAAGGGTGAGCATGTATGTAATAAATGATGGTATTTTATTTTGGTTATGATATAAAATGAGATGAATGGGGATATAATGTGGGTAGATATATTAGGATAGGATGGAGATGGGTGATGGGGAAAATATATTGGATCCTTAGGGGGACTATAGATTAATCATAGTATAGGTTGACAGAATGAGTTAGGTTATTTAGTCAATTTGTGTATAAAAATGATGGATGTGCATGAGGGATAAAATAAATAGGGGGAATGGATGGGGTAGATTATGTTGATATGTGGAGATAAATCCTATATTTTGATACATAAAAGGAGATTATGCACCAAGGTATAAGAACCAAGGTGACAAGGTTACCTTTGTATGGGATTGACTATCAAACAAAAGGTTATCCTAGTACACATAAGGCATGATATAACCTTTGGGGTCATGTGAGGAGTGAAATTTAGGGTATCAGATGATCCTTATGCTCACAATTCCTTGGCATGGAATTGGAGGGTCTCTGTAAAGAATAACCATCATATGTAAATATGTTCTTACACAAAAAAGGTTGAAATCAACCTTGGTGGGTCATATAAAGAAAAACCAACAAAAATGAAACATATAAATAAATATTATGCCCCATTATATACCAATAAAAACACACAAAGATATAGAAATATCTAGGTGGCCTTAATTAGGTATAGCCATGGGCCAAAAAGATAAATCAAAACAAAAGAATGATTGGAAAATAAGTCATGCAACCATCATATCTTTTACCGAATTAGGATAGGTGATGGATTGGATTATTCTTGATATGGGAAGGACATATCCCTAAGGGAATGGATGTGATGTAGACAAGGATGGTGGATAATAGACATGTGGGCTATTTATTGTTCAAAATTTAGACCTATGTGTGATTTGTGATATGAAAAAATGTTTGATGTGTGGTTTTTCTTGTGTAAGTTTAAGTATATAAAACTCAGTTTAATAGAGGAAGCTTAGTTTGCTAAGATAAGATTAGTGTTATGAGCGTAAGATTAGTTTATTGGAATGCATAGCATATGAAACTTATGTGTGAAGGCCTATATAACTTGTGTTAGGTATGTAAAAGGATCCATTACATAAATAAGACTTGGGGTTTTTCCCTCATAATTCAACAAGGGATATGGTATGGCAGTGAGTGGATAGGATGAAGAAAATGGATAAGGGAATAAATGATAGAATTAAGTGACATAATACCAAGCTATTATAGGTTTGTGTAATGGGTTTGTATGGTATTTATTATGGATGAAGAATAAGTAAAAATGGTATATGGAGGGGGTGGATGGTATCTTGATAGATGGTGGGATGAGGCTACTACACATGACACTTGTAGGTAGGTTTCCATTAAGGTACTTATCTAAGACACCAACTAGGTGGTTTTCACAATTGGATGAATAATTTATCTTTAATTTTTTATTTTTTATTTTTTTCTTAACTTTTTCAGATATCTTGAGGATCAAGCTTGACTTTTTTTGAGATGTATGATGTTCACGGGTTATTCCAATGGTTGAACTTCTAGTGTAGTAAGTTTTTTATTAGATAAACAAGGAAGGGCCCTGATCCCATGGTTACGATAGCAAAAAAAAAGGAACTAGAGAGAGGTGGGAAACAACACAACCAAAAAACCAAAAAACAACATCAGTATTAGCATGTAGGCCAACATTTAAAATAGTGACCATTGTCCAACCAGTACTAATAAAAAATAGTAAGCTATTACCTATATACTTAGTTCTATGTGAGCCATTAATTAAATCGACAAGGTCCTAGGTGGTATTCCACCATAACATAGAGATCAAATAACAATAGTTTGAGATTTTAAAACAGTAGGACAAAAAATTCATAAAAAA
This sequence comes from Sequoia sempervirens, assembly GCA_007258455.2. Classification (NCBI taxonomy): domain Eukaryota; kingdom Viridiplantae; phylum Streptophyta; class Pinopsida; order Cupressales; family Cupressaceae; genus Sequoia; species Sequoia sempervirens. The sequence continues at coordinate 91,881,088 of VDFB02049217.1, read as the reverse complement.
ACAAGGTAGTAGCAACAATCCATTAACTGGCTTTCTTCAACAGGTCCCCATACTCTCCTGTAAGAGCAATATATTCACACTGTAGATATGTAAAATATACTGATTGACATTGTGCATCTGATTTTGACTTACTAACATCGTTTCTTCCTGAATCATCCCTCAGTCTAACCATTTAATCAAATATCCTTATCTGATTAAACTCATCAACTTTCATCCCTTAATTAAATAAATCATTTTGTCTAATTAAGTCACTCTCTCTTGTTAATTAAATCAATCTATCTGATCTAATTATCCATATTTAATTAAATAATCAATTTATTTGATTAAATCTCTAAAGTCTATCCATTAAATTAAATAAATTAAAACCTTATTTGATTTAATCTAACACCATCTCTTTTAATTAAATAAATCAAATTCCTTATTTAATTAATCTCTTGTCATATTTCTCTCTTATTTGATTTAAATAAATCCATAAATTTGAGTCAAATAGGTCACATCATCTAACCTCTCTCATTAAATTAATTAACCTTGATTAATTTAATCTCATCTCATGTCCATCCTCTAGATAATGCAAGTTGCACATGAAAATATTTAATTTATTTATTAAATCTCTATTTTCCTCACAACGCATCTTTTGGAATATTCTTCAACAATTCAAAATTCCAAGTCAACATGTACATCCAACAAGGCAATAAATTCATCTTACATGTCCTTTGCCTTGAGCCAAGTGGCATTTATTGCATTTTCCCTTCCCTCTTGCATGTCATTTCAACAAATTTGAAATTCAAAATTATGCATTTATTGGCACAAACCCCAAATCTTGCACATCCCTCATCCATTCATAGCTTGACAAGTGGCATCATATCATTGGATGAATGCTAGTCCCACATTGCTCAAATTTGGACATTCATCCATCTTGGAATTCTGTAGATAAAGAGCTCATATCCTCACTTCATCATCCACAATCTAGGAAAAGTTACCATGCTCAAATATCTCTTGAATCTCATCCATTATCATTGAGTCATAGCTAGGTTTTTTGCAGATTTTGTCTTGGAGTTCTCATTCTTCATCAACAAAGTGGATCAATCATCTTCAACACATCAAGCTTGCATCATAGGAATTGGGAAAGGGCCAATTTTCACATCAAATTGACACCAATTCCCCCATGGGATCATGAGTTTGCACATCTAATTAGGATTTAATCTTTGTTTTATCATTTTCATTGCGTTCTTTGTTATTTTCTTTCCTAGTTTGAGGTTGTAAATGAATTTCATGGGGAATTCTTGTTTTGGCTTACAATCTCTTGTCTAACTTGTTTATTCTTGTTGTTTTGAAGGTACTAAGGTAGGGGGTTTGCACATTTGGCGCTAGAAGGAGGGCTTGAAATCATTCTTTCTCATCTTTTCTTAAAATTTCGTATTTTCACTCACACACAGAAAATTCCAACACTGGGAGCTCAACGTCGTTGTTTTGGCACTGCTGACTTCTCAGTGTCGCTATATGGCACCACTTAAAATTAAAACTACGACACTAGACTCGTCCCACCAAAATATTTGAATTTTAAACTCTGCCGCTGGACTCGTTGACTTGCAGGAATTTCCAAAATTTTAAAAAATTGCAATGCTGGAAGGAAACTGCGATGCAAGGCAAAAATTGCGATGCAGTTGAGCTCTCTGTCCCGACATAGAGCGACGTTGACTGGTAAGCGGCGCTATGAGGGCACTGCTCAGAAATAAAATTGTGACACAGTTATGAGTTGAGACGCTGGGAGATAGTAAAAAGGGAAAATTTAATTTTAGCACGTGTTTTTTATTTATGATTAATGTGTTTTCTATTTTCTGCTTTTTAATTTCTGTACTTTCCAGAATCTGACTGGTTTTTCTTCCTTGTAGCTTGGAAACCAAAATTGAAGAAAGGAGAAGCATGAGAGGGATGTTCATTAAATCAAAGTGTTTTTAAACACTATAGTGTTTGCTTAACACTTTTGCATGAAATTGTTATCTTTTTCTTCCTTAAGGCACTAGTTTTCATTTGGGTTTTAAAAAGAACCTTTCCATTTCTTGCAAAAAGGCTAAAATGAACTTTAGGATCACAAATTATTAGATTTTGTTTATTGGATTAACAATTGAACAAAGTGTCTATCATTTGTCTTTTGGTGCTCTAAAACAAACTCATATTTTGCTTTGTGGATTTAAAAAGAACAAGTGTAACTTTGTTTTTCATGAGGGCTTACTTAAACTAAAGCCATTGAAAAAGGAAGTATGCGCTTCTCTCGCACTTTATAGCTATCTTGAGAATCAAAAGGCCTTTTTCATGACTTTAGGGTGAGACAAAGCAATCACCTCCACACTTCGATTTGGGTTTAAAATTGAACATTTTGTGCGAGTGTGAGTGGGGGAATTGTTGTGTATATTCTCTCTCTTTGTTTCCAACAAGGATTGATCAAGTTATGAATATTTTTCTTCATTCACTTTTATTTATCCTAGAGGGTCTGCCTTGGGGAAAAATTACTCACCCAAGGGAACGACTCAACTGGTAACACTCTAAAGCCAAGAGTATTTCCAACCAGGATATAAATGTGGATATTGGAAGAAACACCAATATCACGCTGTTGATTTTGACAAGATGGATCTGAAAGGGGACTCTTGTCGTATGGGTCAATCTCCACAAACGGAAAGTCCTTACTAAAACCCATGTGCTAGAATTTTCCAAAATCCTTTAAACTATTTGTTGGTGCAAGAACGGTCATTCTCAAGCCACCCCACACTTTTACAGTCTTCTAGTAGAAATGGAAAACATGCCATGGTAGTTTCATGGGTGTTGATGCTTGGCTGCCCCATATAAGTGAGTGTCGTGGAGGGGAGCCAATGGGGTCAAGCATCTAACCATTCGCTAGAGATAAGTGTAGCTAGACTTTTCCAAGTGGGAATCCAACAAATATTGTCTTACACATCCATAGGATTGTACTTGTTCTTGGGTTACCAAATACATTGCTTGATTGAAAACACCATGGAAAAAAACACTTGAACCTCATCCAAATTTCAAACCCTTTTGAAAACAAATACAATTGAATCAATCCATATGTTATTGCTTTCCCTTGGGATTCACATCCTTAGAGGTTTCTAAACATTGGATTATATCTCGATTTGTCTCCTTAAGTAAACAATAGGAAAACCCTTGCCTTAAGTTCATTGAATTTCCACATAACATATCTTCTGGGGTTTGAGGAAATTAAGACATTGGACATCTTAGTTTGAAAATCTAATTGAAGAAAGTTTTTTTGGTAAAATAAATACATTAAGCAAAGCTAAGCAAAATGAACTTTCATATGTGTTGAAGACTCACAACCCCAAAAGCAAAAAAATCATTGGTTGGAAATCCAAAAATGAATATTCAAATGAAATCATTTCTTGGTCACAAAGGTCTTTAGGAAGCATTTGCATGCTCTTCAATACCTAGGTCTACGCAAACAAAGTGTCTTTTTTAGGTTCATCTTAGGATCAAAACATATCAAAATCTTTTTCATCCATCCTCCAAAACATCGAAACAAACATCATCTCACAAATCACCTTTTGAAAAATCTTGAAATCATCCTTAAATGCTAGGATTTTTGGAAAAATCAAAATCATCAAAATCATTGAGACTAAATCCTTGAAAACATTATCAAAAACACCTTTGGCTAGGTATGTGTAGATGCATCCTTTTGCATATGCTTAGTCAAAGTTATCAAAATCATCTTGTTTAGATTAGTATATGTAGATGAATCCTTCTTGATATACTTAGTGAAACAATCATCTTGTTTGAATAGGTGTGGGTAGATGCATCCTTCTCCTCGCACATATTCAAATCATCATCCATTGAACAAAGTTATCCCTTAGATCATCATCCAACATCTTAGGGTCTTTTTGTTCAAAATCAAAATCAAGGACAAAATCCCAAAACAAATCAAAATCAAAATTCACAAGTCCTAAAAGCCTAGTATCTCATTCAAGATTAATCAAAATGCAAAAACATTTGTATCATCCATCCCTAACATCATCATCATATCATCACCTTTGATCCTCAAGGCATAAGATAACGATCGATCCAAAGAATCAAGAGATTCATCTCCCATATTCTTGAAGATTGATCCTTGTTTTATGGTTCTAACTAGATCTCAATACAAGAAGAGTATGGATGCCAACAAAGAAACACCCGCTTCAAGCGATCTTAGCCAAACAAACGCAAAAATGAATCCCGCCGAATCAAGTAATCCGTTGACCCTCTCATCATCGCAAAATCCACAAGAAGAAAACCAAGGAGAGGACCTTACTTTTGGAATGTCTCACGGGGAAATGACTGAAATGCTCCAAAATCCGAACAACCATAGAATCATCAACATCATGATGAGACTTAACCCTTCATTATACATGCTCGAGCTAGCGACAAAAGGGGCCAAGTTACCTTCGGATTTTGATGTGAGTACCATAGTAGAGGCATGTTTTCTGCCAATTTCATCCACCATTCCCATCTCATCTACACCCCCATCTCAAAACATCATGCAAAACATTTTGCAAATCACATCGTTTGCTCCAACCCAACCCAATGTTAATAAGGGAAGTACATTTCTCAATGCAATTCAAACACAGCCCCTTGTTAATAATCAAAATTTTGATGCAAACACCACCTTGGAACAAAGCATACCCCAAAACCCATTACACAAAAATGTTCCTCTCACATTCCATCATGATCCATCATCATCATTTTTTCACGCAACACCTCAAACACCTCTCACAAATTCACAAGAAGAGGGAGATATGTTCGGACCAGGGGGAATATTCGACAACACAACATTCTCATAACAACTCACACCCCTTACATTTCCACCTCTCCCACCATTTCCATTATCATCCGCACCACTCCTTGGTTTAGGGCTTCCTCCCCTACCAAGTATCAATCAAACCTATATCCCAACCATCAATCAAGGCACTACACCAAACACTCAAAATTTTTCATTGACATCGCAACAACAAATGATGAATGCACAAGAAATTACAACACCATCAAACACCCTTCTAACATTGCAAAGCATAGGACCAACCACCACACCAATACCACCATCCACCACTCAAAATATCAACATGACATTATCACTCACCACAAACACCATTCCAAATCCACCACCACATCAAGCCAATATGACACGGCATTGAAAGTTGCTTTCCAAAAAGGATACCAAAAAGTTCAGAAACAAAAAGCCAAACAACAAGCTACTCAAGCTGCACAGGCCGCCCAAGTAGCCCAAGCTGCATTACAAGTGCAACAAGCCCAAGCGTTATTGCAACAACAACAACAAGAAGCCGGATAAGCATTGCAAGCACAAATGGCCACTCAAGCACAACTTTTATTCCAACAACAAGTAGCACATGCGCAAGCTCAATACCAGACACAACAAGCCCAATATCAAGCACAACTCAATGCACAAAGACAAGCAGCACAATTGTAGGCATATCAACAAGAATTAAAGCAATACCAAGAGCAACAAGAAGCAGCAGAATTGGCAGCCCAACAACAAGCATTGTTGGAACAAGAACAAGTGCAACAACATCAAGATCAACAACAAGCGTTGTTCATACAAAAGTAGGTGGAAGCCTACCTCACTCGCCAAAACATATAGATACCATCAAACAATGCACCGACCAACCCACCCATCCAACCCATGACTGAAACACCCAAAAACACTTTCATCCCACCCCCTGATCCCCAAAATGATGTGATGACACAACTCAAGTTGCTCTCGCAACAAGTGCTTGACCTTCAATTAGGGTGAACAACCAAAACACCAAGTAACTTGTGTCCCTATCCATTTGATAGGAGCTTAATAATGAAACCATTCCCCAAGGGATTTGAAATCCCCAAATTTGACAAATATTGAGGGATGGGAAACCCTAAAGATCACATTAGGGAATTCTAGGTTCATTGCATGGAGGTCGCATATGACGATACTTATCTAATGCGGCTATTTCTAGCTTGGTAGGCCACGATATAGAATGGTTCTCTCGCTTACCTTCAGGCATTAGAACATTCCAAGAAATTAGGGACACATTCATTAAAAATTATGCATGCAACATTGCAATGGATGTTAGTCTCGAAGAACTCTCAGCTCTAAAACAAGGAAAGGGTGAATCATTCGCCTCATTCCTACAACGATGGTTATCCAAGGCCAATCAAAGCAAGTGGACCATGCCAGAAGAACAACAAGTTTACACCATCATATCCAACCTTGAAGGCCGCTTGGCATTTCATCTCAAGGTTCAGGGCATCACCACATATGATCAATTGATCTCCAAGGCGCTTAGCATCGAAAGAGCGCTTATGACTCAACCCGCGAAATCAACATCATACTGCGAACAACAAAACAACCACCCATCATCTAATTACAATGATAAACCTCGTACATGGGCAAGGAACAAAAAATGTTACTAATGATGGTGTCCTTGATGCCAAGGTGGTCATTAGTGCCCCTCGCAAACATACACCCATACCACAAATCCAAATTCAACACGAAAACCACGATCACACGGCACACCAACCCAACAATAATCCAACCATCAATAATCTCAATGACCAAAGGGGACCACCCCAACACAAAATTTATCCCAAATGAAAATACACCATTTTGGGGGAACCACTTGAGGACATAATGAAAAAGTTGATCGATGAAAAACTCATCAAGCTTCCTACATTTGAGAATTACCAAGAAACTAATGTCAAACCTCCTTGGTATAACGAGAATCAACTTTGTGAATTTCATAAAATCAAAGGCCATACCACAAACAGTTGCATGAGACTCAAAAACATCATCCAAGATCTCATCGATAAGAAAATCATAAACGTAGAACAACCTATAGGAAATCAGGATCTTAAAATATACACGAATTAGATGCCAAATCATGGCAACAAAGGGAATAAAAATGATAAAGGGAAGGGCAATGTAAATCATGTGTATGAAATAGTCGTTGCCTCCCTAAATGAATATTTCATGGTCATCACCATCAAGGGCGCCCATTCCGAAGATTGTGGAGTCACCACAAGAGGCGAAAAAGTCACTATCGCAGGATCATCGCAACCAAATAGAGTCCCTTCATCTAGATCTGTTCCGCATGGCTACAATGTTGTAGATCAAATTAAGAGAATGCTAGCACACATCTCCATCATGGAGTTGTTAAAAATATCATCGGCTCATAAAAATATCCTTGAGGAAGCATTAGCCTCGTCCACTGTCCCCGCAGATCTTGATGTGGAGCAATTCCAAGCTATTGTTGGAAATATCATAACACCTAATCTCCTTACATTTTCTAACCAAGATTTCCCCGCCCAACCATCTCACAATTGTGCACTTCACTTGGAAGCCATTGTACACAAGAGAAAAATCAAAAGGGTCTTGGTGGATGGAGGTACGGGCTTGAACATATGTCCCCTAAGCCTCATCAAGCAGTTGAAAATATTAGAAGATTCCATCGACAAAGGAAAGGGTATCACAATAAGAGCATATGATGACCAAGAAAGAGTGTCTCAAGGCACGATTAAACTCCCTATTCAAGTAGGGCCGACTCTCATGGAAACCACTTGTTAGGTCTTGGAACTAGACTTGTTGTATAATAGCCTCCTGGGATGCCCATGGATCCATGCGATGAAATCCATAGCATCAACCTTCCACCAATGTGTGAAATTTACACATAATGGAAAAGAGGTTATTATCCATGGAGATCTTGAACCTTTCTCATATTGCAAGAATATTGAAGCAAAGTATTACAAAATCCCCCAAGTGCCAAAAAATGATGAGGGCCCATCCACACCATACATCGACCCCGCCACTCTCGCGTCCACTTCTGCGATAGAGACACCCGCCACTCCCACCATCCCCACCATCTTTGACATCAAGCTCATCATCTAGGATGGTTGTGGAAGCTACAAGCTCCCTAACAATGCTTTTGTGATAGGAGAGTTACCACAATCTCCTAGATCACGGGGACATCCACAAGAAAACCAAGCTTCCACATCACAAACGTTTCCTGAAGACTATCCCGAATTCACAAGATGGGGAGACCTTGGCCAGGAGGTTATTGAAGAAGATCCATCTCACATGTTATATCAAGATGAAAGACCGACACCTGAATTACCAATGGATGAGACAAGCAAGGGCCTACAAATGATGCTCGTAATGGGATACGTCAGAAATCAAAGATTTGGACAAAATGACAATGGGCTCATAATACCTATCATGCCAGAGATGCGACCCATAACAAATCTTGGACTTGGATGTACCCCTCCGAGTATAACCATACGTGGCTGAAGTCCTTTAGTTAGAACGGTTAATATTTCTCCTAAGCCAATACTAGCAGAAGTACGCTCACCAATATCCATAGGTAGAGACATACATAAATTTATAACTAAGGCCTATATTAGTAGCGATGACGAGGATACCATGACCAATCTACCTAGGTTATTTGAGGACACCACCCTGTGTATGATTAGCACCCTCTCCTTTGAAACAGACCATCAAAATCATGAGATCCGTTTAGTATACCCCCAACTGATCGACTATGACCAACGTGGACCACAGGTTCTTGATACATTCAAAAATGATGAGGCACTCTCAGAATTCATGGGATTACGGGACAACATTCCAGATGGGGATCACAAAACAGGGTTCATAATGGAGTTGGAAAAACATGCCTATTATGGGGAAACAATTGAATCCTTCTATAGCAAAAGTGAGAAACTAAGAATCATATCCAAGTCCTTAAGTGAAAACCACATTGTGGCACTTTCTGACAAGAAAAAAGTTAAAAGAAAGGACATATCCAATGGTGAAAACCTCTTTGAGGTGCCCGAGGATGAAGGATTCAATCTTCCTTTAAGAGCTATCCATTAGGAAAAGTCAGTAGTTTTGGCCAAAAAATGCAATCCGGTCAACCTAGGAACAAAGGAGGCCCTGCATATCACATTCTATGTAGAATCACTATTATCAGAAGAGCAAGAACTCCTAGCAGTATTCCTAAGGGAAAGGAAAATAAACTTCGCATGGAGTTATGATGGCATGCCAGGGCTTGATCCAGAGACTGTGGTTCACCACTTAGCAGTGTATCCAGAAGCAAAACCTGTCAGATAGAAGCTTCAAAAAATGCACCCTCAGATCGCTTTGTTAGTCAAAATGGAGCTAAAAAAGCTATTGGACACAAGATTCATCTGACCAATAGATTATCTAGAATGGGTGTCAAATTTGGTACCTATCTCAAAGCCTGATGGAGCCATCAGAATCTGCATAGATTTGAGAGATTTGAACAAGGCATGTCCAAAGGATGACTTCCCCCTTCCTAACATCGACATGATAGTAGACATGACAGTAGGACACAAATTGCTATCACTAATGGATGGATTCTTAGGATACAATTAGATCATGATAGCTAAAGAGGATCAACATAAAACAACTTTCACTTGTCCATGGGGGACCTACTACTGGAACATGATGCCATTCGGCCTAAAGAATGTAGGAGTAACCTATCAAAGGGCCATGACATTGATATTCCACGATATGATTCATAAAATATTCAAAGACTATGTCGACAAAATTCTAGCTAAGTCAAGAAAGAGAAAAGATCACATAGCAACCCTAAGTGCTATCTTTGATAGACTGGAGGAATACAAAGTCAGATTGAATCAGAAGAAGTGCGTCTTCGCCGTACAATCAGGTAAATTGCTAGGATACATAGTGTCCATCAGGGGTATCGAGGTGGATCCAGCAAAGGTGAAAGAAATCATCGTGATGGAGGTACCAAAAACATTAAGGAAACTGAGAGGTCTCCAAGGCAGACTTCAATCCATCCGATGATTCATAGCACAACTAGCAAACAAGCAAAACACATATTCTCACCTACTCCACAAGGGGGTAGCGTACAAATGGGATACAAAATGTGAAGAAGAATTTAACAAAATCAAGGAATACCTATTGACACCACCAATCTTAATGCCACCCATCCCAAGAAAGCCATTGATCCTATATGTGTCAACAACAACAACAGCCCTTGGAGCTCTCCTAGCTCAACATGATGAAAATGGAATAGAGAGGGCTATCTACTACATTAGTAGAACAATGGTCGGTCATGAGCTAAACTACTCATTCATTGAGAAAGCATGCGTCGCAGTAGTATTTGCATCACAAAAATTTAGACATTACATGTTGGCACACAAGATAAATCTCATCGCCAAAATTGACCCCCTCAAGTATCTACTATCAAAGGAAATGCTCACAGGAAGAATGGAAAAATGGGTGATGATACTATCAGAGTATGACATTGAGTATGTAGAGCAGAAATCCATTAAGGGCCAAGTTATTGCAGATCAACTAGTAGAAGCACCTATTTATTCTGAGAATCCTCTTATCTCAGAGTTTCCAAATGAATCCATTTTTAACCTCAATGTAGCAGACCACTGGAAACTATACTTCGATGGCTCGTACACACGACACAAATTAGGAGCTGGTGTCTTCTTCATTACCCCACAAGGAGATTGCATACCAAGGTCATACAAACTGGAATTTCCTTGCACTAACAACATCTCAGAATATGAGGCTTTGACTATAGGTCTCAGGATAGCAGCATAATGGAACATCATGGCTCTCAAAGTGTACGGAGACTCTTAGTTGGTCATAAATCAAGTCAATAATGAATATCAGACCAAGGATGACAAGCTCACTCCATACAAGAAATTGGTGGAGACTCTCAAAGAATCTTTCATAGAAATAACATTTGAGAAAATTCCTAGAACCAACAATAGAGTAATAGATGCCATGGAAACAATTGGGTCCCTACTGGACATCCCCAACAACATTCCAAAATATGAATTCTTGATTGAGCAGCTTCTTGTTCCCGCATTTGAGGTACCGGAATCAGAATTCGTGTGCGAAATCATTGGTCCAGGTGATCCTTGGTATCATGACATCTACACATATCTTCCAATAGGAGTCATACCCGCTGACCTACCATCAAACCTAAAATGAACCTTTGTTAAAAAGGCATCCATATTTGTCATCCTAGCTGATACCCTATACTGTAGAAGCATAGAAGGGTCCTTGCTACACTGCCTAAATGCTGAGGAGGCATTAACCGCTCTAACTGAAGTACACAATAGTATCTGTGGTTCACACTCGAGTGGAATGACCATAGCCAAGAAATTGCTGAGGATGGGGTATTATTGGCCCACAATGGAAAGAGAAGCACATGATCATGTTAGAAGGTGTCTACAATTTCAACAACATGGGGACCTCATCCATGCTCCAGCTCAAGAGCTTCATCCTATCATCACACCATGGCCCTTTTTGCAATGGGGACTCGGACTCATTGGGAAAATCACACCCACCTCATCTAATGGCCATAAATTCATCATAACCACAACTTAGTACTTTACTAAGTGAGTGGAAGCCATACCCATGACGTATATAACTGGGAAGCAGATCTCAAAATTCATCCTGAACTATCTCATCTGTCGTTACAACATCCCACAAGCCATTATCTCAGATAATGGGACACCATTCAAGAACCAGGAGGTTCGCGACTTGTGCGAAAAATTCAAAATCCAACATTGCTTCTCCACCCCATACTATCCCCAGGGTAATGGCCAAGCAAAAGCTACAAACAAAACCATTCTAAAAATCCTCAAGAAAATAGTCAATGACGTAGGTCGTGACTGGAATTTATAGCTTAATCCCACCCTCTGGGCCTATTGAACCAACATCCGCACACCCACTGGCACCACCCCCTTCTCCCTTGTCTACGGATCAGAAGTTGTACTCCCCATTGAGATCGAGCTACCATCCCTCAAGATATCACTGCAAAACCTCATCATGGATGAAGAGTATAGAGTATCAAAACTAAATGAGCTGGAGCTACTGGATGAGAGATGTATAGATGCTTTGAATCATTTGCAAGTCTATCAGAATAGACTCAAACAAAGCTACAATAAGAAAATCAGAAGCAGGACGTTCCAAGTCAGAGAACTGGTCTTAAAAGAAAATCAAAAAAATGTCCCAAACCCAAGCAACAAAGGCAAGTTTGAACCCAATTGGTTGGGACCATTCGTCATCACAGCAAGTTACAAATTAGGGGCATATCAGCTATCAACACCCGAAGGGGAACCTCTGCAGGAGCCAATGAATAGCGCTCATCTCAAAAAGTTTTATGCCTAGATCTTTCAAGGTATAGAACCAAAAATCCAAAAAATTAGAAAAAGTCCTGAAAAAATGGTTACCTTGGCGAAAACTTGGCAAACAGGTGTCTTGGTGACAACAAAAAAATAAAAAAAGAAAAAAATCCAAAAAAAATTAGAAAAAGGATTGAAAATAGTAAAGAGAAAAAATCGTTCTCTAGTGAAAACCACTTCAGTGGCACTTTGGGCAGGTACCTTGGTGAAAACCTGGCAAACAAGGGCCTTGTGTAAATAAGCACTTTCCATCCACCAGGATCTGTATGGCTTGTTTTGCATCATCCCTCCATTTCACTTCCATCATCCATCACATTCGTGTCTCCATCCATCACTCGTCCACTCGCATCTACACCATAGCTTGGTCCTGTTTTCGTATCATGATCCCTCTTAGTACTACTCGGCCCATCCTCAAGGTCAGTTTGTCCTGCCTTTATCAGAGTAGTCTATTGCATCACTCTGGGGGCATGTTCTTATTGGATCAGATTCGTGTATGATCTTAAAGTCCTCAAATCAGAAAATCCAAAAACATCAAAAAATTAGAAAAATCCAAAAACATTCAAAATATATCAAAATCTAAAAATAGGTCAAAAAGTTAAAAACAGGGTTGTCTAGTCAAACTACGTTGTCTCTAAGCTTGAATGTAGGAAAGGTTGATCTTTGATCATCTCCCAAGACACTTAGGTCCGTACTTTAGGATTCTATCATAATAAGTTGACATCTCATCATGTATATCATCATCTGTAAATTGGTCAAGTTGTCTAGTCAAACTACGCGGTCTCTGCATGTATAACATAGGAAAGGATAATCTGTTGATTAGCTCCCAAGACCCCTAGGATAGGTCTTTAGGTTATTCTCTTGTTCAAAATCTCATAAAATCCCAAAAACATTGGAAAATCAAAAGATTAAAACATTTGCAAAATCTCAAAAAATACCAAAAATAGCCTCAAAACATCTCAAAATGATCAAAGACATCCAAATATTTGAAAAAACCCATATGCCTCATCTTGCTTGCACCCGCAATAAACACCACTAAAAATAAACTGATCGTCATCATAAACCTTTGGTGAAATAGTTAGAAACAAGTCTAGCAGATTAAAAGTAAAACTCCAAACGTCAAGTCTTAAGTCTAAGTTGGTGCGTAAGCAAGTTGGTTATCTCTTCGTATTGGTAACTCATCAGCTAAATTGGTCCCATATCAATCATCCCTTAGAACACTTTGGATAAATGAAATGACGTGTCGCCGTCCACTAACATTTCCTAGGATATATCCTTCCTACAATGGGCATTATCTTTTGGCAATAAGTTTCAGTTATCATCCTTAGAAAACACATCCTCTTTCCATTAGCGGTATTGAAGAGCATTAGTTTGTTTGTTTACTTGGTCTTTATCTTTTGACTTATCTTATTTGCACTCATTCCAATGATGTCTCGATGATATCCCAAAATAGAGGATTTAGAGAAATAGGAATGGGGCAACGATCATTATCTTTTGCCTGCCATGTTCGTTGGACATTCTTGTAATATTACCTCGGTGAATACTTGCTTTGTTAGGTATGTATGGAAGAGGTCTAGGGAACCTTTTTGACTATTGCATGGATAGGTTTACCTTTCCGTGTTTTGGTCCGTGGTGTCTAAAAGTTTTGAAGTGCATCCTAGCAAGGTTTTCGTATGTTAGGTGTGAACAAGAATGCTCCTATCTACTTGTCAAGTCAAAGTTCATCTCACTGGGTACAACGCCATCTTGGTTTTCTATACCTTGATGTATCATACCACATGTGTTATCAAACATAAGAAAATTTCACCCTTTGAAAATCCCAATTCCTCGACAAGTAATCATCATCATCATCATTTGCATTTGCATCATCTTGTGTCTTGATGAAATGACTTCTTTTCTTACTAACTGCACTAAGAAGGTACTATGACAGTTGATCATCACCACCATCATCGTCACTGATCCTGCATCCACAAATCATTAGTATATCACATAAACATATCATATAGGAAACATACACATTGCATTTTTATCATCATATAAACAGGTTATCATAAACATTCTTCATAAATACGTGCATCCATGTTAGTGCATTTCACCCATTACATTGCATCTCATGACATTATATCAATCATAGCATAAACATTCATTTGCATTTCATAACCATTTCATATTACCATCTACCATATAAATCATCACATAAGCATCTACAGAAGCATTTCATAATCATTTTTCGCATAATCAATAGGTATATAAGCATTTAATTCATTAGGCATACATACTTGCATAACATAAATGACATCATCTCACCACTTTACGTTCACATTACATTACGCATCAACATATCACTTTGCATTAACATTTTATTGTATCACATACATCATTATTTATTACGTTTAGGATAATAACATTTGTTATTCTAAGCATCTCATAAAACCATCTCATTATGCATTAACACCATTTCATTTGCAGCATATTACGACCATCGCATTTCATATTTCATTATCCATATCATCTCATAAATAACATCATAAAACATTCATTGCGTAAATCATTCCACATAGGCATAGACGTATAAAATTCATTACAAACAATTCATATATGCATCTATTTATTAACATTTCATAAGCACAATTTACATATCATTTTGCATATGCACCATAGATCATATCATTTCACATATCGAACCATTGCATTTGCATTATCATAAATAAACCATCACATTTACATATCACAGATTAAGATAATATAGACCTGTTAGTCATAATCATAACGCATACATCATCAGAAATAAATGCATCCATAAAGACATCACTGCAAAGCATATAGAAATAAACCATCCATGCATAAAGGAGGACACAGTGCATCACATCAAAATCAAAATCAGCCCATATATATCATCAATAATGTCACTGTCATAGTACAAATAATAAATTAGATCACTATACATGTGTGTCAATCGGTACAAAACAGCCATCAAGCTATCAAAAATGAGCCCATAAGGCACAAAAATTATATATCATCTCGATCAAACTCGATCCCTGTGAATGTTGCCCTCGCCCCCTATCACTGTGACCCTCTGGTGGTCTATGGCTGGCTCGCTCTAAATACTCTAGGACCCACTCAGCTCTGGGTACAACCTCATGATAGGACCATCAGTAATACTCTGCCTCTTAGATAGCATCCTTGTAGGATCAAACTGACACTATACCCTGGGAGGAGGAGGCTGTCATACTCTCTATCCTGCTGTCTACGACCTAGCTCAATGGCTTCCTGTAGCTCTGCAACCTATGTCTGTTGCACATCCTGATCTCTCTCTACTCTAAGCTGCTCTCTCTCAGCCCTCACCTGATCTCTCTCGGCTATCACGACTTGAACCTGGGCCTGCAACTGTGTAATCAGTGCATCTCGAGCATTTGCCTGTCCTATGGCTGCACATGTGGCTGTACTCAAGGCTGATCCTCATCTCATGGTGGCTCCTGCTGTTGATCCTACATGTGAACATCTTTGTGACCTAGCGGGACTAGGGGCACAACTAGTGGATCTTGTCGAATCTCAACCCTTTGTCCTCACCCTCATCTTCTCCCTCTACCCCTGACTCTGTGCACATTTGGATCCTCACCTGGAATGGTCAACCAAAGTGGAGGTCGAAACCAGTCCCTGCAGGCCTCAGTGGTGCCTGGATTTGCTAAACCCTAATCATTAGCCCATGGTCAGGCTACCAAATGATGAAAACTGTCCACTGCCTCTGAGGTAGGAATACAATGTCCCCATGACATCTATGTCATGCTGCGAGAAAAGACAGCTACATAGCCGTCATCAGGTCGATCATGTGGCTCTTCGAACTGAAATTGTACGCGCCCAGGCAGGTACCTCTCGATCATCGTATGCTCCTGTCCTTGCATGTACTGGTCCTGGCGGCAATAAAAGAGCTGATCAACATCGTTGGCCCATCTAGGCTGACCAAGGTATGGATGCCAAGTGAAAACTAGCATCTCGTCTAAGACCCGCCTCCAGTAGGGGATCTCATGCTTACTAGTGTGTGTAAATGACACACCACCTCTGTATCGTGCCATGAGGGCATCGTCTGCCCCCATCAAAACTAGAATGACGCATGGACGTAGCACAGAAATGTGCTCCCACACCCAAACGTGAAGTAAAGTCACCCCAACCCCCAGTGTTCTGCCGTCCATGTATACATACTCATGAAGGTCCCTGTAAAGCGAAGCTAGAAGAACAGGCCCCATGCGAAGCAAATTGGCCTATCTCAGACCATCCACTCCTAGCAATACCCCCATCTGAGACTGAAATATCACCCTCATCTGTCTGGGGCAATAAGACCTGAAATGATAGCTGCAACCGCCCAGCGGTAGGGAGGTGCTATGACCCTATATTGCTCTAACTCTATATGTCCCTCACAGAAGCTGATGTCCCGTGTGGCGAGGACTCTGCCGCAATCCTCGCATCCCTCGTCCATATCAAATATTGCCCGTCGGCCATGAATAGGTAATCGTAGAATGGGCCAAATGTCCTCCAGAGTGACGGTAGTGTCACCAGTGGGGAGATGAAACGATGACGTCTCGTTATGTCACCTCTTAGACAACGATGATAACATCCCTAGGTGGGTGCGCACGGGCACTGCGTACGCAATGTGCCACAATCCCGCAACTCCCAGTCAATCTTGGTCCCTGTCGCTCAGGTCCCGTAGGATGCTAGCCAAATCTCGCGACTGGTGCTCCCGAGAGTAGAGCTCCCTCGCCACATTCTGCATCAAGGAAGGTCAACGTGTTAAAAAATTTATAAAAAAATTCTTGGTCGAATGCTCCAGAAACTTCCCCAGCAGCATAGTTTGTGATGGCGCCGCAGTTTGATTCTACTCAAACTCCAACGCTACAGCCCAAAAAGAGCCAAATGGTGCCGTTGCAGTGCACTTTCCCTCCCAGCGTCACAATTTTTGTGAAATGGGTGACACCGCGTCGCACTTTGTCAAACCAGCCTGCCGAGCCCGAGCTCAACGTTGGAGTTTTTAAACTCTGAACTGCATCGTTGTGGCACAAAACAACACTGCGCGACGTAGTTTGAATGTTGAGCAGCACTATATAGCACCGCTCCTTTAAAGCATTAATTAAAGCATTAAATGAAAAAATGAAACTTGGGTAAGGGTCACATGCTGGTGCCCTGATGCCAGGTGGCCGTTGGTATTTCTGAACTCAATCAGTGATGTGCAGGGGAAGCTATCGTTGTGCCATATCGTCGGAGAGTCAGAGCTCAAATCTCAAGGTTGCTAGCGGAGGTGTGTGAAAATAACTTGAAAGTGACCCCTCAGGCCCCTTTTAATCCTAAAAATTAGGAATTTTTAACCCTGAATAGCTGTCCTGCCGGGTTTTGGACCCTTGAACCTACTTTTTTCTAATTGAGGCTTGTTTTTCATTGTTTTATTGCGTTTAGATGCATTTTTAGCCTCCCATACCCCTTTCAGACTTGTTAGGTACTTTGTCATCTTTTTTCGCGACGTCACCCAAAAAAATAAAATTTTCATTTGATCTCTCGAGGGGGGCATTATAATGGAATGTTTTCTGTCACCATGAAGTAGTGGGGCAAGTTTTTAAATATCAAAAATTTTTGGCTTTGATCGAGATCGTTTATTCTTTGAACCAACGCAACAAGTGCATTGCTTCAAAGAGGGGCAAAATGTAAACATGTAAAATATACTGATTGACATTGTGCATCTGATCCTAACTTACTAACATCATTTCTTTTTGAATCATCCCTCGGTCTAACCATTTAATCAAATATCCTTATCTGATTAAACTCATCAACTTTCATCCCTTAATTAAATAAATCATTTTGTCTAATTAAGTCACTCTCTCTTGTTAATTAAATCAATCCATCTGATCTAATTATCCCTATTTAATTAAATAATCAATTTATTTGATTAAATCTCTAAAGTCTATCCATTAAATTAAATAAATTAAAACCTTAATTGATTTAATCTAACAACATCTCTTTTAATTAAATAAATCAAATTCCTTATTTAATTAATCTCTTGTCATATTTCTCTCTTATTTGATTTAAATAAATCCATAAATTTGAGTCAAATATGTCACATCATCTAACCTCTCTCATTAAATTAATTAACCCCTGATTAATTTAATCTCATCTCATGTCACATCCTCTAGATAATGCAAATTGCACATGAAAATAGATTTAATTTATTTATTAAATCTCTATTTTCCTCACAACGCATCTTTTGGAATATTCTCTCAATTTGAATTCAAAAATTCCAAGTCAACATGTACATCCAACAAGGCAATAAATTCATCTTACATGTCCTTTGCCTTGAGCCATGTGGCATTTATTGCATTTTCCCTTCCCTCTTGCATGTCATTTCAACAAATTTGAAATTCAAAATTATGCATTTATTGGCACAAACCCCAAATCTTGCACATCCCTCATCCATTCATAGCTTGACAAGTGGCATCATATCATTGGATGAATGCTAGTCCCACATTGATCAAATTTGGACATTCATCCATCTTGGAATTTTGTAGATAAAGAGCTCATATCCTCACTTCATCATCCACAATCTAGGAAAAGTTACCATGCTCAAATATCTCTTGAATCTCATCCATTATCATTGAGTCACAGCTAGGTTTTTTGTAGATTTTGTCTTGGAGTTCTCATTCTTCATCAACAAAGTGGATCAATCATCTTCAACACATCAAGCTTGCATCATAGGAATTGGGAAATGGCCAATTTTCACATCAAATTAGCACCAATTCTCCCATGGGATCATGAGTTTGCACATATAATTAGGATTTAATCTTTGTTTTATCATTTTCATTGCGTTCTTTGTTATTTTCTTTCCTAGTTTGAGGTTGTAAATGGATTTCATGGGGAATTCTTGTTTTGGCTTGCAATCTCTTGTCTAACTTGTTTATTCTTGTTGTTTTGCAGGTACCAAGGTAGGGGGTTCACACACACACACCAATCAAGTCCCTCTATTTCATCCAACATCTTTAGGGTATCAGGTTTCCCATGTTTCTTTAATTGCCTGGTAATCTTTGTTTCCCCAGAAGCCACGCCCAACATTGCCCTCCTCATCAATTTGTTAGTTACCCTCATGAGAGTAATAAATGCCTTCTCCATATCTTCAAATTGTACCTACAAAAACGTTAGCCTACTCTTTAAAAAATCAATACTTAACTCAGTATTTTTCTCCCTACCCTGATTCCCAACATCATGTCCCAATTCACCAACATCCTAAACATTTTCAACCTCAAAATTCTCCTTGGAAGGCTCAATTTTCTCCTCCTCCTCTTCCTTATCCTCCTTCGAACCATCTTCCCCCATATCATATGTAGAGTCTTCAAAGTCATCTTCCTCCTGGGATCCGAATTCTTCATACCTCAAGTTCTCCTCCTCACTCATAGGCATTTTCTATTTTCCTTTTTTTATCTTTCGAATTAACGTTTGCTAGGTATGCCAACCTTCTCCCCCCACTACCACCACTCCCTTTCCCATGTAAATTTTCCTTTATCTCCTCACTTTGATTCCCTTCCTCTATGATATTGATAACATACCTATGATTTATGTCTCTTTTTGGTTTCATAGCCTTTGGGAGTTCCAGTAGCAAAGGTGAATGTTGCCTTTTCTTAGGCGTGGCTCTAAGGAGCTCAATCTCATAAATTCTATTTTCGTCACCCTTCTGTGACCTTAGAGTTGAGGGTTTTGACACATTTTCCATTGGAGAATTACTTTTAGTAGAAATAAGCACACACATAGCAACAATTGCAGGGGGCTGGCGAGGGATAGGTTCCTCCACCAGGATTTCAATAGCAACGGGGTTTTCCTCATCAATTTGTTCCTCATTATTTTATTAAAAATGGTTAGGGTTCATAGTTTGGCTAGACATGGGATTTCCATGAGGATTCAAAGCTAGGGCATACTTATACAGGGTAAGCATAAGGCCTTGGTGAAGAGGAGGACTAGCACCTTTTTTGATATTAAGCTGTAGGGAGGACAACAGATAAAAGGGAAAATTGATTCTCTCGCCGTGGTGGATATGGTTTAGCAAAGGAAAATGGTACACATGTACCAACATGTACCTACCCTCGAGAGTAAAGTATCTCATTACAAACAGACTAACTAAAGCAAAAGGAGGAGGCAGTTCTAGTCTAGCATACCCATTCTAAAATCTCTTGAGATTTTCCCCATCATGCAAGAACTTGTCAACAAATCTTTGGTAATCCGCCCCACTTTTCTTTGCCACTTTAATCCCATTATTCTCCAAATCCATAGCTTTAGCAATGAATGTAGTGGTAACCTTGAATTTCATTGCACCACTGGTGACAATTCCCTTCTTCTAGGAGTTCATAAATTTAGCCATTAGGTTTTCATTATATCCTTTCAGGGATTTGAAGAACGAAACCGTACTAACATTCTCAAACATTCTCTATAAATCCACATTTTGTTTTAGGGCTTGACAATTTGGAGGCTTTGTTATCTTCCTTGGTCCTCCCATTTTACTCCTCTGCAAATTATTTTGGTGAGACATACTTTTCTTCATAATCACACCCACAATCTTCTTTCCCTAGATACCACAAGCACTCTTACACCAAATAACACACAGAGAAAATACAAAGTTGTGAATCAAGAAGTTTCATATTGAGAAAGCCAGCTCCACATTTCCCAGAGTGTAATTCTCATCATTAAACTTACAAGGAATTAAATCCCCATTGAAATTCATACCTTTCCCCATCTTAGAGATACGAGGATTGCTGACACAATGCATTTCGACATGCATAGAAATGACCACACTTAGCAAATTCATTAATTTAATGTGATTTCTGGTCACCTTCTTTAAAGGGGAATTATTAAGATTACCTCCATCTGATATCATCCTATACAAACCCGTACTCCAAATGCCATCATTACATGGAAAGCCAAAAGGAACCACTTGGTACTCATTTTTTCCGCATAAAACCAATCTATCATTTTTGCATATGATATTCATTCTCAAAATTTTCACTTAGGATTAAGTCTCTTAGAGACTTTGACATGTTACCACTTGTCCAACGTGTCCATCCCCTACAACTTAGTGCCACATTGGCAGCATAGTCCACAACTTTATTTCCTTTCCTATAAACATGTTGCACCTTACAATTGTTGAAATACTTCTTAATGGCATTGCATCTATCTATTATATTTTTTAATTCCCATGGTGGTGTAGCTTCTTCATTTAGAATATCCATAATTAGCTTAGAGTCCCCATCTAATATGAAATTTGTGTACCCCAACTCCTTTAGAGTATTGAAACCCCCAAGAGCGTCCATAGTTTTGGCTTTATTATTAGAGCAGATACCCATGTTCACTCCAAAGCCCACAATACAGTCACCTTTATGGTTTCTAACTAGACCCCTTGCTCTAGCTTGTCCTAGGTTTCCTTTTGAGCACCCATAAAAATTACATTTTATCCAATTTTCCTATGGTGGGCTCCACACAGTATCCATTCTATTAAGCATCTTTGACCAGTTGAGTTTTGTTAGATCCTTCCTTATTCCCCAATTCTGTTTGATCCTCATTTATTTGTAGTTAGGATAGGTTTTGGATAAGTTGTGTCTTCCATCCTCAATTTTTTCCTTAATTTGGGATTTTATAATCAAACTAACCTCCCAGCTACTTCTCTCAACTTCTCTGAATATTCTATTATTCCTTTCCTTCCATAAAATCCAAGTGACAAATGGAGGAACTTGATTCCAAAGGTCAACAACCACATTATGTGAGAAGGGGAAATTTGACTGACTTTCAAAAAAATGCCTCATGGAATTGGGAAACACCCAGTTTGAGGACAACAACAACAAGAAAGAGGACCACACTTTGCTCACAAATTGGTGGCGAAAGGATATATGAATTATTGACTCCTCTTCTTGTTTACAGAGAAAACACCTATTAACCAATTGAAAACCCCTCCTTACCAGATTGTCAATAGTGATAATTTTCCCATGGGCCACCATCCACTAGAAAAAATTAATTTTGGGAACTTGGTTCTTTAACCACACCCTTTCCCAGAAATGGTTTGGGACAACAACCTAAATCCTCACCATTTCTTCATAGTTCTTCTTGATTGAGAAATAACCAGAAGAGTTTCCTTTCCAAATCCATTCATCACCCCTTTCTCTATAAAACCACTTAGCCTCCCTAATCAGGTTATGCAGTCTAGTTAGCATTAGGTCCCAATTTACCTATCTTTGGCCTCTCAAATTGTTCCTTCTTAGGAGAAAATTGAACTCCTTCCATTTAGGTTCCTCCATATCCCAGTTAATATAATCAAATACTTTTTTACCACAAATCTTGTTAAGGCTAAGATTAAGAGGATTAAGAACTTCTAAGGAGCACATAGTAGAATTCTCTATCCAAGTCTCCTTCCATAAATCTGTATTATTTTCATTCCCAATTCTCTTTCTGACCCCCATCTTCACAACATTCCTCAATCCCACAAGATGGTTCCATAAAGTTGAACCACTAGGAAGATCAGATATTGAAAGAAAACAACCAGAATTCTTGTTCCTCAAGTATTTTGCTTGAAAATTTTTAACCCAGTCTTTAGAGCCTTCCACTAGATTCCAACCAATTTTAGCCATTAGGTATTTGTTTAGCATGGATATTTTTCTTAGTCCCAAACCTCCACTTCTTTTGGGCATACACACTTTTTCCTAGCTAACCAAGGACAATCTATTTTTTCCTTTAGTTCATGACCATAGGAATTTTCTCTAAATTTTCTCAATCTTCTCCCAAATAGAGGCAGGTATTTTGAAAAGAGATAGGTAATAAACAGGGATATTCTGAAGGAAGGCTTTAATAAGTTGATTTTTTCCCGCCAGGCTAAGAAGCTTCCCTTCCAACCAGCAAGCTTGTTTTGGAGCCTTTCAATCAATTGATTCCAGTAATTATTTTCCAACTTTTCAGAGAACAAAGGGAGGCCCAGATAAGCATTAGGTAAATCAACTTCCTTACATCCCAGGATTTTTATGACTCTATCCTTAATCTGCTAGTCAGTATTGAAGAAGTAATTTTTGGTTTTTTCATAGTTTATACATTGACCTGAAAGAATAGCCTAGTCATTGAGAACTTATTTGCAATGACCTGCTTCCACCATTGAGGCTTCCCCAAACATAAGAGTATCATCAACAAAATGTTGGTGGGACTCAAGCATAAGAGAAGAGGTAGCTTTAACACCTTTTTAGAACTTTAGCAACAATAATAAAAAAGGTAGGGAGAGAGGGGGTTAGCTTTCCTTAGCCCACGACCATAGGAGAAGAAACCTTGAGGGACACCATTGACCAAAACATAACACTTAGGGGATGTCACATAGGCAAAGATCATTTTTAGGAATCTTCCTTCTATCACAAACTTCTTGAGAACAACAAATAGGAAAGGCTAGGAAACCCTATCATAGGCCTTAGAAATGTCAATTTTGAAGGCCATCCCAAGATTTTTAGACTGATCCATTGAATGGATAATTTCATGGGTGAAAAAATAGCATCAAGAATATTTCTACCTTGAACAAAACCATTTTGGTTTGAGTCAATCATTTTACCAAGTACTGGTTTAAGTCTTAATACCAAAATTTTAGAGAAAAATTTATAGATCGTGTTGCAAAGACTAATAGGTCAATAATCATTCATGGCTGAGGCATCAATAGATTTGGGGATTATAGCTATGAAAGTAGCATTCATTTGATTCAACAGCCTACCCAACCTAAAGAAATCCCTAGCAGCATTAAAAAGATCAGTTTTAAGTATGTCCTAGTAGGTTTGGAAAAAGGCAGGAGGGAAACCATCAGGGCCAGGAGCTTTAAAGGCACCAAAAGAAAATATCACTTTTTTGACTTCTTCCATAGATACAACATTAGTCATCATTTTTAAGTCAACATCATAAATTACATTAGGGATCACTTTAAGAAAGTCAACATTTACCTAAGGAGCATTTCTAGGGGCCATGTGATAGGAAGAGAAGAAGTTAACAACTTCCCCCACAATATCTTTTTCATTGGTTACAATAGAGTCATCCTCTTTCACAAGCGATCTAATTTTGCTTATTCTTCTGTGTTTCAGAGTGGATTGGTTGAAGAATTTAGTATTCCTATCCCCTTTCGTTAGCCATTGGACCCTTGATTTTTGTTTCCAGCAGATTTCCTCCTTTTTGTTTATCTTATACCATTGTGATCTAAGGTCTCTTTCCTTGGCACACATCTCTTCATCCACTTGGCCATCCTCCATGATATCCTAAACCTCTTTTATACTTTTTCCCAAGCTGTTCTTTATTTCAAAGATGTTTCCAAAAGTCATCTTATTCCACCCCTTCACTTTTTTCTTTATTCTACTTAGTTTTTCCACCAAACAATACATAGGTGTGACAAAAATTGGTTCCTCCCACCAAGATTTAACCAAAGCAGAAAAATATGGGTGGAGACTCCATAATGCTTCAAATTTGAAAGCGAAGGGTCCCCTATTATGATCCATATTTCCTTTAAGTACCAAGGCATTATGATCAGAACCTGATCTTGGGAGAACAGAAAGAGAAAGGAATTGAGAAATATTCCAATTGGAAAAGGTCAAAAATTGATCCAATTTAACTTGGATTAGATGGCTTCCATTCCTTCTATTGAACCAAGTATACTTAGTTCCTTGGAGGGGGATATCTATAAGACCTTCCAAATTGAATAAGTCAGCCAGTTCCGTCATACTGTTAGAATAATCATCCAACCCTCTTGAATTTTTTGAAGGAAGGAGAGGAGAATTTAAGTCCCCTCCAAGCAACTAGTGGTCATCCTTCCTAAGAAAAATAACATCACTTAGCTATTCCCAAAGTTGAACTCTATCCCTTCTGGAATTTAGAGCATAAATGTTTATAAGATTCCATTTCTACTGAGATGTTATGTCTTCAAGGGTAATCAAATGGTTGTGCTTACAAGCCAAACAAAAAGTGCCTTTAAATTTAGAAGGATTCCAATGGGTAGCAATTCTACCTGAAGCTTCTTCCACCTCAATTACAAATTAATTAGCTCCTGGACATATATTCAAAATAGCTTTATCAAAATTTTCTTTCTTCATCTTCATTTCTTGTAGAAGGAGAACATCAACTTTATTATCAAGAATGCAAGATTTCACCAAAAACTATTTATACGGGTTATTAAGGCCTCTTATGTTCTAAGAGAGGTACTTCATTGATAAAACAAAATATGACCCCACCTCCACCCTAAATCAGCACCCCAGGCTACTTCTTGGGCTTCAATCCCATGATCAAGTCTAAGGTTCTTTGTTTTCCTGTTGGTACATCCCTCAATGTATCTTTCATTCTTGAGTCCTTTTGGGAGGGTCTTCCCAGCTTATTACCCCCTCCCACATCCGGTTTATTTTTCTTTTTATCTTTTGTTGAAGCTTGGGACCATCCCTCATCATCATCCTTATCACTAGACCCTTGAGGGAAGCCAAGAAGAGCCAACGAGTCACTTAGGTTTCCTGCTCCAATTTGAGAAAAGGAGTTCATGTTGTCCAGAGACACTACTTTATCAGCTAGAACATATTCACCTTCTTCTAGGTCTTCACCAACACCATAAGTCTGCTCCTTCACCTTCTGAGCCATCACATTTTCCTCTATCAGGGGATCCCCAACTTGAATCTTGTCCATATTTACATTTTCCTCTCCCATAACCTCCATTATAGGGAAACCCAGAGTTGGAAGGGAAGAAGCAGGGGCAACCACTTCAAGGTTCAGGCTAACTGAATCTTTGACATCAACAGGAGGAACATCAATAGATTTCAAGTCCAACTCTACATTATCCTTCAGGAGGGGAATTGACACCTCCTAAGCAAAAAGAGGATTAGGATGCATATAAGAAGCCATTTCATTGTCCAGGTGGTCCTCTTCAAATATTTTTTCCTTAGCCTTTGAACCTTCTGTGGAATTATTCCCACAAGATTCAATTAGATGTCCAAACTTCTTACATTGTTGGCAAAAGAGACAGGAATTTTTGTACTCAAGATTTTGAGTCCAGTTACCGAACTTTGACTTAAGTAGGATTGAAGAAGGGAGGGCCGTATTCACTGCTACATTAACACACATTCTGGCATACACCAGTCTTGTTCTCTCCTAAGTTTTCTTATCTATAGCCAAAAGGATTCTAAAGGAGTTAGCTATGCCCTTTAAGATTTCCACTTCCCAAAATTCTAGAGGAAGGCCCAGGAGGCATACCCAAGTTGGAGCCAAGGCCCCCAAGTCAGCCAATAGGTCAAAACCCAGTTTCCATTTGTAGACAGAGAGTGTTTTTAAAGCCAGGGTCAAAAGCCCAGGGACCCCCAGTTAAAACCTTTAGCATGTCTTCGTAAACCACAAATGAAAAAAGAAAAATACCTCTGGACATCGCATTTATGGTTACGTTGCCTTTTAGATTCCAAGTGGAAGCATGTATTGCCCCTCCATATTGAACCTTTTGAACATTTGTGTAAGTGTTTATTTGTGATTTCATGAGTCATTGTCTTATTGGATTAGGTGGTAAACATAATAGTTTTATATGGCTTTGTTTAAATTAATTAATTAAATTAAAATTGATTTACTAAGTAAATTAAATAAATTTCAAAATTAAAATGATAATTAAATTAATTAATTTTATGAAATATAAAGAATATGATTTGTTAATAAATAATTAGATTAAATTGTTTTGTTAAAGCATTGTTTTAAATTGAAGTTAATAATAATTGATAAGTTATTATCATGAAAATATAATTATTTTAATGTCGAAAATAAGGTCATTTAAAATAAATAAGGAGATAAGATTTCAAATTGATGTAGAAACAAGCAAGCATAGAAAAAGATGGAAAAAAAAGATAATGTGTGCACATGCACAACTTCAAACGGTTTGGGGAATAGGAAACTTGTCGTTTTTATTGATTTTTAGTGTCAAAACTTATCTTTTGGATTTTAGTTTGGGGAAAAAATAAAAATGCTTGTTGGTTTTTGAAGCATGCTCATTTTTTTTTGGGGGAAAGGATTTTAATAGTTAATTTGGTTCTCGAAAAGAAAAATTTTGGCTCTGCAAAATAATTTGGAAAAAGATTATAGTTTTTGGCTTGGATATTGTTTTGAAGAGAATTAATCTTAGATAGGGAACAAGCTCAAAGGAAGATTTGGTGGCTACAAAATGGAGGTTTTCAGTCATCCTCTCCATCTTCAAGCATAGGAACCTAGGTTGGTGTTGAATTTGATCATAATTTTATCTTCTCCACTTTATGTAAACGAATTCTTCTTTTGTCGATAAACGATTTATTAATTTTCATATAATGAATTTTTATGATATTTTTGTTTTGGATCAATTCATCTAGTGTCATCTTCACTTCAATCCATTGATTTGTTATGCTCTTTGTTGTTTTGTTTTCAAGGTTTTTAGATTTTCTATTGTTTCCAATTTTGTTAGCTTTGCAGAATTTGTGTTGGTCTTGACAGTCGATTGAGTAATTATATTTTCTCTTCTTAAGGCATCTTTTGTATTTGGAAATCTACGAAATCTTTGTTTCCCATTCGATTTTGGCCTTTTAGTGAAACCCATTTTGGTTTTGTGAATAAATGGTGTGACTTCTCTCTTCCTCTGTAGCTTGAAGATACTATTTATTTTTAGGGGCGCAAACCTGTCCTTGCAGAGTGTTTTAGTTAGCATCACAATACTCTACTTACATACATGGTTCAAATTCTTGCCTTTTTGATTGTTGCTCATGGCTCATTGAAATTGGCACGAGGAGAGTTTTAGCTGTTAGAATCGGTGAATACAACCTTCGTGGTTGTTAAAGGATCTCTTGTCTCATTGTGGGCATATTTTTCTTTAGAATTATAGCCTATCCTTGACGTAGATTTTGTTCTTTGTTATTGGCATTAGGTTTCCTTTAGTGTATCACATATTCATTGTCTTATATGCTTCATGCAATAAAATTTCATACAAGAAACCCATATTTTGTTTGATCTGTTCATGAAACAGAGGTCAGGGAAAACAACCAATTATTGTTTGATGATCATTGTATTCCGCGAGGTAACACTTCTTGAGGCGCCTTGCTAGGTAGTGCGTGAGACATGCCTATACCTCTTAATTTTTCATGTATATTCATTTCTATATTTTTGTAGGCCTTCCAAAACAGATCCTTTCAGACCACCTTACAATTGTTCCATACTATGTAAAGAGGTTTCCTCGAGGCCACATTTGAAATAGCTCGCATACCTTGCACACCCAAGCATCCATCTCTACCACACATAGAGTACATTTAGCAGATTTGTAGCTCTTGTGTCTACTTGTTGAATTGGTTTGGTGTTTTCTTTTAAAAGCTAAAGTTTCTCCTAAGCCACCAGCATAGTTATCTTTCCTTTTTAGACTCTTATTGCTGCAGATCATCTATGAAAAGATAATGAAATAATCCTCCTGAAATATTAAATATATATGTTAAAAGGTTCCATTTTACTAGTTAAATTTATATAGATAGATGTGAGGCTATATGTTGCCTTCGAGAATCGAGAATTGTCTTGAAATCCTATTTGGAAAAGTTAGTCCTCAAAGATACAAAGCTACCTAGCTTCTGACAACAACATGAGGTGTCATTTTATACAACCCAACACTTCAAAGAAATTTGTAGAAGATAAGAAACCATGAAATGTGAGCCAGCGGAAGGCTAATTCTTTCAAGTGTCAAACTATTCTTTTATTTTCCTCACTAGTATAATAGTTTATTGTAGCTATTCTTTGAGATAGGGTAAGTATAATCAACTTAGCAAAGTTTTGATTGATACAACACAATCTCTCAAATCATCGTATAGAGCTAACATAGAATAATAGTCTTATAGATTTAGTATTAGACTAGGAAATTTAGGTAACACAGTGATGAAATCGGCCATTCACTTACCTGTAGATTTATTTGCAATGGATCCTTAAGATTTAACATCTAGTGTCCCAAAAATAAGTTATAGAGTCACAACGTATACCATAGAAATATTATAGCACATTATGAAGATGTGAGATTTTGGTGACATGTATAAATCTTGTCTGAGTATTTCAATTTGTAGTTTTATTTTAATGAATATATATGTGTGTGTGTTTGCTTTGATATGCGGGTTTTATAGTGCATTTAGTTCGCTGTCCAAGGGTATGGTAATCATACATTTGTAACTGGATGTAACCTGCTAATTACTTTGAATTAAACTTATTTATTTATATATATACATATAAACATACATATATATATGTATATATGTGTATATGCCAATATTTAGAATGAAATATATGTATATGTGTATATACATATATATCCATATGTATGTATAAATACGTATAATTATATTTATAACTCATTAATTTTATAAAAAGAAATATAATTGGTTTGTGGAAAAGTGTATTTAGATAATTGCAAAGTATGTTTATCTAATCTCTAGTATTATTTTAAATAATTCCATCATGAGTAAAAAGGGTAAAATGTAAACGATGATTTAATTACTTTTGAAGTTTATTGCTTTTGATATGTTAGTGAAAATAATCTGTGTGATAAATATTTATTGGAGATTTAGAAAATGTGCTTAGATAACTTCTTCGGTTATTTTAAATTACTTCTTAATGATCAAAAAGATAAAATGTATTTGATTGGTTTTTATTCTTTAGGATTGATACATTGAATGTATTCAGGTGTTTAAAGGTTTATTTTGATGGTTTCATGTCATTTTGTCTCCCTTTTGAGTTAATTGTTACTAAGGAGATTTTTTATGTTGAAATTTTATGTTAGAAAACCATTTTTCTTTGTCTTACCCTTGTTTGTGAGTCTTGGGTGGTCGGTCTCTTAGGCTTCCAGAGGTGGGGAATGAAATACAGTTTTATCATTAGTTTTCATATCAATGGTTTGATTTTGGTGGGCTTAGCCCTGCACTTGGAAGTGGTTTTACTATGAAGTTCGAGTGTGAGATGGTGTATGCCTCACTTGTATTTACTTATTTGGCCTTAAAATTTTGTGTAGGTTGGCTTGCCCCATTTGTGTTATGAGATTTTGTTGCTAGAAGGGAGAGTGGCTTCCCACAGGGGTCGGAACCCTAAGTGGTATCTTGGGTAACTCATGTGGAAGTTGAGTTAATTAAGTGATAACCTAATAAATAGTTAGCGGGTGGGTATTAATTCACACTAATACAAGATAATGGATGCCTCTCTCATGGCCCAAGAACTTGTTTATGCTTGGGATGAGAAGAGAAGGCTTGGAATGGAAAATCAACTACCTTGTCTTCATGAAAGGTGAGTTGATTCCGCATGTGTAAGAATGGGAGCCGTGGATCGGTTGAGGTTGCCAGGGTAACCCAGGATGGGGGTCGGTAACCTATGAAGATCTAGATTGGGTAACCCATGTCAAGCCATGTGATGACACTCTACCCTTAGCAACCTTGAATGTTTGTTGTTTCCCCTTTGTTGCTTTTGTTCCTTTGGAAGCAGATGTTTCCTTGTGCTTGTTGTTACTCTTGTTTGTTGAGTCTTGTTGCTTGATTTTCTATGTTGTGGGTCTTTCTTGTCAACTCGTAGCATGGGGGGTGGGCCTCAGGGTCCACATGGCTAGGTGGAACGTGCTTAGCACCCCATTAGGTCCCCAGTCGAATATTGAGTTGTGTAGAGTGGTACCATTTGTAGTGACTCTGAGATGTACCAGAGTTGGATCAGTCTTGATGCTTCATACTCATTCATTTCGGTTGTATCATTCCATGTTGTACTATTCTCGTTCGTGTTGGGAGGTACCATTGTATTGATGTAATCCTTGAATGATGTACTTTTATATTCTAATTTTATCATTGTAATGTTTATATATTTATACACTTGATTATGTCATGTGTTCATTTATGGATGTTCCTTATTGATGTACTATAATGGATGTATGTACATTATTTACTTATTCTATATTATGGTTTCATAATGTAATCTTGGGATTCGTTAATTATCACGAAGGAATGGGTTCATGTTTAGTAATATCGTCACATGTACCCTAGAGGAAGTAGTTGATATTGCATTGGTATAATTGCATTACATGAATTATATGCTAATGTACATCTTATGTTAGTTTACATTTTTTTTTTAAAATTATGTTGTAATTTTTTAGTTCTAGTTGTCCTTTGGGGTTCGCACGATGGGGCATTACAAAGCAACCCACTGATGAACCAATTCAATATTTGGCTTGTACGCCAAAAAAATTCCAACAAGCACCATTTTGAGGCTATCCATCACCTTCATCAATATAACCTCAGGGACATCTACTTCCCATCCAGTCACCAAGCAGGAAGCAAATACCAAAAGCCTTTTACTTGAAGCTAGCGAGTCAGAACCCACCATTTTGTCCATGTAGGAAGCTAGTGCTTCCTCTAAAAAAATAGAGTTGAGCCTGGAAGACGAAGAAATGGGAGACTTCCTAGATATTCCCTCTATCAATTCCCTATGGTAAAGGATTGAAGTACAAGGCAGGGACGTCATATTGGAAATAGCCAGATTGGTTGCTACCACCATAGGCACAACGCCAGGAAAGAGGACAACATCCTTGGAATGGGGAGCCTTCCCACCGCCCCTTCCCCCCTGATCGACCCATGAAATAGTGAAATTACAATAGTGGCCAAAAATTCAAAAAGTAGCCAGAGCAGGAAACATCAGAGCAGAGCAAAGCCAATTTTTTTTATGTTCTAGTGTAGTAAGTTGATAGGTTCTTGATTCATATATGGTGATGATAATGGAAAGTCCTAGCCAATTGGGTTTGAAATTTTCTCTATTATCTCTAGATTGACTTTTTCACCATTGGATGAATAATTTTTGTTTACTTTTTTTTTGTATTTTAATTAACTTTTTGGGATATCTTGAGGATCAAACTTGAATTTTTTTGAGATGTATGATGTTCATGGGTTGTTCTAATGGTTGAACTTATAGTGTAGTAAGTTGATAGGCTCTTTATTCATATTTAGTGATGATAATGGAAGGTCCTAGCCAATTGGGTTTGAACTTTTCTCTATTATCTCCAGCTTGACTTTTTCTCCATTGGATGAATAATTTCTCTTTACTTTTTATGTTTTTGTATTTTTCTTAACTTTGTGGTATATCTTGAGGATCAAGCTTGACTTTTTTTGAGATGCATGATGTTCATGGGTTACTCCAATGGTTTAACTTCTAGTGTAGTAAGTTGATAGGCTCTTGATTCATATATGGTGGTGATAATGGAAGGTCTTAGCCAATTGGGTTTGAACTTTTCTCTATTATCTCTATCTTGCAGATTCCTTTGATTTTCCTTAAGTACTAGATCACCAATATAAAGCTAATGGGTTTTGATCTTCTTATAATTGAGATATAGGTGATTTTGATATGCATGTAGGTGATTTAAGGTTTCGAATCACCTCTCATATAATAAATCTAGCTCATGTAGGTGTGCAAATCAATACTCATCTATGAGGTGTTTTTGTAGATGATGGAAATATGGATCACAAATATCAATAATACAAAACTCACACTCTTATTATCACACAATGAATTTTTAAAGTTTTTCTCATAATATAGAATTTAGATAACACACAAGTCATCATAGTTAAGACCTTTATTTGCTCCATTGTTGGTTTCTCTTCAAAGTAACAAACTATCAAAGAACAATACTGATATGATGCAATCATAATGATAAATGCTCAAATATAAATGATAACTATGCTTGATAAATGACAATGATAAAGCTTGATAATGCTTGAATCCTTGATAGTGATAAGAGTGCTAGAGAGATTTTTGATAATAAAAGTACTAAGGATATTTTGATAATAAAAGTGCTAGAGGGTTTGAACAAAATGAAAGCTTCTATTTATATACTTCACTTAATATTTGATCAATGGTGTAGATTAATTTGCAAGATCAATGGATAGGAAAATTCAAGATAGGGTAAACCCAAATTTGAATTTGATGGAGGAGAGATTAGAAAAATTAAATAAATAAATTTATTTGATTCAAAATGATAGTTGGAGAAATAAATAAATATTTAGAAGAATTTCTTTTAATTTAAATAAATTATTTTTAATTTATTTAAAAGAGGAGTGTTAGCTAATTAAATAATTTTTGAAAGTTATTTAATTATAGAGGACCAAAGGTAAATTTAATTTAATTTTAATTAATGTTGGAAGGAAAATGATAAGTGATGAATTAATTAAATAATTAAAATTATTTAATTAATATAGATATGATAAAAAGAGTAAGATATTTAAATAATAATAATTTTTTAATTAATATAGATAGAATAAATGAGGATAATAATGAAATGATATGATGAAAATATATTAGTTGTTTTTAGGTGTCTATATTTTGTACCTCTTTGAGAAAATGTGTTTTATAGCATTGTTTCAAAGAAAAAGATTGATGTTATGCCCCAATGTGCCTCAATGGACCATGGGATAGAGGATATGATACCCCCTCAAGAGATCAAACAAAGTTTTTGTTTTGGTTGGGCTCACAAAAAGAAGGATTAGCTAGTTCTATGATAATGCATGCATACATGTAATGATGGTGTAATGTCATAAATTGCATCTTATGCAATTTCATATTCCACGAGTCTCTCCTTTATATAAATTAAAGACATTAATGCAATGTCCCTTTTATCCAACTTTAATTTAATCCTTAACTCGTTTATTTCCTTTTGCTAATGTGGATTTATGTCAAGAACAAACACGTTCCACATAAACATCTATGTATCGCACATATGACCCAAATATATTCTTGATTGTAGTAGCCATTGAGATGTTATGTCTCTCACCTACCAATGAATGTAATACCTTTGCTAGCTCTCAATCACACTAGGATGACCCTTGCATGCTAGAACTTCTTTAAAACACTTCATTTTGCATCCATTTTACTCTCTCAACACACATTCTCTCTTTCTCTCTTTATCATCAAAGTAGCTTCTTCATCTTCATTCCACTGTCTCCATTGAATTTTCTCTCTCACTTTGTTAAAGGATGATAACTATGATTTCTTTATTGCATTTATCTTTAATCTATCTAGTATATTGTTCTAACATATTTATTTATTCTCTTATCATGTCAATTTTATTTTTCCCTATCTCATCTAGTTGTCCATGGAGGTGGAGATGCCAAAGTGGGGATTCGACTAAGGAAAATCCCTAAACAACCCCCAACATTTCCTCGATCTTACATGTGTAGGTATTACAAATATTTCTTTGTTGAAAGTTTCATCTTCTTGTTCTTTTTTCAAGTATTTTCTTCCATTCTCCTCATTTCATTAATCATATTTCACTTAGTTTAAATTCCTTTAAGATTTATTATTCTGTATTATTTTCTCACATTTTAAGAGTTTCTAGTTACCAAAATTATTAGTAGCCACTTAGTCGTTTTATGAGACATTCTCAATTTTTGGTCCATATGAGATGCTAGTGTGCCATGGGGACGTTTTTGTGTCATGCTATTGTCCTTGGCTGAGATCTCATCAATTTGTCGAGAAGAACTCTATGACCTTCTCTTTCCTTTCTAGAACTCTCACCTTTTAATTCTGCATAAAACCTAAACTTATACCCTTCATCATTTTATCTCATCACATGAGCTATGTTTTTTGAGGTACTTGAGGGCTATTTTCTCCTTGAGATCCCTTTGTCTTGAGAGTAGAAAATATTCTCCTCTACATTTTGGTGAACTCGATGTGAATCCTTTTTCTTCCAAAATCATAGTCAATTTTAAATTTTAAATCTCTTTATCTCCTTTGAAGTCCTCTTGTTTCTTGGAGTTGGTTAGGTTGTGTATTGAAAATGCCCCTCTATGAGCTTTACAACCCAATTTACAGCCTTAGAACACATAGTAAGAAGAAGCTTGAGGCCTACCATACCCCCTAACAGGTATAGTCCTATTAGACCTAGTCTAATGTTTTTTGGGAATCCCAATCCTTCCAACTCTCAACTAGAATTTAGTTCTACTCCATCAAATTCTCCTCTAAGGTTTCCTTCCTTTGAAGTTTACAAAGCTGCTCTTAAGGTCCCTTTAAGTAGGTTCAATATTTGGAGAGAGTTAAAGAATTTGAATATTTTCTAAACTGTGGTTGTAGACACCGAAAAATTTCCTAAGCCCGCGAACAACATTTTTCAATAATTTACATCTCTTCTATATAATTAAATATTTTTAAATTATTTAATTATTCCTTAATACCACTTTCTTCCATTAATTAAACAATTTTACATTATTTAATTAATTTAATTTATCTTTATTCTTTTTTAGATTAATCGAATAAATTTCATTTATTTAATTACATCACTAATTACTTTTTTATTATTCTAATTTAATTAAATAAAATATTATTTATTTAATTATTCATTTTTTGCTTCACTGAATTAAATAATTATTATGATTATTTAATTTATCTATATTTATCCTCTCTAAATAAATAAAATTATTTATTTAGCTCATCTTGCACATGTAATAATAATCAATTATTTTAATTATCAAAGTTTCATGCAAATCCAACTCACCTTCTAATTGTTGCAAGTATGAGCAAGTTTGGTGGTGTTGTCATTGATGTCAACGCAGTTCAATATGTTGCAAATTGTACATGTATACTTGAGATGTTGATGAGATGTTGTGAGTACATGGACCTATCTTTATGGTGTTGCAAGATGTTGGATTGATGAGTTTCCAAGTTCTTTTGAGAAAATTAATAAAGAAGAGAAGTCAAAATGATGAAAGTGCTCAAAATGTGCTCTGGTATGTGTTCCACATTTCTCCTATGTTGATCCTATGCTTGTGTATATTTGAAGGTTTGATAATGGTTATTTAGTGGTGATATATCCTAAGTTCTAGCTTCTAGTTTGATGGTACATGAAATTTACGTTCACTACTATGTGAACTATTCTGGCAGAGTTGGTCTTCTATGGACTAGGAGAAATATTGTTGCTCTGTAGTCCTCCTCTATTTTGTTTTAGATCTTACAGATCTGAAATGTGTCTTGCAAAGGTCTTTTCTATGCTCTAGCAAAGAGGTTTGAAGATTAGTGATCCAAAAGTCATGTTTCAGTATTTCAATATGAGTTTATATAGTCTGGATGGACTGGTGGAAGGTGTTCAGTGATTGAAGTCTATTGTTTTGTTGCAGATGTATCTGGAAGATTCTGAGATGTATTCTCATGCTTAAGGAAGTGTGTTGTGGCGTTCGCATGTCATCTTCTTGTTGGGAAGCATGTACATCAATGCTCATTTGTGTTTTCATTAGGTTTGGATAACCTAGTGTTTACACTTCATTCGAAGAATACAATTTAATTAAGGAAGCATGTGGTTGTTTTGAGATATTATTTTTTATCTTGATTTTTTTTTTATTGGTCCACTCTTATTCCTTTCAATTGCGGTAATTTTGAGTTGCCAACCTATTTTGAATTTATGAAATGAGGTATTTATGACTGACCTTGGAGAAAGTTTCTAAAGTTGATGATGGTATAACAACAAGTCGAATTGTGAAGAGTTGTATGATAGTGTGATGAAAAGTGATGAAAGTGAGCCATAAATCATAAGAGCATAAGTGTGTGTGTAAGTGAGTTGTGACAGTAGTTCTTCATTGTGTTGAAGGTAGTGAGCTTAAGGTTTTTGCAATCCTGCAAATGTGTTAATTGTTGTGGTGGATCTTTTTTTTTTCTCTTTTGTATCTATAGGCAGTGAGCCTCCTTATTGGACAATGAGTCCCTTTTTTAGGCAGTGAGCCTTTGTACTTGGATAGTGAGTCCTCTTCTAGGTAGTAAGCCCTTGGTAGTGAGCCTTTGTTTT
This sequence comes from Sequoia sempervirens, assembly GCA_007258455.2. Lineage (NCBI taxonomy): Eukaryota > Viridiplantae > Streptophyta > Pinopsida > Cupressales > Cupressaceae > Sequoia > Sequoia sempervirens. Next base: position 91,844,031 of record VDFB02049217.1, on the reverse strand, counting down.
ATAATCTTTATACTGTGAGTTAACCCTTATCGTGGTTTTTCCCTCATTGGGTTTTCCTTATAAAAATCTTGTGTTCATTGTGTTGATTTACTTTTTGTTATTTGTGTTTCATGCTCTTACTTAATAATAGAATAGTGTGGTTGTGGAATTAATAAGTTTTAAGGTTGAATTATGTGATAACTAATTCAGCCCCCCTCTTAGTTGTCCTACACCAGTTTAACAATTGGTATCAGAGCCTTGGTTCCTTGGTAAAGAGCTTAACCACTTAAGGAAGATCTGATGGTGCATAAGTTGGTGATCCCTATGTTTGATGGAACTGACTACAATGACTGGCAGGGACAAATGAAAGGATATATTATCTCTCTTGGTTTTAAGACTTGGAAGGCTATTGAGACAAAGTATGCTATTTGCAGTGAGTTATCTAAAAATGAGTGAGCTAAAGTTCTTTCTTTGGATACTACATATGAGGTCTAGAAGAAGTTGGAAGACATGTATGAAGGAAATGAAAGAGTGAAATTGAGAAAGAAGTTGGTAGAAAAGTGCAAATTTGTGAATCTGAAGATGGAAGAAGGTGAAGAATTTATAAGTTTCTTTCAAAGGGTTGAACTAACTACAAATGAAGTTAGAAATCAAGGGGGAAAACTATCATATGAAGACATAATTGAGAAAATCCTGATCACCCTACCAGATTGCTATAGTGATAAGATCTTCATGATTGAAGAAGTGTATGATCCTAAGAAGTATACTCTAGAATAGTTGTTTGAAACCTTGCAAACATTTGAGTTGAGAAAGTTCTGAAAAGAAGACAAGATAGAAGAAAAGACAGAAACGACATTTAAGGCATTGAATATGAGGATGAACCAGATAGTGATGGTGTTGATGAGTTGGAAGTAAACTTCACTAGGAAGTTGAAGAAAGGCACCAGAAATTATAAAGGTATGTTTCCCTCTAAATGTTTTAGCTATGGTAATATTGGTCATTATGCTTCAAGATGTCTAAATAGAGTTGTGCATAAGAATACCAAGGATTATAAGGATAAGGATAGGAAGGATAAGAAATATAAGAAGTTGTACTATGTTAAAGAAGAAGTAGGAATTTTTTATGATGAATCTGAAAATAAGGTTGAGATAGTGAATGCTTATTCTTAGCTTTGGAAAGTAAATTTGTATGCACTAATCCTGGAAGATGTGTAAGCAAGAAGGCTTTGGAGAATAAGAGAAATAGGATGGAAGGTACTTTGGTTACCACCTTTCATGCAAGATAGGATGAAGACTACTGGGTAATTGATAGTGGATGTTCTAAGCACATGACCAGAGATAAGAGTAAGCTCACTAAACTTGAGAAATATGATGGTGGTTTAGTTATGTTTGGTGATGATTCAGGAGCTAAGATATGTGGGAAAGGCTCAATTAGTTTTGATGGAGTTCACAATATTGATGATGTATATTATGTGAAGGGTTTGAGGAATAACCTTCTGACTGTTGGTAAGATGTGTAGCAATGGTTTTAAACTTGTGTTTTAGAAAAATACTTGTGAAATAAGAAAAGGATCTAGAAATGGAGATATGAATGCTATTGGAAGAACTCATGGAAACATCTACCAGCTAAAGGGAGTTGATGGTCATTTCCTTGTATCTCAAATTAGTGAAAGTTGGTTATGGCACCAGAGAATGGGACATGTTAATTTTGATAACTTGGTCAAGATCAGTGCAAAGGAGATTGTTCAAGGACTACCTAGAAGCATAAGACCTAGTAATGCTATTTGTAGAAGTTGTTAATAGGGAAAACATACTAGATGCAACTTCAAGGGAAGAGAGCACTCTACTACCAGGATGTTGGAGTTAATCCATACTGATCTCTATGGTCCGACTAGGACTGGAAGTCTGAATGGTGATAGATATTTCATGCTACTTATTGATGATTATACTTGAATGACATGGGTTGCTTTTCTTAGAGAAAAGACTTAGGCTCTAGATAGGTTTAAGGTATTCAAAGCAAGAGCAAAAAATGAAGGAAATTTGAAAATCAAGTGTTTGAGATCTAATAGAGGTGGAGAATTCACTTTTGGTGAATTTAATGCATTATGTGAACATGGCATAAGAAGACAAATTTTTTCCCTGAGAACCCCTCAGTAGAATGGAGTAGTTGAAAGGAAAAATTAGAAAGTACAAGAAGCTGCTAGAACCATGATAAAAGAATCAAATGTACCAGATGTGTACTGGAGAGAGGTGATATAGACTATTGGCTATGTTCTTAATAGATTTCAGATCATACAACAACACAAAGACTCCTACTATGAAGTATTTCAAGGTATTTGGAAGCAGATGCTATATTAAAAGAGATGATGAAAATATTGGAAAGTTTGATGCTAGATGTGATGAAGAAATATTTCTTGGATACTCTACTACTAGTAAAGCATACAAATGCTTTAACAAAAGATTGAGAAAGATTATTGAAAGTACTAATGTGAAATTTGATGAAGACATACACAAACCTTTTGAGATAAGTGAAATTGAACCTAATGATCCTATCTATGGACAAGTACCTGAATAAAAAAAGGAGAAGGAAGAAGAAGAGAAAGAAGAAGAGAAAGAAGAAGAAGAAAATAAACTAGAACCTATTGTTAGGACTCCTAAGTATGTATACAAGAGTCATCTGAAAGATCAAATAATTGGAGATAAAAGTGAAGGTGTGAAGACAAGAAGTAGAGTTGCAACTGAGGTAAATTTGTGTCTATTATCTAAAATTGAACCCAAATCTGTAAGTGAAGCATGTGAAGATGAGAGTTGGATGAGAGCTATGAAAGAAGAGTTGCAGAAAATAGAAAAGAATTAGACATGGGAACTAGTCCCTAGACCTATGAATAAAAATGTGATTGGTTCGAAATGGGTGTTCTAGAATAAACTAAATGAAAGTGGAGAAGTTGTAAGAAATAAGGCAAGAATGATATGCAAAGGATATTCACAAATTGAAGGTATAGATTTTGAAGAAACATTTTCCCCTGTGGCTAGAATGGAAGCTATTAGGATGTTTTTGGTATTTTTTCCCACAAGGGCTTCAAAGTGTATCAAATGGATGTTAAGTCAACATTTTTGAATGGTGAACTGGAGGAAGAAGTGTATATGGAGAAACCTAAAGGGTTTTAGTTTTCTAACAAATTGGACATAGTTTGTAAGTTAAAGAAGGCATTGTATGGATTGAAGCAAGCTCCTAAAGCTTGGTATGCAAGGTTGGAAAAATACCTGACAAAGCAAGGATTCAACAAAGGTTCTGCTGATAGAAATCTCTACTTCTAAGTGCAAGGTAACAAAATGTTGATAGTGGTTGTTTATGCTGATGATATCATTTTTGGTGGAAATGAAGGCATGTGTAAAAATTTTTCTGAAGAGATGCAAAAAGAATTTGAGATGTCTATGATTGGTGAATTGAATTTCTTCCTTTGTCTACAAGTGAATCAAACCGATAAAGGGATATTCATTTCACAATCTAAGTATATAAAAGAACTATTGAAGAAGTTTGGGATGGATGATTCCAAATTGGTTTGTACTCCTATGGTAACTGGATGTAAACTGAGCAAAGATGATGAATCTCCTAAGACTGATCAAAGAAAATACAGATATATGATTGTGGACTGTTGTATGTTACTGCTACTAGATCAAATATTAGGCATCCAGTATTTTTAGTTTCCAGATTCCAAGTAGATCCTAAAGAATCACATGTTATAGTTGCGAAGAGGATATTTAGATATCTTAAAGTTACACTAGATTATCGATTATGGTATCCTAAGAGTGATGATTTTACTCTGAATGATTATACATATGTTGATTGGTTTGGATGTGTAGATGGACAAAAGAGTACTAGTGGTGGTGTTTTCATTCTTGGTGGAAGATTAGTTTCATGGTTAAGTAAAAAGAAATAGTCAATTTCTTTATCCACTGTAGAGGTAGAATATATTGTTGCAGCATCCTATTGCACACAAGTTTTGTGGATGAAGCAAACACTGAAAGACATTGGTGTGGTATGTGATGAGCCTATTTCTATTTTTTTGTAATAACACAAGTGCAATAAACATTTCAAAGAACCTGGTTATGCATTCAAGAACAAAACAAATATCTATCAAGTATCATTTTCTGAGAGAAAAAGTGTTGGAGAACGAAGTCAATTTGGAATATGTGAAAACAAAGGAACAAATTGTAGACATATTTACGAAGGCTCTTTTGAAGGATATTTTTGAGCATCTTAGGGAGAGGTTGGGGTTCATTTTCCCTACTAACTAGGTGCACATGAAGGTGTACCGTCTAGTGAATTCAAATTTTTTTCATATATATGGACTGATAATTGGGTCTACTCCACAAGGGGAGTAGAAAAGTTTTTCATTGTTGCAGTATGAGTATACTCCTAAGGGGGAGTAATTTGTGTTAATCTTTTCCATTTATTTCAAAGGGGGAGAGAGTCATGTGAAAATTAGTTGTAGAAGAAGAGAAGGTGTTCTCCTAGGATATTGTGAAAGATGTTGTCTTTGATGGTTTTTCACATCATGTGTTGCCATCAATGGCAAAGGGGGAGATTTTTGCAAGTATGAGCAAGTTTGGTGGTGTTGTCATTAATGTTGTCATTAATGTCAACATAGTTTAATATGTTGTAGATTGTATGTGTATAGCTGAGATGCTATTGAGATGTGAGTACATGGAGCTATCTTTATGGTGTTGCAAGATGTTGGATTGATGAGTTTCCAAGTGCTTTTGAGAAAATTAATGAAGAAGAGAAGTTAAAATGATGAAGTGTTCAAAATGTGCTCTGGCATGTTCTTCACATTTCTCCTATGTTGATCCTATGCTTGTGCAGATCTAAAGGTTTGATAATGGTGATTTAGTGGTGATATCTCTTGAGTTCTCACTTCTGGTTTGATGGTACATGAAAGTTACGTTCACTGGTATGTGAACTATTCTGGCAGAGTTGGTCTTCTATGGATTGGGAGAAATATTATTGCTTTGTATTCCTCCACTTTTTCGTTTGAGATCTTGCGTATCTAGAATATGTCTTGTGAAGGTATTTTCTATGCACTGGAAAAGAGGTTTGAAGATTGGTGATCCAAAAGTCATGTTTCAATATTCTAGTGTGAGTTTATACAGTTTGGATGGACTGGTGGAAGGTTTTTAGTGATTAAAGTCTGTTGTTTTGTTGTGGATGTATCTAGAAGATTCTGAGATGTATTCTCATTCTTAAGGAAGTGTGTTGTGGCATCCATGTGTCATCTTCTTGTTCGGAAGCGTATACATCAATGTTCATTTGTGTTTTCATTAGGTTTGGCCGACCTGGTGTTTACACTTCATTCAAAGAATAAAATTTAATTAAGGAAGCATGTGGTTGTTTTGAGATATTATTTTTGATCTTGAAATTTATTTTTTATTGGTCCACTCTTATTCCTTTCCACTGGGGGAATTTTGAGTTGCCGACCTATTTTGAATTTATGAAATGAGGTATTTGTGGTCGACCTTGGTGAAAGTTTCTAAAGTTGAGGATGGTATAAAAGCAAGTCGAATTGTGAAGAATTGTATGATAGTGTGATGAAAAGTGACAAAAGTGAGCCACAAATCATAAGAGCAGAAGTGTGTTTGTAAGTGAGTTGTGACAACAATTCTTCATTATGTTTAAGGCAGTGAACTAAAGGTTTCTACAATCTTACGAATGTGTTAATTGTTGGGGTGGATATTTTTGTTCTCTTTTGTATCTATAGGCACCGAGCCTCCCTGTTGGAAAGTGAGTCCTTTCTGTGGATAGTGAGCCATTTTTGTAGGAAATGATCCTTTGTACTTGGACATTGAGTCCTCTTCTAGGTAGTGAGCCTTTGTTTTATAATCTTTATATTGTGAGTTAACCCTCACCATCATTTTTCCCTCATTGGGTTTTCCACGTAAAAATCTGGTGTTCATTGTGTTAATTTACTTTCTATTATTTATGTTTCATGCTCTTACTCAATAAAAAATAGTGTGGTTGTGGAATTAATAAGTTTTAAGGTTGAATTCTATGACAACTAATTCACCCCCACCCCCTCTCAATTGTCCTGTACTAGTTTAACACTAATCACCTTCTAAATAACATCTTCTTCCACCTCATTCCTCATGAAAAATAGTGAACTCCCACTTAGATTGAGTTGTCTCCTCTTCTCAATAATTTTCCACCATTGATCTCATTTCTTCTTCTTTGAATCCTCATTGTCCATCAAATATGAATTTCTATAAAACAAATCTATCAATTCCATTTCAAGGTTAACCACAATCTTCAATATTTGGCTATCACATCACTCATATCATATCATCTTTGAGATCTTGCTATCATAAATCTACATTGAGCTTATTGCAAATATTGCATACTACATATTTGAGAGTAAACAAGGAAAATTGAGAAGAGAATGAAGGAGAATCAACTTTGGCATAGAAATTGAGGTATCATTTGTTTACTATGTGATTTCTATTATCATCTTGTGCTTCATTGTTAGATTAGGGTCTCTATGGCTTGAAATTAGGTAGTTTTGTGGTTACTATAGATGATTCATTATTTTCCCCTAATTTTAATAGTCTTATAGTGGTAACCTGTACACTCAAGTTGCTCCTATTGTTAGTAGTCTAAGAAACTTACTTATCTTAGACTACAAGGGCCTTGAGTTTCTCTATGCACTAACTAATATTATCGACACTCAGGTTCCTTTGTACATATCACTCTTAGTTTGACCCCAAGATTCCCACTTGGATGTCACTAATATTCATTTGAATCTTCCAATGTTTGAGGTATCTATGCATATGGTGGACACTAAACCTTCTATACCTTCCATGACTTCCATTGATGATACAAACTCTATGTCTTATCCCTCTAGATTAATCCTGAAGTTAATGTATCTCACATTCCTTTGGGATATAACATTCATCCTCTTCTTGGTTCCACACCTCAAATATTTTCCACCATGGCTAATTTTCCTCCCCTGCCATCTAATCCTATTCTAAATACCCTATTGCAAAATATTGGTTAGTTGTAATCATAATTAGCCAGCTTAGCCAACACCACCTCTCATTCATCTTTGTAACCTTATTATTTTCGTAGTACTTTGGACCTGCACATTTTGAATGTCCCTATCCCCTAAGGGTTGGAGATTCTAAAATTTGATAAATATAATGGCATAGATGATCTGTAGGCCATCTCATCATTCACTGCTATATGCAATGATTTACTTTATTAGGATGAATTTCTATCTAAATTATTTCTATGGTCCCTTAAGGACACTGTGTTGGAATTGTTTTTCTCCCTTCCCGACAACTCTATTTTCACTTTCAAGCAATTAATCAATTGGTTCTTGCAATAGTTCTAGCTAAATATTGAGTTGGAGGTCACATTCATTAACCTTGTCCATTGTAAACAAGGAGATCATAAGAAAGTGACTAACTTTATTACTCATTATCAATCTCTATATGCTTAGATCCCTCATTCCCTACCAAATTTTGATGTTCAACATGTGTTCATGGGGAATCTACTACCAGTATTAAGGGAAAATGTTCTTCTAATGAAATATCCATCCTTTTCCAATATGTGTATTGTGCTTATAGATTATCAACAGATGGTGACATAGTATAAGGGTTCCTCCTTGTCCTCTCATCTTGATCATCAAACAATTATTTTTGTTTTAGGAGAGTCTACAAGAAATAAAGTAGTAGCAAATATTGTCTCCAATCCTACTAAAAAAAACATTGTAGGATATAATATAATTTCTTTAAAATTATCTAAGTGTTATGCCAGTGTTCTTCAAAAATTGTTAAAATATAATTTAATTAATCTTTCAAAAATTAGACCACTTCCAATGAAAAGATATACTCTAGTTGGTATGATAGGAAGAAGGTTTGTCAATATCATCGAGTCCTAGGTCATGCCATTGAATGTTGTGTGCATCTCCAATATATAATCTAGGACCACATAGATAGTGGTTTAATCCAACTTGATGATAGGAAGAAAAAATCAAACAAATATGTGACTAAGGCTAATATCTAGCTATAGATTTACATAGATCCATTTCCATCCAATTTTGCTAATTTAATTACAACTACTTCTACATCTTCTAAATCTAGTAATTGCGAGTATGTGAACATGGTATCATTCACCCCTATTCCTCTTAAGAGTTGTGTGGATAAGGTTCTTGACATAACTTTCACACCACATAATATTCCCATTAATAGGGAACACTCTCCTCTTTACATCCTTTCTCAGGTCAATGGTAACATTGTAACTGGTGTTATGGTTGACCCTGCTAGTAGGGTTAATGTTATCATGAAAGAGATATTGTTTATTAACAATTTTCATTTTGAGAAATACATGGATTTGAAGTCTATGATCCACACTCATGATGGAATTTCTATACCAACTATCAGTTCTATTTCTTTAATGGTCTTGGTTGGACCTAAGTCTATTGATGTTCCATTTATTGTGATTCATCTAACCTATGCAGAGTGAGACTAGGAATTCCATGACTAGTTTCCATGAATGTAGCTGCATTAGTAGTCCATAAGTGTTTAAATTTCCCTCATGATGGAATAATACACACTATTCATGACACTGGGTACAAACCACTTGTATCGCATGGGGGCTTTTTGTTAGATCATTTTTTACCTACTTTGGTTGGACGTTTGCTACCTCATGGAGTTTTGTTCTACAAGGCTTGCTTTACCTGTACAAAATTGGAGTCTCAACCCCTAACATTTTCTTTCCTCCATCTCATGCTATTTATATGAAGGAATCTATGTGTGCAAAATTATGATTTGTCTATTGTGTCTTCCTTCTTGAAGGCTATAGATAAGCAAACTCCTATAGATAAACATTTTTCTATTAAATTTCCCAACTTTCTGTGGTTTCCTCTGTCTCTTCTACTATTCCCAGCATAGGAAAAGGAAAGTCACCCAGATTGATGAAATCTAAGCCTCAATTTTTCCAACTCCCAATTTTTCCTATGATCCCTCACCCTAACTTGTAAGGTAATGGTAAGCATGCAGCCAAAGTTAGTTATTCTCATGTTGCTCCAACATCTTGGCCCCAAAGGCCTCCTCCTGTTCCTCCATCTACTTCCAAACAAGAGAAGGGAAAGGGGCCCATGGTCAAGACTCAAATCTATTCTTTTGTTGCAACTCTTGTTCTCCTTAAGGAGCTTACTCTTCAACTAGTAACAATCACAAAGATTAACCCTCTAGTGGAGGAGAGCTTGAAGTCTTCTTGGGTTTCTATTCCTAGTATTCATAACTGTTGGAACCATCTTGCACATGAGCATAAGAGTCATCGATGAGAATTGACCCAGGCACATGATACCTTGAAAAATATTGAGGGTTAGCCTTTTATCTCTATTTTTGCTTCTATCTTTGATTCTATTGGTTCAATTTCTATTCCTATCTCTAAATCTATTTTTTCTTCTGACTTCATTGATGGATCTTGATGAACCTTACCCTAAGAGGGTACGAGTGTTCATCACTCCCTCTTCAGAGCATCCTTTGATCACTTTCTTACCTGATCTTCCTCCTTTTTTGATCCCATGGATATTCTTCACATGAAGATCATATCTACTCTAGCTCATCTTGCTTATTCCATTTCTTCCACTTTTGATGTGGAGGTTTCACATCCTCCTCTTAAATGTAAATTATAGCACGACCTTGCTCTAAAAGAAGATCATAAAAATTCTTCTTCATCTTCTAATTCTAGTTTGATTTATTTATTCTTGTGATAAAGAAATCTCCTTCTTCCCCAGAGTTTCTCACTATCCCTCTTCTGGAGGTTCTAAATGACTCCTTGGTTTTGCAACCTACTTTTGTTTAGTGATTTCACTATACTCCACATAAGTGCATGTTTGAATCATTGGAGGATATTCTGACTTTGTCATCCATATTTTCTAGGTCGATGAGGTTAGCCTTGTAGGAGCTCTTGGATGATGAAATTTAGGTAGCCTCCTCTTTGGCTCTTACTACAAGTGAGTCACACAACACTTCTCCATTGTCATCCCTTTGTAATCTTATCCTCCCTCCCATTACAATCATCTAGAATAGGAGCAAGATGACTTATTAGAGGTGCTTGACTAGAGAAATAATTCTTCTTATCTTTAGATTAGATTTTGTGTTCCCCCCATACTTTCTTGTTCACATTTCTCCCTTGGAGGACCCTTGATATACTTGTAGGTACTTTGATATAGGATAAAATCTATGATAACTTATTCTCTATGTTTCATCATTCTTCTATTTGTCACAATTTTTTTTTTTTTTCACATCAAGGATGATGCAAAGTGTCAGGGAATTTAGTCCTCTTCCATGTTGACTTACATTTTTTATTTATCTTCATGTGCTATTCCTCTCATTCTAATATATTTGGGGGGTGATGAAAACTCATATAATTTACACTATATATGCATTTATGATCAGTTATGACCCCAAATACTTGGATCCCCCTGTGCTAGCAATTTATTTATCTTTTCTTTTCCTTGATGTTTTGGATTCTATGTGTTATCCCTCATGTGATAACATTCCATGAATTTATATTTTTATGTATGTCATGAAAAAAAATATCTGTCTCTCCATCTTTCTTCTCCTTAGAATGACTTGTGCTCCTTCATGTAGCACATATCATTCTAAGGGGGTGTTATCATACTAGGTTATTCTTACTTTTTAGAAATATGTCTTAAAAATATTGATGTCTTATGATCTCATCATCTAGCTTGGGGGAAACCTAACTAGACTTATATTAAGATCTCATTGTCTAGCTTGGGGGAAACCTGACTGGACTTATCTTTTCTGTGACTATCTTGTAATGCAATTTGTATTAGCCACATGCCCATCACCTTATTGTATGGTCTCTAACGTAAGACACCTTGCTAGCCATACTTATTAGTTTTGTCTTTATATCTGATAATATTTATCACTTCTATTTTATACTTTCTCACTTAATGTGTTTGTCTGAAGATAACATGTTTGTGGTGAATTTGTAGTCAGATTTGTAGGATAGAATACCCGCATCCTCTTTGTGTCCTAGTTCAAATTTATAATGGAATACATAGGATCAAAGACCTACATCCTCTTCATCTTGGGTATATGATCTTCAACCTCTTTCTCTCTACTTTAGCTCACATCTACTAGAATACATATGCTTTCCAAAGTGGCGGGAAAATGTAATGTTGTAAATTGCATCCTATGCAATTTCACATTCCATGAGCCTCCCCTTTAGATAAATTAAAGACATTAATGTGATATCTCTTTTACTAAACTTTAATTTAAGCCTTAATGCATTCATTTCTTGTTTTTAAGGTAGATTTATGTCATGGATAAACATGTGCTATATAGATGTCTGCATGTTGCATAGATGTTTGCACGTTGTGCAAGCATCCCAAATATATTATTGACTATAGTAGTCATTAAGATGTTATTTTTCCTTCCTACTAATGAACATAACACCTCTGCTAGCTCCTAGGCATGTTGGGATGAGCCTTGCATGCTAAAACCTCCCAAAAACACATAATTTTGCATCCTTTTCACTCTCTTTCAACACACATTCTCTCTTCCTCTTCTTCATCATAAAAGCTTCTTCATCTTCATTCCACCATTTCCATTGCATTTACTTATTCTCACAATTAAACTACATTGAAGCCTTTGTGTTATCAGCATATCTCTCTCAAGTTTGGAGATTGTAGCCTCTCTCTTTCAACATTATCACCTTGCTAAAGGAGGGTAATTGTGATTTCTTTATTGAATTTTTATTTAATCTAGTTATCATATCATTCTAGTAGATTTATTTCTTCTCTGATCACATCTATTTTATTTCTCCCTATCTCATCTGGATATCTATGGAGGTGGAAACACCAAAGTGGGGATTTGACTAATGCAAATCCCTAAATAGTCCCCAAAGTTTTCCTTGGTCTTATATGTGTAGGAATTGGAGATATTTATTTGTTGGAGGCTCCATCTTCTAGTTATATGTGACTATTTTCTTTCGTTCTCCTCATTTCATTATTCATATTTCACTTAGTTTAAATTACTTTAAGTTCTATTATTCTTTGTTATTTTCCCATATTTTAAGAGTTTCTAGTTACCATAATTGTGACTATCCACTTAGTCATTTTTGAGACATTCTTGGTTTTTGGTTCATACAAGATGCCAAAAATTCATGGGGATGTCTATGCATCACGATGTCTTCCTTGGATGAGAGCTCGTTAGTTTTTGTAGAAGACCTATGTAACCCGCTCTTTTTATTTCTAGAACTCTCATGTTTTAACTTTGCATAAAACATAAAATTACACCCTTCACCATTTTATCTTGTCACATGAGCTGTCTTTTGAGGTAGTTGAAGGTTATTTTATCCTTGAGATCCCTTCATCTTGAGAGTGGAAAATATCCTCCTCCACAAATGGATGTTATGATTTTATGATAAATTATCATGATACTATGATGGATAATTATAATTGTGAATACAATGAAATCAATTTCCACCAAGAATTAAATATCAAAATGGAACCTATAAAGAAAAAGATGAAAAAAAAAGATGATAGGAAAAATGAATGAAAAAACAAAAAGAAACAAGACACTTTGCTACTTGGAAGAGGAACCTTATCAAGTGGATATCACTTGTCATTTACCCAACTTCCATACACACAACACACATGTAAACATAAAAAAGAATGAAACTCATGTCTATGCCCAAGTTTCTCTAAGAACATTAAGATATAGGTCTTCATTGAGAAAATGGGAGACAAAAGAGAAGTTAAACATGCCAATAAAGACACTCATGCTATGACCCAAGCTACTCTAATGAAATTAATATGGGATTTCATAGAGAAAATGGGATATAAAAGATCAAAAAAAGAAAGAAAAAGAAAGAAAAAGAAAAGCAACTAAGAAACAAAATAAAAAACCAACATATCTCTTTCCAAAAGATAAGCTTAGTTTGATAGATAAGGTCCATTTTAGGAAGGATGCATCTATTGAGATCTTATATTTTTTTTATTATTCCCATCATAGGATAGATAATTCCATTAGGATACGAAACATTTTTTATAGTGATACCAAAAGATAGGAAACAACTATGCAAGCCAATAATTTAGCTCAATAGTTGACATTTGTTTCATGCATGATTTTTTTTAATTCTTAAGAATTTCAAATGATCTCAAGATATAATAATCCAACCCAAAATTAAGTTCAAGGCACAAATTTCCCCTAGCTAGGGAAAGAACAATTGACATGGGTAAAAGACGGGATAGAATAGCTACATGAAAATGATAGATACAGACAACTAAGCCATGGTAGATGAGGAAAAGGACATGAAAACGTATTATGATAGGTGAATGAGATGAAAATATGGGATGAAATGGAATTCATATGCATTGATGAGACTAGTATCTACAAACTAGTACTAGGATACCTCGAGGGTCATGCATAAAACTTCTTAAGATGAATGTTATTAATAGGCTCTTCCAAAGGTTCTCCTTCAAGTGTAGCAAGTTTATAAGCTTTAGAACCATAATTTTCTATAATGATAAAATGTCCCAACCAATTAGGTTTAAACTTTCCTTTTTTTTCTCTATCTTTTTGTTTCTTTTGATTCTCTTTTAGGACCAATTCTTTAGTTTCAAACCTTTGACTTTTGATTTTCTTGTCATAGCTATGATGAAGGTAGTTTTGATAATATTTTAAGTGATTTTATGCATTTTAAGATGTATTTCATACAATAACTTAAGATAATATAATCTAGATACTCGATACTCTTCATCATCAATGACATGCTTTAAAGACACCCCTAAGGAGGGGAGCTCAACCTCGATAGGAAAAATGGATTCGGTTCCAAAGACTAGGGAATATAGAGTGGCTCTTGCAGGTGTGCATATACTCTTGTAATAGGCCCATAAAGAAATATTAAGCTATAAATTCCAATCATGACCAACTTTATTGACTATTTTCTTAAGAATTTTCAATATGGTTTTGCTTGAGGCCTCATCTTGGCCATGACCTTGTGGATAATAAGGAGTGGAAAAGTGATGCCAAATATGATGTTGACGATAAAGATAATAAACATCTTGATTTTTGAAGGGTTTTATATTACCTATAATGATAGCATGAGGGATATCATAGAGAAAAATGATATAGTTTAGGATAACTTTGGCTATTTTCTATTTGGTAATATTGGATAATGGAAAGACTTTAAATCACTTCGTAAAATATTTAGTGGAGATGATAATGAAATTATCCATTGGATGAGGGAGGATGGGTTTTTCCTACAAGGTTAAATCCCCATTGTGATAAAGGAAAAGGTGTAGTTATCAATTGTAACTCTTGGTCAAGTGCAGGAATTTAGTATTTATGTTGTTGATATTGATGGTACTTCTTAGCAAATTATTGTGCATTGTTTTCTAGAGTTGCCCAATAATATTCCAAGTCTTAATTTTTTTTTTACAAGAGTAGGTCCACTAGAATGAGCCCCACAAATACCTTCATGTACCTCAAATAGGGAAAAATTTTCTTCTTCCAAGTTTAGACACCTAAGGAGGACACCATCAAGACTCCTTCAATAAAGGGTATCACCAAGGATGAAAAATAAGAAGTTTGATGAATGGATGTTTCTTTTGAGAATTGGATAAGTTTGGAGGAAGGGTACTATCATGGAGATAGGTATAAAAACCTCATGATACCAAGGGGATTTAGGACCAAAAAACTCGCATGCTAGTTCATATTCAAGAACAACAAAAGCTAGAATAAAAAATTGCACTATCAAGAACTCACAATGATGAGTATTATGAGGCATGTCCAAGAGAGATCTTGTAATATCCATAGCATCTACGAATTATTATCTACCCTTGGGATTTCCTCAAAGATGATAGTTGAAAATTATTGTTTAAAACTATCTACTATCTCCATAAACTTAAAGTTCCTTTATTTTCTATTGAATTGCCATATTAAGACTAGTGATTAAAGCTTCATATTTTGTAATGTTATTTGTGCAAGGAAAATAAATTCTATATGATTTTCGGATACAATAACCTTGTGGAGTGATAAAAATATTTCTATCCCTAGATCCATGTTGAGTATGGGAACCATAAAAAAACAACTTCCACAAGCATGAATAGCTAATCTTAAACATAGTCTTACTTGGAAATTCTAAAATCAGGGGATGGTCCACATATAAAGGTGCATTCACTAGTTGATTTGAAATGATTTTTCCTTTGATAGCCTTATAGTACATATAGTCTATCAAATTCACTTAGGATCATGACCCATTTTTCTATATGACCGGTTAAAACAAACTTAAACAAAATGTACTTTAAAGGATCTGTCTTAGATATGAGCTTTGTTTTATGATTAAGCATGTAGTGTCTTAAATTTTGTGATACAAAGAGAAAATATGACCATTCCCCTTATATTGGAGTGTAATTAAATTCATATCCCACCAATATATGACTAATATAATATATAGCTCTCTCCTTTCCTATATCATCATGTTGTGCAAGAAGAGCACCTAATGTAACTATAGTAGCTGAGATGTATAATACCAAAGGTTTTCCTTGAAAAGGTGGCATAAAAACTAGAGGTGAATCCAAATAATCCTTTAATTGAACATGAAAGGGTTATTGACACTTCTCATCCCATTGAATGTGACATTTTTATGTAAAAGATGTGTGAAAGGTTGACACTTGTTTACCAATTGAGCCATGCAATTCCTAATTGCTTGATGTTTTACTTGAATGCTACACAATTAATTTAGATTATTTGGAGTCATATCAATTATAATCTTAATTTTAGTGGGATCCAATTGGATGCCTCTACAAGAAATAATATATCCAAGAATTTTCCTAGAAGTTACACCAAAGACACATTTTATTAGGTTTAATCTCACTCAATATTCTTCTGATCTATCATACACATAATCTTCTATGATATTGTGAAAAAGGTCATGAAATATTGTTTTCAATCCTCTTTGATAGTTAGCCCTTTCATTATTTAAACCAAAAGGCATAAAATTCCAACAAAATGTTCCCCAAGGGTAGGTAAAAGTTGTTTTATGTTGATCTTTATTGCAATACTAATTTGATTATAACTAGAAAATCTATACATTAAGGATATAATTTCATGGCCATATGTTAAATCCACAATCATGTCTATATTGGGTAGAGGAAAATCATCTTTAGGAAAAGCTTTGTTTATATCTTTGAAATATGTACATATGGGGATGCCCCTAATGGGTTTATTAATTGGAATTAGGTTAGAAACCCACTTAGGATAGTCAATATTTTAATGAATCCCACATCCAACAACTTTTGAAGATCCACATTAACTATTATGGCTACTTAAGGGTGCAACTTATCAAGATTTTTTTTTGACTATTTTTGCATTGGAAAAAACTATCAAATGTTAAACTACCAACTTGGGGTCAAGCCTTGACATGTCTGCATAAGGCCATGCAAAGTTTATATCTGTCTTTCTAAATAATTATGTGAAGTAATCACTCTTGTGATGATAAAGATGCTACAAAATATGTGAACTTAGGTTTTCAGTTGTACCCAAGTTTTCTTCTTGTGACTCTTCTATTAAGATAGAGGATTTTTCTTGATAGCTAGATATGATAGGAAGGTCAAGGTTCCCATTTTATTGTTTAGATAATGATAGATAATTATTTCCATTGGAGGTTTTCCTTATGATATTCAATTGTTTATTCTAAGTGAGAGGTTTTGAAGTTTCACCAAAATATGCTTTCTCATCAAGCTCAATGACGATTCCAACTTTATGATCTCCGAAAGGTATAGTTTCTCCTAATCCCATAAATATTGTAATAGCCTCATCATTTTGTAATGTATCTAGAACTAGTGGACCTTGTTGATCCCAATATATAAGCTAAGGATAAACAAGTGAAATCTCTTTAGATTGTGATGATGTAGAAGTAAATCATATGGTTGATACAGTATAAATGGAATGTTCTTGGAATAGATTTGTGATATGAATGGTTTTGAAAGGTGTCCAGATTAGGAGTTTCAACCATGGGAGATTCCTTAGCTCCTTTAGTGAGACTGAATTTTAACATAAGAGGTACCTCACTAGGGGAGTTATATACATGCCCTTCATTATGTCTTCTTGTGATAGATATAGGCTCAATTATTCCTTGTTCTCGATGACAAAGGCCTTTACCTTTGCAACACCATAAATTGTCATCCTTGACAATTTCACACTAGATTTTTCACCCTCCTATGTGCTTGGACCTAATTGTTCTAATTTCCTAACTTATGCATTCCATTGCCCATTTTATCATTTATCAAAAAATAAAATGTGAAATGGATCCAAATTTAAATATTTCAGGGTCGATAATTTATTATTTGAATTTCAAATTCTAATGTCAATTATTGAGATTTAATTTTCAAGAAATTAGATTAATTGCATATAAATTCCTAGTCATTTCATCATTTAAAATCTAAAAGCAAGAAGGAGAATTATCAAGAAATATTGAATGGAAATTATTATCAAATCAAAAGAATTCAAGGGTAGAATTGGTAGAATTATTGCATCATTTCGTCACCAAAGCATCATGTCAATTTTTATGTAAATTTGTTCATTTTTATGCATAGATTTTGTTTTTGTGAGTACTAATGTTTGTAGCTCTTCCGAGTTGAATCAAGCCAAATTACAATCAAGCCTTGAAGGTGATGTTCATGACTTTAGTACCTCAAGGAAATTAGATTTTATTGGTGATTTGAAGTTTTTTATTGATTACTCCATTATCATTTAGTGTCTATCCCTTAAAAGGTTAAGCTCTCTTTCATTAATTTTTCCATTGTGGAGATAGAAATACCAACATGGGGTTTGATCAAAGCAAGCCCCTATATGATACAACCCTTTTGTATTTTTTAATGTGCAAGTTATAGATCTGAAGAGGATTGGAAGAATATCAAAGATTTTTTTCTTGTTCATGCATTCAAGCCCCACAACTTGACAATATATGGAAACTCAATTGTCTTAGTGATAAACAAAGTTCCAAAAGAAAGATCTAAAAGGAAGAAGCCACAAACCAGGGACTTGAAGACTATGAAAGAAAATTTTAGTTTTAGATCTCTAGTCTAGGGTGCCTTGGGCACCCTTGTCATGTCACATTAGTATCAAGTTTAAATAACAAGTACATAAATATTTACTGTGTTCATTTCTGGTTAGTAAATTTTGTCATCAATTTCTAGATTATTTGTATTCATATCATAATAATGCATTTCCATAATTAGTTCA
>VDFB02049217.1:91786610-91825672 GCA_007258455.2 Sequoia sempervirens | reverse complement strand
GAAATCCTGGTGGAGGAACCTATCCCTCGCCAGCCCCCTGCAATTGTTGCTATGTGTGTGCTTATTTCTACTAAAAGTAATTCTCCAATGGAAAATGTGTCAAAACCCTCAACTCTAAGGTCACAGAAGGGTGACGAAAATAGAATTTATGAGATTGAGCTCCTTAGACCCACATCTAAGAAAAGGCAACATTCACCTTTGCTACTGGAACTCCCAAAGGCTATGAAACCAAAAAGAGACATAAATCATAGGTATGTTATCAATATCACAGGAGGTAAAGGAAAATTTACATGGGAAAGGGAGTGGTGGTAGTGGGGGGAGAAGGTTGGCATGCCTTGCAAATGTTAATTCGAAAGATAAAAAAAGGAAAATAGAAAATGCCTATGAGTGAGGAGGAGAACTTGGGGTATCAAGAATTTGGATCCCAGGAGGAAGATGACTTTGAAGAATCTACATATGATATGGGGGAAGATGGTTCGAAGGAGGATAAGGAAGAGGAGGAGGAGAAAATTGAGCCTTCCAAGGAGAATTTTGAGGTTGAAAATGTTTAGGATGTTGGTGAATTGGGACATGATGTTGGGAATCAGGGTAGGGAGAAAAATACTGAGGAGTTAAGTATTGATTTTTTAAAGAGTGGGCTAATGTTTTTGTAGGTACAATTTGAAGATATGGAGAAGGCATTTATTACTCTCATAAGGGTAACTAACAAATTGATGAGGAGGGCAATGTTGGGCGTGGCTTCTGGGGAAACAAAGATTACCAGGCAATTAAAGAAACATGGGAAACCTGATACCCTAAAGATGTTGGATGAAATAGAGGGACTTGATTGGTGTGTGTGTGTGAACCCCCTACCTTGGTACCTGCAAAACAACAAGAATAAACAAGTTAGACAAGAGATTGCAAGCCAAAACAAGAATTCCCCATGAAATCCATTTACAACCTCAAACTAGGAAAGAAAATAACAAAGAACGCAATGAAAATGATAAAACAAAGATTAAATCCTAATTATATGTGCAAACTCATGATCCCATGGGAGAATTGGTGCTAATTTGATGTGAAAATTGGCCATTTCCCAATTCCTATGATGCAAGCTTGATGTGTTGAAGATGATTGATCCACTTTGTTGATGAAGAATGAGAACTCCAAGACAAAATCTACAAAAAACCTAGCTGTGACTCAATGATAATGGATGAGATTCAAGAGATATTTGAGCATGGTAACTTTTCCTAGATTGTGGATGATGAAGTGAGGATATGAGCTCTTTATCTACAAAATTCCAAGATGGATGAATGTCCAAATTTGATCAATGTGGGACTAGCATTCATCCAATGATATGATGCCACTTGTCAAGCTATGAATGGATGAGGGATGTGCAAGATTTGGGGTTTGTGCCAATAAATGCATAATTTTGAATTTCAAATTTGTTGAAATGACATGCAAGAGGGAAGGGAAAATGCAATAAATGCCACATGGCTCAAGGCAAAGGACATGTAAGATGAATTTATTGCCTTGTTGGATGTACATGTTGACTTGGAATTTTTGAATTCAAATTGAGAGAATATTCCAAAAGATGCGTTGTGAGGAAAATAGAGATTTAATAAATAAATTAAATCTATTTTCATGTGCAATTTGCATTATCTAGAGGATGTGACATGAGATGAGATTAAATTAATCAGGGGTTAATTAATTTAATGAGAGAGGTTAGATGATGTGACATATTTGACTCAAATTTATGGATTTATTTAAATCAAATAAGAGAGAAATATGACAAGAGATTAATTAAATAAGGAATTTGATTTATTTAATTAAAAGAGATGTTGTTAGATTAAATCAATTAAGGTTTTAATTTATTTAATTTAATGGATAGACTTTAGATATTTAATCAAATAAATTGATTATTTAATTAAATAGGGATAATTAGATTAGATGGATTGATTTAATTAACAAGAGAGAGTGACTTAATTAGACAAAATGATTTATTTAATTAAGGGATGAAAGTTGATGAGTTTAATCAGATAAGGATATTTGATTAAATGGTTAGACTGAGGGATGATTCAGGAAGAAACGATGTTAGTAAGTTAGGATTAGATGCACAATGTCAATCAGTATATTTTACGTGTTTACATTTTGCCCCTCTTTGAAGCAATGCACTTGTGTTGGTTCAAAGAATAAACGATCTCGATCAAAGCCAAAATTTTTTGATATTTAAAAACTTTCCCCACTACTTCATGGTGACAGAAAACATGCCATTATAATGCCCCCTCGAGAGATCAGATGAAAAATTTATTTTTTTGGGTGACCTCACGAAAAAAGATGACAAAGTACCTAACGGGTCTGAAAGGGGTATGGGAGGCTAAAAATGCATCTAAATGCAATAAAACGATGAAAAACAAGCCTCAATTAGAAAAAAGTAGGTTCAGGGGTCCAAAACCCTAGTAGGACAGCTATTCAGGGTTAAACATTCCTAATTTTTAGGATTAAAAGGGGCCTAAGGGGTCACTTTCAAGTTATTTTCACACACCTCTGCTAGCAACCTTGAGATTTGAGCTCTGACTCTCCGACGATATGGCACAACGACAGCTTCCCCTGCACATCACTGATCTAGTTCAGAAATACCAGCGGCCACCTGGCATCAGGGCACCAGCATGTGACCCTTACCCAAGCTTCATTTTTTCACTTAATGCTTTAATTAATGCTTTAAAAGAGTGGCGCTATATAGCGCAACTCAACATTCAAACTATGTCGCGCGGTGTTGTTTTGCGCCACAGTGATGCAGTTCAGAGTTTAAAAACTCCAACGTTGGGCTCGGGCTCAGCAGGTTGGTTTGACAAAGTGCGACGTAGCGTCACCCATTTCACAAAAATTGTGACATTGGGAGGGAAAGTGCACTGCAATGGCACCATTTGGTGCTTTTTGGGCTGTAGCGTTGGAGTTTGAGTAGAATCAAACTGCGGCGCCATCACAAACTATGCTGCTAGGGAAGTTTCTGGAGCATTCAACCAGAAATTTTTTTATAAATTTTTTAACACGTTGACCTTCCTTGATGCAGAATGTGGCAAGGGAGCTCTACTCTCGGGAGCACCGGTCACGAGATTTGGCTAGCATCCTACGGGACCTAAGTGACAGGGACCAAGATCGACTGGGAGTTGCGGGATTATGGCACATTGCGTACGTAGTGCCCGTGCGCACCCACCTAGGGATGTTATCAGTGTTGTCTAAGAGGTGACATAACGAGACGTTGTCGATTCATCTCCCCACTGGTGACACTACCGTCACTCTGGAGGACATTTGGCACATTCTACGATTGCCTATTCATGGCCGACGGGCAATATTTGATATGGATGAGGGATGCGAGGATTGCGGCAGAGTCCTCGCCACACGGGACATCATCTTCTGTGAGGGACATATAGAGTTAGAGCGATATAGGGTCATAGCACCTCCCTACTGCTGGGCGGTTGCAGCTATCATTTCAGGTCTTATTGCCCTAGACAGATGAGGGTGATATTTCAGTCCCAGATGGGGGTATTGCTGGGAGTGGATGGTCCGAGATAGGCTAATTTGCTTCGCATGGGGGCCTGTTCTTCTAGCTTCGCTTTACAGGGACCTTCATGAGTACGTATACATGGACGGCAGAACACTGGGGGCTGGGGTGACTTTACTTCACATTTGGGTGTGGGAGCACATTTCTGTGCTACGTCCATGTGTCGTTCTAGTTTTGATAGGGGCAGACGATGCCCTCATGGCACGATACAGAGGTGGTGTGTCATTTACACACACTAGTAAGCATGAGATCCCCTACTGGAGGCGGGTCTTAGACGAGATGCTAGTTTTCACTTGGCATCCATACCTTGGTTAGCTTGGATGGGCCGACGATGTTGATTAGCTCTTTTATTGCCACTAGGACCAGTACATGCAAGGACAGGAGCATACGATGATCGAGAGGTACCTACCTGGGAGCGTACAATGTCAGTTTGAAGATCCACATGATCGACCTGATGACGGCTATGTAGCCGTCTTTGCTCGCATCATGACATAGATGTCATGGGGACATTGTATTCCTACCTCAGAGGCAGTGGACAGTTTTCATCATTTGGTAGCCTGACCATGGGCTAATGATCAGGGTTTAGTAGATCCAGGCACCACCGAGGCCTGCAGGGACTAGTTCCGACCTCCACTTTGGTTGACCATTCCAGGTGAGGATCCAAATGTGCACAGAGTCAGGGGTAGAGGGAGAAGATGAGGGTGAGGACAAAGGGTTGAGATTCAACAAGATCCACTAGTTGTGCAGCCATAGGACAGGCAGACGCTCGAGATGCACTGATTACACAGTTGCAGGCCCAGGTTCAGGTTGTGATAGCCGAGAGAGATCAGGCAAGGGCTGAGAGAGAGCAGCTTAGAGTAGAGAGAGATTAGGCTGTGCAACAGACATAGGCTGCAGAGCTACAAGAAGCCATTGAGCTAGGTCGTAGATAGCAGGATAGAGAGTATGACAGCCTCCTCCTCCTAGGGTACAGTGTCAGTTTGATCCTACAGGGATGCTATCTGAGAGGCAGAGTATTACTGACGGTCCTATCATGAGGCTGTACCCAGAGCTGAGTGGGTCCTAGAGTATTCAAAGTGAGCCAGCCATAGACCACCAGAGGGTCACAGTGATAGGGGGTGAGGGCAACATTCATAGGGATCGAGTTTGGTCGAGATGATATATAATTTTTGTGCCTTATGGGCTCATTTTTTATAGCCCGATGGCCATTTTGTACCGATTGACACACATGTACAGTGATCTAATTTATTCTTTGTACTATGATAGTGACATTATTGATGATATATATGGGCTGATTTTGATTTTGATGTGATGCATTGTGTCCTCCTTTATGCATGGATGGTTTATTTCTATATGCTTTGCAGTGATGTCTTTATGGATGCATTTATTTCTGATGATGTATGCATTATGATTATGACTAACATATCTATATTATCTTAACCTATGATATGCAAATGCAATGGTCTGATATGTGAAATGATATGATCTATGGTGCATATGCAAAATGATATGTAAATTGTGCTTATGAAATGTTAATAAATAGATGCATATATGAATTTTTTGTAATGAACTTTATACGTCTATGCCCAT
The DNA here is from genome assembly GCA_007258455.2 of Sequoia sempervirens. Taxonomy (NCBI): domain Eukaryota; kingdom Viridiplantae; phylum Streptophyta; class Pinopsida; order Cupressales; family Cupressaceae; genus Sequoia; species Sequoia sempervirens. The sequence goes on along the minus strand of VDFB02049217.1, from coordinate 91,820,541 downwards.
GTGGAATGATTTACGCAATGAATGTTTTATGATGTTATTTATGAGATGATATGGATAATGAAATATGAAATGCGATGGTCGTAATATGCTGCAAATGAAATGGTGTTAATGCATAATGAGATGGTTTTATGAGATGCTTAGAATAACAAATGTTATTATCCTAAACGTAATAAATAATGATGTATGTGATGAAATAAAATGTTAATGCAAAGTGATATGCTGATGCGTAATGTAATGTGAACGTAAAGTGGTGAGATGATGTCATTTATGTTATGCAAGTATGTATGCCTAATGAATTAAATGCTTATATACCTATTGATTATGCGAAAAATGATTATGAAATGCTTCTGTAGATGCTTATGTGATGATTTATATGGTAGATGGTAATATGAAATGGTTATGAAATGCAAATGAATGTTTATGCTATGATTGATATAATGTCATGAGATGCAATGTAATGGGTGAAATGCACTAACATGGATGCACGTATTTATAAAGAATGTTTATGATAACCTGTTTATATGATGATAAAAATGCAATGCGTATGTTTCCTATATGATATGTTTATGTGATATGCTAATGATTTGTGGATGCAGGATCGGTGATGATGATGGTGGTGATGATCAACTGTCATAGTACCTTGTTAGTGCAGTTAGTAAGAAAAGAATTCATTTCATCAAGACACAAGATGATGCAAATGCAAATGATGATGATGATGATTACTTGTCGAGGAATTGGGATTTTCAAAGGGTGAAATTTTCTTATGTTTGATAACACACGTGGTATGATACATCAAGGTATAGAAAACCAGGATGGCGTTGTACCCAGTGAGATGAACTTTGACTTGACAAGTAGATAGGAGCATTCTTGTTCACACCTGACATACGGAAACCTTGCTAGGATGCACTTCAGAACTTTTAGACACCACGGACCAAAACACGGAAAGGTAAACCTATCCATGCAATAGTCAAAAAGGTTCCCTAGACCTCTTCCATACATACCTAACAAAGCAAGTATTCGCCGAGGTAATATTACAAGAATGTCCAACAAACATAGCAGGCAAAAGATAATGATCGTTGCCCCATTCCTATTTCTCTAAATCCTCTATTTTGGGATATCATCGAGACATCATTGGAATGAGCGCAAATAAGATAAGTCAAAAGATAAAGACCAAGTAAACAAACAAACTAATGCTCTTCAATACCGCTAATGGAAAGAGGATGTGTTTTCTAAGGATGATAACCGAAACTTATTGCCAAAAGATAATGCCCATTGTAGGAAGGATATATCCTAGGAAATGTTAGTGGACGGCGACACATCATTTTGTTTATCCAAAGTGTTCTAAGGGATGATTGATATGGGACCAATTTAACTGATGAGTTACCAATATGAAGAGATAACCAACTTGCTTACACACCGACTTAGACTTAAGACTTGACGTTTGGAGTTTTATTTTTAATCTGCTAGACTTGTTTCTAACTGTTTCACCAAAGGTTTATGATGACGATCAGTTTATTATTAGTGGTGTTTATTGTGGGTGCAAGCAAGATGAGGAAGATGGGTTTTTTCAAATATTTCGATGTCTTTGATCATTTTGAGATGTTTTGAGGCTATTTTTGGTATTTTTTGAGATTTTGCAAATGTTTTGATCTTTTGATTTTCCAATGTTTTTGGGATTTTATGAGATTTTGACCAAGAGAATAACCTAAAGACCTATCCTAGGGGTCTTGGGAGCTTATCAACAGATTAGCCTTTCCTATGTTATACACGCAGAGACCGCGTAGTTCGACTAGACGACTTGACCAATTTACAGATGATGATATACATGATGAGATGTCAGTTTATTATGACATAATCCTAAAGTATGGACCTAAGTGTCTTGGGGGATGATCAAAGATCAACCTTTCCTACATTCAAGCTCAGAGACAACGTAGTTTGACTAGACAACCCTATTTTTAACTTTTTGACCTATTTTTAGATTTTGATATGTTTTGAATGTTTTTGGATTTTTCTAATTTTTTTATGTTTTTGGATTTTCTGATTTGAGGACTTTAAGATCATACACGAATTTGATCCAATAAGAACATGCCCCTAGAGTGATGCAATAGACTACTCTGATAAAGGCAGGACAAACTGACCTTGAGGATGGGCCGAATAGTACTAAGAGGGATCATGATACAAAAACAGGACCAAGCTATGGTGTAGATGCGAGTGGATGAGTGATGGATGGAGACACAAATGTGATGGATGATGGAAGTGAAATGGAGGGATGATGCAGAACAAGCTATACAGATCCTGGTGGATGGAAAGTGCTTATTTACACAAGGCGCTTGTTTGCCAGGTTTTCACCAAGGTACCTGCCCAAAGTGCCACTGAAGTGGTTTTCACTAGAGAACGATTTTTTCTCTTTACTATTTTCAATCCTTTTTCTTTTTTTTTTTTTTGCTTTTTATTTTTTGTTGTCACCAAGGCGCTTTGTTTGCCAAGTTTTTGCCAAGGTAACCATTTTTAGGACTTTTTCTAATTTTTTGGATTTTTGGTTCTATACCTTGAAAGATTTAGGCATAAAACTTTTTGAGATGAGCGTTATTCATTGGCTCCTGTAGGTTCCCCTTCGGTGTTGATAACCGATATGCCCCTAATTTGTAACTTGCTATGATGATGAATGGTCCCAACCAATTGGGTTCAAACTTGCCTTTGCTACTTGGGTTTGGGACATTTTTTTGATTTTCTTTTAAGACCAGTTCTCTGACTTGGAACGTCCTGCTTCTGATTTTCTTATTGTAGCTTTGTTTGAGTCTATTCTGATAGACTTGCAAATGATTCAAAGCATCTATACATCTCTCATCCGATAGCTCCAGCTCATTTAGTCTTGATACTTTACTCTTCATCCATGATGAGGTTTTGCAGTGATATCTTGAGGGATGATAGCTCGATCTCAATGGGGAGTACAACTTTTGATCCGTAGACCAGGGAGAAGGGGGTGGTGCCAGTGGGTGTGTGGATGCTAGTTCAATAGGCCCAGAGGGTGGGATTAAGCTACAAATGCCAGTCACGACCTACGTCATTGACTATTTTCTTGAGGATTTTTAGAATGGTTTTGTTTGTAGCTTTTACTTGGCCATTACCCTAGGGATAGTACGGGGTGGAGAAGCAATGTTGGATTTTGAATTTTTTGCACAAGTCGCGAACCTCCTGGTTCTTGAATGGTGTCCCATTATCTGAGATAATGGCTTGTGGGATGCCGTAACGATAGATGAGATAGTTCAGGATGAATTTTGAGATCTGCTTCCCAGTTATATACATCATGGGTATGGCTTCCACTCACTTAGTAAAGTACTAAGTTGTGGTTATGATGAATTTATGGCCATTAGATGAGGTGGGTGTGATTTTCCCAATGAGTCCGAGTCCCCACTGTGAAAAGGGCCATGGTGTGATGATAGGATGAAGCTCTTGAGCTGGAGCATGGATGAGGTCCCCATGTTGTTGAAATTGTAGACACCTTCTAAGATGATCATGTGCTTCTCTTTCCATTGTGGGCCAACAATACCCCATCCTCAGCAATTTCTTGGCTATGGTCATTCCACTTGAGTGTGAACCACAGATACTATTATGTACTTCAGTTAGAGCGGTTAATGCCTCCTCAGCATTTAGGCAGCGTAGCAAGGTACCTTCTATGCTTCTACGGTATAGGGTATCAGCTAGGATGACAAATATGGATGCCTTTTTAACAAAGGTTCATTTTAGGTTTGATGGTAGGTCGGCAGGTATGACTCCTATTCGAAGATATGTGTAGATGTCATGATACCAAGGATCATCTGGACCAATGATTTCACACACGAATTCTGATTCCGGTACCTCAAATGCGGGAACAAGAAGCTACTCAATCAAGAATTCATATTTTGGAACGTTGTTGGGGATGTCCAATAGGGACCCAATTGTTTCCATGACATCTGTTACTCTATTGTTGGTTCTAGGAATTTTCTCAAATGTTATTTCTATGAAAGATTCTTTGAGAGTCTCCACCAATTTCTTGTATGGAGTGAGCTTGTCATCCTTGGTCTGATATTCATTATTGACTTGATTTATGACCAACTAAGAGTCTCCGTACACTTTGAGAGCCATGATGTTCCATTATGCTGCTATCCTGAGACCTATAGTCAAAGCCTCGTATTCTGAGATGTTGTTAGTGCAAGGAAATTCCAGTTTGTATGACCTTGGTATGCAATCTCCTTGTGGGGTAATGAAGAAGACACCAGCTCCTAATTTGTGCCGTGTATATGAGCCATCGAAGTATAGTTTCCAGTGGTCTGCTACGTTGAGGTTAAAAATGGATTCATTTGGAAACTCTGAGATAAGAGGATTCTCAGAATAAATAGGTGCTTCTACTAGTTGATCTGCAATAACTTGGCCCTTAATGGCTTTCCGCTCTACATACTCGATGTCATACTCTGATAGTATCATCACCCATTTTTCCATTCTTCCTGTGAGCATTTCCTTTGATAGTAGATACTTGAGGGGGTCAATTTTGGTGATGAGCTTTATCTTGTGTGCCAACATGTAATGTCTAAATTTTTGTGATGCAAACACTACTGCAACACATGCTTTCTCAATGAATGAGTAGTTTAGCTCATGACCGACCATTGTTCTACTAATGTAGTAGATAGCCCTCTCTATTCCATTTTCATCATGTTGAGCTAGGAGAGCTCCAAGGGCTGTTGTTGTTGTTGACACATATAGGATCAATGGCTTTCTTGGGATGGGTGGCACTAAGATTGGTGGTGTCAATAGGTATTCCTTGATTTTGTTAAATTCTTCTTCAAATTTTGTATCCCATTTGTACGCTACCCCCTTGTGGAGTAGGTGAGAATATGGGTTTTGCTTGTTTGCTAGTTGTGCTATGAATCATCGAATGGATTGAAGTCTGCCTTGGAGACCTCTCAGTTGCCTTAATGTTTTTGGTACCTCCATCTCAAGGATTTCTTTCACCTTTGTTGGATCCACCTCGATACCCTTGATGGACACTATGTATCCTAGCAATTTACCTGATTGTACGGCGAAGACGCACTTCTTCTGATTCAATCTAACTTTGTATTCCTCTAGTCTATCAAAGATAGCACTTAGGGTTGCTATGTGATCTTTTCTCTTTCTTGACTTAGCTAGAATTTTGTCGACATAGTCTTTGAATATTTTATGAATCATATCATGGAATATCAATGTCATGGCCCTTTGATAGGTTACTCCTGCATTCTTTAGGCCGAATGGCATCATGTTCCAGTAGTAGGTCCCCCATGGACAAGTGAAAGTTGTTTTATGTTGATCCTCTTTAGCTATCATGATCTAATTGTATCCTGAGAATCCGTCCATTAGTGATAGAAATTTGTGTCCTACTGTCATGTCTACTATCATGTCGATGTTAGGAAGGGGGAAGTCATCCTTTGGACATGCATTGTTCAAATCTCTCAAATCTGTGCAAATTTTGATGGCTCCATCAGGCTTTGAGACAGGTACCAAATTTGACACCCATTCTGGATAATCTATTGGTCAGATGAATCTTGTGTCCAATAGCTTTTTTAGCTCCATTTTGACTAACAAAGCGATCTGAGGGTGCATTTTTCGAAGCTTCTATCTGACAGGTTTTGCTTCTGGATACACTGCTAAGTGGTGAACCACAGTCTCTAGATCAAGCCCTGGCATGCCATCATAACTCCATGCGAAGTTTATTTTCCTTTCCCTTAGGAATACTGCTAGGAGTTCTTGCTCTTCTGATAATAGTGATTCCGCATAGAATGTGATATACAGGGCCTCCTCTGTTCCTAGGTTGACTGGATTGCATTTTTTGGCCAAAACTACTGACCTTTCCTAATGGATAGCTCTTAAAGGAAGATTGAATCCTTCATCCTCGAGCACCTCAAAGAGGTTTTCACCATTGGATATGTCCTTTCTTTTAACTTTTTTCTTGTCAGAAAGTGCCACAGTGTGGTTTTCACTTAAGGACTTGGATATGATTCTTAGTTTCTCACTTTTGCTATAGAAGGATTCAATTGTTTCCCCATAATAGGCATGTTTTTCCAACTCCATTATGAACCCTGCTTTGTGATCCCCATCTGGAATCTTGTCCCGCAATCCCATGAATTTTGAGAGTGCCTCATCATTTTTGAATGTATCAAGAACTTGTGGTCCACGTTGGTCATAGTTGATCAGTTGGGGGTATACTAAACGGATCTCATGATTTTGATGGTCTGTTTCAAAGGAGAGGGTGCTAATTATACACAGGGTGGTGTCCTCAAATAACCTAGGTAGATTGGTCATGGTATCCTCATCATCGCTACTAATATAGGCCTTAGTTATAAATTTATGTATGTCTCTACCTATGGATATTGGTGAGCGTACTTCTGCTAGTATTGGCTTAGGAGAAATATTAACCGTTCTAACCAGAGGACTTCGGCCACGTATGGTTATACTCGGAGGGGTACATCCAAGGCCAAGATTTGTTATGGGTCGCGTCTCTGGCATGATAGGTATTATGAGCCCATTGTCATTTTGTCCAAATCTTTGATTTCTGATGTATCCCATTATGAGCATCATTTGTAGGCCCTTGCTTGTCTCATCCATTGGTAATTCAGGTGTCGGTCTTTCATCTTGATATAACATGTGAGATGGATCTTCTTCAATAAACTCCTAGCCAAGGTCTCCCCATCTTGTGAATTCGGGATAGTCTTCAGGAAACGTTTGTGATGTGGAAGCTTGGTTTTCTTATGGATGTCCCCGTGATCTAGGAGATTGTGGTAACTCTCCTATCACAAAAGCATTGTTAGGGAGCTTGTAGCTTCCACAACCATCCTAGATGATGAGCTTGATGTCAGAGATGGTGGGGATGGTGGGAGTGGCAGGTGTCTCTATCGCAGAAGTGGACGCGAGAGTGGCGGGGTCGATGTATGGTGTGGATGGGCCCTCATCATTTTTTGGCACTTGGGGGATTTTGTAATACTTTGCTTCAATATTCTTGCAATATGAGAAAGGTTCAAGATCTCCATGGATAGTAACCTCTTTTCCATTATGTGTAAATTTCACACATTGGTGGAAGGTTGATGCTATGGATTTCATCGCATGGATCCATGGGCATCCCAGGAGGCTATTATACAGCAAGTCCAGGTCCAAGACATGACAAGTGGTTTCCATGAGAGTCAGCCCTACTTGAATAGGGAGTTTAATCATGCCTTGAGACACTCTTTCTTGGTCATCATATGCTCTTATCATGATGCCCTTTCCTTTGTCGATGGAATCTTCTAATATTTTCAACTGCTTGATGAGGCTTAGGGGACATATGTTCAAGCCCGTACCTCCATCCACCAAGACCCTTTTGATTTTTCTCTTGTGTACAATGGCTTCCAAGTGAAGTGCACGATTGTGAGATGGTTGGGCGGGGAAATCTTGGTTAGAAAATGTAAGGAGATTAGGTGTTATGATATTTCCGACCATAGCTTGGAATTGCTCCACATCAAGATCTGTGGGGACAGTGGATGAGGCTAATGCTTCCTCAAGGATATTTTTATGAGCTGATGATATTTTTAACAACTCCATGATGGAGATGTGTTCTATCATTCTCTTAATTTGATCTACAACATTGTAGCCATGCGGAACAGATCTAGATGAAGGGACTCTATTTGGTTGCAATGATCCTGCGATAGTGACTTTTTCGCCTCTTATGGTGACTCCACAATCTTCGGAATGGGCGCCCTTGATGGTGATGACCATGCAATATTAATTTAGGGAGGAAACGACTATTTCATACACATGATTTACATTGCCCTTCCCTTTATCATTTTTATTCCCTTTGTTGCCATGATTTGGCATCGAATTCGTGTATATTTTAAGATCCTGATTTCCTATAGGTTGTTCTACGTTTATGATTTTCTTATCGATGAGATCTTGGATGATGTTTTTGAGTCTCATGCAACTGTTTGTGGTATGGCCTGTGATTTTATGAAATTCACAAAGTTGATTCTCATTATACCAAGGAGGTTTGACATCGGGTTCTTGGTAATTCTCAAATGTAGAAAGCTTGATGAGTTTTTCATCGATCAACTTTTTCATTATGTCCTCAAGTGGTTCCCCCAAAATGGTGTATTTTCATTTGGGATAAATTTTGTGTTGAGGTGGTCCCCTTTGGTCATTGAGATTATTAATGGTTGGATTATTGTTGGGTTGGTGTGTCGTGTGATCGTGGTTTTCGTGTTGAATTTGGATTTGTGGTATGGGTGTATGTTTGCGAGGGGCACTAATGACCATCTTGGCATCAAGGACACCATCATTAGTAACGTTTTTGTTCCTTGCCCATGTACAAGGTTTATCATTGTAATTAGATGATGGGTGGTTGTTTTGTTGTTCATGGTATGATGTTGATTCTGTAGGTTGAATCATAAGCGCTCTTTCGATGCTAAGCGCCTTGGAGATCAATTGATCATATGCGGTGATGCCCTGAACCTTGAGATGAAATGCCAAGTGACCTTCAAGGTTGGCTATGATGGTGCAAACTTGTTGTTCTTCTGGCATGGTCCACTTGCTCTGATTGGCCTTGGATAACCATCGTTGTAGGAATGAGGTGAATGATTCACCCTTTCCTTGTTTTAGAGCTGAGAATTCTTCGAGACTAACATCCATTGCAATGTTGCATGCATAATTTTTAATGAATGCGTCCCTAATTTCTTGAAATGTTCTAATGCCTGAAGGTAAGCGAGAGAACCATTCTATATCGTGGCCTGCCAAGCTAGAAATAGCCGCATTAGATAAGTATCGTCATATGCGACCTCCATGCAATGAACCTAGAATTCCCTAATGTGATCTTCAGGGTTTCCCATCCCTCGATATTTGTCAAATTTGGGGATTTCAAATCCCTTGGGGAATGGTTTCATTATTAAGCTCCTATCAAATGGATAGGGACACAAGTTACTTGGTGTTTTGGTTGTTCACCCTAATTGAAGGTCGAGCACTTGTTGCGAGAGCAACTTGAGTTGTGTCATCACATCATTTTGGGGATCAGGGGGTGGGATGAAAGTGTTTTTGGGTGTTTTAGTCATGGGTTGGATGGGTGGGTTGGTCGGTGCATTGTTTGATGGTATCTATATGTTTTGGCGAGTGAGGTAGGCTTCCACCTACTTTTGTATGAACAACGCTTGTTGTTGCACTTGTTCTTGTTCCAACAATGCTTGTTGTTGGGCTGCCAATTCTGCTGCTTCTTGTTGCTCTTGGTATTGCTTTAATTCTTGTTGATATGCCTACAATTGTGCTACTTGTCTTTGTGCATTGAGTTGTGCTTGATATTGGGCTTGTTGTGTCTGGTATTGAGCTTGCGCTTGTGCTGCTTGTTGTTGGAATAAAAGTTGTGCTTGAGCAGCCATTTGTGCTTGCAATGCTTATCCGGCTTGTTGTTGTTGTTGTTGCAATAACGCTTGGGCTTGTTGTGCTTGTAATGCGGCTTGGGCTACTTGGGCAACCTGTGCAGCTTGAGTAGCTTGTTGTTTGGCTTTTTGTTTCTGAACTTGTTGGTATCCTTTTTGGAAAGCAACTTGCAATGTCGTGTCATATTGGCTTGATGTGGTGGTGGATTTGGAATGGTGTTTGTGGTGAGTGATAATGTCATGTTGATATTTTGAGTGGTGGATGGTGGTATTGGTGTGGTGGTTGGTCCTATGCTTTGTAATGTTAGAAGGGTGTTTGATGGTGTTGTAATTTCTTGTGCATTCATCATTTGTTGTTGCGATATCAACGACAAATTTTGAGTGTTTGGTGTAATGCCTTGATTGATGGTTGGGATATAGGTTTGCTTGATACTTGGTAGGGGAGGAAGCCCTAAACCAAGGAGTGGTGCGGATGATAATGGAAATGGTGGGAGAGGTGGAAATGTAAGGGGTGTGAGTTGTTGCGAGAATGTTGTGTTGTCGAATATTCCCCCTGGTCCGAACATATCTCCCTCTTCTTGTGAATTTGTGAGAGGTGTTTGAGGTGTTGCATGAAAAAATGATGATGATGGATCATGATGGAATGTGAGAGGAACATTTTTTGTGTAATGGGTTTTGGGGTATGCTTTGTTCCAGGGTGGTGTTTGCATCAAAATTTTGATTATTAACAAGGGGTTGTGTTTGAATTGCATTGAGAAATGTACTTCCCTTATTAACATTGGGTTGGGTTGGAGCAAACGATGTTGTGATTTGCGGAATGTTTTGCATGATGTTTTGAGATGGGGGTGTAGATGAGATGGGAATGGTGGATGAAATTGGTGGAAAAGATGCCTCTACTATGGTACTCACATCAAAATCCGAAGGTAACTTGGCCCTTGTTTCGCTAGCTCAAGCATGTATAATGAAGGGTTAAGTCTCATCATGATGTTGATGATTCTATGGTTGTTCAGATTTTGGAGCATTTCAATCATTTCCCCGTGAGACATTCCAAAAGTAAGGTCCTCTCCTTGGTTTTCTTCTTGCGGATTTTGCGATGATGAGAGGGTCAACGGATTACTTGATTCGGCGGGATTCATTTTTGCATTTGTTTGGCTAAGATCACTTGAAGCAGGTGTTTCTTTGTTGGCATCCATACTCTTCTTGTATTGAGATCTAGTTAGAACCATAAAACAAGGATCAATCTTCGAGAATATGGGAGATGAATCTCTTGATTCTTTGGATCGATCATTATCTTATGCCTTGACGATCAAAGGTGATGATATGATGATGATGTTAGGGATGGATGATACAATTTTTTTTGCATTTTGATTAATCTTGAATGAGATACTAGGCTTTTAGGACTTGTGAATTTTGATTTTGATTTGTTTTGGGATTTTGTCCTTGATTTTGATTTTGAACAAAAAGACCCTAAGATGTTGGATGATGATCTAAGGGATAACTTTGTTCAATGGATGATGATTTGAATATGTGCGAGGAGAAGGATGCATCTACCCACACCTATTCAAACAAGATGATTGTTTCACTAAGTATATCAAGAAGGATTCATCTACATATACTAATCTAAACAAGATGATTTTGATGACTTTGACTAAGCATATGCAAAAGGATGCATCTACACATACCTAGCCAAAGGTGTTTTTGATAATGTTTTCAAGGATTTAGTCTCAATGATTTTGATGATTTTGATTTTGCCAAAAATCCTAGCATTTAAGGATGATTTCAAGATTTTTCAAAAGGTGATTTGTGAGATGATGTTTGTTTTGATGTTTTGGAGGATGGATGAAAAAGATTTTGATATGTTTTGATCCTAAGATGAACCTAAAAAAAACACTTTGTTTGCCTAGACCTAGGTATTGAAGAGCATGCAAATGCTTCCTAAAGAGCTTTGTGACCAAGAAATGATTTCATTTGAATATTCATTTTTGGATTTCCAACCAATGATTTTTTTGTTTTTGGGGTTGTGAGTCTTCAACACATATGAAAGTTCATTTTGCTTAGCTTTGCTTAATGTATTTATTTTACCAAAAAAACTTTCTTCGATTAGATTTTCAAACTAAGATGTCCAATCTCTTAATTTCCTCAAACCCCAGAAGATATGTTATGTGGAAATTCAATGAACCTAAGGCAAGGGTTTTCCTATTGTTTACTTAAGGAGACAAATCGAGATATAATCCAATGTTTAGAAACCTCTAAGGATGTGAATCCCAAGGGAAAGCAATAACATATGGATTGATTCAATTGTATTTGTCTTCAAAAGGGTTTGAAATTTGGATGAGGTTCAAGTGTTTTCTTCCATGGTGTTTTCGATCAAGCAATGCATTTGGTAACCCAAGAACAAGTACAATCCTATGGATGTGTAAGACAATATTTGTTGGATTCCCACTTGGAAAAGTCTAGCTACACTTATCTCTAGTGAATGGTTAGATGCTTGACCCCATTGGCTCCCCTCCACGACACTCACTTATATGGGGCAGCCAAGCATCAACACCCATGAAACTACCATGGCATGTTTTCCATTTCTACTAGAAGACCGTAAAAGTTTGGGGTGGCTTGAGAACGACCGTTCTTGCACCAACAAATAGTTTAAAGGATTTTGGAAAATTATAGCACATGGGTTTTAGTAAGGACTTTCCGTTTGTGGAGATTGACCCATACGACAAGAGTCCCCTTTCAGATCCATCTTGTCAGAATCAACAGCGTGATATTGGTGTTTCTTCCAATATCCACATTTATATCCCGGTTGGAAATACTCTTGGCTTTAGAGTGTTACCAGTTGAGTCGTTCCCTTGGGTGAGTAATTTTTCCCCAAGGCAAGCCCTCTAGGATAAACAAAAGTGAATGAAGGAAAATATTCGTAACTCGATCAATCCTTGTTGGCAACAAAGAGAGAGAATATACACAACAATTTCCCCACTCACACTCGCACAAAATGTTCAATTTTAAACCCAAATCGAAGTGTGGAGGTGATTGCTTTGTCTCACCCTAAAGTCATGAAAAAGGCCTTTTGATTCTCAAGATAGCTATAAAGCGCGAGAGAAGCGCATACTTCCTCTTTCAATAGCTTTAGTTTAAGTAAGCCCTCATGAAAAACAAAGTTACACTTGTTCTTTTTAAATCCACAAAGCAAAATGTGAGTTTGTTTTAGAGCACCAAAAGACAAATGATAGACACTTTGTTCAATTGTTAATCCAATAAACAAAATCTAATAATTTGTGATCCTAAAGTTCATTTTAGCCTTTTTGCAAGAAATGGAAAGGTTCTTTTTAAAACCCAAATGAAAACTAGTGCCTTAAGGAAGAAAAAGATAACAATTTCGTGCAAAAGTGTTAAGCAAACACTATAGTGTTTAAAAACACTTTGATTTAACGAACATCCCTCTCATGCTTCTCCTTTCTTCAATTTTGGTTTCCAAGCTACAATGAAGAAAAACCAGTCAGATTCTAGAAAGTACAGAAATTAAAAAGCAGAAAATAGAAAACACATTAATCATAAATAAAAAACACGTGCTAAAATTAAATTTTCCTTTTTTACTATCTCCCAGCATCTCAACTCATAACTATGTCACAATTTTATTTCTGAGCAGTGCCCTCATAGCACCGCTTACCAGTCAGCGTCGCTCTATGTCGGGACAAAGAGCTCAACTGCATCACAATTTTTGCCCCGCATCGCAGTTTCCTTCTAGCGTTGCAATTTTCTAAAATTTTGGAAATTCCTGCAAGTCAACGAGTCCAGCGGCGGAGTTTAAAATTCAAATATTTTGGTGGGATGAGTCTAGCATCGCAGTTTTAATTTTAAGTGGTGCCATATAGCGACACTGAGAATTCAGCAGTGCCAAAATAGCGACGTTGAGCTCCCAACGTTGGAATTTTCTGTGTGTGAGTGAAAATACAGAAATTTTAAGAAAAGATGAGAAAGAATGATTTCAAGCCCTCCTTCTAGCGCCAAATGTGCAAACCCCCTACCTTGGTACCTTCAAAACAACAAGAATAAACAAGTTAGACAAGAGATTGCAAGCCAAAACAAGAATTCCCCATTAAATTCATTTACAACCTCAAACTAGGAAAGAAAATAACAAAGAACGCAATGAAAATGATAAAACAAAGATTAAATCCTAATTAGATGTGCAAACTCATGATCCCATGGGGGAATTGGTGCCAATTTGATGTGAAAATTGGCCCTTTCCCAATTCCTATGATGCAAGCTTGATGTGTTGAAGATGATTGATCCACTTTGTTGATGAAGAATGAGAACTCCAAGACAAAATCTGCAAAAAACCTAGCTATGACTCAATGATAATGGATGAGATTCAAGAGATATTTGAGCATGGTAATTTTTCCTAAATTGTGGATGATGAAGTGAGGATATGATCTCTTTATCTACAGAATTCCAAGATGGATGAATGTCCAAATTTGAGCAATGTGGGACTAGCATTCATCCAATGATATGATGCCACTTGTCAAGCTATGAATGGATGAGGGATGTGCAAGATTTAGGGTTTGTGCCAATAAATTCATAATTTTGAATTTCAAATTTGTTGAAATGACATGCAAGAGGGAAGGGAAAATGCAATAAATGCCACTTGGCTCAAGGCAAAGGACATGTAAGATGAATTTATTGCCTTGTTGGATGTACATGTTGACTTGGAATTTTTGAATTCAAATTGAGAGAATATTCCAAAAGATGCGTTGTGAGGAAAATAGAGATTTAATAAATAAATTAAATCTATTTTCATGTGCAACTTTCATTATCTAGAGGATGTGACATGAGATGAGATTAAATTAATCGGGGTTAATTAATTTAATGAGAGAGGTTAGATGATGTGACCTATTTGACTCAAATTTATGGATTTATTTAAATCAAATAAGAGAAATATGACAAGAGATTAATTAAATAAGAAATTTGATTTATTTAATTAAAAGAGATGGTGTTAGATTAAATCAAATAAGGTTTTAATTTATTTAATTTAATGGATAGACTTTAGAGATTTAATCAAATAAATTGATTATTTAATTAAATAGGGATAATTAAATCAGATGGATTGATTTAATTAACAAGAGAGAGTGACTTAATTAGACAAAATGATTTATTTAATTAAGGAATGAAAGTTGATGAGTTTAATCAGATAAGGATATTTGATTAAATGGTTAGACTGAGGGATGATTCAGGAAAAAACGATGTTAGTAAGTCAAGATCAGATGCACAATGTCAATCAGTATATTTTACGTGTCTATAGTGTGAATATATTGCTCTTACAGGAGAGTATGGGGACCTGTTGAAGAAAGCCAATTAATGGATTGTTGCTACTACCTTGTTTTTTTATGAATTTTTTGTCCTACTGTTTTAACATCTCAAACTATTGTTATTTGATCTCTATGTTATGGTGGAATACCACCTAGGACCTTGTCGATTTAATTAATGGCTCACATAGAACTAAGTATATTGGTAATAGCTTACTATTTTTTATTAGTACTGGTTGGACAATGGTCACTATTTTAAATGTTGGCCTACATGCTAATACTGATGTTGTTTTTTGGTTTTTTGGTGGTGTTGTTTCCCACCTCTCTCTAGTTCCTTTTTTTTTGCTATCGTAACCATGGGATCAGGGCCCTTCCTTGTTTATCTAATAAAAAACTTACTACACTAGAATTTCAACCATTGGAATAACCCATGAACATCATACATCTCAAAAAAAGTCAAGCTTGATCCTCAAGATATCTGAAAAAGTTAAGAAAAAAACAAAAAATTAAAAATTAAAGATAAATTATTCATCCAATTGTGAAAACCACCTAGTTGGTGTCTTAGATAAGTACCTTAATGGAAACCTACCTACAAGTGTCATGTGTAGTAGCCTCATCCCACCATCTATCAAGATACCATCCACCCCCTCCATATACCATTTTTACTTATTCTTCATCCATAATAAATACCATACAAACCCATTACACAAACCTATAATAGCTTGGTATTATGTCACTTAATTCTATCATCTATTCCCTTATCCATTTTCTTCATCCTATCCACTCACTGCCATACCATATCCCTTGTTGAATTATGAGGGAAAAACCCCAAGTCTTATTTATGTAATGGATCCTTTTACATACCTAACACAAGTTATATAGGCCTTCACACATAAGTTTCATATGCTATGCATTCCAATAAACTAATCTTATGCTCATAACACTAATCTCATCTTAGCAAACTAAGCTTCCTCTATTAAACTGAGTTTTATATACTTAAACTTACACAAGAAAAACCACACATCAAACATTTTTTCATATCACAAATCACACATAGGTCTAAATTTTGAACAATAAATAGCCCACATGTCTATTATCCACCATCCTTGTCTACATCACATCCATTCCCTTAGGGATATGTCCTTCCCATATCAATAATAATCCAATCCATCACCTATCCTAATTTGGTAAAAGATATGATGGTTGCATGACTTATTTTCCAATCATTCTTTTGTTTTGATTTATCTTTTTGGCCCATGGCTATACCTAATTAAGGCCACCTAGATATTTCTATATCTTTGTGTGTTTTTATTGGTATATAATGGGCATAATATTTATTTATATGTTTCATTTTTGTTGGTTTTTCTTTATATGACCCACCAAGGTTGATTTCAACCTTTTTTGTGTAAGAACATATTTACATATGATGGTTATTCTTTACAGAGACCCTCCAATTCCATGCCAAGGAATTGTGAGCATAAGGATCATCTGATACCCTAAATTTCACTCCTCACATGACCCCAAAGGTTATATCATGCCTTATGTGTACTAGGATAACCTTTTGTTTGATAGTCAATCCCATACAAAGGTAACCTTGTCACCTTGGTTCTTATACCTTGGTGCATAATCTCCTTTTATGTATCAAAATATAGGATTTATCTCCACATATCAACATAATCTACCCCATCCATTCCCCCTATTTATTTTATCCCTCATGCACATCCATCATTTTTATACACAAATTGACTAAATAACCTAACTCATTCTGTCAACCTATACTATGATTAATCTATAGTCCCCCTAAGGATCCAATATATTTTCCCCATCACCCATCTCCATCCTATCCTAATATATCTACCCACATTATATCCCCATTCATCTCATTTTATATCATAACCAAAATAAAATACCATCATTTATTACATACATGCTCACCCTTCATATTTGACATCCACCCACAATTATGTTACATCATAATCATAATCATTTTGCATCCTTAAATAAATCCATGGAATCATAAATACATATATTACACACCCATAACATCATAACACAAATTCCATCATACATTTCCATAAAATAAATATGAAAATATCTAAAACATATCATAATCACTCATGCATCCAAAATTATAATGAAGGCACTATCCATCTAGTAAATACCATCATTACATCATTATCATATTCATATAAAAAGCATAAATCACATGATCATAAAATAATATTACCATATTACTATTGCATTCATAAAAATAATATAAATCATACATAATAATATCCATCACCTAATCAACATCATCCATAAATCATACATAAACATATTCCATCATATGTATCCATCTAGGAAACATAATCATACAATTCATTCATAAACTATAAAGAGTAAGCATAATTAACCATCACATGCATAATCCATATTACATAAACATCATAATCCATCACATCTATAATATACATTGTAGACACATAAAATTGTCCTAGGCTTGCAACTCTTAGATTATTCAACATTGCCCCTTTCATTCTTAATAATTAAATAATTTTTAATTATTTAATTATTGTCTAAAGTCATAATTTTTCTATTAATTAAATAATTTTAATTATTTAATTAATTCATTTTTATCTTTATTCCTCCTTGATTAATTAGAAATAAATTTTATTTATTTAAATTTACATCACTAATTAAGTCTCTTCTTTCTAAAATTAAAATAGTTCTTATTTATTTAATTTTTATCCTATCCACTATAATTAAATAATTATTTTGGTATTGAATTATTCATTAACCTCTTCTCATAAATTAAATAAATTTTGTTTATTTAATTTTGGTCACTCTCTTGAATTTTGAATTCGTCATTATTTTAATTCAAAATGATTCTTACAATCATATTCCTCTATAATTAAATAATTGTACAATTTATTTAATTG
The DNA here is from genome assembly GCA_007258455.2 of Sequoia sempervirens. Classification (NCBI taxonomy): domain Eukaryota; kingdom Viridiplantae; phylum Streptophyta; class Pinopsida; order Cupressales; family Cupressaceae; genus Sequoia; species Sequoia sempervirens. Next base: position 91,802,922 of record VDFB02049217.1, on the reverse strand, counting down.
ATAAAATTAACCACTTCATTAAATATTTTTTATTATTTAATTTCTTTGTAACCCTCTTTAATATTTATGATCCTATCTTCCACATCAAATCTTATCTCTTGACATCTCATTTAATCATAGCCCTTGATTGAATTATCTTATAATTCAATCTCAACCCTTCATCTTTATCATTGCCCTAATTTTGACCTAACCCTAGTCCATACTACAACTTTCAATTTTGGCCATTGATTTAGACATCTTATTGACATTCAATCTCAACTGTCAATCCAAATCAGACATTTCCTATAAATAAAATCTCTCATAAGCCATTGGGGGGTTGATTCTTCCAGTATCTTTATCTTTGTCAAAATCATTCTGAGTCTTTCATCATCATCCCCATGTCAATGTTATACTCTAGTTGGGCAATCAACATTCCTCCATGATCAATCCATAGAATCTACTTTCTTAATAAATTTGGAGAGCATGGAGGTCAATCCAGTCTAGTTTGAATTTTGGTTTGCATTTCCTTGTTGTTACATCTAGTTTGTGCTTCATGGTGCATTAAAGTTTAATTTATTTATTTTCAACACATTAAATCTAATTTTCCCTTGATCACATTGGTGAACCTGACATATTTTAACACATTTTGAGAAATCTTGGAGTTGGATCTTTTTATTGCAGGTTTTGTTAGCTTTTTGTTGCAGGTTTGGCATCATTTTTGGACAAAACCCTAGTTTAAATATTCATGCTAACTTTTCAAACAGCTTCATATTTTTCACAAAAAAAATTTCCAGGTTGGAACCAATCTCTGGCTCCATTCAAAATCAGATTTTTAGGCTGGTCTAGATTTCATATGTTTTTTTTCTATTTTCATGAAAAATTAATTTCTAAAGAAAATTATTGAATTTTTCAGCTATGTTTACATTTTTGGAAATTTCTCTAAACTTTAACAACTGTCTATTCTTTATCTTTTAAATTTGGATGCGAAATTATTAGTCAAATAACAGATCTTTTTTAATTAGGGTTTCACTCTTTACCTATATCTAAATAGTTTGCCAGATCAATCCACAAAATTATTTTGAGAATTTGGAATAACAAATAAAACTTTAGTAAAAACTCAATTTTTGGACTACATTTGTATTTTTATAATTTTTATTATTTTTCATAAAAAAAAATAATATTGGAGCGCAAAATAAATTTTCTAACTTCTTTACATTTAGAGTATCTCCAAAATAATATCAGTCTCTTGTTTTATTTTGTATTTTTCAGATCAATAATGTCTTCAAATAATCAAATCTAATTCGGCTATGTTAAAAATATGTATCTGAAATTGCAATTTTCTAATGAGTTTATTTTTTTCATGGCTGCATTATGATATTATTTCTTTTGATTTTGTAGGTGATCATAAGGAGTTTTAGTGGCAGAAATATCATTCATACACAACAAATTGGAAAGCGAATAATCAGGAGCACATATTCCATCTTCCATTTCTTAATCTTGTTTGTCACACATTTGGATTTGGGCTCTTAAAAATGAATTTTGTCTTCAATCACATATCAAAATTGGGTCTAAAATTAACCATTGTCTTCCTACACATTTGAATTGGGGTTAAAAAGAACAAGTGCTTCTATTGTTTGCATACAAATATTTCATTTCTAAGGGAAATTAATCACTGCGAGTGTGAATCAAGTGTGTGTGTCCTCCAAAACACCTCACTTGGTTTGCTTTTGTCATACCCTTTTTAGGAGGCCTGCTTGGAGCACACACCCCTCCAAGGGACGACCTCAATCAAGTGTGAATCTAAAGACACGCTCATTTGGGAGTTGAAATCTTGTCACTCTAAGCTAAGCCCCAAAGAACTTTATACCTTTGGGAAGTGAAGGTGAAGGGTGGGTTACCCCTTTCTCCCGGCTTATTGGCAAGATTTTTCTTTCAAATTCTTCCTTAGTAAACCTTGTGCAATCTAGCTTGAGATCTAATTGGCCATACCCCACTTGACTAGTCATAGGTCTTGTTGTTGTGTATTCAAGTGTTTGATTAATCATAGCATTTGATCTTGAAAGACAAACTTATCATTGTGCTTGGTGTGTGTGTTTATGCATTTACATGTAAAATCTTGTGTTTGATATTGCCCAAGTCAAACTTCCAATAAAAATTTTCCACATCATCCAAGTCATCCAATCTCGTCATTCCACATCATCATCTCTTTCATCTAATCAACATCATTTTACACCATGACAACATTTGAAGACATAGCACTAGGGCTTATTCACATGCTTCATAAAGCTCAAACAAATCAAACACCTTTAGACCAAGAAATCATTCAAAGCACCCATAACATTATCCAAAAACTTCAAACCAACCAATCACCACAAATGCAACAACTCATAGCACAAATCCAATACCTCATGGCCAATTGTCAAGTCCAACAAGCGCATTATCAAGTCCAATCACCATATCAACACATTTCACATCAACCTAATGTGTCACCTATATCATCATATCAACCTCATCCATCCACATATCAAGTTTCCCCTTCGTCAACCTATCACAACTCTTCTAATTTCAACTCTTATCCACATCAATCAACCTTTCAACAGTCATTGTCCTATTCAACCCCTCCATCATCATCACAACAAAAAATCATATCACAAGTCCAAACACCATTCCAACCGCAAGACATTCAACCACAATCCTATGTGTCACCTTCATCATCATGCCCACAAAACCCATTTACCTTCCATGTCAATGCCACATCGACATGTCCACCCATATCACAACAACAACGTAGCTTCCCAAGTCCACCTTGGCAACAACATCAAGAACCTTTAAGTCTTAATGCCACCTTTGACAAGGGGAACACCAATCTAGTCCACACACCCTTACCACCATCCAATCAAATTTCTATCCCTAAGCCACCATGTCCTAGTCCTAATCCATTGGCCTCTCCATCTTCTAACCCATCAAACTCTTCATTACCCCCACCATCATCCAATCCTTCATCAAATCAATGCCTTACATTTAGATATTTAAAACATACATTGATGGCATTACATAAATCCACCAATCCACCTACAAAGGATGTGACCCAAGGACTACAAGAAAGGAATCAATTTTTGCCATATCATTCAACTCGTCTACTTGAACGTACAAAAGAGTCCTCAAATATCATGCCAAGTCCTTCAAGCCAACCATGTCATCCACAAACCCTTGAGCCAATTCAAGAGTCTCCCCCATTAAGTCCAAGTCATTCTCCATCATGTCTCCATATAAAACATGTCAAGCCTATTCAAGAGTCATCCCCTTCTACTTCCATTCAAGCAACCCAAGATGTATGTCAAGAGCCTAATCCTAAGCATGTGGAAACATCAAGCCCTAGTCCTAATCAAGATCAAATCATTATCATCCAACTTGCCCATAATCTATATCTCTTTTATGATCAAGATGATATCCATAATGATGAAGAGCCTATCCATGAGCAAGATATTCCAAATTCACCTCCACCTAGCACCATCCATGACCTTCAAACATCCACTTCCCTTGATGAGACACTTGCCTCCCAAGCTTGTATAGAAGATCAAACAAATACCTTGGATCTAAGTGAACACAATGCTAATCAAGATCCTAATGATCCTCCATCACCCACTATCGACCCCATTGCAAGTCCTCCATCATATCCTATTGGTCTTTCCACCATCATTCATGAATGTTCCTCAGAACAACAACAACCATTATCTTCCCTTGTTTCATTTTCTCCATCCAATAAGGAACTTGTGTCTAGTGTTCCACCTACACCTAGTCCCATTGTCCATTGCATACCCCAAGGAAACCAGTCTCAAGATGTTGGTGTTTCCTCCATGCATTCTAAGTCCACTTTCCATCATAAAACCTATCATATGCCTAAAGTATATGTTGCCATTCCACCACCGTCATCCTACAAGTGTCAAAATCATGTGACCATACACCTTCCTCCATCCAATTTACCACCATTACTTCCAACTCCTAATCTCCCTCCATCTGCTTTGCCACCATTACTTCCAACACCTAATATTCCAATCATTCATAAATACCCTAAATATCCTAGTCATGACCAACAAATGCACACATTGTGTAAACATAAAGCTTCCACTCAATCCATCAACCCCATGGGATTCAAAAATAAAAATTTAGATGCCTCTATTTATAAAGTCAAAAATTCTAATGGTCCTAATGCCTTAGCATACAATCGCAAAAATTCAAAGCCAAGTGCATCCAAAAAGTTATATAAGCCCATACCACTACAAAGCAAAGTCTAAACAAAATGGTTTGGGTACCTAAGCAAGAAATCAAGTCAAATAGGTCATCCACATCACAAAAGTCAACCATCCACTCCATCCAAAATGCATTCCATTCAAAAATCACAAAATCCCATAAGACAAATAAGTCCTTAAAATACTAAGTCTATGTAGATTGCCTAAAGCCTTCATCCACCATCTCCTCAGGTAAAACTTGTCTCATTGCTTCCTACACCCCGTCCACATCAAAAGATTCAATGTTTATCACATTGTGTGCAACCATTGGTCATGGTTCCCTTCCATTTCACAACAAGCCCTTATACCTCCATCTCGTCACCCTTCATTCATTATCCTACATATCTCCCCCACCACCTTCCTATGGTCCATGCTTTTGGCTAAGCCTCCCCATTCATCTTTTGCACAAGTCCTCCATAATCCACGTGATAATCCTTCATCTACCTACTCCATCTACCTTTCATGTCATCCCTTACCAAAATCGATGAGCATAATGACATTTGACATGGTCCATGCAATGACATCTATCTCTAGTGGGACTATCACCTTTTATGAAACTAGACACTTGATCCCTCACATCCATATTCCTTCTCCCACCTTAAAATTCAAGGTCAAAAAATTGAAAAAGGTCAAAAGAAAAGTAGAAATCCCTTCAGCTCCAACGGTGAAAACCTGGTAAGCGGAAGGTGCCTGGATAGAATGCCACCAGTGAAACACACGGCAAGCAGGCGTCATGTGTGGGTTGATCTTCTATATCCTTACACTTGGGGAACAATGTCTTATCTATCCAACTATCATTTCCATGTCATATCATTTCCATCCTACCTACCATCATAGCCATCAACCACCTACCTATCCTATTAGATTCCTTGTCCACCCTTCTCCCTTTTGATCTTGATGAAGACATAGGGAAAAAATGTTGAAACATGTTTTTTGGGTATCTCTTGACATACCTCATCCTTTCTAAACCAAGCCTATCATTATCCTATTGTCATAAATTTAGTCATGAAAAATCCTAAGTATTGTAACTAGAATGGGGCATGTTATTCCTATGCGACATAGTCTTTGGAGATGACATCCTTGCTCTCTTATGATACATACATCCTTTCCATCAATCCATCTATCATGAGCCTTTTATCCTTTATCCTATCACCCAGTATACACCTAGACTTGGTTTTCCCTTGTCATTTAGTATCTAGTACAAAACTACCAAATTTTTCCATTGACACTTCAAATATTCTCAAAATCAAAAAAAATCACTTAAAATGTCAAGCCAAAAAAAATCATAAAATGTCAAAAATCCAAAAAAATCATAACATGTCAAAAATCCAAAAAAAATCTAAAAATGTCAAAAATCCAAAACAAACATAAAATGTCAAAAATCCAAAAAAAAATAAAAAATCATAAAATGCCAAGCAATAATCCAAATGCAAGTCAATCCTTAGTCCATACCAATAAATTTAATCAATCTTGCCAAATTATCCAATCATATCCTTTGGTCTTGATCCTAATCTTGTTGTAAACCCAGTCAATCAAAGTCAATCAGTCAAATAATCAGTCATCCTTGTGTTGATCTAAGGATATGTCTTTCCCCACAATGACAACACTATTAGTCATCATCATCAATCAATCAATCAACGGTTTACAACTTGACAAGGGCAATACCTTGTTTTTTTTTGTATCATTTGTGCATGCTTGCTTTATTGCTTGCGCATGTTATCATTTTTATCTTGCATTTGCGTCAAGTCCGATTTATTCCAGTTAATATTCATATCTTGTATCTAGACAAGGTTGTATTACGCTGGGGCACGAGACACATCATCACCTTGGTCCTTATACCTTGGTGCATCATGTCTAGTGTTACATCAAACATCATGGTTGCTCACTTTCTTGTAGCATGATATGTTCATCTTCTCCCTCCTTGTCATTTCCTTTCAAAGAACACATGCAGGTGTTTGTTGGACCGCCTATCCTCTCGAGGGGCCATCATCATTCCATTATCCTATCTTTCCTTCACCATCCATTTTCTTTTACCTGTATCTTAACTTCTTTGAAATGATGTTACTCGACACAAATCTAATCATCTCGAACATCATCTCAAGAGGGGCAAAATGTAGACATCAAAAAATTGTCCTGGGCTTTGCAACTCTTAGATTATTCGACATTGCCCGTTTCATTCTTAATAATTAAATAATTTTAATTATTTAATTATTATCTAAAAGTCATAATTTTCTATTAATTAAATAATTTTAATTATTTTAATTAATTCATTTATCTTCTTCCTCCTTGATTAATTAAATAAATTTTATTTATTTAATTACATCATAATTAAGTCCTTTCTAAGTAGTAAATTTTATTTGTTTATTTGGTCCACTCTAAGATTTGAATTAAATCGTATTTGATTCAAAAATGATTCATTGTCATATTCCTCTGTAATTATTATTTATTTAATTATTTAATTATTCATTAGCCACCTAAATTAAATAATTTTTATTATTTAATTTCTCCTATCATCTCTTTATCCATGCCAATCTTATCTTCCACATCAAATCTTATCTCTTAACTTGTCTCGACAATCATAGCCTTGATTGGGTATCTCATAATTCAATCTCATTATCATCTTTATCATTTGCCCCTAATTTTGACTAAACCTAGTCCATACTACGAAAAATTCAATTTTGCTTAGTGATTTAGACATCTTATTCAACATCAATCTCAGCAAATCAGTCAAATTGAACATTTCCCATAAATAAACTCTAAGCCATTGGGGTTGATTCTTCAAGTATCCTTATCTTTATCAAAATCATTCATAGATCTTTCATCTATTTCCTCTATTGTCATTCATCTATCATCCCATGTCAATGTTATGCTCTAGATTAGGTAATCAACTTATTCCTCCAACAGTCAATCCTTCAAAATCTTATTTCTTATACATGTGGAGAGAGAAAATAGGTGGATCGATCAAGTCTAGTTGAAATTTGGTTTTGCATTTCCTTTGTTGTTGCATTTTCATTTCTAGTTTGTGCTTCATGGTGCTTGATAGAAAGGTTTAGTTAATTTATTGTTTCAACATTAATTTTCTATTTACATTGAAAGTGAATATAAATCTTGCTCTCAGGCCCTCTGACACATCTGAGAGTCCTCACAGTCTCCCAGCGGTGCTACGAACCTTTGGAATAACCGTCTGTTGCTGCACCTTTAAACTCACAGCTCCAAGTTTGCATAAGGTAAAATAGTGAAAGTGAATTGACTTTTGCCTTTGTCAACCTATTTATAAGGTCAAATGGCATTTTTCAAACAAAGTCAATACTGGAGGCTCATTTGAACACCTTTGACTTCCTCGTAAGTTGCTTTAAACATGTCAGAATCCGAAACCGACTGCGCTGTTGTTTTTCTGGTCATCAAATTGATTTATTGGGACCCTTTTGCAAATTTTTGGTAGCCAGGCCGAGTTGAAAATTTCTAGAGGGGCAAGGATACTCGTTACCTTCAACAGGGCATATTCTTGTTATTTTTCTTTGTCTGATGCAACAGCGACATTATGACAATGAGGGGCAAAATATTGAACACTAAAGAAAATGACCTAGGCTGCAAGCTTCATTTTACCACTTTCGTCCTAGCATAATTAAGTCATTTAATTATGTCATTGGTCCACATTCGACTATTGATTAAATAATTCATAATTATTTAATTAATTCATGTCATTTAGTCCTCATGATTATTAAATAAATAAATATTGTTTATTTATCTAATACGTCATTAATTACCTAGGTCTTCCTTTAATTAAATAAATTTCTTAAATTTATTTAATTCCCCTTTGTCATTTATTTAACGATTTATTGATAAATAGAATTTTATTTATCTAATACGTCATTAATTATCTAAGTCTTCCTTTAATTAAATAAATTTCTTAATTTATTTAATTCCCCTTTTGTCATTTATTTCTCTTTGATTAATTAAATAAATTTTATTTATTTAATTACGTCACTAATTAAGTTCCTTTCTTTTAAAAATTAAATAGATTCTAATTTATTTAAATTTTTGTCCACTTTCCACTATAATTAAATAATTATTTTAATTATTTAATTATTCATTAGCCTTTTCTCTCAAATTAAATAAATTTAATTTATTTAATTTAGCCCACCCTCTTGAATTTTGAATTAAATCATTATTTAATTCAAAATGACTCCTTTTGTCACATTCCTCTATAATTAAATAATATCTTTATTATTTAATTATTTACTGGGCACCTGGAGTAAATAAATTTTATTATTTAATTTCTCTAGCAGCCTCTTTGTCTGTGCCAGTCTTATCTTCCAAATCAAATCTTATCTTCTGACATCTCATTTAATTTCGGCCATTGATTGAATTATCTTATAATTCAATCTCAACCCTTCATCCTTGTCATTGCCCTAATTTTGACCTAACCCTAATTCATAATACAACATTCAATCTTGACCATTGATTCTAGGGTATTTGTCATCTTCTCATCCTGGCCACACATTCAAAATTGCAGTTTTTATAAAATGGCAATTTTGTTCTTATTTTGGGGGCTCCACATCTCTCTCTCTCTCTCCATCTATCTCATGTTCATTCTGTCAACTTAGGTTATGGTCATTGTCATTTGTAGTCATTGTCATTTTAGTTTATTGTGAGGTCATTGTTTTATACAAATCCTTCAACACTTGCATAGGGCTTTGGCATTAGTCTAGGTGCTCATTTGAAATCTGAGGGCCTCATTCGATTTGTTGCAAACTAGAAGGTGTAACAAAAGTGAAGCATGGAAGATGAAGACATATGGTAACATTGTTCCTTTTGTTTTCATGTTTATTTCCTTTGTGCTTTGTTGCTTCAATGGATTTTAATGTTATTGTGCTAACCCCTTTAACAAATCTGATTTTCCCTTGATTACATACATCGTAAAAAATAAGCATTGGAGAACACATCATATGACACCAACCAAAATAATCTCATAATACAAAAAATACCAATTATGATATAAAGTGTCACCAATGTTTGTATAACAGGCTCAAAATATCAATGAATACATATACAAGTGAGTTTGCAAGCATATAATCCATTATAATTTCATAATACTAACTACTACTAATGCCATTTGATGACACTAGTGACCCTAGTACTGTATTTATTCCTATTGGTGGTGGGGAACCCTAAGGTGGTGGTGGCCTCATACCCACAAAACTTAATTGCATAGATCTTAACTTCCTTGATCTAGTACTCTTAGCAAAACTCAAATCCCTCTAGGTACTACCCCCCCCCCCCATTTAAGGATCAATAGTATCATTCCTTTCATGCCCCTCACTTCACCTCTCTTTGAAACTACAACATATATGACACTACTTGTACCATGCTCTAGCCTCCCAACATGCCCCTCACAAAATCCCTCTCTTGTCTCAATATTTCCACATGTGTGTCTTCCCTATATATCCAAATTAGGATTGCATCCCACGTGTTAATAACACTATCCCTCTATTTCATCAATTGACTCACCCTATCTGGCTCCCCTCCATCTAGTTATGTCTATAGAGTGCGTACCCTAGTTTGGTAGGAATATCACCCTACCTATAAGAGATCCCTCTCCACCTATAATATATCTACTCTAGCACTCTCTAACTAAAAATATTCTTGGAGACTATCACTCTTACTTTCCCTTTGATATAGATATAATTGTGTTGCATCCCTCTCCCAATAAAATCTCTCTAACTCTAACATGGTCATTCCTATCCACACCATAATATCTACCTCATTATCCTCCTCCACCTTCTCACCTACCTACCCATCACCCACATCCATCTCATCTCTCTCCTCTCCCTTGCATCTTGCTATCCTTGAGGGTCGTGTCTCATCCCCTCTCTATTCATCTTATCTCCCTCTCCCTCTCCCTCTTAATCTTGTTATCCTTGAATTTAGATATGCTCAATTCGTGGGATAACTCCTACAAAACTTGTCCATTTTGTAGCCTACATTATCTAAGCATGTGAAATTAGGAAAATATTACTTGACATCATGCAAGGTCTCAAGCCTCGAAAATTAATTTTGAGTGTCTGGTGTTTCCACCTTTCAAAATTTACAAAAAGGAGAAAGTTGAAAAAGGTTTATTTTCAGAGTTAGTCATTTTTCATGCATATGCAGGAGCATTGAAATTTAGTTCCCTTGCATACTTGGTGCAAAATATAAAACATGCAGGAGCACTGAAATTTAGCGCCCCTACATGTCTTTCATAGAGTGTTAAACCAATGTATAATCGCATTAAAAATCATCACCAATGCATCTTCAGTTTCACATGAGTGCATTAATGATGGGTTTTTAATGATGTTTCAATCGGTTTTAAATCTATCTTAATCCTTTTTATTTACATTTTAGTCTTTCCATTTTCTTATTCATGCATTGTCCCTTGCTCATTTGCCTTCAATTTTTTGTGGTTGGCTTCTTGCAAGGTTTTTGTCGAGTTCAACAATGATTTTGTACCATTTTTCTTCATTTTATGGGTATGTACATTTCGCCTTTTCTTCTCCATTTTTAGTTTATTGTTTTGTTTTCAGAGATACAATTATTGGTCAATGTTTAGGTTTATTTTTCTTTGTCCTGTAAATTTAATTTGTCTCAGTTTCTAAGTTGTGGTTATTGCCTTCTTTATGTGCCCTAGTTTTTTTTTTCTCTAGGGTTTCTAAGGTTTGTGTCTACTCTGTGGTGTTTAAAACTCCATGTATCCCATTACCATGAACCCTTGTTTTGATTCATCATTTCCTTACCATTATTCATAGGTGTCACATGGGTTTCTAACCTCGAAATAAAACCATTGATGCACTCATATGCAGTGTGGGGTTTAAACCACACACTGCATATATGCACCCTACATTTTAACATACCATTACAAAATAGTGCAAAGTCAAAAAATTATCCTGACTATGTTTGCGTAAACTTGCAATGTCAAAATTTGCATGTATAGTTAGTAAAATTCCTAGCTGGTACATGCAAAGCCAAGACTGCATTTCTAAAGCTAACATGTAATAACGGTAGATGTTTTTTCTTATGCATAATAAGCCTAACCAATGACCTCAAACATGTGTAAGAGTGGTGAAATTTACCGCTTCTACATCAAACCTATCCATTGCTAAGTGAAGGTGTAGAGAATTTTCCCGCTTGGACACTTAGTCATATTTTACCTTGAATGCAGGGTTGGTAAAGTTTATTGACCTTGCACCTAGTGTGTTTTACCTTTTGGAGGGGTAGATAATTTCTTTTCCCTTGCATATTTTTTCTCTACCAACATGCAATAGTGCTAAAATTTATCACGACTACAATAAAAAATGAAAATACTTTTAAGGTGCATAATTTCTCTGCCATTACATCCAATCATGCTAGCACATGTAGAAGCATAGAATTTTAGCGCCATTACAACAAAATGAAAATTTTCATGCTAATACTCAAAAAAGTTCCACTTTCACAGCCAAGTTGCTAATTCACTTGCATCTACTCAATTTTTCAACACCCCTGCATTTGATTTCCCAAAACTTGCAAAAGCTCATTTTTTCCCACTACTGCACTTTCAACCTTACAATTTTTTTTAACACTAGAAAACATTGAACTTCTTACTACATCTATTTGTGCATGCCTATGAACAATAATCTACACCAACCTAAACAAAAACAACAAAAACAAGGTTAGTCATTCAAATTAGTACAAACATCATTTCCTATAAGATTCTTGATCAAACAAAGATGACAACATGAAAAAAACATGAAACAAAAGTACAAAAAAAAAGCAAATGAAAGAATGTTGACAAACTAAATAGATCAAACCTCCATCCCATAGGGGGATTGGTGTTACTTTGATGTGGAAAGTGGAACTTTCCCAATCCCTTTGATAAGCTTCAATATACTTGATGAATTTGGAGTAGAGTAACAATTCCTAAGATTGTGGATGAAAATGGATTTGATAAATTCTAATTTCCCTCAAAGATAGTGATAGAAATTGGATGAAATGAGCATAATGACTTTGTATGAGATTGTGGATCCATTTCAAGTAGAAGAGGCTTCTACTTATAGGAGTGAAGGGTTGAAGAAAGATTGAAATTGATGAATGTGGGATAAAAGGAGAACCAATAGGAATGTGACACTTGTCACAAGGCTAATGGAGGAAGGTGGAGCACATTTTGGGAAATGTGTGAGTGGAGGAGGATGGAAGAGAATTAAATGAGAATGGTTGGGGATTAGAAAGGTTGTAAGAAGAATTTATTGAATGTGGTTGGAGATGTGAGTGGATGTAAGAGGATTTATTGAAAATGTAAGAGAAGTTATTGAGGATGTGATAGGTTTTTGAAACCTTTGGAGGGAAATTGAATGAGAAGTGGTTGGGAGGAATATTCCTTGGAATATGCCTTTGTGAGGATAAATAGAGGAATTAGATAATTAATAGAAATTATTTTCATGTGCAACCTGGTTAGTTGACCATGGGTTGATTTAACTCTTGAGGATTTATTAATGATTATTAGAAAGTGATTTAGGATTAATTAATTCAAAATTAATTAATTGGAATGGATTAGGAGATCATGACATTTGATTTTATTGATTTAATCAAATGAGAGGATTTAGGGGGATTTAATTAAATGACTTTATTTAATTAAATATATTGAATATTAGTTAGAAGAAAGGTGAATTAATCAATAAATTTATTTGATTAATAGCTGATTTTGTTGAATTTAACTAAATAATGTTGATTATTTAATTAATTGATGAATTTGAAGTGATTTAGGAAGAAATATTTGTCAGAATCAAATGCATAGTATTAATCAGGACTTTTTTGGTGTCTACATTTTTCCCCTCTTTCAAGTGAGGTACATGTGTCAGTTCAAAGAATAACACTCTTATGATCAAAATTTCAAAAATTTCCTAATTTTTTGGATGCCCACTACTGCCCCAATGGAAGAAATTATGCTCCTTCACTATCCCCTCAAGAGATCGGGAAAAAAATTCAATTTTTGGGTTGAGCTCACGATAAAGATTCAAGATTAGTTCAACTCAAAGAGGACTAGAAATCTCAAATGTTTGATGTAGAAAAATTTGATGATGTATAGATAGTCATCGGCCATGGGTAGCCTCATGTATATTGTGATATATCACACATATTTGATACTTGGATAGAAATGTTAGTAAAGTTAGAAGAATAATACTATTGAATGGAAGAATGAGATGGATTAACCATTGATTTTGAGATTGATTCAGAAGTCCAACAAGTCTATGATTCATCAAGACTTCATTAGATATGGTGATGAGTGATGATGATTTTCTTATCTAGGGATTGGGACACCAATGGCACGAATTTCATTATGTTTGATAAAACACATATATGTGATGCATCAAGGTATAAACAACCAAGATGGTGTTGTATCTAGTGTGATGAAATTTGACTCGACAAATAGATAGGAGTATTCTTGTTCACACCTAACATATGGAAACCTTGCTAGGATGCACTTCAGAAGTTTCAAACATTTCGGACCAAAACATGAAAAGGTATAACCTATCAATGCAATAGTCAACAAGTTTCCCAAAACACCTTGCATACATACCTAACAAAGCAAGTATTCACTAAGGTTATATTACAAGAATATCCAACAAGCACAACCAACAAAAGATAATGATCAATGCCCCATTCCTTTCTCTCTAAATAATTTTGTTTATACATCATTGAGAGGTCATTAGAAAGAGTGCAATAAGGTAAATCAAAAGAAAAGATTAAGTGAACAAAGAAGTCAATGTTCTTCATACCTCTAGCCAAGGGGATATGTTTTGTTTGGGATAGGTATCCAAAGTGATTGCAAAAGATAATGCCCATTGTAGGAAGGATGCATCCTAGGACATGTCAGTGGATGGTGGCAAGTTGATAGGTTGTTCAAAAGGTTTTTGATTTAAGATCAATTAACATGTTTGTGAATGATCAAGAGTTTGATTTTGCATTTAAAAGTTTGTTGTTACGATTTTGATTTTGCGTTTGAAGTTTTCTTTTGCTGATTGTTGTGGTTGTTTCTGCTTGTGTACCAAAGGGTGAGTGTGACGATAAATTTATTACATATGCGATTATTACAAGTGAAAGTGAAATGGGATGGATGGATTTTTTAAATATTTGGATTCTTTTGATATTTTTGAAATGTTATGAGGTTGTTTTTGGGTTTTTCTAAGATTTATGAATGTTTTTGTGTTTTTGTGTCTCAAGGGCTTATCAAATATTATCCTTGCCTATGCTTAAGCTTAGAGACGATGTAGTTCAAATACCATGTTTTTTACTTTTTCTATTTTCAACCTATTTTTGGATTTTTTCATATGATTTGAATTTTTTTAGATTTTTGTGTGATTTGATAGTTTGGATATGGATATGTGTGATGATATTAGTGATCTATTTTGGGATTTTGTTGAAAGCCAAGTTAGGGTTGATTGATCAGATTGATGGAGTGATGATGATAACATTGTTGAGGATACACAACAATGTAGGGATAGTGTTAAGAAACACAAAGATTGGGAAGCATATCCCAATATGATGATGGATTGATTGGATTTGATTGATCAAGATTGTGAAGCTCAATTTCGAACAAAATTTGTTTTGGATGATTTGATGTGATGTAGTGCAAATTAGATGTGACTAATATTGATTTTTTGGATTAATGTTTGATGAAAGATACAACTTGATAAGGAACATCTTCTCCTCAAAATGTGCCATGGATTAGTGATTTGGATTTTTTGGCTCACAAATGCTTTGACCAATTTTATTTCACGTTTTCCAATGTTTGGATCATCACATAAGTTGGAAGATATATATCAAGGTTTATTCCTGAAGCAAGATGTAAATATCTACCCCAAGTGTCTAGCAATGTATGGAATACCATGGATGGATTCTTGGATAGATGTATGGATGGATGGATATGGTAAGCACACAAAGGATGCCAAGGATTATCTTGTGATAAGATAAGGTGTTCAAATAGAGGATGTTCATTTGGTTAATGCTTCATGGCTTAGATAATGTTGGATAGAATAGGATCAATGAAAAAGACCCATGTCAAAATGTTTATAATAAGCAAGTGTAAATGTACACCAAACTTTGTCAAGATCAAGATAATTTGGAAGATGGATGTAAATGGATGAAAATGGATTGGATAAATGGTTCATGGATGAATGGATTTATTATGGATGAGATGGATGGAATGTTGGATTTATTATGGATGGGATGAGATGCTTCCACCTAAACTAGCACATACAGATGCTTGATTCTACACATGATTCCCATTTGCCAAGTTTTCATCATGGTACCTATCCTAAGCACCACCATAGTGGTTTTCACTAGAGGACAATTTTTATCTTTACTATTTTCTTGATTTTTTTATTTTTTTTGTTTTTGTGAAAGATTTCAAGCTCATGTTGAACCATCTAGTGGTGTTGATGTAGATGCTTCTATAATAATGTGCCATTGATATCATTCTTGAAGAAGTTGCTTTTCCAAGATATGTGCACTTGAATGCAACTTTTGAGATTCTCGATCTACTTTGTTGATACCGAACCTAACTTTGTCTTTGTGTGCACATCACAATAAAATGCCTTCTGAATCCTTATGCTGAAGGGTGGCTACCAATACATGGCTAATTTGAGAATTGGATAGTATGCATGGAGGAGGGGATGGTGGAGTGTGTTTAGAAATAAAAGATGGATTGATTGACAGCTTGGAACCTTTGAATCTCCAAAATTGGGAAGATGAGAAATAATGGATGGATATGGAGGTGTGCATGGAATTAGGACCAACTGCTGGATATACTTTGTACATTGCTTGAGAAGCCTAATTTTTCCTTTGTGGAAATCTTTGATGGATACATTTCCCTTTTTTATTTTACCCCATAGTTTCTTTGACTGATGAAGTTTGACAGGGATAATCTTTCTTTGTATTGTTTGGTATCCATGTGTATTTGATTTGTCCATTATGCTTCTCAACTTATTTTTCTTTGATAACACTCTTTGTGATTTGATTCAAATCTTTCTTTT
>VDFB02049217.1:91211103-91786510 GCA_007258455.2 Sequoia sempervirens | reverse complement strand
AA
Source organism: Sequoia sempervirens (assembly GCA_007258455.2). Classification (NCBI taxonomy): domain Eukaryota; kingdom Viridiplantae; phylum Streptophyta; class Pinopsida; order Cupressales; family Cupressaceae; genus Sequoia; species Sequoia sempervirens. Next base: position 91,786,508 of record VDFB02049217.1, on the reverse strand, counting down.
GAAGCAAGGACAGAAGAAATCCGGGTAGAGCCTGTAGCCCCGAACTGGCTAGAAAAAGAGCTTGCAAGGAAGAAGCAGGTGGTGGTCAAAGACACTCCCTTGAATTGGGATGAGATGCTATCAAAAATTGGCAAAGGGAAGAAAAGGAAGGAAACTAAGGTGGTTTCCAAGGTAGAAAGAGATGAAACAAATAACAGGGTTATCCACATCGCCACTCCTGCCGCGAACAAGACAAGAGAGGATGTCACTGGTCAAGATTACAGTGTGCAAACGATCAACCTTGGGCTGACTTCCATGGAACAGGATATAGAAGAGTTTGAAGGGTCCAGTGCGGTGATTGTTGGCAGGTTGAGGAAGGAGACCCAAACCAAGCAGGAGTTGAAAAAAGAAAATGAAAGGTTAAGGAAATGCTTGGAGGAGGTAATGAAACCCTTGCAGTCCCTCCATCCGTCTTCTTGTGCCACTCCCGGATTTCTGCCCAAGGAAACTATCTCTGAGATTGAGAAAATGAAGACCTTTGCCCAAGCTACAGTGGATTGGCTGAAGGATGTGCAAGCAAAGGGAGATAATGCAATCAAGGACATCATGTCAGTTGGAAAGGTTGCAGTCTGGGCCAAGGAGTTATTTGAGCATGTGCTGTCCCAGGACAAGGAGGACATTGACTTCTTGTTGCAGAAATCCAAGATTATCATGGGGCATGGCAAGGAACAACTGGTTGCAGATGGAATTCTTCCTTCTTCCCGATTGGATGAACCTTAGGAATGGTTCGAGGCTCTGCAGATTAGGCAGAAGGCCATAAAGAAGATTCAAAAATGGAAGAAACAGATTGATGGGGATCTCACTGCAGTATATGATGGATGCATTGCATTTTTTGAGGTGATGACTGGCAGGAGGAAGATTGCTCTAAAATATTGGAGTCTGGAGCAGCTAAAGGAGTGGTGGCATGAGGTTTATGCCCCAGATTCTAAGATTGTAATAACAAGCCACCAGCTTGATGATGCGTCCACCTACTTGGAAATAATGGACAAATATCTGGCCAACAAGGAGGATTGGGATAAAACGGTTGAACAGTCAAAGGATGAAATTGACTCCATTAAATGTCAGCTTAGGGTATTGCCTTTGCCACCTATCACTGAACTGGATGGAACATTCTTGAGGGTCCAAGGGTCATCGGTTCAGAGAAAAGATAAGGGAAGTGGCCTATTATCATAGGGCATGCATTGGACCAGACTGCATTGAGGATTGTGTCAAGGCTGATCTTGGTGGTGAATGGCATTTAATGTGTGCCTTAGTTTGTTTCTTCCTTGGCTGACTTGTTTTGGCAGTTTTCTTATTTTGTAAATGTTTGGCTGGGCCGACATACCTTGGGACTTGCTATAAAAAGGCATTCTTGCCTCATTGTAAGGTGTTAGATGTTAGACATTAGCTAGACAGTAATTGAGACAAGTAAGAGCAAGAGTTAGAATATTTTGTAGTAGGAGTAGTATTCTGTTTCTTGAAGAAAATATTGTCATCAGAATGGTGGAATTGTTGGAGCATTTTGGTGATTTAATACAATTGAAGACATTGTGGCTTTCCTGGTGCAATCTCTTGTGTTATTCCATCTCGCATGGTTCCTTTGTTCTATCTTTCAAATTGCTTGAAGGTCTAGGGTTTAGTGTTTAGAATTAGATCAGTCTTAGTTTGATGAATAATGTTTATGATTTTATATTTGGAATGTTTGTAGCTATCTCTGGTCTATACTCCCAGTAACTATCTGATTGTAGTAGGCTGGTGAAGTCAACCTGGACCATATATTTAATGTGCTTAAGTTCGATTGTAGATGAATGTCTATGATTTGAAAATCTGTATACCTCAGAAGATTGCACCGTTCTTGTAAGATTGCATTGTGGGTTGATCAGGAACTGGTTATTTGAGATAGGTCCATTCCAGATATCTGTCATTTACATTGCTCATTCTAGGAATAGTTTAGATTTTATCATATCCCTGCACCCTTATCTTTTGCTATTTCTTTATTATCTGGTTAGATTTAGGATTTAAGATCATCATATTGCAAGATTTGATAAGTAGAAAGATACAGTTTGCTTGTAGTAAGGTCCGATTGTGATTATTAGCATTTTCACATATTATCTGAGTTGTTTATGCATTGTTATGACCTAACACTCGAGAGACCTTGGGGTGATTTTCAGTAGCTTATTGTTGAAAATTACCTTTCAAGAGAGAGAATATTGTATTATGTCTGAGTTGTTGCTGTGCAGAAAACTCCATCAATAGATTGGCACTAGAAGGAGGGCCTAAATGAGCACACTGGATCATTTCTTGAACGCCATCTCTCCAGAGAGATATAGGAGAAATACCAGATCTACCACAGGAGAGGAAGATTTACAAGAATTACAGTTCCACGCTAGGTCAAGAAGGACTCAAGAAAGGGGAGAATCATCATCACCCATCCCTTCACCGGCTTCATCCGCATCTTCACACCCTAAGGTTGAGGCTATACCCATCCCTGAAGCAGTTCCCATTCAATAGTCCCAGCCTGTCATTAACCAACCACAACCACCTCCCCTACTTTTACCAATGGCTTTCCTAGCTAATAATCCATCTCCCTTATTTTTTCAAACCTACAATGTAATGCCCAAAAACCCTGAGCATTTCTGTTCAAAATTCCATGTTAATGACCCAAATAGGACTACTGAAAAACACATAAAGATTTTTCAAACTTGTCTCAAAGATAGAGGGATTTTCCATGAGGATGTTGCCTGTAGGTTGTTCCCTTATTCACTAGGAGAAGAGGCCTTTTACTGGTACAATCACCTCCCTTCTGGTTCAATCCTCAACTGGACTGATCTTGAAACTGCCTTTTTGCAAAAGTTCAGAATACCTATTAGTGCCAATGAATTGTACCTACAATTCACCAGAGTCAAGAGAGAGGTCAATGAACCCATATCCAGTTTCAATAATAGGTTTCACTGCGCATACACCAGACTTCAAGATCCTTATGTTTTGGATGATAATACTGCCCTAGAAATCTATTACAAAGCATTGGATAGCCTCACAGCCACCTTTTTGAAATGGAGACCCAACCCTCCAGGGACCCTAACTGATGCTTATATAGAGGCTGTTAAGCTTAGCACAAATCTAAGGCAACATATAACTGGACCGTTGCCTTCTTTAGGACCAGTTGCACATCCTAACCAGGTTCAGGCAGTGAATCAAGCACTCACCAACCATACTCCAATCATGAATCCAGTACCTCAGTTACCCTTGGTGCCACATCCTGGCCTTCCCATGAATCAAGTCTCTCCCATGATGAATTTTCCCCAGCAGCAGGTCAATTAGCCTATGTATCAATCACAACCAAATAGTTTTCCTGCTTATCTGCAAAATTTTGAGGTATTGCATCAGTCTATGGGATCCAATACAATGCCCGTCCCTCCTTAGAGTAACCCAAGCCAGCCTCCTTATCAAGATCCAAATAGGGAGAGGATTGATGAAATGGCTGAGCAGATAAAGAAGCTAAACCTAGAGGTGACCTACTTAGGGAATCAAAATAGTCAACTACAGGCTGCCCAAAAGAGTATGCAATCCAATCAGAACATAGAATTTTTACAAGGGTAGAATTTTGACAGGGGACAATGTAATGATAGAGGATTCTATAATGACAGGGGATATAATCAGGATAGGGGGTACAACAATGATAGAGGTTATAATAATGATAGGAGACAAAACTTTGATAGAGGTCAAGGTAGTGGATCTGGATTTGATAAGAGGCAATCACAAAGGCAAAGTAGGACTTGGAATACAGGACCTAATAATGGAGGAGTCCCCACCCCATTGGATCAACCAGCTAATCAAGTTGTCAACTAGTCTGCAAATCATCCAGTGAGCCAAGATAAGCCTCCTACTGGTGTATATCTGGCTGAAGCAGCCTTATCAGGATGGTGTAGGCTCCATAAGACAAGTCAGCACTCAGAATTAGAGTGTCCAGAATTCCAAACTACTGCCTCTATTTTTTAGTATGAAGTAGAAAATAATGCAAATGGACAGGAGATTGTTCCCTCTAGTCCTTATGATGCTCCTGTGCTGGTTTTGAACCACGCTCATTTCCCAACCAATAAGGAGAATGTACCTGAAGAGGAACCTGATGCCCAGGAAGAAGGGGCAGATCAGGTATACAATGGAGATGAGGTTTCTCAATTGTTCAATGAAGAAGAAATGAATGATAATGTTCCCCTCGATCTGTAAGAGAATTATGTTGAAGAAGTACAAATGTTCCAGAGACAGGGATTGAGAGATATGCCTCATAGGCGTCCCTAGGCTGGAGGACCTTTCATGACTTTCATTCCTCCTAACAACTTCAGTACTCCCCCAGATCCTAATGCTATCAATAATCCATCTTATCCACATGTCTCCAAGCAGTATCTTTCAAAAGAAAGACAGACTCAAACTGACCAGCAAAAGGAAAAGGCTATTCAAACAAGCAAGGATAAAGTGAAGGAACCTTCTAGAGAAGCTTCTATGGATATGAGCGAGGAGCAGATGGCCTCATATGTTGCTGAGGAGTTCAAGAAATTAAAGGTAAATTTTTCAGCATTTGAGTTATTAAGGTTTCCTCCCATTAGAAAGGCTATTTTAGGTACCTATGATGTGCATTCCAAGCCTTCTAGAGAGAATATCAGCCAGACTTCCAATTCTCAGCCTATGAACACACAAAATCAGACCCAAAATAGGACTAACATGCCCCCTGGGGATAAAGAAAAAGAAAAGGATAAGACTCAAGTGGCTCAGGTAGATACTCAACCTACTTTGTTTCAAGGGAAGACATAAACTCCACCATTCCTTATCTCTATTCGCATCTTTGGTAAGAATCTGCATAATTGTTTGTTAGATTCTGGTGCTTCCACCAATGTGATACCATTTGGAGTTTGTAGAGCTTTAGGAATTACACCTACTGACTCTCAGAAGAAGGTGACTCAGTTGGATAGAACTGAAGTAAATGTGGTGGGAGAACTAAACATGATTCACATGCAGATAGCCTCAGATCCCAGAATTCAACAGGTTATCAATATTCAGGTAGCTGATATTCCTGATGCATATGGTTTGATTCTAGGAAGAGATTTTACGAAGGCTCTAAATGGTTATGTGTCCACTGATCATTCTCACATGTGGCTTCCCTGGAAAGGAGTGCCTAATCAGATAAGAATTGAGAGAGAGCCCAGAATGAAGTGCATGATTACAGAATATCAAAAGACTTCAACAGAAGCCCTGGTATTGGAAGTTGGAATGGGAAATTACATGTTATCAACTGAATATGAGGAGTATGACTCAGAGGAGGTGTTGATGTTACATACGATGCCCATTAATGATGAAACAGAACCCAGCCCTATTGCTGTCTTGACAGAATTAGTTCAGGAAGAAAAGGAACCTGAAGACAATCAGATTAGTCTATTGGATAGTTTTCAGGAATTCATCACGCAGTGTGTTGACAATCAGGTTCACCTTGGGAGAAGGTCAAGATTTGAAGAGTTGCTCTTACCTAATTGGTGTAGAGTTCATAATGCTTCCCATTCAGAGTTGGAGTGTTGTTTATGCCAAACAATAGTGGAGCAAGTACAAAAATCCATGAATCCAACCATGGCAGTTCAAATAGATATACAAGGTCCTTAGGAAGACTGTCAAGAGAAAAGGTTTGTGTCATCTGAAAGGCCACCCAGTAATATTAAGCCCAAGGATGTGATGAAGAAGATAGCAGCTACTGAATGTTGGACACTTAGATTTGATGGATCTAAGTCTAAGCATGGAGCTAGGGCAAGGTTTGAACTGATCAGTCCAAAAGGTAAGAATTTCTTTGCAGCCCATAGACTCCAATTTCACTGTACAAATAATGTAGCAGAGTATGAAGCATTGATACATGGACTTCTCATGGCACTTAAGAAAAAGGTCAAGGTTCTACAAGTTTTTGGTAATTCAGAATTAGTAGTCAAACAAGTAAGGAGACAATATGCATGCCACGATAGGAGAATGATGAATTATAGGCATAGAGTGTGGGACCTCATTGAAGGGTTTGATGCCTTCAACATTCAACTGATACCAAGGCGGAAGAATTAAACAGCTGATTTTCTAGCCCAGGCAACGAGCACTCTACAGCCTTTGTCTTTGTCAGGTTTGAAGAAGTTCACCGTTGAATTGACCCCTGTGCCATCAGTACCAGACAATGTCACCAACTTCTAGGTGTTCGAAGATGATAAACATATCCTAGATTTTATCACAAATACAGATGTCTTTGCTTCCCAAATCATTGATGAAACAGAACCTTCAGGAAGCAGAACTGGATTTAGAAGGTGTACTAAATCTGAAGTCTAATACTATTCCCAGGGGAATGGTACAGTTGGAACGAATTTTTGATATGGAAAAGATCAGAGATCAAGAACACAAATCCAAGAAAGAATCCATCAGTGGACAGTGTGATACTTATAATATGGGAACTAAAGATAACACCAAAAACATTTTTATTGGCAAGGTATGCACTCTAGAAGAAAGACAAGGAATAATTAGAGCATTACACAGCTTTCCAGATATTGTAGCTTGGAGTTATGAGGACTTGAAAACTTATGATACATCAATCATAACCCATACTACACCCCTAAAGTCAGATTCCAAGCCTTTCAGATAGAGACAAAGACCTATCAACGCATTGTTGGAACCCCTCATACAGAAAGAAGTTCAGAAATTATTGTCTGCCAGAATCATATTTCCCGTTAGGCACTCAACATGGGTGGCAAACCTGGTTCCAGTAAGAAAAAAGAATGGAGAAATTAGGCTCTGTGTTGACTTCAGGAATTTAAACAGATCATCAGAAAAAGATAACTATCCAGTTCCCTCTTTAGATGAAGTACTTCAAGTGGTCAATGGATCTCAGATGATGTCCTTTCTGGATGGTTATTCAGGGTACAATCAAGTAATGGTTCAGTATGAGGACAGACACAAGACTGCTTTCACAACTAAGTGGGGTACCTTGGCCTACAGGAGGATGTCATTTGGACTCATTAATGCAGAGGCTACATTTTAAAGGGCTATGGATATTGCCTTTAAAGACATCATAGGAAAATGCATCATCATTTATATGGATGACCTGACTGTGTTTTCAAAGAATAGAGGGGATCACATCTCAGATCTGCATAAAGTGTTTCAAAAGTGCAGAGAATTTGGCATATCCTTGAATCCCAAGAAGTGTATTTTTGGAGTAACAGAAGGAAAGCTACTTGGACATGTGATATCAGAGAAAGGAATTGCCATTGACCCAGAAAGAGTGGAGGCCATCCTGAAGATTCAGCCACCTGCTAGCAAAAAGGAAATGAAATCCTTCTTTGGTAAGATCAACTTCGTCAGAAAATTCATCACTGGATTTGCTGAAATTGTTAAACCACTGAATGCAATGTCGAAACAAGATGCTAAGATCGAATGGACTACAGAAGCAAAGGAAGCCTTTGCAGAGATCAAAAGAGCTATTGTGATGCTCCTGTATTGGTAAGTCCTAATTACAGTGAGCCCTTCTACATCTATTCCTTTGCTTCAGATCATTCGTGTGCTGGAATGTTAACTCAAAAGTCTGATGAGGGAAATGAGCATCCTATTGCATTTATGAGTGCACCATTAAAAGATGCTGAGTTGAAATATCCAAGTGTGGAAAAGCAAGCATATGCCCTGGTCAGGGCAGTAAAGAAATTCAGGCATTATATCCTCAAAAATAAGGTGTATGCAATTGTCCTTGATTCTGCAGTTAAATTACTACTGATGCAGAATGAATTAGGTGAGCGTAGAGCTAAATGGGTGACAATGCTACAAGAGTACGATATCGAGATCCAACCCATGAAGTTGGTGAGAGGGCAAGGACTCACTGAGACTATGGTTGAAATAGGCCCTAAATTGTCTGTTCAGAATTATAATATTGAAGAGGTTTCTCCAGACGGTTGGTATGATGACTTAGTGTATTATCTGCTGAATCAACGACCTCCAGGTCATCTTAATGCAGTTCAGAGGCGAGCTCTAAGGTTAAAGAGTGATGGTTTCATGTTGAAAGGAGTTGTTCTATACAAGAAGAATCATGAAGACATTTATTTGAGGTGTCTCAGGAAACAGGAGGCTGACCGAGTAATGAACAAATTTCATGAGAAGTATGGTACTGGTTATGGCTCTGCAATTGCTACAGCAAATCAAATTTTGAGGGCAGGGTATTACTGGCCCACACTGTTCAAGGATGTTCACCATCATGTACAGACCTGTCACACTTGCCAGACTGCAGCAACAAGAGAAAGGTGTGCAGCACTTCCACTCCAACCGGTTACCGAGGTAAGGCCTTTTGCTCAGTGGGGTATGGATTTCATAGGCCCTATCAACCCACCATCTTCTGCTAGACACAGGTACATTCTCACTATCACTGATTATTTTACAAGGTGGACTGAAGCTTTTGCTTGTAGGTAATGTACATCAGATGTAGTGATTGATTTCTTAGAGTCTGCTATTCTTAATCGTTTTGGATGCCCCTTTGCTGTTGTTTGTGATAATGGTCTTGCCTTTGCATCTTTGAAATTCTCAAATTGGGCTTTTGATCATGGCTTTATTGTGAAGTTCGCGTCTAATTACTATCCCCAAGGTAATGGCCTAGCAAAGTCCTCTAATAAGAACCTATTGACTGTCATCCGTAAGCTGCTAGAGAGGAACCCAAAGGACTGGCACACCCAGCTTCAGTTTGCCCTTTGGGTAGATCGTACCAGACTTAAGTCTTCCATTGGAACATCTCCTTATCATTTAGTGTATGGTCTGGAGCCGGTATTCCCCATCCAACTCAAGATCCCAACTTTGCAATTTATAAATCAGTTTTATGATGAAGGGGACAGAAGGGAGGCTAGGTTGACAGAATTATTACACCTTGAAGAGAAACGAGACAATGCCCTTGAGAATTTTTCCAAACATCAGGGGGTACTTAAGAGATGGTTCGATAGGAGAACCAGAGTCAAAGCCTTCAGGATTTCTGACCTTGTCTTATACTGGGATAAACCTCGTGATCAGAAAGGGAACCATGGGAAGTTTGATAAACTCTGGCTTGGCCCATATCAGATTGCTGAAATACTTGGAGATAATGCCTTCCGTCTGAAGACTCTCATGGGAGAAGATATCCCACTGCCTGTCAATGGGCAATATTTGAAGCATTATTTCCAGTCCTGAGCTGTTTTCAGCTCTCCGCTTTGTACATAGTTAGTTTAGGTTGCTTTCTGTTGTTTTTGTTTGGTTAGGGTAGGTTTCCCTTTTGGTTTGCTTGTTTGCCTTGGTTAGATTAGGTTTGCTTTGGTTTGTTTGTTTTGGTTTGCGTTGCTCTTGCTCTTGGTTCCTTCTCTTTTGGGGATCTCTAGGTGCATCTGTATGACAATGGTGACAAAGTAGGTTTGATATTCTTGGTATTTCCCTTACAAACTCTAATCATCCTTTCAGGACACTATGGTACGAACTCTTTATCTTATGTCACTTTTCCTTATGCTGAGGCGAAGGGTTTTCTAGTCAGTTTGAACAGGAACATATTGGGGTCTTATACTTTTAACTCTTAACAAACCTAAAATTGCAGAAGGTCCTTATAAGGTCTGAATAGGTGAAAAATCATTTTTCTACTCTAGTGCCACTGTGGTTCTCAGCCCTGAGTGTAGACTTCACTGTTCACAGGTTGAATGGAATAAGTGAAAAAGGAGATAAAAAAAACATATTGAAAATCAAGAGGTTTGAATTCAACTTATCAGGGGGATCTGAATATCTCTACCGGGCTATAGACGCCTGGCTGGCAGTAGAGCTATGTTCAAGAGGATCACAACGATAACCTCATCGGGGCTATGGATGCCTGACTGGCAGCGAGGCTCTATCCAGGTTACTTTTAGAGTATGAATCTTTACATAGCTTGTTCATGCCAAGTTTGGCTCCTAGTGCAACTAAGGGTAGGTAATGAATGCATGTGCACACACTTTGACCCTGGTATAAGAAACTTTGAATGACTAGGGGTTTCTTTGTTTGAACATGGGATGGTGGCTGGATGTCTGAGTTGAAACCATAAGTTCTGAGTTCTTGATTCCAGTTTGTCATCGAAATGCTCAGGAGCATTTCCCCAGCAGAGTCGCCATTTGTTGTGCAATTTTTGCACACACGCCCCACTTGGAGTGGGGACCCTCTCTCCGTATGTCTTTTTGACCTTTGGTTTTATTTGACTTATCCTTTTAAGGTCTTGACATGTTGGTCTTGTTAGCTTTGACCTTACCTTGAGGCTTGAATTGATTGAAATTGAGTTTTGGGAAAAGTTTGGGTTTTCACCCAACTCTGGGATTTTCTGTCTCTGGCAGATTTTCCCGGGCCCTGGTTCTTCGTCTGTCTCTGGCTGGATTTTCCGAATCCGGGTTTCTACCCGATCCCGGGATTTTTCAGTTCTCGTGGATTTTCCTGGTCTGCGCCAAAGTCCCGAACTTCGTCATATTCCCAGTTTCTGCATTTTCGCGAAATTTCTATCCATTCGGATTTTCGCGTATTCTGGGATTTTTCAAAATTCCGTTTTGGGCTAGGGTTTCCAGATTTGTTAGAAGTCTCTTGTCGCGTATTAATGATCGAGGTACCTTTGCTCAGACAGGTATATGGGCGGATTTAGGGCATTTTAAACATCATTCTGATTTCATCCATTCACCTGCTGATTGCTTTGGCGATTAAGAGTTTCATCTGAGCTTTGGGGATTGATTTAGATTGTTTGTGTGTGGATTGATTGGAGTGCTACTGGTTAAAGTTCTTGTTGCTTGGGCACGCTTGTTTCGCGGTTTCTTCCTCGAGCTCGAATTTCCTCCGTGTTGATCCATGGTAGGTTGTCGTTGGCCCTTTCATTTGTTTACATGATGATTGAGTGTTTCTGCACTGATAATGATAATTTCGGGTCGGCCCTTGCTTGATTGTGATCCCGTATTTATGGAATTTGGGTTCAACCCATTACTTTGAGAAACCATATTATTCGTGCCTTGGTAAGCTTTTTTTGGCCTATTAGGATAACCGGTGCATCCGTTTGAGGGGTTCTAGGTTAGATTATTTTCCCTCTTAGTGTGAGGTCCGCCATATGGTGCAGGGTTAGGGTTTTCTTCAGTGTTCGGCCCAAAATGGAAAATTTCGTTATGATTGATCGATATTGTCCTTGTATTACACTGACCCTCGCCCTGTGAGGATTCAGAGTGCTTAAGATTAATCATTAACTGATATTTTAAACCTTGAAGTTTCCTCTGAATTTAATGGTGGAGGTCTGGTTATTAAAATTAGGGCACCATTGTTTTGGCATAAGGGACTGGTCCTTTGAAAGCTTTTGAGAATTTGAAATCCTTTGCATTTTGAGTTTTGTTGATTACTGTCGGTTTTGAGACCATTGGAACTTAGGTAGAGGAGATCCCGTGATCATTTGGCTTTTGGTTCACGTTTCGTCATTCCTTAGGTTTCTGAGGTCCTTGCGGAATTCCTCCGCTTTCGGATTTTCCCAGTATAGGCTTATTCTGTGGGCTGCGGTAATTACCGGAACATTTCGGGCTATCCACGAAAATCTGTTCCATCCGGATTTTTTCCGGTTTCCCTGTCTGGCTTTGCCTGTTTGATTTTTTCAAAGATAGGATTGATGGAGTGAACACTAAATGCTTAGTTCTCGTTGCCAATGCATGAATTTCATGATAATATGATGATTCTTGGCTGTATTAATGATTTATTTGACTAATGATGCTTTGGCAGCAAGAATCCGTCTAGGTCAGATTTCTCCAAAATTCTGCCCCGACTGGATTTTCCCGGTTTGCGATATTTTCCCGGACTGCTTTGTTTTTCTGGAATTTCAAGGATTAGCAGTTTGCGATAGATTTTGATTGTTTTATATGATTTTATGCTAATCTTTGGGTTGGAATATGCACAGTAATTGAATACTAATGATGTCTTTTGTGAGTGCAGGCCGAATCAAGCAAGGCTGCTGCTGGGAAATCTAAGGGTGGCATGGAGGGGTCATCCATTTTTGAAGCAGAACGACTAAGGTTGGACATCAAGAGTCAGCTTCCTGAGAGTAGGATATCCTCCGTATGGTCCAAGGTGTCTGACATCAATGTTGGAGCTTGGAGGTATGAAGAGTTTAAGCAGAGGATGACTAAGAAGGATGTGTCAGCTTTGAGGCAAGGGATGATGAAATCCAGACTTGTGCATGTGGCTGGGTTCCCGCCAGAAAATCAGTGTTATGAGCTGATCCTGGAATGCGCTAGGCAGTACGATTTTGATACATAAAGGGTGGTCAGCACCGAGGGAAGGGTCTTGGCGAACTTCAGTCCTGTCTCCATTGCCCAGGCCTTTGACATGTCAGATCTGTCTTCTGTGTGTGCTTTGAACATAGACACTACCAAAACATATTATGAGAAGGAGCCCAATAAAGCCCAACAGATAATCAACTCTTGGTTGGAGAAGCCGAAGTCCCACCATTCTAAATTGCTGAAGCAGTTGCACAGAGTTAAGTTCAGGTCGGATATTTATGACACCATAACATTTTTAAGGAGGGTAGCTGGTTTGAAGACTGCCAGAGTGTTGGAGAGCTGGATGGTCCATGTGATCACCAAGATTGAACAGGGCACCAATTATCATTGGGCAGGGCTTATTAGCTCTGAAATTGACAAATAGTTAAGGAACGTCTTGGAAACTAAGAGGTTCACCATGTCCTCTTATGTCATATATGTACTAGCCCGGTTCTATCAGGGGTTTGACTCCAAGGGGGACATTTGGAGAGAATATAATCTATGAGATCTACCCTGAGCTGCATCTAGGACACAAGGATTACCGGAGAGCCAATGATGCATTCACAATGCATATTACCTAGATGTTGCAGAATGCTGAGCACATGAGATTATCAGATGGAGCCAAGGGGCTAATTAAGAACTATGGGGCTTGGTTCATTCAGTTCCCCACCTTCACTTACATAAGGATTGATGGATGCCTGGTTGCTCCATACAAGTTGCCAAGATACCCTACTGATCACATCATGCTATTAGAGATTGTTAGACAGGTTTGTGAATTTGACGCTGTTGTGAAGAGGGAGAAGCATAAGACTGGCTTCGGTGGAGACTTTCCTCTTGAGATTGGTGTAGCAGAAGTGTGCCCTTCTATTCAATCAGCACATATGACAGGAGATGAGTTAGTAGCCTATGGTTTCTCCTTCCACTCTAAAAGGATGAATTTTGACATCACAGGAGAGGCGCAGAAGAAAGCCACTAGGGAGTACCGGCATAAGGATGACCTGGAAGATTATTGGGCCAATATCAAAGATGACCTTGAGGCTAGAAAGAAGAGGTACTCCAGGCTCCCTGTGGAGGCAATAAGATAGTACAATGTCAAGTTGATCCTGGATCAGCTAGAGGACAATGGAAACCTGGTGCAGGATCATGTCTATGAGACTGTGAAGGATAAGTCGGCCAGAGATATCAACTGGAGTGACGATGAGGTCACAGAGTTGGAGGACCTGATGGCACCGGTCATGAAATTCACTTCTTCCTGGTTGAAGCATAAGGTTTGGTAGCTGCAGAGTGAAAAGGTGCCTTGTACCTTCGATTTGATGGGGAATCTCAATCCTATGTCCACTTCTGAGGAATCCGGGGAAGATGACCCCAAAGGGAAAGCTGCCAAGACCTCACCGTTTAAGATAAAAATCAGATGACCCAAGGAAGGCGGGCTTGAAACAAAAAGGAAGCCAAAAGGAAAGAGGAGATGGAAGACTCTGAAAATTAGCAGGTCCTCTGATGAGGAAGAGTTTGAAAAAGTAGAAGAGGAAGAAGTTCCTCCACCACCGAAGAAAGCAAGAACAACCAGGACTTCAAAGAAGAAGGGTCAGGTTGCCTCAGAGGATGAGCCTCCTATTGTCGATGTGGATAGTTCAGTGGGAGAAAAGACTAAGGTTTACATGAGGAAATCTAGGACTCCCTCTCTGAAGCACACCATGCAAAAGATGGATCTTCCTCCAGAGTCACCAGTTGCCGAGCCGTCCAAGGCTGCTTCTCCTCCACCAAGTGCACCTGAGCCGAAAATTCTGGAGGAACATGAAACCAGCGGAGAGGCAGAGCCCTTCAAGGAAGGGACACTCTTTAGTGAGGTAGTGGAGCTGGGAGTTGAAGAGGAGGAAAGGCATACTTCCCCTTTGGTGATGTATGAGGATTCTCCAGAAAATAGCAGAGGTAACGGATCCCCTCAGCAGAAAGAGGATGTCCCTGTTAAGACCCCATCACCTGTGCAGCCAGAAATGGAGCTTGAGGAAATTGATCAAGGTGAGCAGCTCCCTAGGGAAGAGGAGGGTAAGGCAACTATAGAAGAAGAAGAGAAAGCAACAGAACAGCCGAAAGAAGCAAGGACAGAAGAAATCCGGGTAGAGCCTGTAGCCCCGAACTGGCTAGAAAAAGAGCTTGCAAGGAAGAAGCAGGTGGTGGTCAAAGACACTCCCTTGAATTGGGATGAGATGCTATCAAAAATTGGCAAAGGGAAGAAAAGGAAGGAAACTAAGGTGGTTTCCAAGGTAGAAAGAGATGAAACAAATAACAGGGTTATCCACATCGCCACTCCTGCCGCGAACAAGACAAGAGAGGATGTCACTGGTCAAGATTACAGTGTGCAAACGATCAACCTTGGGCTGACTTCCATGGAACAGGATATAGAAGAGTTTGAAGGGTCCAGTGCGGTGATTGTTGGCAGGTTGAGGAAGGAGACCCAAACCAAGCAGGAGTTGAAAAAAGAAAATGAAAGGTTAAGGAAATGCTTGGAGGAGGTAATGAAACCCTTGCAGTCCCTCCATCCGTCTTCTTGTGCCACTCCCGGATTTCTGCCCAAGGAAACTATCTCTGAGATTGAGAAAATGAAGACCTTTGCCCAAGCTACAGTGGATTGGCTGAAGGATGTGCAAGCAAAGGGAGATAATGCAATCAAGGACATCATGTCAGTTGGAAAGGTTGCAGTCTGGGCCAAGGAGTTATTTGAGCATGTGCTGTCCCAGGACAAGGAGGACATTGACTTCTTGTTGCAGAAATCCAAGATTATCATGGGGCATGGCAAGGAACAACTGGTTGCAGATGGAATTCTTCCTTCTTCCCGATTGGATGAACCTTAGGAATGGTTCGAGGCTCTGCAGATTAGGCAGAAGGCCATAAAGAAGATTCAAAAATGGAAGAAACAGATTGATGGGGATCTCACTGCAGTATATGATGGATGCATTGCATTTTTTGAGGTGATGACTGGCAGGAGGAAGATTGCTCTAAAATATTGGAGTCTGGAGCAGCTAAAGGAGTGGTGGCATGAGGTTTATGCCCCAGATTCTAAGATTGTAATAACAAGCCACCAGCTTGATGATGCGTCCACCTACTTGGAAATAATGGACAAATATCTGGCCAACAAGGAGGATTGGGATAAAACGGTTGAACAGTCAAAGGATGAAATTGACTCCATTAAATGTCAGCTTAGGGTATTGCCTTTGCCACCTATCACTGAACTGGATGGAACATTCTTGAGGGTCCAAGGGTCATCGGTTCAGAGAAAAGATAAGGGAAGTGGCAGTTAATGCCCATTTCGAGATTTGTGCTTCCCTATTATCATAGGGCATGCATTGGACCAGACTGCATTGAGGATTGTGTCAAGGCTGACCTTGGTGGTGAATGGCATTTAATGTGTGCCTTAGTTTGTTTCTTCCTTGGCCGACTTGTTTTGGCTCTTACTTTGTAAATGTTTGGCTGGGCTGACATATCTTGGGACTTGCTATAAAAAGGCATTCTTGCCTCATTGTAAAGGGTTAGATGTTAGACATTAGCTAGACAGTAATTGAGACAAGTAAGAGCAAGAGTTAGAATATTTTGTAGTAGGAGTAGTATTCTATTTCTTGAAGCAAATATTGTCATCAGAATAGTGGAATTGTTGCAGCATTTTGGTGATTTAATACAATTGAAGACATTGTGGCTTTCCTGGTGCAATCTCTTGTGTTATTCCATCTCGCATGGTTCCTTTGTTCTATCTTTCAAATTTCTTGAAGGTCTAGGGTTTAGTGTTGAGAATTAGATCAGTCTTAGTTTAATGAATAATGTTTATGATTTTATATTTGGAATGTTTGTAGCTATCTCTGGTCTATACTCCCAGTAACTATCTGATTGTAGTAGGCTGGTGAAGTCAACCTAGACCATATATTTAATGTGCTTAAGTTCGATTGTAGATGAATGTCTATGATTTGAAAATCTGTATACCTCAGAAGATTGCACCGTTCTTGTAAGATTGCATTGTGGGTTGATTAGGAACTGGTTATTTGAGATAGGTCCATTCCAGATATCTGTCATTTACATTGCTCATTCTAGGAATAGTTTAGATTTTATCATATCCCTGCACCCTTATCTTTTGCTATTTCTTTATTATCTGGTTAGATTTAGGATTTAAGATCATCATATTGCAAGATCTGATAAGTGGAAAGATATAGTTTGCTTGTAGTAAGGTCCGATTGTGATTACCAGCATTTTCACATATTATCTGAGTTGTTTATGCATTGTTATGACCTAACACCCGAGAGACCTTGGGGTGATATTCAGCAGCTTATTGTTGAAAATTACCTTTCAAGAGAGATAGAATATTGCATTCTGTCTGAGTTGTTTCTGTGCAGAAAACACCATCAATAGATAGAAAGGGCCATTGTGAGTGATGTTTTGACAGTCAAGAGGAAGGGTTTTGGAACCTTGTAGGGGTCCATCTTAGGGGTCTGAATCCATAGGTTTGGTGTCTTAATAGTCTTCCTTGTGTTTTTTATTCTGAATGTCCTACCGGGCAAGGGTTGCAAGCCTTAAGAGAGAGTGAGGTCTAAGTCACCATAGTGAAGGGTGTTTGTTGAAACCTAAATGCTAGAGGGTTTTTAAACCTTGTTTTAACTTAATTAGACATGATCCAAAAATTTTAATTCTTTGTGAGTCGTCTGAGTTGTGAACCCTAGGTGTGTGAGGTTGATCTCTTAAAGAATAGTGGAGTTTAGGACTCCTCATGAGAGTATTTGAGAGAAGCATTCAGTGGAGTGACTTTGCCATTTGTGATTGTGAGTTTTCCTTCCTTGCCACTCTGCATCATTTCTAAAGCTTATGTAGGATATTTTCATGGTGTTTGTGGTGGTGGCAAGAGTATTTAAGGTTTGTAAGTACGTTATGCAATAAACCCTACTTTGTAGGGCTTGATTTGTGCATATAATAACCTTAGTCAAGAAACATGATGTGAGTAATGTCTTGGAAGTCAGATGAAATGATTGAGGTGTAAATGGTTGATTGTAGTATCTTGGTATTGAGGAACTAGTTGGTAAAAGTGAAAATTTGGTGAGTTGTTTAAGGAATTGAAAGATTCAGAGCTCTTTATCAGGTTTTTTCTTTGAATTCAGATAAATTGATGATGACAAAGGTGTGTTAGGATCTGATGGATATAGGTTGTAACATGAAAGATTGGTTTTTGGTTATTTTTCCTAGGTAAATAAAATTGAGCGGAAGGGTGCCTTGGTGAATGATGAAAGAGTGGATTGTTTAGTGACTCTAATTAGGTTTCTTGTGCACATATCAGTCATTTTTGTTGATAAATAAGATGTTTGAAGCTTGAGGATGATAAGAATAAGTATTGAAATGAGTTGGCTTGTTTTTTCCTTGTGGTTTGCAAATGAGACAATGTGATTTTTGATGAAAAGAGAAAGAAATTTTAGTTTCTTATTCAATTTGATCTTCTCCTGATTCAATTGGGTCAGATGTTGGTGCAGGAGAACCTAGGTCATCAAATACTTTTCAATTTTGCAAAAGGGATGAGTGTTCAAATTTGTATGGAAAGATAGTTATGGGAAAGGAAATATCTTTAAAAGGCACGTAAAGGCGAGAAAAAATAGAAGTTTGTGTTCTTGTAATTAGATTTTGAAATAAAAATTCCTTGTTTATGAGTTTGCAACATTTTTCCATTGTTTTTTTTCTTGTGTTGGTAATTTAGGAACACCCAAAGTTAAATCATAGTGTGAATACATGTAAAGAGGAGTTAATTTCCAATTTCACGAGTTGGACTTGGTTAGTTTTAGGAAACAAAAGAATAAGAGGCAGTTTTCAGTTCCCGATAGAGTCCTTTTAGAAGCAAGTTTGAGAGTCCAATAGGGTTTTTCTTCACTACTCCACCAATGTAGGTCAAGTAAATTGGTGGAGTAGGTTAATGTTAGGATTTTTTACATGTTTTGATGATTGTAAGTGCAAGGAAAAGAAAGAATACCATGGTGGAGTTGTTGCTACACTGGAAAATAGAGGATTTTCTACACAAAGTAATGCTACAGTCATGGGTCATGAATAAATAAAGCTTGTAGAGGCTTGGAAATGATGTAGAAGGTCTTGTCAGAAATAAACAATCATGTTCTAGGTGGTGTCTAGAGACATAGAGGTTTGCATGAGTATTTTTCACAAAACCTTCCTTGATTTGTGCTTTTACACCCTATAAATGAGGGTTTATTGGATCATAACATTTTCATGGTTTTCAATCCCTATAAATGATGAAATATTGAGTTATAAGACATGCTTGTAAACTTTTTTGAGGTTTTGAGTGATTTGGAATGGTTTTGAAGGGGTCTCCTTTGTAAAACAAGCCTAATCTGCTAGCCTTTCTTCAGAGGACAGTCTAAAATCTGATGATTTTCTTTATGTCAAATGTCTAAGAACTTTGATATGTTGTGATGTGCTGGAAAATGTTTCTAAATGTGCATTGAGTTTTTTAATAAGCTTTGAGATAGGAATGTAACTACCCGATTCAATGGTTGACAGACCTACTAGAGGAATATGATATTGTCTTATCAAAACAAAGATGTTTGTTTAAATAGTGGAAAGGATGATATTGAGTGCTTTGTTACTATCAAAATAATGATATGATTGATGTTACTAAATTTGGTTAAGGTGTATAAGAATTGTTTGGTGAATTTGATGGTTGGATGGGTGAGTTTATGAAGCCTTTTGAGCAAATTGGTGATTAACCACAAGATGATAATCAAGATTTTGTTGTAGCAGGAGTTTGTAACATGTAAATAGACTACTGTAGTCAAAATATGGTGAGTACAGTGCTTGATAATGGATTGATAACAATGAGGTATGGTTTAGTTGATTTGTTGCCTTGGTGAATAAATGAAAGGATGAATTGTTCAAGTGTAAATAATTAGGTTTATGTTATTTTTATGGTGGTTTCGAATGATGTGAATCTAATTGATTAAGTCAAAGTTTTCTTTAATATGGTTTTTGCTTTGAATGAGTCAATTGGAATACTGATTAGTGGAATGATGAATGATGGCCTATGGAATGGCTAAGAGAATTTGAGTGGATTTTGGTTGAATGAAAAGTAGATTATGAAATTATATTCATCTTCTCTTGATTCTATTTGGGATTGAAATCCCTTGAAGAAATGATGTTGGTGGTGTTGGATGCTCTACATTAGATGTACCGATGATTGAGTGTTTTGATATGATGCTTTGTATCACTAACTGCCTTGTCTATGCTATTGCTTACTATTATGGTTTCATAGATTTTTCCAAGCATCCATAGTTTGTCGTGTTGGTGCACCTTTGCAAGCACATGCCTCCATGTGAAGTAATTGCAACGTGCTACTTATGTTGACTTTCTAAACAACTATATTGTACAGTTGAAATTTTTCATCTATCAACATCTAGTTATTAGTTATGGATTTTGAAGTAATGCTTTGAGTTTGAATGATGTGTAACGCAACATAACCAACAATATGAATATAAACTACACAAATCTATTAAGTAGAATTCATTAGTTAAGTTCTCTTTATTCTATTACCTCCATGTATGTTTGAGTGAATCCACTGGCACTAGGAGGTGTTTACTTGAAACTACCAATGTTAGCCTATTCAACATCCAAAATCACGTGTATTAAAATACCATTCGTAAAACAATGCTATTAGCATGTAATAAATTTATAATTTTTTACTAGTTACATACCCCACTGATAGGTGTATTGCAGAAATAAGTAGGTGGAGGACCAGTGTATCCAGTCTCAACACTGTGACCCTGCAATTTTATTAAAATAATAAAACTAGATTATTTAATCTTGCATTTAAAAATCAAAATTTAATAAATTAAATTCAATGAACATGATGACTTTTCCCGACTATCAATGCCATATGCACGATGCAAAATGTCAGCCATCCTCTCCATCCTCGTAGCAGCATACAAATCTTGTGTAGTAGCATACGGATCCTATGTAGCAACATGCGGATCCTACTTAGCAGCCTCCTAAGTGTCGGTGGGGTCATATGAACAAGTCACCCTGCAAGATTGATACACATGGGTTTGAAGGCCACCACCCAAAGACTCCCCTGGATGGCATTGTACAATAGGGATAGTATGATGGATGACACTCTAGGTCAAAGTGTTGATTTCCTATAATGTCTCTATGTCGGCACTCTCCTTCACAACGGAAGGCATAACAATGTTCTCATGAGGTGGCCTAGTGAGAGGTCATCTCCCTTGCCATGTAGGATCTGACTGTGCACTGGGCCTATCCTGAGCCGACCCCCCACCTCTCCCCTGGAACTCCCTCATATCAAAATAAATTGGGATTTGGTTCAATACAAACTCACTGTATAGTTTCCTAAGAAAATATTGGGGGACTTCACAATTGTTTCACGGTGGGTAATCAAAGACCAAGTACCACCTATCATAAAAATGGTTCCTAATCTCTTGGTGGTGGCACCAATGAATAGGAAACCTCTTCGCATTGAGGCTAAGATTTTGATTTGTTCTAGAGTCAGTGAATAAAGAGCACAAATCACCTTTAGTAATTTTTAAATCTTTTACTTGTTTATATGATAGTTTATCTGCATAATATGCCCTAGTTGCCTACCTCCTATCTTGCCATCCGGTTATTTGTTGCGTTATTGAATCTACATTTTTTAACATCTCTTTCATTGAATTTTCTATTGTCATTCTTTCTACGGTTGAAGCATTTGGATCACTCAACCTATTGATAAGATCCTCAATTTTTTTTTTGTTGTTTTCAATTTCACTCCTCAAATTTTGTTGAGTGCCAGGAGGGTGTTGAGTGATTGGTGGGGGAGGTTGATTTTGTTGAGGATTTGCAGGATTATTTGCATCTCCCACAAATTAAAAAAAAATCAAATCTAACCTAAAACAAACAAAATCAACTTGAAACTAAGAAATTCAAAACAAATAGCAAACAATACTTACCTCCTGCACCTCTTCATCATCGTGGAGCCATCTTTGCAAAGGAAAAGAAACTATTGTTGATGAATTTCGTAGAATGCCTCCTCCTAGAATGCGAGTGTGAAAATGAGGGTTTTTGGCTACGGGCAAAGCAGAAAAATAGACAACAAAAAATTAGTAGTTTTCACTTTTTTTTTGGTTTTAAAATGACATAACACGAGTGCGTTATAATGCGTTCGCGTTATGTCATTTTCAATATTTTTTTGAAGTTGGCCACAAAAGTGTAACCCAACTTCATGCACCCACCCATTAATAAGATTTAAGAAATGATTTTCTTATAATGATCTTCTTAGTCATCATAAATGAAATTAGATGTTCATGTTTGCCTTATGTTTTCAAAATAAATTATCCTTCAATAAATACTTAATTAGGAAGTTTGTACTTATTTACGATTTGTTCTAAAAGCAATAAAGCTAGTGTTAAGAAACAAATCAAATTAGTAGATTCGTGAAAATTATTATTCTAATGAACTCAATCAAATCATTGTTTAGTTTCAAACAATTTTAAACTTAGTATCTAATGATGTTAGTTTAACATTCTATAAGGAAATGTTGTATTTAATTTAGTGAGATAATTATATTTCCAAATTAGTTATTATTGTCTTAATTTATTTAATTTTTCATAATTGTTTTCAATAAGTTTAAATCATTTTAGAAAGTAGATTAGTAATGACAAGTAAAATAACTTAGCTTCTAAATTCTTCTCGAACAATTATTATTGCCTCGACTTAGTTACTTTTACATAATAGAATTGCATTCAATTTAATGTTAATATTTGGATTTACTTTAGTTCATTTCTTTACAAAGTAAATTAGTGATTAATATTGTTTTTTTTATTTGTTAAATAATATTAGTAAAATTTCTTAGATATGATATTATCAATTGTTATTATTTGTTAAATTCCTTAATTTGCAATGATATTTAACTATATTTACCTTAAGAATAGATTGGCATCTTTAGTTAGTTTCACTTCTTAAATAGATGAAATAGTTAATTAATACTTATAATTCTTGTAAACTATATACTAGGATCTTGGTAATTAGAAAGTGGAAAGGAAGTTGTTGTTAGAAAGTAGCTTAGTATCTCTATTTGCATCATTTTAATTCCAAAAACTTAAATGTTATATTAAATAAGTGTTTATTCTTTTCCATAAAAGTATTTTATTTCATGAGGTAGTTAGATGCTATTTTCTTAGATAGGTAAACTTTAATCAAGAGTTGAAACCAAAAACCAGTAACGTTTGGTATCAGCGGTGCCTTTGGCTCATGTTTACAGGTAAAGTCGTCATGCTTGAGCTACTGCATCCATAGCCTAACATAGCTGCAACAACGACATATGTAGAACCATCCCTTTAAATCATCGGGGAGAAATAAGGAACACCATGTTAATAAAATCCAAGAGATGGGTAATCTCTCTTGGATTGATAATCTAATAAGATAATTTTAAATGAACGGAAATCCGATAGTTCAAACCTAGTAAACCCCATTATAGGATTCGATGGAATTTGTTTTGATATTGCTATGTTAATTTAAAAGGTAATTGAATCACAAAACAAGTTCAAGGGAGATGTTATTTAGGAACTAGGATTTAGATGCTTAGGAAACAAGTAATAGTCTTGGAGACTACTTATATTTTTATTGCTTCCCTTCGTGGGTAGCAATTGCAGAGGAACTGTCTAGGGAAAAGGGGCCCTAGAAAGGGTTGTGTACCCACAAACAGTTCACATCAAACATAGATTAAAAAACAAAACTACATATTTTACACCTTGATCCTGTTTGGAAGTAGGGTATGTAAGCGGTCTGGGAAACAAAGAATGCTCCCAGTACCTCAGGCATTCAGGGATGGGTCTTAGGGAAATTTTAAGATAATGATAAATTAAAATATAAATTCATAATTCAAGAGAATTGCTTGGTCAAAAGGGGCTATAAATGTCAAACATAAAGATAAGATAAAATATGTTCCTTGTATACTCAAAAGGAATCCCAGATGAATTCACTTGACTCCCTGAGGCCTTAGGCTGAATTTTGAGGCAGGACTCAAGCTACATATTTATTTTTACATACTCCTAAAGATGTTGACCTCGGTGCACTTCCAAGGGGATTGTAGTATTTAGTGAGTGACTCAGGACCCGAATGTTCCCGATGAGTCTAAGTCTCTGGCCATAGCACATTCCTATCCTTTATGGATAGATGCCTACCTCATTTGGGTAGATGCCTATCCCAAATGGATAGATGAATTTTTGTCCCATATGGAAAAATTCCTAACCCGTATGGTTGGATGCCTATCCTGGATGGATGGATTCCTATCTCATATGGATAGAAGTACTTGAGTATGCAAGTGAATGAACACATAATAAGATAGTAATAAAGAAAAAAATAATGGTAATTTTTGGGTTATGAGTTTGGGTTGTTACATAGATGACAAATGCCAAGTGATGCCAAATTCAAGAAGGACACATCCTGAATGATGTCAATGTCGAGAGGATTGATCCTCAAATGTCGTGAGAATCCTTCAAAATGCTAGATGACAGTGATGGTTCTTAGGAAGGACACATCCTAAGGCATAAATAAATGACAAGGGTTGTTCTTCAGAAGGAAAAATTTGAAGAATAACCAAGAGTTTATAGTTTGACTGAAGTTGACTAGGTGACTGAATTGACTAGAATGTTGATTAA
Organism: Sequoia sempervirens; assembly: GCA_007258455.2. NCBI lineage: Eukaryota > Viridiplantae > Streptophyta > Pinopsida > Cupressales > Cupressaceae > Sequoia > Sequoia sempervirens. Next base: position 91,762,510 of record VDFB02049217.1, on the reverse strand, counting down.
ATGATTTCCAATTTTTTTCTTAGGAGTTGTCTATTTTGGGATAATTTGTTTGACTTGAAGCTATTTGATGTGTGTGATAGTGTAGTGTTATGAACCCTAATGGACTGACCTAGTGCGGCCTTAGGGGCTCATCAATTGATGGCCTTGCCTATGTCATACACTCAGAGACCTCGTAGTTTGACACAACCAATGACTTTGTCTTGATGACAAAAGATTGAGTCATGATTTTAAATTGAAAAACCTAGAAGGATTGACCTAATGTCTTGGGGGCTTAAAGACGAGCCTTGCCTATGTAGCAAATGTGCAAAGACAAGGTAGTTCGACAATGACCAAGACTGATTGACTTGACAAGTTACAATTTTTTTTTGGGATTTCAAGTGTTATTTGGATGTTTTTGTGTTTTTGACATATTTTAATTTTTTGCATTTCTTCAGGGATTTTTTTTTGGTCTTTTTTAGGACATTTTTTTATTTTTTGTCTTTTTTAGGACATTTTTTGATTTTTTTTATTTCAAGACATTTTTCGATTGACAAGACCATGTGTGATACCCACTGTAGTCAGGTGATAAAGGATTGCCCCTAGTCAGGTCTAGGACTAGCCAAGTTTGAAGGGTATGAAAAAGGACAGACGATATGCCAAACCCAATGTCAACCATTGTCATCCATGGAAAGAAATGGTAGGGTTTTTGTGATTAGATATCATGATGGTGTCAGAAAAGTGGACGTTTATTATGGATTAAGGAAGATAGAGTGAAAGTAGATGGCGAAGAAAATACTAATTATGCATGATGACTATGTGCCAGGTTTTCACCATGGTACTTATCCAAAGTGCCTGTTTACCAAGTTTTCACTATTGGACAAATTATTTCTCCTTACTATTTTTGTCATTTTTTTCATTTTTTTTTTTTTTTTGGTGTCACCAAGATGCCTGTTTGCCAGGTTTTCATTAGGGTTATGATTTTTTTATATTTTTCAAATTTTTTGTATTTTTATAGTTTTTAGCCTAGCTCTCTGTTGCTATGCGTAGAATTTTTGGAGATGCAAACTATTGATGGGTTCTGTCAATTGTTCCCCATTTGGAGTAGCTAGATGGTAAGCTCTAGAACTAAATGAGGTCGTGATGATGTAAGGACCTAGCCAATTGGGTTCAAACTTGCAAGGTTTCTCTCTGTCAGACTAATTCTTAGGATTTTGCATTAGGACCAGGTTGCTAATGTCAAACTTTTGGACCATGACCCTCTTATTATAATTGTGGTAGAGGTGATTTTGATATGTCTATAAATTATTCAAGGCATTATCTTCACATTCCTCTAACATTTCTAGCTCATGTAGTTGTGAGTGTCTATACTCTTCATCATTAATCAAGCCCTTCATGGAGACTCTTAAAGATGGGATTTCAACCTCAATGGGAAAGATGACTTCAACTCCAAAGACCAAGGCGAAGGGAGTGGATCATGTAAGCGTGTGGATGCTAGTGTAGTAAGCCCACAGAGTAGGGTTAAGTTGTATGTGCCAATCATGGCTAGCGTCATTAACGGTCTTCATAAGAATTTTGATAATTTTTTTATTAGACACCTCATCTTGACTGTTTCCTTGTAGGTAACATGGCATGTAAACATAATGTTGGATGTGGAAGCATTCACAAAGCTCGCAAACATCTTGGTTTTTGAAGGGATGACCATTGTCTGTGATGATGGACTATGGGACACCATACCAAAAGATAATGTAGTTAAGGATGAATTTAGAAATTTGCTTGTTGGTTATGTATGTGAGGGGCATGGATTTGATCCACTTAGTGAAGTACTCAGTGGTGGTAATAATGAATTTGTGGTCATTAGAAGAGGGAGGATGGATTTTTCCCACAAGGTTGAGTCCCCATTGTGTGAAGTTCCAACGAGAAGTAATCAACCAAAGTTCCTGTGCTAGTGCATGAATCAAATCACTATGTATTTGACATTGGTGACATGTTCCGACAAACTCAAGTGCATATTTTTCCATTGTCAGCCAGTAATACCAAAGTCTTGTGATCTTCTTAGCTAAGGTAGGACCACTTGAATGTGATCCACATATACAGTCATGTACCTCATGTAAGGTTGTTCATGCTTTTTCAGTGTCGAGACATCGAAGAAGGGTATTGTCAAAGTTGTGGTGGTATAAGGTGTCACTGATGATGGTATATTGGGCAGCTTTGCAGATAAAGTATTTTTGTTGGTTATTGGATAGGTTCGGGGGAAGGGTTTGTGACTAGATATACTCATAGATGTCTTGATACCATGGAGAGTTAGGACCAACAAGCTCACAAACCATTTCTGATTCTAGAATATCATATGCAGGAATCAAAAGTTGTTCCACCAAGAACTCAAATTGTGGCACATTGCTATGAATGTCTAGGAGAGATCCAATTGTTGCCATTGCACCTGTTGCCCTGTTTTGTGCCCTAGGAACTTTTTGAAAAGCAAGCATGTGGAAATATGACTGAAAACTATCAACCATGCACTTGTAAGGTATTAACTTTTCATCCTTGGTGTCATATTCATTGTTGACCTAATTTATGACCAACTAGGAATCTCCAAAGACTAGAAGTGTTTTTATTTTCCATTTTATGGCCATTCTAAGTCCTGTGACAAGTGCCTCATATTCTCCAACATTTTTTGTACATGGAAAATCAATGCAAAATGACTTAGGGATGGAGTCTTCTTTTGGTGTGATAAACAGTATACCTGCTCCCGAGCCATGACTAGTATGAGATCCATCAAAGTATAATTTCCAAGGTGATTTAGACTCAATATGAAATATAGATTCATTAGGGAAGTCTATTACTAGTGGATGGTCACCTTGTATAAGTGCATCTTCTAGTTGATCTGCTATGACTTGTCCTTTTATGGCCTTGCATTCTACATATTGTATGCCATACTCACTCAATATCATAACCCACTTTGCCAAGTGACTTGCCAATGTTGCTTGACTTAGGAGATACTTCAAGGGATCAATCTTTTCCACTAGATGTGTCTTGTGATTCAACATGTAATGTCTTAATTTCTAGACGATGAAGAAAACTACAAGACAAGCGTGTTCAATAGGTGTGTAGTTAAGTTCATATCCAACCAATGTGTGACTGATGTAGTATATTTCCCTCTCTTTTTCATTGTGATCATTTTGTGCAAGAAATTCCCCCAATGTTGAAGTTGTTGTAGAAATGTAGAAAATAATTTTTTTTTCTTCAATAGGTGGCATTACAATAGGTGGTGACAATAAATAGTCTTTGATCTATTGGAATGTCGATTGACACTTATTAGTCCATACAAAGGGGATATTTTTGCATAGGAGATATTGAAATGGTTAGCACTTGTCTGCTTGTTGTGCGATGAAGCATCTAATAGACTATAATATACCTTGAAATGTTCTTAGCTCACTTATTCCCTTTGGTGGAGGTATGCCTAATATGGCTTTCACTTTGGTAGGATCAACTACAATGCCTCTGTGAGAAACTATATATCCCAAAAGTTTTCCTGAAGTCACACCAAAGAAATGATTCTTAGGATTTAGGTGGACCTTGTACTCTTCCAGTCTTTTGAAATTTTTTTCTAGCACATTAAGATGGTCCTTGTGTGTCAAAGACTTTTCCAAAAGGCCATCCTCATAATCTTCCATTAGGATATGCATGAGGTCGTGAAATATTGTCATCATAACTCGTTGATATGTGGAAGCTGCATTCTTGAGACTAAAAGTTATGGCGTTCCAACAATATGTACCCCAGGGACATGTAAATGTTGTTTTATGATGATATTTAGGGGCAATTTGAATCTGATTATAACTTGAGAAACCATCCATGAGGGATAGCATCTCATATCCTGTTATAAGGTCAACTATGATGTCTATGTTGGGTAATGGAAATTCATCCTTTGGACATGCTTTGTTTAAGTCACGAAAGTCTGTACATATGCATATTTGACCATTTGGCTTAGTGACAGGTACAAGATTTGAAATCCATTCAACGTAATCTATTGATCTTATGAATCCTACATCTAGCAATTTTTTGAGCTCTTCTTTGACTAACAAGGCGATTTGTGGATGCATCTTTCACAGCTTCTGTTTTACAGGCTTGGAATTAGGAAGTAAGGGAAAATGGTGTAAGACTAATTCTAGATCCAACCTAGGCATATCAACATAGGACCGTGCAAAGTTAATATTACGTTCCAAAAATAATTTTTGAAATTCAGGTTTCTCTTCCTCTGTCAAAGATGCTACAAAGAGAATGATTTTGGGATCTTCTATTGTGGCTATGCTAACTTCCATGGTTTCCTCAATGATCATTTCTAATTTTTCTTATGTGATGGGGAGAAAGTTCAATCCTCCATCCTTGGGTGCCTCGAAGAGTTTTTCACCCATGGATACGTCCTTTATTTTTACTTTTGTATTGTCAGAAGGTGCCTTGCAGTTTTCACCTAAAGACACGTCTTTTTTTGTTTCATTTTTATTTTTATTTTTGTGACTGGAGGATTGCACAGTCTCCCCAAAGTATGTTTCACAATCTAGGTCTATGGAAAATTCAGCTTTGTGGTCCCCAGTTGGTATGCCCTCACAGAGTCCCATGAATTCTGCAATAGCTTCATCATTCTGAAATATGTCCATAACTGGCAGGCCTTGTTGATCCCAATCAATTACTTGTGGGTAGATAAGGTAGATACCATCAGATCAATATTGGTAAATGGTGGGGAGGATGCAGAAATCATGAAGATGGATTTGGAAAGGGTAAAGATGAAATTGTCATCTTCCAACTCCCATTTAGATTCTATCTAGTATTCTTCTTCACTTGATTCAGACAAGTTAGAATCATTGGAAAAATAGGGGACAAATGGATTGGAATCACGGTTGATAGTGTCATGTAATGAGTGAGATGAATCTGAATGATTATCATTAAGTTCAGATGGCCAGAAAGTATGTCACAATGATGGTCAGATGACGATGCAGGTTTATCATTTTCATGAGGCCAAAAGAGTTTGACCCATTCTTCTCTCTTCAATGGGATTTTGGGAGTGTCTTTAGGAAGGTCAACTTTGAACATTTTTATGAATCATTCATCAAAGGAAAGTTCACTAGGTTCAAGAAACATTTCATCAAGGCAAGAGTCGCTCAGGGATCTTTGGGAACCAAATTCCCACCCGTGTGAATGGGTTTTGATAAGGAAATCTTCAATAGTCTTGACACTTTCAAAATAATTCACGCTCTCACCTTAAAGTGCATTGGTACGTTGATCATCAGTTTCAGGTAGCCCAAACCTAACCCAAGAAGCTTTTTTCTTCGGAAAGGCATTATAGGTTCTCGCATTCCAATTTTATTTTTACCAAGGCCACTAGTTCCGTCATAGCCTTGTGCCTTCACCATGTCATAGCCTTTGTCATATATCTAGACTTGAAATGGGGATGAATCTTTTGGTCCTTGTAAATCCAAGTTGATATGTCTTCAATTTCTTCTTTTCTCATGTCACCCCATTTTATAAAAATTCACATCAGAGGAACTTTGAAAATCTCTTTTGGCTCCATTTTGAAACAAGGTTGACCATAAGCATTTGGAGACTTGGGTATTTTAGTGATGCAGTAGGTCGTGTTCAATTTATATTCTCTATGACCTTGGTCCTAGATCTTGATATTGAGATCAGCTTCAAGATGAAGGGAGATGGTGTGGTGGAAGATGAAGGAGTGGATGTGGATGATTTGGAAAGTGTGGACAGATTGATGTATTTGGAAGAAGAGGATGTTGAAGCTTCTCAGTTAATTAGCACTTGATGTTCTGAAATACCCCTTAGATTGGTGCAATACTAGAAGGGATTGGGGTCTCCATGTATGGTGATTTTGGTGCTGTCAAAAGGAAACTTCAAGCATTGATGGTAAGTGGATGGAACAAAATTTAAGGTATGGATCCAAGGTCGACTAAGCAAGATTTTATACAGTAGATCAAGATCCAAGACCTGGCATGTTGTATCTACAATAACTAACCCAACTCGGATAGGAAGTGTGATAATACCCCGAGAGAAGTATTCATCATCATACACCTTTATAACAATGCTCTTGGTAGCATCTACACAAGCATCAAAGAATCCTAGAGCTTTAACTAGTTTTAGGGAGCATATGTTCAGTCCTGCTCTGCCATCTACTAAGACTTGTATGACCTTATGTTTATAGATAAAGACTTGAATATGCAATGTGTCATTGTGAGAGGTTTTTGGTGATGAATAGTCTTGGTTTGAAAATGTTATGTGATGTGGAGTGGTTAGGTATCCCACCATGGCTTCAAATTGGTTGACATCAATGTACTGAGGGATAAAAGACTCCTATAAATTTTTGTCAAGTATGGCCTTGTGTGCAAGAGAGATGTGTAGCAGCTCAAGTTTAAAGATTTGAGCAAGTGTTTTTCCTAATTGGTCAATGAGATTGACCTATCCCTTGGGTTGTGACTGTTTAGCGGTTGGACCAGGTTGTGACTATTTGGCAGATGGACTAGGTATCATGATCTTTAGTTGTTTAGGGGGGGGACTAGCTATGATGACTTTTCCTCCACAGGTAGTGACATTACACTCAGGTGTTTTCTTGATGGTAATTGTATTGGCATATTCATTGGAAGCTCAAAGGTGATTAATAATGTGTCCACCAAAGTAGTCGAAGGTGGTGCGAGTGTAATTGGCTCAATTATTATTAGTCTTTGGGCTTGACGTAGAGGGATTATTTGAACCATGGTCATGCAGTGGGGTTTTATGAATAGTATGGTCTATGTTTGAAGCAAATTTTTTACCACCTAACTCAATGGTGCGATTTCCAATGAGATCTTGTACAGGATTTCTTAATTGTTGACAAGAGGAGGTTTTATGCCCTTTTGCATAGTAATAATCACATAATGCATTGCCATCCCACCAAGATGGCTTGAATTGTCCTAGGTCATATGGCTTAGGATCTTGTAATGTGATGAAACTGTTTTGGAGAAGTTTCTTAAGGACCTCTTCAATTGGTTCACCCAAGGCTGTATATGTATGTCTCTTTGGAAATTGCTTGGTTTGACGTGGCTACCCTTGGTCTTGATTTTTTTATTGTTTTTATTATTTTGGATGGAATTTGTAGTAGGTGTTAGTGTGGTCAATGGTGTGTTATGTGGTTGAGCTCCTTTTAGAGTGAGTACATGACCCATTGTGTTTACCACCTTAGTGTCAACAACACCATCATTGGTGATGTGTTTATTCTTGACCCAAATTTTTTTTTAAGCAATTGGGTTTGTGTTTGTATTCTTGTTGCCATATTTGAGTTCTCCTTTAGCAACAAGGACCTTTTCAAGTTGGACTCCTTTCTCAACTAGGTCTATGAAAGTGGTGCAACAATGAACTTGCAAATTGTATTTCAATGGACCTAGGAGGTTTTGGAAAAACATGTCTACCTTTACTTTCTCTAGTATCTCAATATGGCAATGACTCACTAAACTTCTCCATCTTTGGAAGAATGGAATAAAGGTATCACCAATTTCCTCTTGAGTAAGCATACATAAATTGGTAATGGAGACATCAGTGTCAATGTTATAGGTGCAATTTCATAAAAATCTATCTGCAAGTTATTCCCATGATTTTATTCCCTTAGGAAAGGTGGAAAACCATTCAAGTGCAAGACCTGCAAGACTCCTAGGGAAGAGTCTCATCAAATAAGTATATTCATAGATGATGTCCACACAATTGGTTGTAAATTCTCGAATGTGTTCAAGGGGATTTATCTTGCCTTTATATTTAGTGAATTTTGGCACCATGTATCCAGGAGGGAATTGTGGCATGTGTAGACTCATGTCAAAAGGGTATGGACATAGGTCATATGATGTATGAGTCATTTTCTATTTCATTTGCATGTTCTCCATATGTTTTTTCAAGGTTGCAATTTGAGTTGTGAGTGCATCAATTATGGGGTTATTCAAAGCATCACACATGCTAGTGATAGGTATTCCATGAGTTTCTACTTGCTCTGAAGATGTGTTTTGACATTGTTGTGGGATGTGTTGTTGTGAAATGTATGAGATGTTTTGGTTTGGAGATTTTTTGTATTGTGTATTTTTATTAGGGATGTGTTGTTGGGTATGAATGTGTGACACATATGTGGGAATGTGCACTCCAACAGTATTAGTCAATATTTGCATAATGTGTTGACCTTGAGTGTTTTGGTATCCAAATGAAGTCATGTGTTGTGTAATCTAATTGCCTTGTCCAAATTTGTATATGTGACCATGGGGAGTTTTAGTATTTTTCCTTTGGGGGATATTGGTATTGGTATTGAATTGTGATGAAGTATTGACATTTGGTTGGGATCTTAAAATGGAAATCCGTCATTTATTTCTCCCAAAGGGGTTGAATGAATTTGTTCCCATGACATTGTTTGAAGACCCAATTAAATGATTTGGCTATGTGATTCCCATGACACTAGATGAAGCTCCAAATAAGAGGTTTGAAGAACTTTCCCCCATTGTTGAGGATCCAAGGGTAGCTCCATTTGATTGTGAGGACGTTTTCGACATTAGAGGCATTGATTGTGACATGGCTTGTGACATGGTTGATGTTCCTCCAATGGATTTTGTTTTGATCATGTTGGAATTATTTTGATTGGAGGTGCCATTAATGGTAGTATTAATGGTGTTTGTTTCACTTTGTGTGGTGGCACCAATGAAGGTATTGTTTACATTGTGTTGGGGTTGACTAGTGTTGGAGGTATTGTTTGCATTGTTGTTGGTATTGTGATCAAAAGATACTTCTCTTAAACTGTTAATGTCAAACCCACGTGGAAATTTGGCCCCATGGTCTAAAAGCATGGCTAGATATCTATGTGAATCTTGTAAGACAAGTTCTTCCACAAATGAGGCCACATCTAGATTTTGAGCGGAAACTTCTAAGTCTTCCATGAATACATGTCCATTTTCATCTCTACGTATGAATGGTTCAAAGGGGTTGCATGAAGAAGATGGCATGTTCATGTCACTAAAAGGATTGATAAAAGATGCCCCCATTTTTGTGTCTTGGTTCATGTCATTGGAAAAGTTATAGGGATTTGTGTCTTGTCCAAAAAGGTCCATTTGTCTTCTTTTCCTTTGGATCCTAGTTGATCAGAGTCGGGGATCTTTGCAAGAAACTCACCAAATTATCAAACTTCAATGGTTCATCTACAACCTTTCCTCTAGACACCAACTTGAAGATAAAGCCTCAACTTTGCATTCATGACTTATTTGCCTCCTTATGGACCCAAACCCTAGGAAAACTCTTAAGAGACCCAAAAAAACTTGTTTTGAATGATTTCAAAGCCCAACCCTCTGACTTAGACACAAAACCAATTTTTCACCTTAACTAGGCTACTAGCCCAACTAGGCCTCCTGCAGTGATTTTTTGACTTTGCACTCAAACTTTCCAAAGGAACCCCAAATATAATGACTGTTTCAAGTGTGGTTTGTGATTACAAACAACATATCCAAACCTTGGTATCACTTGTTTTAGACAAACCCTTCCAAAATCTGCTGTCTCCTCAAAAACTAGGCCTAATTAGCCCACTTTTACAAAGCAACCCCCCTTTAAACTCAACCCCTGACCATGAAAATTTCAGCAATCTCCTAAAATGACTCAAAACCAAGGAATACAAGTTTTTAGACCTCTAGGACACATATAACATCCTCCAGCACAAACCCCTCCTCAACTTGCCTCAAAAACTAGGGCTTCTTGAAAACTAACCTTCCAATCACTTCCAGAACTTGCTCATTGACTCTACACCATTAGGACAACATATTTAGTTGATCCAAACTCGAAAACATGCCCCTCATTAAGGCAGATCTTCTGCTGCTACACCCTAGCCTTCATCTTCAAGCACTTTTCCCTTTGACAACTTGGTGTACACCCTGATATTCTTCCTTCCTGCACATTAGTTGGTTAAATATGTATGATACATGTTAGGAATGATCCATTTCATAGGTCACAACAGCATTCTACCTTGAAATGGATCAATCATCCATGAAAAACCTCAGAATTAGTGAAAAATCTGTGTTCTTTTTTAGGACAGTCAATATAAAATGCAAAGAAAGTAATTATCACTACTTTCAGAGCCTTCAATGGTGTTAAAATATGTAAACACAAACTCCTAAAGCATCCTACTGGACATAGATTCAATAGAGATCAAGTATTTAACAAAAAAACACCATAAAAGTGCCAAAAACTGTGTTTTTTCACTATTTCCAGAAAAAAAGTCCGTACAGTACTTGCTCCAAACGCCCAACCTCCGTACAAATGATTATTTTGGCTTTGTATATCCTTTCCCCAACTGATCCAACCGTTTGGGATTGATTAAGTTGCATAAAAGTGATTAAAACTCAAAAAACTACTTTCCCGCCCAAAGTGAAATTCAAAAATCTGAATTTTACAATCTTGAAATTTATTAAAATCTACCGCCTTAAAACTATTGGATCTTCAATATCCAAGTTTATTTGACCTACCCAAAGCATTAGATCATTAATCAAATCCCTAGAACATGACTTTCCCTTTACATTGCATTTTTAACCTAGGATCCTTATCAGGAACCTTAGAACTTTTAACATTCCCATTACATTTATTCATACCAAATGCCATTATAGGCTCCAAAAGGTCATAATTAATGTTTTGACTTGCTTGGAAGGTCCTCCTGACCCTTGCACTCTCCTGGTTCTTGAAGTGCTCCTTGAAGGCCCTGGGTGCTCCTGCACCATTCTCCCCGGGAAAGAAAGAACTCTTGCCCCAAGAAGTGTCCCATGTGTTGCCACCAAAAGACCTTTTGCTCTCATGTGTTTTCATCTTCCAATGAGCAGGTATGTAGTCCCCCAAAGTCACTGTCTTTCTCTTCTGCCAATCTGCATTCTTGATATTCATCATGTGAGAGCCAAAAATCTGTTTTCTTTGTCCTTTTTGCTGCTTGAACTCAGTCTGATTTTGTGCCCTGTTTCTGCCTCTATTCCCCTGATTTCCTTGTGAAAAGATACCATCACTATCATGCTCAATTATAGGGCATTCAATGCCTCCAACCTTGATACTGTCCAAATCCCACAAATTCTGATTTTTAGGACTGTCTTCTTCACAACCCTGCTGCAACTTGTCTTTTTTCAACCTACCAATGTCTTCCCCTGTTTTACCCTGCTCATTTACCTGCAAACTCTTCTCAAAACAGATTACAAAACTATCTTTAGACTGCTCCAAAGGTAAAGGAACCAACTGATATCTAACATCTCCCTTGTGAACCAAATAGGTGTTAAGAAACCCATCATGCAAAGTTCTTCTAACATACTGCCATGGCCTTCCCAAGATAATATGACCACAAGTCATTGGAATAACATCACAAAGCACTCTATCATGATATGAACCAATTGAGAAATCAACAAAAGCTCTCTTACCAATCTCTACATGCTGTCCTTGAGTTACCCAAGTGGCCTTGTAGGGAGTAGGATGATCAAAAGTTTCAATCCCTAGCTTGGTTACCATATCAACTGAAACTAAATTGCTATGTGACCCTGAATCTATAAGCAACCTGCATATCTTACCATGACTGAGACAATTTGTTTTGAAAATGGTTACCTTTGGTTCTTGATGAAGTCTTTCTCCTTGCTTGATCATGAGAAACTCACCATTAGTCACAGGGTCTGCCATGAGTGTTCTTGGTTCCTCCTTCTTATCTTCTTCTTCTTGCACCAAGGTAGCTCTCCTTTCCCTGCCTTTATCAGCTTGTTCCCACTTAGGACATTTGAAGGAAGGATGCCCTGGTTCATTGCAATTAAAACATCTGCCTGTGAATGGTCCTCTACCTTGTCCAAATCTGCCTCCTCCTCTTGGAGTGTATCCACCTCTTTGATCAGAAAATATCTCCTTACCCTTGTCATTGCTGCTTTTATCATTACTGCCTTGTCCTTGCTCTCTATTACCTCTGCCCCTGTTTGAACTACCTCCTCTTCCACCATTGTTTGATCTTTCTTGCTTCCTTTTCACCTTTTCTTCTGCTCTAATGGCCAACTGAAAACATTCTCCCAATGTTCTTGGCAATTGCAAACCAATCTCATCTTGCAGATTGTACCTTAAGCCATTGATGTACCTGGCTATCTTCTCATCTTCTTCCTCATATCCTCCTCTAATACTAAGCTTGTGAAATTGCTCAGTATAGGACATCACATCCAAGTCCTTTTGCTTTAAATTCTGCCTCATTCTTTTCACATGAATGGTATAATCAGATGGTAAAAATTGCTCCTTGACCAAACTCTTCATTCTTGCCCATGTAGAGACCTTTGCCAATCCTCTAGCCATCCTATCATTCTGGAAACTTGTCCACCATGTCAATGCTGTGCCTCTCAACTTGGTTTTAGCAAACTTGACTTTCCTTTCTTCATCCATCTCCTCAAATTCAAAGTAGTTTTCCATGGCATCAAGCCATCCCAATACCTCTTCACTATCCATCTTCCCTTGATAGATAGGTAAGTCAATGTGACTCTTCCCTCCATGACCCTGTACTGCCTTCAATAACCTCACTAACCTCCTTTCTTCAAGGTCCTCTGTATCATCAGCTTGCTGTTCCTGATTTTCCCTCACATGCTCTTCATCCTCTTCATTGTTTTCTTGGTCTTCTTGGTCTTCTCTCCTCCTACTCCTCTCAAGGTTATTGATCCTTGCCTGCATAGTGTCTCTCTCTCTTCTCCATTGTCTTTCTTCTCTTGCTCTTGCTGCTTCTTGTTCCCTTCTTTCTCTTCTCTCCCTCTCCAAGATCTCCTTCAACTCTTCCAACTCTCTTGCCAATTGGTTTTTTGGTGCCATTGCTACTTCTCCAATCCCTAAAGGACCTACTCACTGCTCTGATACCACTCTGATGCAGAGGGTCAGGGATCTTTGCAAGAAACTCACCAAATTATCAAACTTCAATGGTTCATCTACAACCTTTCCTCTAGACACCAACTTGAAGATAAAGCCTCAACTTTGCATTCATGACTTATTTGCCTCCTTATGGACCCAAACCCTAGGAAAACTCTTAAGAGACCCAAACAAACTTGTTTTGAATGATTTCAAAGCCCAACCCTCTGACTTAGACACAAAACCAATTTTTCACCTTAACTAGGCTACTAGCCCAACTAGGCCTCCTGCAGTGATTTTTTGACTTTGCACTCAAACTTTCCAAAGGAACCCCAAATCTAATGACTGTTTCAAGTGTGGTTTGTGATTACAAACAACATATCCAAACCTTGGTATCACTTGTTTTAGACAAACCCTTCCAAAATCTGCTGTCTCCTCAAAAACTAGGCCTAATTAGCCCACTTTTACAAAGCAACCCCCCTTTAAACTCAACCCCTGACCATGAAAATTTCATAAGTCTCCTAAAATGACTCAAAACCAAGGAATACAAGTTTTTAGACCTCTAGGACACATATAACATCCTCCAGCACAAACCCCTCCTCAACTTGCCTCAAAAACTAGGGCTTCTTGAAAACTAACCTTCCAATCACTTCCAGAACTTTCTCATTGACTCTACACCATTAGGACAACATATTTAGTTGATCCAAACTCGAAAAATGCCCCTCATTAAGGCAGATCTTCTGCTGCTACACCCTAGCCTCCATCTTCAAGCACTTTTCCCTTTGACAACTTGGTGTACACCCTGATATTCTTCCTTCCTGCACATTAGTTGGTTAAATATGTATGATACATGTTAGGAATGATCCATTTCACAGGTCACAGCAGCATTCTACCTTGAAATGGATCAATCATCCATGAAAAACCTCAGAATTAGTGAAAAATCTGTGTTCTTTTTTAGGACAGTCAATATAAAATGCAAAGAAAGTAATTATCACTGCTTTCAGAGCCTTCAATGGTGTTAAAATATGTAAACACAAACTCCTAAAGCATCCTACTGGACATAGATTCAATAGAGATCAAGTATTTAACAAAAAAACACCATAAAAGTGCCAAAAACTGTGTTTTTTCACTATTTCCAGAAAACAGTCCGTACAGTACTTGCTCCAAATGCCCAACCTCCGTACAAATGATTATTTTGGCTTTGTATATCCTTTCCCCAACTGATCCAACCGTTTGGTATTGATTAAGTTGCATAAAAGTGATTAAAACTCAAAAAACTACTTTCCCGCCCAAAGTGAAATTCAAAAATCTGAATTTTACAATCTTGAAATTTATTAAAATCTACCACCTTAAAACTATTGGATCTTCAATATCCAAGTTTATTTGACCTACCCAAAGCATTAGATCATTAATAAAATCCCTAGAACATGACTTTCCCTTTACATTGCATTTTTAACCTAGGATCCTTATCAGGAACCTTAGAACTTTTAACATTCCCATTACATTTATTCATCCCAAATGCCATTATAGGCTTCAATACATCATAATTAATGCTTTGATTTGTTTGGAAAGCCCTCCCTTCACTCTCCGGTTCTTGAACAACTCTTTGAAAGCCTTGGGTGCTCTGTACCACTAGTCTCAACCATATAAGGATTTGCTCAAATGAGAAGAGGAAATGACAACTAAGTCTATGAATGGGAATATATGACACTATGTTTTTTGGATTTTTTTGAATAAGGGATGCAAATGCAACTATATTTTGGGGTTTTTGGCAATAAGAAATGCAATATGACAATGTTGTCTAAAGGAAATGCAAAAGGACAATGAAGACTAGTATGAAAGGTATGACACTATTTTTTTTTTTTTTAAGAATAAGGTATGCAAAATGAGGACTAAAATGACTTGAATGTTCTAAATGCAAAGGTCAAAGTGATTTTGATGGATTTTAGAAAAGGTTTACTCAACCACTCAAAGCTTGTCTATGTCTTAATTTGGATCATCAAAGGACTTGTTGGTGTGACTAAATGAAAATGACAAGATGACAAAGTGAGGTTTCCTAACTAAAATTTTGAGTTGGAAAGGTCTCACAAAAGGACAATGACTAAAAGAAATGATTTTGACTAAGTGCAATGATAACCTACTTTTGAAGGAAAATATTTTGCAAAGTATGGTAAGTTTTCCTATTCCAAAGTTGCCACAAGATGAGGACCGAAGACTAGTTTATTGTTAGAAATGATGACGATGGACTCTAAGGGTGCAACTAAAAAATTGCAAGGATAGAACTATGTGACAATGCAAGCTAAAAGATGTAAAGAATGAAGGACTTAAGAAATTCCTTGTATGGTTTTTAATAGAGGCCATTGGAAAAAGATGTTTGACAGCAGTCTAAAAATGTTTGGACTCAGGTTTTGAACAATAACAATGTTTTTATTAGTGATAGGAAATTGCATCGTTTTAGGTCACATATGTGTTGCAGGATGTCAAATGCATCTCAAGTTCAACGAATGCATTGTTACAGGTCATAGATGCCGCATAGGAAATAAATTACATCATTTTGGAAATCAAATGTGGTTCAGACCAATCAAATGCATTTTAGAGGGCAGCAAATGCATTTTAGTAGAGAAATTGTAGCACACAAAGTCTCAAATGTGGTTTAGTATAGTGAATGCATTGCAAAGAGTAGCAAATGCATTACAGACTGAATAAAGGTCTAATTTGTTTGCAATTTTGGAAAATTTTCAGAAATTTTTGAGTTTGAATGAGTGTTTCCAATTCTGTGAAAGGTGTTTATTTGTTTAATGTCTTAGGAAACACAATGTTTTGTCTTTGAATATTTGAAAACATGCATAATGAAGAAAAGCACAATCCTAGGTTAGGCAAGGACTATATCCATTGGATTCCATGTGGGTTTCCCCAACTGCACTTATTCTTAGTGGGTGATCTAGAAGCTTGGCCACACAAGCTCCCCCTTACATTACACTCACTTCTCAGATCAACCAAGCTTCAAGCCCCCATAAATCTCCCATGGCAGTTTTTTCACCTCTACTAAGAACTACGAGAATGTGGATGCCTTGGCAACAATCGTTGCTACAACAACAAATATATGGGTTTTTGGAAGTTACACAAATGTTTTTAGTTCGAGACTCCTGTTCGAGTGGCCACACATGAGGCAAGATTAACTCTGATAAGGAGGAATTCCAACCTGAAGAGGTTATGATCAACAAGGTTTTTGGGAATTTACTTGTGTATGTGACAAATCCACACTCATAATCCTAAGTTTTCCATTAGGATTCACATTTGTATACCAATCGGGAGTAGCTCGGCTAAAGAGCTCCATTACCAGTTTGATTCA
Organism: Sequoia sempervirens; assembly: GCA_007258455.2. Lineage (NCBI taxonomy): Eukaryota > Viridiplantae > Streptophyta > Pinopsida > Cupressales > Cupressaceae > Sequoia > Sequoia sempervirens. The sequence continues at coordinate 91,746,303 of VDFB02049217.1, read as the reverse complement.
CCTTGGGGAGAGTAATTTTTCCCACCAAGGAAGGCCCAATTCCTAGAGTCAATAATAGTTTCTCTTGCACCCAGGATCACACAAGTATGTAAGGGGAGAGGATACTTTTATTATTGAATTGGGGTTACACAAATTGGAGACACTTGTTTGTTTTAATTATCAAAATTGTAATGTGAGGAAAACACCTAAAACACGTTGTTCATTTTAAACTTTTAACTTGATATGAGACAAACAAAGTTCATTTCAAGCCCATGACATGAAAATGTATGTAAATTTTAACCATATGAGTTTCAATGCAAGATTATGTTCATTTTAAGCCCATGAGTGAGTATGCATGTTCATTTTAACCAATGAAATGTGAATGCAAAATTGTTTGTTGTTGTTTGTTTTCTTTAAGGAATTCAAAATTTGATGTAGAAAATTAAAAAAAACCAAGGTTAGACTCCTTGCCACATGCTATAAACAAAATATTAGTAACCCCAAAAACCTCTAAGCTACTAACAAAAAAATAAATCTAAATAATTTTGCAAAAACCCAAAAGTAAATTTTTATAGGGAAAATGTGTTGTTTTGGAAGTCAAATGCATCACACAATAGAAAGCTAAAAATTGCCAAGCAAATGTGTTGTTCTACATAGAAAATGCATCTTAGGGCCGAAAGATGGAATCTGCCAGATAGATGCGTCAAATTTTAGGGAAAATGTGTCGTGGCAAGGAAAATGCATCATTCAGGTTAGCAAATGCATCCCAATAGAATGGATGCATCATTTTGAAAGGCGAATGTGTTGCGACACAGTGAATGCGGCTCAAAAAACAACAAATGCGGTGCTCCATACCTGTACCTACAAAAACAAAAAATGTCATATAGAAATCTATGGAAACAAGTGTTTTGGCATCAGGTTCACCAATGTAGCTGAGGGAAAAACCTAGGTTAGTAGATTAGAGCTTAAAAAAATTAACCCAAAGAAAAAAAATGAAGAACAAAGGAGTACAAAACATGAAAAAAAGGAAATATCTCACCAAATGTCTTCAACCTCCATAATTAACCTCCATTGCACCTTCTCTATTTGCTACAATATTATGTTGGCCCTCATATTTGTGATGAGCAACCTATGACTATGCTAATGTCCTAAGAAAATGTTGAAGGATTTGATCTAAAGACCTCATAATGCAACTAAGAAACTATGAAGCATGCCTAAAATATGCATAAAATAGCCTATGAAGTCAAGAAGCCAAGAGCATAATGTGTGCATAAGATGTAGATATCAAGAGATGTAGATGTCCAAATGAGACCAAAATTGCCATTTTATAGAAAAGTCAATTTTGGATGAATGGAAAAGATTGAAGATTGACAAATTCCCTAAGATCAATGGTTAAAATTAAATGTGACAACCCACAATTAGGGTTAGGGCAATATCAGGTTGAAATTTGAAATGAATGGTTGAGATTTGACCTTAGAAAATCAAATCAAGGGACAAGGTTGCATGTGACAAGGAGATATGAATGGCACGAAAAAAGAGAGAGCTGGAAAATCAACTAATAATTTAAAATTATTTGATTTAAGAGGAAAGTTGTTTTTGATAAAATAAGCAGCATTTTTAGAGTGTTGTACCCTTCATAGAGAGCCACAAGGGCCAATAGAGTCCAAGATAAAAAAAGAAACAAAACAAAACACCAAACTAAAAATAGACACAAACTAACAACACTCAGACCAACAACAAACAAACAACAAACTAGCTAGTATTCTCCCTATTAGCTCTCAAAAATGCAGGTTTGAACCATGAAAGGTTGCCAAGCTTTCACGACGTTTTAGGGTAACAAAACAAGGTTTGAAACAGTCAAACCTTCTACTCTTCAGGTGCTGCAAGACCTAGGCGGGTGTACCTAACTGAATGATGTAGACTTAACTTGTGATTTTCTTTCTGAAATGCTTTGTCCACAATGGCAGATGATAGTGAACAAATGAAATCAAACTTGATAGCTACCTTCTGCTCTAAATCCTAGAATGCTTAATTAACAGATGTAAAGAGATTAAGTGAATTCAAAATGATGAAATGCAGAGACCAGTGCCTTGTTGGGTATGCGGAGTCAAACGTAACAGAGGTGAGTAGCTTATTCTGGCAGAAAATCAAATTGTAGGCATATGATCTGTTTATAACTTGTATAAACAATGCATGATTATGATTACTAAGCTCTACTTTAAGAATCCAGATGAATTCCCCCTGATTACTGTGATTACCGAAAAGGATTTAATCCCTACTTGAGAAAACCAAATTGATTAACCACACAAATGCAGCAAATGTGCATAGATAAACTGAAAATAAACTTGTTACATCAATTTAAATAACCAGAAAGAATCAACATGGAGACAGCTTCAACAATGCTTTTCAATGAACTCGACACACAATTAACACCAAAACAAAACTACCACACAGCTGAATTTCATTGAAACCACCATTTGAAATCATGCACATAGTCTCTGAAAAGAGAAAATTATCCTAGTGTAGCCATCTAACTACCTACTGCTTTTATCTAAAATCTGATCATGTTCAATTACAATCTGGGTGCATATAAATACACTAGCATAAGAAAAACCAAATGCTTCAAATTCATGTTGGCCACCACAGAAATCGGGCCCAAATCAAGTCGGCCAGCAATGGTCATCAAATAATTCATCACATCGGCCACAGGAATTACATTCTGTTTTTCACCAGTGAACCAGTCGGGAAGACAATCATAAAATCCTACCGAAGGTAATTCAGTTGCTATAACATATTGCTCTCGGGGAGACCTCTTGTAGATGTTACTTCATTCTGCCGAAAACCTTGAGCCACAATGTATCGCCAAGACATCATTGTCCTTATACCGATAGAAGCCTTCGTCTTCATGTTTGTCACTATAACCTGTGACTATCGGGGAAACCCTATGTAGACAATATAATGTTTCACCAAAGGCTTCGAAGTCAACCCGAGCACATACCAATTCACCAACACAACATAATACTTTTTCTGAAAGCCATTAGTTAGATTTTGTTGGCAAGACCTGACAGACTCGCCAAGAAATAACACCAAAGCTCATAAGTCTTACCGAAGTGTATGTTATAGTTTTCGGTTGGTGAGACACCCTTGGGTTCACTATGACTTCCACCGAAGATCCTAACTTATGCCGATAAGACAATTCTATTCCTCCAATTGGCGAGACATGATGAATTCAATGAGAGCTTCCACCAAGGAAAAAACTTACACCGATATACCCCTCCTTCGGCTCGGCATGACATAACGAAGTCATTGAGATCCCCCTCTGAGGAATCCAACTCTCACCAAAATGACCACTTAGGCACCAGTCGGTAAGACAAGAGAAGATTAGGGAGACTTCAACCCGATAGCCACAACACATGCTGATAAGGTTCCACCTGCCAATGTGATCGGCGAGACATGTGAGAAGTCCTGTCGACCACCCTAAAACACAAAAGTTAGCAAAAAAAAGTTGGGGAGACAAAGAAAATTTCACGCTGACCTGAACCATGATGTAAAATATGCATGACTCAATGGATTCAATTGGACAAAGGGGCAAAATATGAGTGGAAAATGCACACGGTTGGACCAAATCTGGAAGTTTATGAGTAAGACTAACATGTGAGATCATCAGATTTTTATAGTTCCAACACTCCTAGTTCTTTGATAGAAGTTAAACCAAATCATTACTGATCCACTCCTGGTGGTCTTTAGCCTTCTTCATCTCCATCTCATCCTTCATGACAACCGACAGGGTACTAGTGACACATTGAACTAATTTGATCGTGAAACAGGTCAAACCATTTAGTTTTTTGTCCATTTTGTCCATTCTTTCTTTCAGCACACCAAGCTCCTCCCCTCCACCCATAGTTTAGTCGAGATCATTCTACTCAATATCCAGCAGTTCTGATGAGTGAGAGGTTGAAACCTCCTTCTAAGCTTTACCCTTGTTAGGAATGGATGAGGGACTTTAGGGTTTCTCACCTTCCTCTCCTTTCGACACCTGCTCAACTCTGCTATCTTTGTTGTCTGACAACTCCTCTTCAGTGTCCAAATCCCTAACCTGCACTTTTTTCCTGTTCTTTTCCAACCTGCTAGAGCGTTGAATGATGGCATCACATCTAATAACCATGGTCTCTGCCAACACCGTAACACCCAATAAGTCCTTTCTCACAACATTTTTCCCTTTATTCAGAGGATCTTTCTCCTCCTTACCTTTCTTTTTTGGGGCAGGATTACTGGAAGTCTTAGTAGGGGTAGACTTGAGGTCACACAAGCTCACCGCCACACTAGTTTGGGAAGCTCCCTTGATAACCTTATGTTTTTTAGTAGTAGGTTTGGTTTCCTAAGAATCAGCAGGGACCGAGTGACTCTTCTTGATAGGGCCTTTAGATTCAGCCAAAGATAAGTTGGTCTCAGTGGGGGACTCAATCTCCTTAATTCAAACGACCAAAATGGGTTTCAAAGCACATAAAGCTAGATGAAAGTGGTAGTCTTACGATAATACCCTAGTGGAGTGGCAGGGGAGTAGGTTCATTGGGATTTGAAGTAGCAGACTCCACACATTTTTCGATTGAGTTTTCAAGGTCCATTAACAGAAAAAAGGGAAAGCTTAGTAAAAATTTATGCCTAAGGTGATTTAACAAGGGAAAATGATAGAAGTAATAGGTCTTGTACCTTCCTTCCAGCGTGACATATTTCATCATCACAAGACACACCTAGTTCCACAGCTGAGGAAGAGCCTCCTATTCAAACCCAGACTGGTTGCACACCGCCTTCTCATCACCCACAAATAATTTGTCCATACTAACATTCTCCTAGGTCTTCGAATGTTTAGGATGATTCATTCTAGAGCACTGGAGACCCGTCGCCTGTGTAATCACTTCCTCATCCACTGTAAAGGAGATGCCTCCTAAAGACGTATGCTGATTCTTCCAAGAGTTGATGAACTAGGTCGACAGATTAGGGTCATGTCCCACAAGTCTCTCCATCAGAGGAGCAATGCCACCTTGGACACAAATGTGCCAGACCAATGGATCCTTGTGAATTTTTTTACAATTATCTAGATTTTTTTACACCCTATCACCCCCCATGATTTCGCACTGTGCACAATATAACCAGGAACCTTGAAAAGAAAAATTTTAAGAGATAATTGCAAGGTGAAAAATCACTCACACAATAAGGAATTTAAGCCATCAACTAAAATATTTGGGAATCAAGCCTAAGAATAGGTCACATGCATGAGATAATAATTTCCCAGTAACAATCTTGGCATTGGCATTAATGAGGATTTCCTTGCATAAACGGCTAAGTAAAAAGGACATGATCGGCAGGGAAGGATTGCCTTCCATGTAGCAAAAATACTAAAAACTAGGCAAAATAGCTACAGGGCCATAGTTAGAAATCTCTAAATTGATAGAAATTAGGGGATGGTCAATTTTAGTTATACCATAGATAGAAGCTATAAGGTGAGAAACCAAAATAGCAGATAAAGAAAATCCAAAAAGGAGCTTTGTCTCATGATTACAAGTCACATCAAATTTGAAAACACGGAATTTGAAACTCCGTGATCTTAAGAAAATCTCGATAAGGAGATTATGACAAGTATGGTCCAATTTAGAATTAATTAATTGGTACTTGTCATAGCAAAACATGATTTCCTTTTTCCAAATGGGCTCCATCCTATAATTTGAGGAAATCCACTTGGTATCCATCGCATCGATATAGCTAATCATCCATCTCATCAAAACAATAAGACCACAAAGCCCAATGAAAAAGCTTGTGGACCCCCCAGAAATCCATCTAAGCACATGTGTTTTCATCATGGGTCAAGTAAGGGATTTGTTCCTTCACTATAATACTCTGAATATTTGGTGAAAGTAGACTTAAATCACACCAACATTTGGACAATTTCTAGTGAGAACCAAAATTGGCTAAGGTGTCAGCCACTTGGTTCCCCTCTCTACAAATATGACTGGCCACCTTTAATTTTAATTTAGACACAAGGAATCTAATGTCAAGAAGAATATCCTTAGTGTTCCACCCCAACAGTCTATCAAAATTAATAACATCTATAATGGACTTAGAATCACCTTCAATGTGCAAGTTCTCTATCCCCAAGGAAACAACTATCTGTAATCCCTTTAACAATGCTCTAGCTTCCACTATCATAGAAGAATGGAGACCAATCCCCCTAGCATAACTAGCCACCAACTTTCCTTTGTGATCCCTAATCACATCTCCTATACTTTCTCTACCTGGGTTGCCCTTAGTAGCCCCATCAAAGTTTAGTTTAAACTAGCCCCTATTAGGGGGTTTCCAAATAGTGGCTTTCCTAGCTAGAATTTTGGAGTTGTCATACAAATTGGCATTTAGGTTTTGATACCAAGATTTAGCTATGCTTATTTCCTTCTCAGTGGGACCTTTATCTGGGGCTTTAGCTAAGAGGAAAGTTGTTATTTTGAATTAAAAATTAATTTTAATTCAAAAAGGCGAGGCCATGTGACAATAAATAATTAATTTGAATTATTTACTTGGAGTGAGAAAATTAGAAAATAGGATAATTTTAAATAAATAATTTTATTTAGAATTGGGAAAAGGCCAAGGTAGACAATAATTAAATAAATTAAAGAATTTATTTAATTATAAGAAGACATTTAGAAATTAATGACGTATTTGGAAGAAATAATGGACAAAAGATAATTAAAGAAATTTTAGAAGTTAATGACGTATTAGTTGAACTAGAATCAACTACCACTTTACATACCTTTCCCTATGATTTGCAAGTTGTCCTAAATAATGCTTTTCTTTGTGGGGGTTCTTTGATGCTTGGAACCTTTATTAGTGTCCTCCTTATCATTATGGACTCTCCTACCTTTGGAGAAGCATGTAGGGAAGGTGAATTAACACTTTCATTACCTCCATGAGAACTTGTACCTTGTTTGTCCGGGCACTTCCATGCAGGATGTTTGAATTGGTTGCAATTGTAGCACCTCCTAGAGAAGGTATTAGACACTCTACCTTGTCCATTGAGCCTACCTCTACCATTTGGCCTTCTACCTATGAAATTTCCCCTTGATTCATAGCTTGATTCCTGATTTCCACTTTGTTCTCCTTGTGCTCTTTGTGATGATCCTCTTCCACTAAAGGTTCCTCTGCCTCTAAGACTTTTTTCATCTACCTCTTGATTGTTTTTCTTGCTTCCTTATCTTTTCCTCTACCTTAGTGGCCATTTGAAAACACTCCTCTGCTATCCTAGGAGTAGTGAGGCTTATCTCATCTTTAATACTAGATCTTAAACTGTTCAAATACCTTACTACTTTCTCCTTTTCATTCTCAATGTGTCCAGACCTTATGGTCAGCTTGTGGAATTCCTCATTATATGTTGCCACATCCAATTCTTTTTGTTTTAAATTTTTAAACCTTCTAAACAATTGAATCTCATAATCTGTAGGAAAGAATTGACTTTTCACCTTTGCCACCATCCTATCCCATGAATTAATCTTGGGCTTACCTTTATTTTTTTCTCTCCTCCTCTTGGGTATAGTTCCACCATGTCAATGTTGGTACCTTCAACTTGGTTTTGGAAAACTTGACCTTCTTATCCTTAGGAACCTCCTTGTAGTCAAAATAATTATCCAAGGCATCAATCCATTCAATCACCTCTTCACCATCCATTTTTCCACCATACATAAGTAGCTCCATCTTCACTTCTTATGTCTCTCCTTTCATAGCCTTAAGCACTTGTAAAAAATTCCTTTCTTTAGGATCCATTTGCTCATGTGATCCTTCTGGGGGCTGCTCACTTTCACCCTCTTCCTCTTCTTTAGGGTCACTCCCCTTTGCTATACCCTTATCTCTCTTTTCTCTTTTCTCCAATGCTTCCATCCTGGATGCCATAGCTTCTTGAGACTCCCTTAGGGATCTTTACTCCCTAGCAACAACTGAACCACCTTTAGGAGGCATCTTATATACTTTACCTTGCGATTTCTCTTCTTCAAACTCAATTCCTTTTCCTCAACTGATCTAAATCCTAAGCTCTGATACCAACTGATGTAGAGCAAGTTTGAAGGTGTTGGGATCAATGAAAATCAACTTGTCTTCAAAGTCTACAAACTCTCTCTATTGTTCTTCCTTCACAAACATCACTGTGCCTTGTAGTATTCCAATTCACCTTTCCTAGGCATAAATTTTAGAGAAATTTGTACAATCATGAACAAAATACTATTACATATACCCATTAAGGCATGTTACTGCATAGTTGACTTTCAACTAGGGTTATTTGGTAACAATCTGCATTAAAATGGACTGCCCTCTCAAAACTAGACCTAATTACCCCTCTTTTCCAAAGAAAGTACTCTGATTTCAACTTCTAAACACCAAAAATCCACTTCTACAATCACCTTAGGTCACATAGGGTCAGATTCAATAGTTTGTTTCTCCAAATCTTCAAAAAAACTTGTTGTCCTAACAAATTCCTATCAAACTAAGCCTAACAGATAGAGATGTTAGACTAGGGCTTGATAAAAACCCCTACAAACACCATCACCCTACCCTAAAACTGCCAAAAACATTAAAAGCACACCTAAGAGGTTCATTCCACCAGTTCTCAGAATTTTCCAATGGTGGAATGGCCTAGTTTTTCATATTTTGTCTCAAAACCCTTAAAACCCTAACCAGTCAATCCACTTACAAAAAACTGCTTCAATCTCCCATGAATTTGGATGAAAACCAACAAAATTAGATTCAAATGAAAGTAGACATTATTCTTTAATAATTCACATGAATTTCAGATGATATTGTTGTTGTACGGGACTGTACAAAGTCAGAAAACACAAGAAAACATAGAAATTTCACCAAAACAGAGTATCTCCTTTGTTTGCTCACCACAAAAATCATCAAAAACCTTACCTTGAATTATTTGGAGGCTTATATACATGTTCCCTTCAAATTCCAATGGTCCTCAACTAATTATTGAATGGGTGACTGTTGACATTCCAATACAAACCAAAATTTACAACATTACTATGCAACTTTTACATTATTCTTCACAACTTTAGCAAAACTACTACAAGACCCTACATGACACCAATTACATTTAGATTGGTTTGAATAGACCTTATTTGCAACACAAAAGAACAAAAACTCAAAACATGACTCCACTAAACATCACCTAGTCCCATTTACCAAGGTGCTTTTGCACTAGTTTTCTTGCATACAATTTTTGACTTAGCACTTTGCTTGAAAGGGGGCTGAATGAAAATGGAGATAGGTAATGTAGGGTCTGCACTAAAGGAAAATGAGGTGAATTTTCCATTAAAAAATGTAGTGGGGTGGTGAAAAGTTGTAGGTGAAGACCCACAAGGACTTTAGCTAGCGAATTTTTCAAGTGTTGGGTTCAATTCCTTTGACGATAATGATGAAGGTGGATCCCATGCTGTGGAAGGAATTGAGGATTGGCCACTAATCAAAGCGACAATGGGATGGGGGCCACTCACAAGTGTAATCTCACATAGGATTGAGGACTTAGTCAGTTTTCCAAGATTTTTCAAAGTTATTAGGGATGACGGGGTGATGATGCGGGCCGCAAAGGTTTATTTTCCGCATGAAGAATGACAAAGGTGGAACGAGATTCTACATAGGTGCAAGAACCTGATTTAGGCTAATGCTAAGGGTTTTTTGAATGTTGGGGAAAATTTCCCATGCAGGGCCGCATATTGCAAAGGCTTGGATGAAGTGTTGTAGTGAATTAGGGTTTAATTTTCAAAGATTTTAACATTTACAAACCCATTTTTTGCAAAGAAAACACTTCTTGAAAGTTTAATCATGGACTTACCTAGAAACAATGTAGGAATCTTAAGGAAACTTGGCTGGAATTTTTTGGAGGCTTTGCATGGGCGAGAACTCTTCCTTCTCCATCAAAATTCTGAAAGAAAGGGGTGAAAATGAGAGCTAGGGTGCCCCTTTTATAGGAAAAACATCATTAATGATGTGCATTAAATTATAGTATGGTAGGTAAGTGGGTTTGTGGGGTATGAAAACCCACACCCCCTTGGATGCTAGGAAAAAATATAGGTGATGAAACCAAGTGCAGGGCCCATAATGTAGGTGAAAGCCTATGGTTACTACTAAGAAGTGGCGAAGCAATGATGGCAGCCCATGGAGGGAGACCCACGAATGTGGGTCCACAAGGCTTGGTAAATGCTGGTGAAAAAAGTTAAAGGAAACCCGTAGTAGAAATTCTGCAAAGGCAAAAGAATTAGCAAATTTTGGATAGGTGAATTTGGTGTCTTTATTGCATATGACCAACTTAAGCTCAAAATTAGGAGACACAAAATGAGGCAAAGGAAAAAGGGGGGTCCGCAGTTCATATGGGGCGTGTGTGCTATATACAACAAATGGCAACTTTGCTAGGAGAATGCTCCCGAGCATTCCAAGGGTAAGGATTCATCTAGAACTAAGAATCTTTGTTTTCACAGACTAGAAGCTAGTTTCCTCAAGTGAAATAAAGACATAAAGAAGGAAGAATCCTTAGTTGAATCAAATCACAACATATCTCAAAAATGTGTGCAATGAGTTTTATCCCCCTCGCTCAGAGACCATAGAGGACAACAATCAATCTATGGAAGCAAGCTACATAGGTCGTCTAACCCAAAAAGTATCTTGAAAATTGCTTTGCTACCAGTCAGGCATCCATAGCCCTGATGAAGTTGTCATTGTGACCCCATGAACATTGCTCTATTTCTAGCCAAGCGTTTATAGCCCCAATAGAGATGCTCACACACCCACATAGTTTCTTTTTTTTAATATTTTCTTTTCATATTTCTTTTGAAATTTTTTTGCTCAATTGCATAAGCTTTGAAGCTCATCATGGGTTTAGAAATCATAGTGGTCACTGGAGAAAACTTAGGATTTTTTACTTGCCAAAGCCTCATAATCACTTTCGTATAGCTCATCAAGAGTACTTAAGATGTATTTCATGTTTAATCTAAGATAGGTGTGAAGGGATTCAAATAAGGGTTTTGTCCTAGGTCAAGTTATAGTTCAAGTGAGGAAACCCACCTCATGGCAGCATACAAAAACTCATGATAATTAATGAGGACTTATCCAAGGAACAAATGGGAGCGAACAACAAAGTGGGCCCTCTGCCGAGCCAAACATAACCACCACATCAAGATCGAAAACCCCCTCAGCAAAAACAAAATCCAAGAAAGTGAGTGAAAGCGAAGCAACAAACCAAAAGACCTATTCTAACTATATACAACTATATATAAAGGGATGAGCTTGGAAAGCTCAAGCAAGGAAATAATGATTGAGGTACTGCTCATTGACAGGCAACATGACATCCTCTCCAATTAATGTCTTCAGGTGAAAGGCATTATCTCCTAGAATCTCATAAATCTAAAAGGGGCCCTCAGAGCTTGTCAAATTTATCATGTCCCCCTTTTTTCTCATGGGCCTTGTCCCAATAGAGGACTAAATCTGCAATCCTAAAGGCCTTTACTTTAGCTCAGCGATCGAACCATCTCTTGACTACACCCTGGTGTTTGGCGAAACTTTTTATTGCTCGATCACGGACTTCCTATAAATGGAGAAATTCAGCCAGTAGAGCTTCTTGGTTTTCTCCATCCTCATAGTATGTGCTAATCCAGGTTCTAGGCCATAGATGAGGTGAAATGGGGAATTCCCTAGGGTAGCTTTGTGACAAGTATGATCTGTTGAAAGAGGAAAATGCAATTGGGTGTGCCAATCTTTTGGGTTTCGATCAAGTAGTTTACGTATGGCAATCAACAAATTTTTGTTTGTGGATTTAGCTATGCCATTTCCTTGGGGATAATAGTTGGATGAAACCTTAAGTGCAATTTTGTAATCAAAGGCCCAACTAGCTAACTTAAGGAAAGAAAATGTGGGACCATTATTGCAAACTAAAGCAAATGGACAACCAAAGTGATTTAGAATAAAACTTTCCAAAAATTTAGTAACTACTTCAATTGTACACTACCTACATGTTATTGCTTTAGTCCATCTAGTGCATTAATCAATAGTAGTTAGAATATACCTGTGGCCTACAGAGGATGGTTGGCTTACCAAGCTAATGAAGTCGAGTCCCCACTGAGAAAAAGGCCTTACTTCCATGACTGGTTGGAGTGGGACAACAACATTCCTCTCCATTGTAGCAGCAATCTAACAAACATGATAGGATCTGGCATGGTTGTGTGCATCTTTTAATAGCATTGGCCAATAATACCCCACTCGCAAAATTTGATGGGCAGTCGAGAGGTTGGATCCATGGCTAGTTCCGAGCTTGTCATGAAACTCCTTCAGTACCTGGGCTGCTTCTTCTTTTCCAAGGCACCTGAGATAGATTCCTTCATGATTTCTCTTGTATAGTATGGCTCCTTATAGCATGTAACTGCTACTCTTCAATCTCAAAGCACATTTTTGGAATCCTTGCACCCATGATGGGAATTTATTATTCAACAAATAATAGATGGTGTCATCATACCATTCTCTTGGGGAAACATCCTCCAAGTGGTATTGCTACACTATGAGCTCTGGCTCAATTTCTGCTATTATGCGAGTGAGGTATTTTCCTTGGACTAATTTCATGGGTTGAATCTCCATGTCATACTCCTATAGTAGGGTGACCCATTTTTCTCTTCTTTCACCTAATTCATTCTACATCAATAGGGTCTTAACTACTAGATGTGGAACAATGGTGAACACTTTGTTCCTCAGGATTTAATGCCTAAATTTCTTCACACCACAAACCAAGGCATATGCTTTCTTTTCCACATTATGGTAACATAGTTCTGCATCTTTCAATGGGGCACTCATAAATGAAATGGGGTGCTTGTTCCCCTCATCATTCTTTTGCATTAACATGCTAGCACACAAATGATCTGAGGAAAAGGAGTAAATGTAAAATGGCTTCAAATAGTCAGGGTTGACCAACACTGGAGCATCTTTGATAGCCTTCTTAATTTCTTCAAAAGCTTGCTTGGCTTCTGGTGTCCATTCTACCTTGGCATCTTGTTTAAGCATGGCGTTCAAGGGTTTGACTATTTTAGCAAAGCATGTGATGAACTTTTGGACAAAGTTGATTTTTCTAAAGAAAGGCTTCATTTCCTTTTTGTTTCTAGGAGGTTGGATCTTCAATATAGCCTGTATGCACTATGGATCTATCGAGATCCCTTTCTCTAAGATCACATGCCTTAGCATCTTTCCTTTGGTCACCCCAAAAATGTATTTCTTTGGATTGAGTGAGATGCCAAACTCCCTGCATTTCTAGAATACTTTACACAAGTCAGAGATGTGGTCTCCTCTTTTTATAGAGAATGTAGTGAGGTTGTCCATGTATATGATGATTCACTTACTAATGATATCCTTGAAGGCTATGTCCATAGCATGTTGGAATGTCCCACATGCATTAATCAATCCAAATGGAATTCTTCTATATGAAAATGTTCCCCACTTCGTGGTAAATGTTGTTTTATGCCTATCTTCATATTGCACCATGGCTTGGTTGTATCCTGAGTAGCTGTCAAGAAATGACATCATTTCTGAGCTATTTACGATTTGCAAGACCTCATCCAATGAGGGAACCGGATAGTTGTCCTCTTCATAAGCCTTGTTTAGGTTTTGAAAACTCACAGATAGTCTAATTTCCCCATTTTTCTTTCTGATCGAAACCAAATTGTCCACCCAAGTTGAATGTCTAACTAGAAAGATAATTCTGGTTGATAATGTTTTTTGCACTTCGTTAAAAATAATAGGCTCTAATAGTGCATTGATGGGGTGTTGATGCTACTAAAAGGGTCACACATCTGGCTTAAGGGGAGTGGTATGGCTGATAATTGACGTATCATATGTCTTCAGGTCTTCATATCCCCAAGCAATTACATCATGAAAAGTGTGTAGGGCATCAACAATTCCTTTTCTTTCCTAGGGGTGCACACCTTTCCAATGAAAACATTTTTGACTTCCTCAACTATACCCATGTTGTGAGCATAACATTTATTGTCTATTGAGTTTTTATTGATCTGCTAATCTTGGTCCCTTATTTGGTCCAAATCAAAGATTCTTTCTAATTGGGCCATGCCTCATGGTATTGTGTTAGTCTTTAGGTTGATCACTCCCTCTATGTCAAGCTCAACCTCCTCTAGTTCTATTTTGTCAATGATTTGAGATGCAAATACATCTGTACTTGTGAGGAAGTCAATGATGTGTTTTTCATCATTAAAGCTTGGAAGTGAGTGACATTTTGAAGCACTAACAGGGTAGAAGTGAGGTCCACAGTGAATATATTTAAGCCAATAAAGGAAAAAGGTTGGAGGGTACTCGCTGCTTGAGCTAATGCATCAGTAGTATGATTTTTTCTACCTGGGATTAGCTGAATATTGAATGCATCTAACCCTTCTATAAGATCCCATACCCTCTGTCTATATTTTTCTAACCTTTTATCATGACAAGAGTATAGTTTCCTAACTTGTTTCACAACTAGTTTGGAACCACCAAAGACTTGCAACACTTTAACTTTCTTTCTTAATGCCATTAGTAGTCCATGAACTAATGCTTTGTATTCTGCTACATTATTCATGCAATAAAATTGAAGTCTATGGGAAGCAAAATACATCTTACCCACATGACTGATGAAATTGAAGCCAACTCTCACTCCTTGGTTGGATTTAGACCCATCAAAATGTAGCATCTAGAACTTAGGGGGACCCTAGACTTTGGAACTAGTTGAGCATGCTTCCTTTCTTGGTCGTGCATCTGAACCTTCAGTATCATTGGGTGGCTGTGTAGATCTGGGTTGGTCTTGATCTCGCTATCCTTCTTGAGGGTTCTCTTCCAGAGCAACCTGTCCCTTGATATGATCCATCACACTTTGGCACAGGAAACATTCAAACTCAGAATGAGCTACATCATGCACCTGACACCAACTGGGTAGCAAAAGTTCTTTGAAAGTCCATCCTGGTTCCTAGGTTGAGTTGGTCTTTCAAACATTTCTACATAAACTCTTGGAAAATTTCTAACAAGCCAAGGCATCTGTCATCTTAGGATTCTTCATCATTGGATTTGGCCAAGATTTTCATGCTATTGAGGAAGGAAGTAGATTGATAGGAACATTACACAACATGAGGACTTCCTCTACACTTTCTTTGTTATCCTAGTAAGCAATGGGACAATAATTTCCTAGTTCCATTTTTACAAACAACACCTCATTTGTATTGTTGTACTCAGTAATCATAAACTTCATCATGGGCTCCCGATCAATACATATCTGATTAGGAAGTCCCTTCTAGGGTAGCTGCAAGTGAGAATAATAGAGTGTAGGATAACCATTTAAGGCTCGAGTGAAATCCCTTCCCAATATGATGTTGTAGGTGTCTGCGATGTTGGAAACTTGAATATCTATAACTTGCTGGACTCTTGGATCCACTGCAATTTGCATGGGAATTCTATTCAATTCCCCTACTATGTTTACCTTCACCTTTTCCAACTGAATTACCTTCTATCGGGTGGGGGTTGGTGTTATTCCTAGGGATTTGTATACTACCAATGGCATGACATTGGCTAAGGCTCCTAAATCCAACAAATAGTTGTGTAGATTCTTGCCCAATATTCTGATTGTTGTCAAGAAAGGAGGGGTCTCTAGCTTCACTTGGAAAAGCCCTACTGAAACATTAGCCTAGGCTACTTGAGCCTTAGCTTTGTCATTGTTCTTATCTTTGGTTTATGCTTGATTTTGGTCTTTAACTGGTTGATTGTTCACTTGTTGATTTGAGGATTGATCAGGCTTCTTTCCCAAGATTTACCTAATCATAGGCTCACTTTGGGAGGTGTCAAAAGAAACCCTCTTGGTAGGAAATTCTTGGGTTGATTTGGATGGAGCAGTCCCATTGAGCATTCTAAAGAAGGCATTTCTGACAGCTGGGACTCTGAGTAATTCATAGGTTGAAAGACTCAACTTAACCTTCTTAAATTCTTTGGCTATGTATTCCCCCATTTCTTCAACCTCTGCTTCAAAAGATTTTCCTTGGGATGAACTAGTGGGTTGATCTTGAGTTTGATTTGCTTGCCTATTTCTATTGAAGTAGTGGGTAGACATGTGGGGATAAGTGGGATTGTTGTTGGCATTAGGATCAGGAAGAGTATTGAAGTTGTTGGGAGGAGTGGAGGTATTGAAAGAACTACCAACTTGTCTATTTCTTAAGTTGTATGGGGTTGCTCTTTGATGGAACATTTGGACCTTATCCTCACATGGATCTTCCTCATCTATGGGACCATTATCTATTGAAATAAAAAACTGAGATAAGTAGCTCTTGTTACTTACCTCCTTTGCTTTTTCATCCTTGGGAGTCACCTCCTTCTCAGGTGTGTTGCTTTCACTTTGTAGGAAAGAAGCTTGGTTGACCACCAACACCGATGAATCATATGCCTCTGAAGGAGCCAAGTCTCTATATCTTGAGCCATCAACTACATTTTGGACTTCCACTTGAAAAATTTCTATGGCGGTTTGGAATTTTGGGCAATCCAACTCAGAATTCCTGTTTGTCTTGTGGATTTAGCACCATCCTAACAAGGTAGCCTCAACCAAGTATACTCCACTTTTAGACTTATCGGTACCATCTGGTTGATGAAGAGGTGTGGGAGTGCCTCTATTGTCTGGCCTAGTGTTCCATGTTCTATTTTTCCTTTGTGAAGGCCCCCTTTCGAAGTTCTACCCTGAATTTGGTCCTCTCTCATAATTTTGTCTAGTAGATACACCCAAATCATGGTTTTCTTACTGAAGGTTGGCTTGGATGCTCCTTTGAGAGTCTTGCAACTGGATGTTTTAATTTCTCATATGATTCATCTCTGTAGATAGCTTCTTGACTAGTTCAGATAGCTCATCAATCTGATGCTTCTCTGCATTATACTACTGTGGCACTAAATTATGAAGTAATACAGATTGTGTCATAAGTTGGTTTTGTTGGGAAGTTGGGAACTTGGAACCTTGTAGGTATGAAGGAACTTGAGGTTGTTGGACAAAAGCTTGTTGTTTCAAAGGCTGCAAGTAATGAGGTATTGAAGGAACTTGACTTAATGGATGCCCCAGATGTGGCACTATTGGTAGCTAAGGGACTTGGTTTAGCATAGGTGTCTGATGGGTCAAGGAATGAGTGATCCCTTGAATCTGAGTTGGGTTGGTATTTTGCCCCAAGGAGGGTAGTGGACCTGCAATATGTTGGCCCAAGTTTGTGCTCGTTGTGACTACTTATGCATAAGAATCCACTAGCCTAGCAGGTGGTGAGTGCATCCTTTTTACCAAGCAGATGTGATATTATCTAAGGCAACACAATACACCAGTTGATTGGAGGCATCATCAACCATGTAAGGTGGTTGTAACTTCATGAAGTCCCTATAAAATTTATCATTGAATGAGCTAATAAGCTCATTGACTTCTCTTTTGACGGATATAAACTACTGGTACAATTTGGTGGGGCTGACAAGAAGTTTGAACTTCTGCAAAAAGGTATTCTTCATTTGATCCTAAGAAGTAATGGATCTAGTTGGCATATGGATGTACCAATAAAATGCCTCATCCCCCAATGAATAAGGGAAAAGACTGTAATCCATGACTTCATATTCAATTTGCATATCCTTAAGTGTTGTTTGGAAGATCTTAATGTGTTCTTTTGTTGTCCTTTGCAAATCATGTGGGTGAAACTTGCTACAAAATCCTTCCAAATTATTGGGCATGTCATGATAATCACTGAAGGACAATGGGGATGGGTTGTTTCCCAGCCAAGCCATTGTGGGAAGTGGAGGCTATGATTTTTGTGCTATAGTGACTTGAGGTTGAAGTGGAACTGTAGTTGGGGCAACAATTTGGAAGAGCGATGCAAGGGCTAGGAAAGCACCTTGGATGTGGGAGGTGAGGGGTGAAAATGTAGTTTGGAGTGAATGGGAGGATGGAAGTGTTGTTAGGAGTGAAGGGGAGGAATGAGATGGATGGATGGAAGGGGAGGGAGGAGATGGTGGTCAAGTGGATGGGGCTGAAGCTGATGCTTCCCATTTCTTGGCCCTCTTAGCCTTAGTAGGGGTCATTAACTCTTGAAATTCTCCCTTGTCTAGTGTGGATCAAAAAACTCTATGAAACCTTTGAGGGGAGGATGACCCAATTCAATCTATCTTAGCCTCATCACCCTCCTAGCATTAGTTTTGTTGATGGGTGTTTTGTACCTTCTCAACATAGACAAAGCACAAGTGCAATGTCTCTCTTGAAAGGTAATTTCTGCAACTAAGTTTTAGAAATCACCCCAAGGTCTCTTGGGTGCCAGGTAATGAATAAGCTTGGAATAGTTCAATTGGTTGATGTGATTCACTAGTAATCACAAAGGGAATTTATGGTTACTAACCGAGGAGGGAATTGGGTCTGCAAAAGGGAGTTTTTGTAAATTTTGGAAATGAAGGACAACTGCTGCAAGTTCAGGATAACAGACTAAAACTCCATATTTTCCATTAGATTTAACTTTGTGCTGATGGTAGAAATTTTTCTAAAGTTAAATTTTCAAAGAAAGGTCAAAATACCAAAAAGATTAGAAGTTTCCTAGATCTACAACTAATGTTGAACAGTAACAATGGAGGATGCTACAGTGGACACACTTCCTAAGACTAAGTTCCACTTAACCAAAGGTAGCCTTCAATCTCATGAAACTAGTGCAATCTTCTAAGGTATAAATATTTTCAAACCATTCATTCACCATTAAATCATGAATAATAGTTTCACTTAATTAAAAATATATAAATGATTCTCTAAATAACTTTACACAACAATTTATCAGCAATAAACAACAAAAATTATGAGCTAGGAAGACATCAAACACCATAGCATTCTTCACTATTAAAGTGCAGCATGAACTAACAACTAAAAGTAACTTAAAACTAAAACAACACAACTAAAATCTAATATTGGGAGAATGAATCATGCACACATGAGAAGAAAACACAAGAAACCATCAAACGATGATTTTCTCATTAATTTTTTGTAGCATGCCTTTATACAACTCATCCCTCTCTTGAAAATGAGAGGATACCCCTATTTATAGTTTTCCAAAAGCAAAATGAATGGACAAAATTCATTTTACATTAGGGTTTCACCTACCCCCAATATTTCACAATTTAAAATAGAATATTTTGTCTTCTTCCCTATTTTGTCATTTAGCCTATTTTGTCATCTAGTTACCTTTACAATGTAGTTGTTTTGTCTAGTAGTGACTGATAAACATTATAGCTATTTTGACAAGTATTTATCATCTATGATAGGATTTCTAGCCAATTATAAGCATTCGCATACTCTATGAACTTACCAAACATAGCTATGATTTTCTTTTCCTCAGAGAGCTCAGATTTGAGGATCTAAAAGAACATCCTCTTGACTCTTTCTATGATTTCTTTTTGATTCTCAGCAAAATTCGAGGTGGCCTCAACAATATTCTATGCTAAAAAAAAATCCCTAGGAGCAAAGCCCATAAAATCTGGTGACAGTGTGTCACCAACTCCTTGCTCCATTTTATGGTGGAACAAAGGCTTGATTCTCTCTAGATCTAGTTCCAAGGTAGGCACTTCATAATCATTCATTAGCTTTAAATACTCTGCGCTATCCACCTGGTGCTCACTAGCCCATTCATGATCGAGTTCTAGGTCATGGAGGACCTTTTCTAGAACTTCCTTTTAGTGATCCAAGTTCATCAACTAGGTCTTCACTAGCCAGGGATCTTCTTTTAGAATTTCCAGCTCCTTTTCCCAGGCATCTTAGGAAAGCTTAAGGATGCTTTCCAGCTTAGGGTAGGTGATCCTATACATCTTCGAGAATTACTTATAGGTATTCATCATGTCTTCTATATCTTTTCCTAAGTTCTAATACTTGTTATACATTGAGACTACATGGTTGATGCCTGTGTCACTATTTGATATCACTATGTTGAACCACTCTATCATAGACTTGGTCCAATTCTTCATTTTCTCCATTTTATTGATATCCTCTTTTGAGAGTAAGGAGGGTGTGATTGGCGATTCTGGTGGAGTTTCATCTTACATAGATGTCCATTGTTGAATGTAGGTAGTTATATCTGCCACTTGTGCTTTTAGCTCTTCCTTGGTAGATTTATCTTTGTTCATCTTTTGAATTATAGTTATCACTGACCCCTAAAATTCATCTATCTTTTTCTCCCCAGTTTTTGGTCCCATCTTAATGGTGGATATGTTGTAGTCCTAGCCTTGAATGGCACTCACATCTTTGTCTATCACAAGAGTATAAATTTGTAATGCTTGAGATTCAGAGGCATCAACCATTATGTGTGATCGAATATTCAGTTTTTCTCCTTGCAAGTCCTTGTTTGAGATCTGGCTAAGATAGCCTCTAGTCAGGCTTTGGGATCATGGACCACAAGAGCTTTTTTATTCAGTTGTCACTCCAGCCACTCAGGGACCTCTATTTCACCTCTTGGTGATTCGTGATCACCTTCCTCTTTTTCCTATTCATTTTGAGGCTTATCTTCCTCTTCACTGGGGACCTTTCCATCATCATGTTCCTCTTCATCTGAGCATTCTATATGCATAGATTTCCCTTTTTCTGGCTCAGTAGCAACTATATTCTCCTTAGTGATGTCTTGTTGTCATAAGGGAGTCCCTTTATCCTCTTCATGCTCATCCTTGACATTCTTCTCAGGCTTAGAATCCTTTTCTTTAATGTTCTCTTCCTCTTTCTTCTCCCAATCTTTCTCAAGAGGAACTTCCTCTTCTAATAGTGTTTCTTCTTGTCTTAGGCCCTCACCTTGGCTAGTTCATGGAGGCTCATCCAATATCTCTACATTTGTATTAATGTCTATTGTCTCCTCTCTAGAGTAGTGTTCCTCATGGTTAGCCTCTTCAATTATATTTTTGTGCTCTTGAGGTAGTTCCTCATCCAACTCCTATTTTGATGTTTCCACCTCATAAGGCTCATCCAATTTGTCATCACCCTCATCCCTAGAGCCTTGTTATGCTTCTTCATTAAAGGACACCTTATCGATGTTTACGTTTTGTCCACCCCTTGGCTGCTCAAAGTAGTCATCCCTATCAGAATCCTCAGGCTCGTCAGCAATGTCTTTTAAAGCCTCCTCGAGTTTCTCTATGTTGATTCACTCCATTTATTTGGAAATCAACATTTTTTCCTCCATCTATAGTGGCTCAGTTGGTGGCGGAGGAAGTGGCAATGCAACAATAATTTGGCCCATGAATTCCTAGACCTTGGGATTAAGCATTATCCCAAAAAGCTCAGAGGGAACATTTTGTATATAGGTCACAAAGGCATGCTATAGAGTGGGTGTTTACATAGGGGTTTTCATTACGGAAGGAGGTAAAGTGGATAGGGTAGGCATGAGAGGTGGGAGTGAAGAATTTGATAGCGGGGAAGTAGTGGAGGAACAAGAGTCCAACACTACTACTGAAGTAGTTAGCAAGGTGGAGGCGAGGTGGACCAAGATTTCCATGGTGGGTGGAGATGAGATGGACAAGGGTTGGGTTGGAGGCGGTGGAGTGGTAGTGGTAGTGGTCAAAGGAATGGAAACTATAGGTGGTGGTGAGCGAGGTAGCTTGGATTCTTATTTTTTAGGTTGGGGCTCCTCCTCTTGAATAGTGGGCATTTCTAGCACAAACGTACCTATTCCTCCCTACTTTGGAAGAGGTGGCCCTTTTGTTGCCTTGTATAAAATTTGTGCTTGGGATTATGCTCAAGAACTTCCTTCCTCTTTTTAGATCTTGTAACAAGAAAGGATTTTGGAGCTTCACCAGAGGATCCTGCAGTAGTACAAATATCAATCTCACTTTCCATTTCATCCTCAAGCTCCCCATATGCAAGCTCAACTCCTTGCTCCTTCAATCAAGCAATCTATTCATCTAGCCACAATTTTTTTTTGTGCTCTATAGGACGAGTGAGAACATCCAGTTCAGTGAACTCTCTTCAGTCTAATCTATCACCAACAAAGGCACAATCATCAAGGAACCATATCCTTCATCTATCATGTTTTCATCGTAGGAAACTTGGTCTATAAATTGAAACAAATTGATAGATTTCATGAATGCAATGATCATTCTCATATAGTGGTGCACCCACACCTCCTTATCATCATCACAATTTCCCCAAAAATATTCAATGTGGGGGCGATGGGAATACTCTCTCCCAACCCATTTTTTCAACTTACCCTGAGGATATACTCCCTTGTTTGTATGAAGGCAAAATTATACTCCGCCAACTCCTTTTCTAAGTATTCTATGCAGGGAGCAGTGGGGCAAGCGTACATTCCTTATCTAAGGGTGAGGAGACATGGGACCCTAGCTTTGTGTTTGTTGCTCAACAAGGTGTGGGAAGTTTGAAGCTATCAAGGTTACCTCCAATATGATGATCCTGTCATTGGGGTAGTGCGGTAATCTATAGGGCCTTTCGGAGAATCCCTCATCTTTGATGTATGTGAACTTGGGGAATTGGATGAAAACATATCCAAAACCCTTCACAAATTCTTTCACTCTATGTGACACTCTTCTTTCAAAATTCCCCCCAAAGAGTCTAATTATATTCCCAATGAAGGCATCATTTACTCTTCTATACTCCTTGAAGTTTTTGTACTGTAACTGAGGGTAGTAGTTGTTAGAGTAAAGGTTTTAACTTAATTATGTTAATTAAGTTACCTTTATTCCTCTCTTAAGATTTCACTTTAGTTTGCATATTGCAACATTTAATAATTATATTAATTATTAAATGTCTTCCTATTAGGGTTTCTTTAGGGTTGCACAATCTCCTTTTATAAGGATTGATCATTGTATTTTATCTTACTCTATTAATACATTTTTCATATTTTAGAGTTTCAAAACCCTCTCTTGCTTTTTTCTCCATTCTCTTTCTTGTGACAAGTATCTCTTGCATGCAGGTGTTCTTGGGCTTTGAAGTTGGATCTGACAACTTCTATAGTAGTCATATACCTTCAATTGTCCCTTTTTGGTTCACAGTTCTCCCACACAGAACAATTATTTATATGGGAACTTGGCCTCCAAGAGGTAGACTTGATATGAAGTCATGTAGAAGTGAGAGGTCTTCTTTACCTCCATGAATTGCTCGTGTATGTTGTCACTAATCATCTTCACCCAATGGAACTAGGTCTTGCCTCTAAAGATATCTTCCATGAAATACAACATCTAGTTCTCAAAGAATGTAGCTATGGGAAAACCCATTACTCTGCTTAAGAGTGTGACCAGATCATGGTGCTCCTCAAAGAAGTCACTCTTGTATAGTGTTTGGGTAAATTTGGCAGCACTTGTTCTCTTTTCCTTCAACCAATTCTAGTTGATTGTCCATTTACACCCAATGGGATCTAGCTACCATACTTGGTTGGAAAATTCTTTCTCAACCTCTTCCATCTCATCGAAGACTAGGATGCCAAAGGTCCTGTTGATTGACTTGGTAGATAAATCTTCCAATACTCTCCCATCATGAGCACTTATCTTTCTATTGGAGTGATAGAACTCTTGATGGGCCATTACCAATTCTAGAGGAATAAGTGCAAGAGGGAAACCAACTGCCTTGGCTAGGCCACTTTGCTTGAATTTGAAGTCCCTATCTGTTCAAGGGTTGAGCATGACCCTCTACTTGAATTCATCAATACTGACATGTCCAAGGTCAGTTTCAAAGACTATCACCCAAGCGGAGGGGATCTTTGAGGTGTGCTCCACCCCATGAAAGTCATGATTCATTTGCTCCTTCTCTTCTTTTCCTCTAGGAGTTCAAGTGGGATTCTTTCCCTTGTCTATCTTCTATGTAGGCTTCATTGATGGTCCCCTTAGTAGGTTCCATAAATATCGCACACATGAAGTGCAGTAAATTTTTTCACATATAAAGGAGGCAAACATTAGTGAAACCCCTACAAACCCAGGGTTAGATCCATGTATACATCCTTAAAAGATCATGAAATTAATTATTGTTCACCTTTTGGAGTTCATTTGGATCATTTATGCAAATGCGGGCTCAAGGGTGCGGGTTTCCCCTAGGTGAAATCTGTTAGGATGAAAGCAGTGAAAAAATGGCTTTGGGGCCACAAAGACCCACATGCGGCCACCCACAGCAAAAATTTTGCATGGTCTATTTGAAGGGAAAATTTCCTAATGAATGATTGAGCATGTGCAGAAATATGTTAAGGGGGACTTGGTGTCACTAAATTAGGCCTTGATGATTTTGCAGGTTTGGGGTATGTGGGTGCCATGAGGTGGAAAGATGCTAACGCTCATCCATTAAATAGAGGACTAGTAGGCAAAAGGTTGCATACAAAATTCCACATTACGGAACCCATGGGAACTTTGGACATCAAAGATTATGCCTTAGAGTTTCATCGACCTTGGGAGTGCAGGAGTAAATGACCGAGCCACTGCCAAGTGTTTTCCATTAAGGAATGACCACAAGGGGATGGTGGTCCATATTCAATGGTTGGCATGGGCGAGCCAACAAACAACACACAGACTCAAGTTTTCATGTTGGTATACTTTGAATTTGTCAAAAGGGAAAACCTTCCTGCAGGGTCTAAAGTGCAGGAGGATGTGAGCGCTCAGACATAAGATAGCGACAATAGGCAGATGGACCTCCAATGACATCCGCCTGCATGGGTTCACCCGCATACACTTTTTGACTTAGCACTTTTCTCAAAAGGGGGCTGATTGAAAATGGATATATGTAATGTGGGGTTTGCACTATAGGACGGTGAGGTGACTTCGTCATTAAACAATGGCAGTGTGATGGTAGCAAGCCACATACAAAGACCTGCAAGGACTTTATACTTAGAAAATTTTTCAAGTGTTGGGTTTGGTTCATTCGATGACAATGATGAATGTAGATCCTACACTATGGGAAGGAATTGAGGTTTAGTTGCTAATCAGAGAAACAATGGGATGGGGGCCACCTGCAAGAAAAATACCACAATAGAATTCCCACATAGGATTGAGTACTTAGTCGGTTTTCCAAGATTTTTCAAAGTTATTAGGGATGGCGGGGGTGATGATGCAAGCCACAAGGGTTTATCTGTTGCATGAAGAATGACAAAGGAAGAATGGGATTCTGCATAGGCGCAAGAACCTAATTTAGGCTGATGCTAAGGATTTTTAAATGCTAGGGAAAATTGCTCGTGTGGGGCCACAATTGCAAAGGCTGGGACGAGGTGCAATAGTCAGGTATGGTTTAATTTTGAAATATTTTAACATTTTAAAACCCTATTTTTTCAAAGAAAAAATTTCTTGAAAGTTTAATCATGGACTTACTTGGAAACGGTGTAGGAATCTTAAGAAAACTTGGCTTGAATTCACTGGAGGCTTTGTGCAGGTGAGAACTCTTCCTTCTTTGTTGAAATTTTGAAAGAAAAGGGTGAAAATTACAACTAGGGTATCCCTTTTTATAGGAAAAACATCATGAATGATGTGCATCAAATTCTAGTACAATAGGTAAGTAGGTTGGTGGTGTGCGGAAACCCACACCTCATTGGATGTTAGGCAAAGACCTAGGCAGAAAAACCAAGTGTGATGTCTGCGGTGCAGGTGGAAGCCTGGGGTTAGCTGCTTCTTGGCAGTGAAGCAATGACGATGACCCATGGAGGGAGACCCGTGAATGCAGATTCACAAGGCTTGATGGACGCTGGGGAAAAAAGTTAAAGGAAACCCATAGTAGAAATTCCACAAAGGAAAAAGACTTAGCAGAATTTGGATAGGTGAATTTGGTGAGTGAGGATTTGGTGTCTTTATTGCATATGACCAACTTAAGCTCAAAAATAGGGGATGAAAAATGAGGAAAAGGAAAAAATGATCCGATGAAGACAAAAAAGCAAAGAGGACAGTCCCTAGTCCGAACAGGGCATGTGTACTATAGGTACAGCAGAAACCCAAGATGGGAAAAACCATAGTGAGAATAGATTCTTGGATCTACTAGCCAAATCCAACCTCACAAAGCAAGAATATAATAAGGGAATTTATAATATGAAGTAGGCACTAACCTACCAAAGTCGCCAATCCCCAATTGTATTTGTAGGCACCAACCTATAGGAGACACCAATCCCCAATACAAAGATATGAGAACCAACTCAAAGAGTAGAAAACTAGTCCTACAAGATTACAATGATAAATCTTAAAGATCTTCAAGGCTGATTACTCAACTTTAAAAAAGTCTGAACTTAATTTAGACACTCTACTACACTCCATAAGATCTTTTGATACTGGCGCACAATGATTGAGATGCTTCACATAAAATAAAAATTGCTCACACAGTTGAATATATACTCACCACCTTCTATTTAATTATTCATTATACTTCAAATTATGCATCTACACAAATATATGATGATTATATACAATACATCACATTAACACTACTCCATGTCAACTAGGGATTTGTAATTAGCCAAGATGACATAAGTTGGACCTAAATTCAAATTGCATGAAACATGTAACAGGTCGGTCCTAAATCAAATTTATTTCCGCTAAAGAATATGATGTCATGCACTTAAAAAAGAACCTTAACCTAGACATATCTTAACACAACATGCTAAATTTTAATGTTGCATGCTACTAGTCATTACTGCATAGTTCCAGAACACCAACTGATTGAAAAATAGACTTAGAGAACATTCTATCACTTCAAACTTTTTGCTTGATTCACCTCCATTCTAAAAACTTTGGAATATGATAGAACATATGTATACATGTACTCTCCATTCAAACCATAGAGAAAAAATTTCCTTCGTGAAGAAATACTTAATTGCTTTTCCAGAGAAATTTCTCTACCTTGAGAAACTAAACTGAAAAATTTTAGATCAAACTTTCAAACCACTTTTTTCAACATGAACTAATGTAGTATGATACTACAAATGCTCCTAAACTTCTTTTATCAATATAGATAGAAATGTATACTTTCGTAACAACTCAAAATGGTATGACAATACAATTACATTTAATTCTCACTAAACTCCTGAAAGTATTCCTTTGACATCATTAAGCACCTTTGACAATAATGAACTACTTTGACATCAATGAAAATATTTGTTCAAAAATCTTCCCCTTTGTCATTAATGGAAAAAAAAACAAATGGTTGGCCACACATGAGGACATATCTGATATTGAGTTCCATTTCTCCCCCTTATAAAATATAGCATTTTGAGTTTCACTCCTCCCCCTTTAACATCAATGGAAAAGGTCAGCACTCCCCCTTTGCATTTCTAGCACTCTACACATTCTACAAGCTTGTTTCCCGAATAGACTCCCCCTAATTCCATACCATACTGAACCACATCTAAAATCCTCCGCAAGGCCACCAAACCTTCTAGCGGTATGGAGAAAAAGTTCCCCCTCAACCTATACTTCCTCTTGATTCTAGAGGAGGGAGCAACAACTCTCAGCTTCTTTTGGAGAAACTCTAAAGTATCCTTAGGAAGAATTTTTGTGAAAATGTTTGTTACTTTCTCCTTGGTTTCAACATACTCTAGCTTCACTTCCTTTTTTTCAACCTTCTCCCTTAGAAAATGATACTTGATTTCAATATGCTTGTCCTTAAATGCATTACTGGATTCTTTGAAAATTTTATATCACTTGTATTATCATAAAAAATGGAAATAGGTTCATCAAACTCAATATTCATCCCCTTCAAATTCTTCTTCCTCCATAGTACTTGAGTGCAACATGAAGCCATGACAATGTTATATACTTATATTATAGATAAGGAAACTGAATCTTATTTCTTGCTTAACCATGATATAAGACTGTCACCAAGAAAGAAAGCTTCATCACTTGTGCTCTTCTGATCATCTATGATTCTTGTCCATTCTACATTTGTGTATGTAGTCAAAGTGAAATTTTTACTCTTAGGATACCAAAAAGTAAAATCCATTGTAGCCTTTAGATACTTGAATATTCTTATCACAACTTTGACATGAGTTTCCTTAGGTACTATCTGAAATTTGGCTACCATTCCAACTATCTACAATATATCTTATCTAGATGCAATAACATACAATAAACTACCAATCATGGATCTATATAGGGTCTATTATTTTGGAGTAGATTCATCATCCTTACTTAGCTTACATTCAGTAACTCTTAGAATACATAGGAAAAGTGAGATTGGGGTGAATCATTTTTATACTTTTAAAACATCGTAAACCCTCATTAACATTAGGATATGCATTAGTTCTTAAACTCTTATCCACCATTAACATGCATTAAAAAAATGTAAACATGTAAATTAGTAATGAAAACACATTAAAAACATAAGAAAACTAGATTTACATGGTGAGGATTAGCCCACTAATATATGAATTGCAACACTTAATACAATAAGGCTCACTATCCAAAAATATAAGAAAGGTTCACTACCGGTGGCTCACTTCCAAAGGACTCATTGTTCAGAAGAAAGAAGAAAGAATGGGGGGCTCACTACCAATTTGAACTGCTAACAATGCATCTCTCATATG
Source organism: Sequoia sempervirens (assembly GCA_007258455.2). NCBI lineage: Eukaryota > Viridiplantae > Streptophyta > Pinopsida > Cupressales > Cupressaceae > Sequoia > Sequoia sempervirens. Next base: position 91,717,771 of record VDFB02049217.1, on the reverse strand, counting down.
CCAAAGATACAACTCCATTGAATCAAGAACACCTCATCAAATAGACTAAAATGTAGATACATTCTGCTCACTACATTAGGAAGTCATAAGCATTAAGGATCATAGTCAAATCAACATACTTGATCACTTTCACATCAAACACTTGACACTTACTATAAACAACAATTCTCCTTACATTTATACCCTTCATGACCTAAAACATCTTTCAAGGTTGGCTATGCACCTTGAGCATGCAAATTCAAATTATGTTAGAACTAAAACATTCTTGCAATGGAGAGGAATGAAGGTGGATCACATTACATCTTAACTTGGTCCTAAATCCACATATACACACCAAATCACATCCACAATTAGTGTAAACACCCAAGGTTAGTCAAACATGTGTTAACACCATTAATCATTTAAGTACATGATTCCTTAAATCCAAAGATAACTCATGGACCACACATAACACTTAAACACAATCTAGAATATTTCATCAACACCTTGAAATCAATAAATCCTTTGCAATATCATACACCTAAAGAACATAATCATTTTGTACACTTAGTTAATCTTCCATGCACTGTAACTCATGAATCTAACCTTACAAAGCATCAAAACTCAAACAATGTGGACTGAAGATAGAGATGAACAATATAAGTACACTTCCAAACCCACAAGACCAAAAACCACAACATAAAGAAATGTGGAGAAAAACCATTTCTCCTAGATAACTCTGCTTCATAGTTCACACACTAGTGAACATAACTTATTCTATCAAATGATCTAGAACATGAAACTCTAGACAATACACCTTTGAACACTTTTGATCATCATGTCCAAATTGCATGAACCCATCTTCAACTATTAATAAATACAAAGAAAAAACTTGAACACTACTCGACCACATTGAACTCTCTTTTAATCAAATTTTATTAAAATCACTTGGAAACCAAGCACCACAAATACCAACTCAACATATAAAACACCTTCTTAGCATCATCAACCACACAAGAGGTTTATATCCACATGCACTTACTCATCATTGCTACATTAGAGGTTGACACCAATGAAAATACTAATGACAACATAATGCAACCAATACAACTACTTCCTCAAGGGTTGACATCAATACAACAATGCTCTTTTGACATCAATGACAACACAAGTTTCCAACAATCTTCCCCTTTTCATTAATGGAAACACTTGATATGAATGATTATAAAAAATCATCTATAACAACAACTAGCAATAACACATACTACTCACTAGTACACATTGCTCCCCCTTACATAAAAATTTATGTTCAGATAACTTTCTCTCCCTATGGTCTTCAGACCATATCCATTTATGCACTATGGTTTTCAATCAATTTAACTTTTTCTCTCCCCCTTTGACATCAATAGTAAAGGAAAAAACATAGTTTCCTTTATTTTACTCCTCCTTTGTCATTAATTATCTATACCTGCACTCCCCCAAAGACAACACTTGCATACATCACTTATTATTCTGCACTATCTTCCTACATACTCCCCCTTAGGAATACACAATATGCTCCATTAGACTGAATCAACTAGTAACCAATTCTATCGACTCCGCCTAAGAGGTAGCCTTCAACATTAGTCTAGGACCAACAGATGTATCTTGAAATGCTTCTTGGATAGATGAACACACTTATGCATTTAGTTGAAAGGAGGGGCAATTACCCCCAACTTCTCCTAGAGATACTCAAAATTATCTTTTGGAAAATCCTTAGTGAAAATATCAACAACTTGATCTTTAGTAGGCACATACTCCAAATTTACTTCACTCTCTACAAATTTCTCTCAAGAAGTGATACCAAATTTAGATATGTTTTTTTCTTGAATGAATTACCAACTTCTTTGAAATATTGATCACAATTTTATTGTCACACGGGATATGAATAGGTTCATCATATGAAACTCTAATATATTTCAATGTTTTCTTTATCCATAACACCTATGTGGAACATGATGCTGCTATAATATATTTTTCTTCTTTAGTAGATAATGATGTTGAATATTGCTTCTTTCTTATCCATGTAACCAATCTACTTCCAAGAAACAAAGAACCACTACTTGTACTTTTCCTATCATCTACACATCTAGCCTAATCTGCATCAGTATATGCACTCAAAGAGAAGTCAACATCCTTAGGATACCACAAACCATAATTCAGAGTCCCCTTCAAATATTTGAATATCCTCTTCACTACTATGAGATTCTTTGGGATCTTCTTGAAATCTAGCCACAAGACAAATTAAATGTATAATATCTAATCTATTACCAGTAAGGTACAATAGTCCAACAATCATTGATCTATACCTGCTTTGATCTGTCTTAGGAGATTCATCATTCTTACTCAACTTACAACCAATATCCATAGGAGTACATACCAATTTAGAGTCATCCATTCCAAGCTTCTTCAACATTTCCTTGACATATTCAAACTATGATATGAATAACCTTTCTTTGATTGAGTGACACACAAACCAAGGAAGAAATTCATCTCCCCACACATTGACATCTCAAATTAGTTTTGTATTTCCTCTACAAAGTTCTTGCACATATATTCATTTCCTCTAAAGATTATATCATCAACATATACCACCAAAATCAATATTTGTTCTCCTTCAACTTTGAAATATAGATTGTTATCTACAGTACCTTTTCGAAATCCTTGCTGCAGCAAATACTTTTCTAACCTTGCATACCAAGCTCTAGGATCTTTTTTCAATCCGTACAATGCTTTCTTCAATCTGCAAACCATACTAGCATCTTTTCACAAATGAAAGCCTTTTGGTTGTTCAGTGTATACCTCTTCTTCTAGTTCACAATTCAAGAATGTAGACTTCACATCTATTTGATATACTTTGAAATCTTTATGTGTTGAAAAAGCTAAAAACATCTTGATAGCTTCCATTCTTTCAACTGGAGAAAAAGTTTCTTCAAAATCTATACCTTCAACTTGTGAGTAACCCTTACACGCAAATCTATCTTTATTTCTAACAACTTTTCCATATTCATTCATCTTGTTAAGAAATACCCACTTAGTACCAATAACATTCTTATTTACTGATCATGGGACTAATTCCCAAGTCAAATTCTTTTCTATCTATTCTAACTCTTCATTGCTTTGTCCCAATGTTCATCTTTGCATGCCTCATTCACTAATTTTATTTACACCTTAAAATGTAAACAAAAAATTACTTGTTCCTCTATCATAGAAGCTTTTCTCCTTATTAGCACACCTTTTCTCTTATCTCTAATGATCTAATTTTTTGAATTATTCTTCTACACATACTTAGGAGTCTTGGGATTCTTTTCCAGAGCTACTTCCTCTTCAATTGTCAACTCTTTTCCTTTGTCTTCAACCTTTTCATCTTCACTACAAGGGGATTCATTAGATTCATATCCTTCTATCAATACTAAACTTTTATGTGGTTCTCCATCCACTTTAACACTTTCACTCTTAACAATCTTCTTCAACCATTTTTTGTAACACCAGTGGCCTTGCTTCTTATAGAGTATCCAAGGAAGACTCCATCATATCTTGCATCAAAATTTCCCAAGTTTTCCTCATCTCGTTTGATATAACATTTGCTTCCAAAAACTCAAAAATATTTCATAGTAGGTGGTTTTCCAATACCATAACTCATAGGGATTTTTTGAACTATTTTCTCTTGCTTGACCTCTATTAAGAATATAGACTGCAATATGAATTGATTCTCTCCAATAGACATCTACAAGATTAGCTTCCTTCATCATTATCCTAGCTTCTTCTTGAACTATTCTATTTTTCCTTTCCACAACTCCATTTTGTTGAGGGGTTATAGGGGCTGACAAATGCCTCTTTATTCCATGATCTTTACAAAATTTGTTAAACTCATTTGAAGTGAACTCACCACCTCTATCACACCTTAAACATTTTATTTTTGAATTCATTTCATTTTCAACCATAGCCTTAAATCATTTAAAATTGTCTAGAGATTCTAATTTTTCTTTGAGAAATGTAACCCAAGCCATTGTAGAATAATCATTAATTAATAACATGAAATGCATATCACCACATGAGATTCTAATTCAAGTAGGTCCACACAGATTTGTATGCATTAACTCTAAGGGACCTGTGGTAGAATATTCTTTTTTCTTGAATCTTTCCTTTGTTTTCTTTCCAACTTGAAATTCATTGCAGATTGCATTGATAGGCTTTTTAATCTTTCAAAAATCTCACATAGCATCAGTAGAGCTAATCCTTGCTAGGCTATCAAAATTGATGTGACCTATTCTTCTATGCCATGTAAAACTTTCATTAGTTTGAGACATAAATCATTTTGCACCATTACCTTTGAGTTGATAGACATCACCTCATGTCCTTGTTCGAACAAAACCCAGAATACAAAAGCTTCCTTTTTCTGATTTCACAACCGCCATTCTGATAAACAAGATTATACCCTTTTCTACACATTTTTCCTACACCTAGAAGATTATGTCAAAGACCCTTGATATAAAGAAAATTATTTGTATTATTTGTATTATTTGTATAAAAGGTCATCTTCTCCCTCATTTTTAATTTAAGTTCGGAATTTGTGGATGTCAGAGGAGTATAAAATTTTAAGTTTTGTTCTTTTTCCCTATTTTCTAAACCATTCCAGTGTAAAACTTTGTATGCACATGGACATTAATTAATATAAGAGCTTATTAGATATCTACCTATCTTAGTATCTTTTGTAGCTAGTTTTGTTAGTTCAATCGAACAAGACTGTATGCTACACTATTTAAGGGTACATACAAAATCTACTCGGTGTCCAGAAACAAAACCCCTCTCTTTAAAAGCTTGCACCATTTTATATGTAGTTGTGAAGCAATCTGGTGAAGTATAAAGCGGTTTTCTTTTTTTTAATTAATTCTTTGGGGCACCCATGGAGAATAACCGGGAGAAACATTTAAGTTTTAGTATTTTTTATACTTTTTTTAGAATATATGTTTAAATATTTTAAAATGTTCCAAAATATTTAAATGAATGGAAGGAATTTTGTTGAAAATCCTTTGTTTTCCATATGATTTATGAATGCTTAATGCTAAATCTACTTAAGTGATAGCAAATAATTTATGATATTCATGAAATTTTATTGTGAAATCTTTTGATTTCATGATGTTATTCTATGAATGAACTGAAATTTTTATGTGAAGTGCTTATAATTCTTAACAAAGTTATAAATAATCGTAGTCCCTTTGAGATTAACAAAACTATCACATCATTACCCAAGAGTGACCCTAGTGCAACCATGACCTGGTTATCAGAGACTTGGGATTAAATGAAAGCCAATCTTTACCCTATAAATGCAAAATTCCCTCTTAGGTTTTCTTTGTTCCATATCTTTCAAGAAGGATAGGCTCTTTGTGGTCTTGTCTGTGAAGAATTTATTCACCCTATTTTCTGTGAGTAAAATTGTCATCAATAGGAATTGGCACTAGAAGGAGGGCCTATTGTTGTTATTTTTAGTTTTGTTAGGGTTTAAATTGGATTTTCGTAGAACCACTAGATCTCGGTTTGGTGATCCTCGAGTGACTTTAGTCGAGATTAGTGGTCGAACATCATCTAGACCTCAAAATTATGGAAGTTTAAGTGCAATTCCAAGGATTCCAACTGTTGTTACACCACCACCTCCCATAGTGATGGAATTCTTTAATGTGGAATCATCGATTCAATTTGTTGTATACAACAATTTACCAAAAAATACCGATAAGTTGTGTCCTAAATATTATTTTCACAAAGATGCGGAAGAACATATTAGTATATTCAAGGATACATGCTTTAGAGCAAGGATTCAACATGAAGATGCCATATGTAGGTTGTTCCCATATAATTTGAGTGATGAATTTTACCAATGGTATATCAACATACCTCGTAATTCTATCAGATCATGGTAAGACATGGAACTCAATTTTTGGCTAGGTTTAGAACACTAGTTGGACCTACTTTGTTATATCATCAATTCAGTCAAATCAAAAGGTTTGACGGGGAACCTATAACTACTTTTAATGAAAATTTTCAAAAGGCTTATTCTAGGCTACAAGCACCTTATGTAGTGGATAATTTGTCTATTATCACAGTTTATTATACAACAATAGATCCTTTGACTGCTATGTTTGTGAAGTGAAGAGAAAATCCTCCCACTACTTTACCAGAAGCCTATGTCAAATCCATAAGTGTGAATTTAGAAATGAAACATCTTGGAAATAGATCATCTATGAATGGTGGAAACAAATTGAATATTTACCCTACCTCGAATGCAAATGGAGTCCCTATAGGTCATCCTATGGCTGCTAATATTTATCCTACAGTGGTCTAGAATGGGACATTTCCTCAAAGTACTTTCTTTCAACCAGGAAATAGTCAAGCTTTAGTCCCTCACCCTGGTCTAGCTATTACAGAGTTGTGTCCTAATGGAAATTTTTTTCTCGCAAACTCAAGAAAATAAAAAAGTCAAAAATGACATGAAAGAAGTACAACTCAACTTAAAATATTAACCACAGAGGTTACACAATTAAGGAATCAAAATTTCTATGCTAAGAATAATAATCAAAATTCACAAAATCAAATGTATAATGCTCCCAAGCCACCTAGACCTTGTAATACATGCCCTAATAATGGGGGAGTATCAACGCCTTTAGATAATCCTAATTCAATTGATGAAAAATCTACATCAAAGGTGAACTTAGCTGACCTTGCAATGAATAATTGGTGTAGAATTCATAGTACAAATGCTCATGCTGAAGTAGATTGTTTACAATTCAAAATTGCTTCAGACATTTTTCTTGCTGCTACACATTACAATGAACATTGTGATTATCATCCTCCTAAAGGAAATGAATTAGTTCTGGTAGGATATGACTCTGCTCTAGTCCTGGAAAGTTATGAATGTTTCAAATCACCCATTGTTATTACAAGTCAATCATATGAATATGAAAGCGATAATTCGATTATGACTTTGGAAAAATATACTTTTCCTTATCAAGGTGAAAATGAGCCTCAAGAAGAAATATATGAAATACATGCCTTCCAACAGTATTAGAAGGGACATAATTACAACACGAGGAATAATGCTAACAGTGGAGGTAGATTCAATGGGCCTTTAATAACATCCCTCTTGCCTAATAACTTCAACACTCCACCTGATGACAATTCAAGCAATAACCCAAGGTTACCTAAGGTAACCTCTCACTACAATTCATCAAATGCTTTAAAAGGTGAAAAGATAGATTCCGCTAACCAAAACAATTTGAATAATTATTTAGCAGAAGAAATTAATAAGGTAAAGATTAGCCTTTCTCTATTAGAATTGCTTAAGACACATATGATCAAGAAAGCTTTCTTAAACACTTTAGAAGATTTTCCCAAAGAAAGCAAATTCAAAGACATTCAAGTGAAAGATAGTTAGGCTAAAGCAAAAGATAAGAACAATGTTCCCATAGTAGATGAACAAGTAGCCTTTTACAAAGGAAAATTAGAGTCCCCAACATTTTTGCTCACTTTGAGAATATTTGGTAAGAATCTTCATAACTACTTAGTAGACTTTGGAGTGTCTACTAACATGATGTTGTTATCAATATGTCAGACATTAGGCTTAACTCCTGCAAGTTCTTTAAAGAAAGTCACTCAACTTGACAAAATAGAGGTAAATATAATGGAGAGTTGACTAATATTCACATGCAATTGGCTTCTGATCCTAGAATCCAATATTATATTAAAATTCAATCCGTAGAGGTACTTGGTACTTATGGTATGCTTCTAAGGAGAGATTAGTCTAAAAAATTGAATGGATACATGGCCACCAATTTCTCACACATGTGGTTACCATGGAAGGGAGTTCCTAATCAAATCTAGATTGAAATAGAACCACACATGAAATACTTGATTACAAACTATAATTAGAAAAATGAAGTTTTATACATCAATGTAGAACCAGGAGTTTACAAAATACGAAGCTTGGGAGTTAAAATTGAAGAATTTTTCACTTGTGATGCTAGGAAATCTAATGAACTGATTCCTAGAACCGATGTTTTAATTGAATCAAATTGTGATTCTTCTAAAGAAGAGAATAGTCCTTATGATAAATTTCAAAAGAGTATTATTGCAAAAGATCAAGAGAGCAGTAAAAGTGAAATTTCACTAAAAAATTTGTTGTTGCAGGATTGGTGTAGGTTGCATAATGTTGCACATGCAAAAAATAGTTGTATAATGTGTCTAGAGATAATTCATAGAACTAACAATCAATATTGTCCAGAACATGGTAATGCTAAAAGAACTGAACCAAAAACATGTAAAAACAAAGATCAAGACATACATATTGAAAATATTTATTCAATGTTATCAAAAAATGGTAAAGTATTAACTACAAATGATCAAGCCTGGATTCTTAAATTTGACAGATTGAAATCTAAACAAGGAGTTGGAATCGGAGTTGAACTTATTAACTCGCAAGGTAAGTCTTTTCTTGCCACATATCAATTGCAATTTCAATATACTAACAATGTGGCAAAATATAAAGCCCTTATACATGGCTTGATCATGGCAATCAAGAAGAAAATTAGAATCCTTAAAGTGTTTGGTGGTTTAGAATTGGTAGTTAAAATTTTTTGAAAGAAATATATTTTCCCCTACAAGAAATTATCCAATTACCAACATAGAGTATGGGATTTAATTGAAGATTTCAACGCATTCAACATTACTCATATCCATAGAAGATTCAATCAGAGAGTCAATGCTTTAGCTACTACTGCTAGTACTTTAGAACCCTTAGAGACCTCAGATCTGAAAATATTCATAGTTGAGCTGGTATAGTTACCTTCGGTTCCTGATAATGTCACTAATTTGCAAGTACTTGAAGATGATCAGAACATATTTGAATTCATCACTAATTATGATATTTTTGAAGCATAAATAATCGAAGAGATGGATCGCCCTGACAACAAAATTCAAGATGAAGAATTGAATCAAGCCAGAGATAATAACATTCCAAAAGGAATAATTGAGTTAGAATGATTGTTCGATATTGACCAAATAGTCAGATAGAAAGATTTACCTCAAAGTGACAAAGGACTAACTGAGTTATACAATTTGCATACTAAGGAAGATCCTAAAAATATACTCATAGGAAAGGTTTTTACTGAAGAAGAAAAGAGAAATATTGCTCAAGAACTTAAAGATTATTGGAAAGTCATAGCATGGACATATGAAGACTTGAAAACTTATGACACTTCCATCATTACACATACTATACCATTGAAGCCTGATGCAAAGCCTTTCTGATAGAACCAATGTCCAGTAAATGCACTCTTAGAGCCTTTAATTCAAAAAGAAGTTCAAAAAAATTTATCATCCAAGATAATTTTCCTATAAGAAATTCTACTTGGGTGGAAAATTTAGTCCCCGTAAGGAAGAAAAACAGAGATATACGACTGTGTGTAGATTTCTGGAATCTCAACAAGGCGTTTGAAAAAGACAATTACCCATTACCCTCACTTGAAGAAGTGCTGCAGATAGTTAATGGTTCACAAATGATGTCCCTTTTGGACAAATTTTTTGGATATAACCAAGTAATGGTAGCAAGGGAAGATTGGATGATAAAAACTTTCACCACGAAGTGGGGAGCTTTCGCTTACAGAAGGATGTTGTTTGGATTGATAAATGTCGGGGCTACGTTCCAAAGAGCCATGGACTATGCTTTTCGAGAATTGATAGGAAATGCATCAGTATTTACATGGATGACCTTACAGTATTTTCTACAGATAGAAGAGATCACGTTCAAGATCTTGGAGCAATACTACAGAAGTGTGAAACCTACGAAGTTTCATTAAATCCTAAAAAATGTATTTTCGGGGTGACTGAAGGTAAGTTACTAGGACATATCATTTTTGAACATAGTATTTCAATCGACCCATACATAGTGAATGCATTACTCAAGTTACAGCCCCTGGGAAGCAGAAAAGAATTGAAGTCATATTTTGGTAAGATTAATTTTGTTAAAAAATTTATTACATGATTCACTAAAATAGTGAAGCCACTCGATGATATGTTAAAGAAAGATGTCAAAATAGAGTAGACAAATGAAGCTAAGATCACCTTCAAGACTATAAAAATTGCAATCAAAGAAGCACCGGTATTAGTAAGCCCGGATTATGTTAAACCTTTTTATATTTACTCTTTTGCTTCTGGTCACACTTGTGCAACAATATTAACACAGAAAGGCAAAAATAAAGAAGAAAAACCAATTGCTTTTATGAGCTCTCCATTCAAGGAAGTGGAACTGAGATATATAGATATCAAGAAACAAGCCTTTGCTTTGTTCAAAGTCGTATGAAAGTTTAGACATTACATCCTCAGAAGTATAGTCAAAGCTATTGTTCCAGATTTTGCGGTCAAAATGTTGTTAACACGGAATGAGCTAAGAGAAAACAAAGCTAAATGGGTCACCATTTTACAAGAATATGATTTAGAAATCACACCCATGAATTTAGTCTAGAGACAAGCTTTGGTTAAATCTATTGCAGAAATAGACCCACAAATCTCAAGTCAACAATACACTTTCAATGAAAAAGATCAAGAAGATTGGTATTCAGACATTTGGCATTATTTGGTTACTCATACGTGCCCTAATCATATGCAAATAAATTGAAGGAGAGCCCTCAAGATAAAATCACAAAGTTACATGATTAAGGGAGGAGATCTATTCAAAATAAATCATGAAGGAATTTATTTAAGATGTTTAAATAGAACAAAAGTTGATAAAGTGTTGCAAGAATTACATGATAAATTTAGAACAACTCATGGAGTGCCCCTAGCTACTGCACACCTCATTTTGAGAGCTAGTTACTACTGGCCAAAAAAATTTAAAGATACCTACGAAGATATCAAACATTGTTATACATGTCAAACAACATTAGATAAAGGAAGATTCAATGCTCAACCATTATATTTGGTGATGAAAATTTGCCCCTTTTCGCAATGGGGACTAGAATTTATTGGAACCATCAATCGTCCATCTACCGATGGTCATAGATTTATATTGGCTGCTACAAACTATTGTACTAGATGGATAGATGCATTTCCTAGCAAGCAATGCACTATAGATGTAGTCATGAAATTCTTGGAAGAGAACATTATCACTAGGTTTGGAATGCCATATGCATTGGTATGTGATAATGGCCCTACTTTTGCTTCATTGAAATTTTCTAATTGGGCATTTGAAATATGGCATAACACTAAAATTTTCATCTAATTACTATCCACAAGGAAACGGATTGGTTGAATCATCAAATAAAAATTTGTTGGATATAATTAGAAAATTGATTGAAAATAACCCTAGGGAATGACATTCTTTGTTAAAATTTTCCCTTTGGATAGATCGTACTAGGATGAAAGTTGCATTAGGGAATTCTCCTTATCATTTAGTGTATGGGGTAGATTATATACTACCTATAAACTTAAAAATCCCTACTTGGCAGTTTGCATAAGAACATATTGGATTAGATGACTAAATAGAAGCTTGATTGTTGCAATTGATGCATTTAGATGAGAAACGTACTCGAGCTATAGATCATTTTTCTAAGCATCAATCTATGTTAAAACGATGGTTTGATAAACGAGCTAGATTAAATACTTTTAGAATATCTGATCTAGTCATGTATTGGAACAAAGCTCATGAACGTAAAGGTCAACATGGTAAGTTTGACAAATTATGGACAAGCCCATACCCAATTTCTAAAATTTTGGGTGATAGTACTTATAGATTGAAGTCTTTGATTGGCAAAGATATCCCATTTCCTATGAATGGGAAGCTCCTAAAGCATTATTTCCAGTCATAAGTAAATAGTTTTTTGTAAATAGTTTTTGTAAATAATTTTTTGTACATAGTTTTTTTTTTTAAAAATAGTTTTTCTTTTAAATATATATATTTTTTTTTTTTGTAAATAGTCATTTGTTGTTTTTCTTTTCCTTTTTTTGGGTGTTGCATCATTTGACTTTACAGTAATTAGAAACCTTTGAAGGTCTACAGGTCAATAGAATGTCAACTCTAGAACTTTAATCTATATGTCGACCGGAAATAGTTTTCCATTTATAAATTGTTCGCAATTTTTCTTTATACTCTGATTAGCATGAATCATTTAGTTGATTTTGAGCTAAAAATGAATACATTCAAATCATTCTAATGAAATTTGGGATAGAAGTTGTTTGCATTAATTGAAAAATCAAAAGACTACCTTTGCTACCACTGTAATTCCCAACCTAATAGCAGGCTTCATTTCTTGCAAGTTGATAAAAGATCTATCATTGCTATATCTAAAAAAAAATCAACTCATTAGGCCATCCAAATAACTCTACCAGGGCTATGGACTCCTGACCGGCAGTAGAGCTATGTTTGGGGGAATTACAGAGATAACCATGTTGGGGCTATAGACGCCTAACTCGCAATAAGGCTCTATCCCTGGTTGGCTTAAAAGGAATTGTCATATTATGTAGATTAATGTAAAAATTTGTTATTTCTAAGTTTACTGTGGCAGAAATAATCAATTGCACACACATGAGCTCAGTAATACTTAATCTTGCATGCTAACCGAAGTGAAATCTAAAGGTGGAATAAGGATCTTATGATTTATAATTAGAATACTAAAGAAAGTTGGAACATTTATGTTATACCTAGAATTGAATTTCTATTGTTTTGTTTACTTTTGTTGGTTGCTAGCTGTTGTGTGGTCTCACAACATGTACCATTTTACCCCTTGGAAAAAAGTGGACCCCTTTTTTTTCCTTTTTCCTTTTCTCTTTTTCTTTCACTCGCTTTGGCGTTGTTTTGCTACTCAGCTGGTTGTTGATCTTTCCTTTCATTTTCACTTGGCCTCTTTGTTGTTATATCATTTTTCTTCCTGAATTTGGTGTTTCGGTCTACTCACAATGTTTAGTATGTTACCAGAAACTGAAGTCCCAAAATCTTGCATTTGTGTCAAGAGAATTTGTATCCTCATACGATTCTAGTTCTACACGGTATTTCATTGACCAGAGTTGTTAATCCTGGTAATTTATTTTCTACCAGATTCTGGTATTTTATTGTTTCCTTTTCTTGAAAGTTGGGGACTAGAGAGTCTATTTTGAAATTTTTAGATTTATCTTTTAGACTTAGTTTCTAGTTTTTCCTCTCATTATGATTTTTCTTTCTCTTTCCTTAGAGGGTATTTCCTAGATCCCGGTGTTTTTTATTTTCAAAGGAAATGCTAGAAATATTTAATCCTAGTGATCATCAATTGATCACGTATCTTTAATGGCATATACCTTACAAAGAATCGATGTGACATCTGATTTCCATGTATAATCACTGCGTCGTCTTCCTTCTCAAATAGCGAGCCAACACAGAAATCTAGGTGTTCATAATTTGGACCATAATCTGTAATGATTGAACCTTTATTATAGAAATTAATGTGAAATAATAGATAATTAATGAAGGTGGCGAACTACCTATGTACTTGGCACCACCTCAAGCATGCAATTTATTTTGCAACACTCCACTTTGCGTCATATTGGAAATTTTCTAAGGACATTTAATTAACAAAACGACATTGGCATGCAAGGAGGTAAATTTTGAGAAACCAAGACACAACTACCAAGAGTTTTGAAGTTACATTCTGAAAGATCACCATTATTAACTAGAACCAGGTATGTTCCGAATAACTGATACTTTGTTAAGTGTTTCTCAAGCTAAAAATCTTGATAATGGTATTTTCCATTCAAAAATTGAAATGTTGATTATCCTATGATTTGTTAAATTTAATCGAAAATCAATTGAAAATTTTATAAAATGTAACCTTTGGTTGAATTTAACCCTAACTCGCACACAAGACACATATTCTGAAAACTATAGAACATATTATACAAAATGAGCACTTATGACGCAAGGGAAAAAGATGAATTCAAGTATTGCAATTCACAAGTTATACCCATCAACATAGTGGTTACAGACATCCATATGGGATGGTCTTCTGACATTGAAATCTATTCATGGCTATTACAAGATAATGCTTCTTAATGCACCAAGAATGCTGTGGAAAATGGGTTACTTCTTGTAGGAGGGTTTCCACCAGAAATGGAGGCTCCTGAATTAGTTATGCAATGTATAAATCATTACAATCCAACCAAGAGGATTGTTGAGAAATAAGGGAGAATTTATGTAGACCTGTCATAGAAAGGAATAATATGCACATTTGGTCTCCCCATTTACACATATATGTTCAATGTTGGAATGAAGGCTAAAGCCAAGACATATTAGAGCACTGAAGAGCGTAATAAAGAAATTATGAGCACCCAATGGTGCCAACAACCAATTACACAATAGACCAAGGTAATTCAGAGGTCTATGTTTAAACAAGAAATGCAATATATTATAACTTTGTTGATCAAAGTAGCTAGTTTAAGAGATGCAAGAAAATTTGAAACCTGGATGTTTGTGATAATATCTCGCATGATAGAGGGTCTTGTGGAATTGCATTGGGGAAAATTGATAAGTGAGAGACTACATGAACAAATTACTACATTTTCGAAAACTAGATGCTTCTACATGGCATCATATGTTATTTATTCCTATGCTATGAGAGCCAATAAACAAGGGTTAAAATAGATTGGTACTCTGGGCACAAAGGTTGGCAATAGTTTGATATATGCACATCTACCCAAAATCACCATCCATGGGTATAAAGATGATTACAAGAAAGATAATGATTTGTTCTCCATGAAACTGGTGAGAACAATGGAAGGTGATAAAACTAAAAGATTATCCCTGGAAGCACAAAGTGCCATTTGTCCAATGGGAGGTTGGTACATACAGTTCCCAACTTACTCTTACATTAGAGTGGAGGCATTTGATGGACACCCATTCATGCTTCCTAGGTATCCTATGGAATTAGTGAGACAGTTAAAACCATCTCAGGCTCTTTATATCCATGCTCACAAAAAGGCCTCTTTTAAATTTCCCATTACAATAGGAAATTATAAGTGCAGTGCAATTAAAGTAACAAACTTTTGTGAAGAAGAACTGAGGACATACCATTTTGAAGAGTTCCCACTCCAAGAAGTTTATTATGATATTGAAGGAAATTTTGTTAAAAATATAGTTGGTTTTTGTGCTCATGTGCCACATTTAGAGGATTATTGGCTTAACTGTGAAGACGAGCACATGGTAAGAAGAAGAAAATATGAAAGAATGACTCTAAGATTTGCTCGGGTGCTCAAGATTTATGATATCCCAGATCAGTTGGAAGAAGATGATGGCCAAGTGTTGAGCCAATTCTAAAATGATGAAAGGGTATATGATGAACCCATCCTAGACCCAGGTGTTGATGATGAAGATATGACATTAATTTATGAGTTCACCAAACTAGTCTTAAGGTATACTCAACACTGGATTGATGATTTTTGCAAAGGTTTGAGATAAAAGGGAATTGAGCCTATCTTCTCAAAAGATAAAAGGAGGAAGCAAAGAGATGAGACAAAATTTGAAAGTGGAGAGCCTACCAAGAAGAAAAGAAAGACTAGTAAGGAAACTCTAGGTATTAGAATTGAAGAAAGAACCCTTGAAACTAAAAGACAAGAAGTTCCCATAAAACCATTTGATAAAAAAAAAGATGTAGAGAAAGGCCATGATGAAACTAAAATTGAAATTGCAAAAGAAGAAGCTACATAGTTTGTAGGAGATGGAATTAAGAATAAAGAGAATACTCATGTAGCAGTAAATAAAGAAGATAATGTTCAGAGAGATGAAGTTGAAAATCTGGATAGACAAGAAAATATAGGTCTTCAAATAGAGGAGACAGTGTCAAACCCTACCGATCCTGAATCTATGCCAGATATCATTGAAGAAATTCCCATTTCAGAAACTGTGATAATTCAAAGAGAAGAAGTTCTTGAAACAAGTGGTAAATGGGAACAAAGAAATGTTATAGAGGTACAACAAGATGATGATACACCTGATTGGTTAATCAGGGAATTAGCTTCTCTAATGGAAGTGGAAATACTACCTCTGAATCTCAATAATTTCATACAATAATTTAGGTACTCCTAAACCTAGGTGCAGAGCAAAGACAAAGCATGTCATACAGAGAAATGCAGATGGAAATAGAACTATTTAGATAGCCACACCAACAGTTGATAAGGACATACATGAAATAAAGCCTAAGGAGTATAAGATAATAAGTATTAATCTTGGAAACTCATCTTGGTAGCAAGAGTTAGAGGAGATAAAAGTGAATTTAAATGCTATTGTTTCCAAAGTACATAAATATAAACAAAAGAAAAGAGAATTGAAAGAATGGGTTGCTACATTGGAACATTTTATTAATTCATTAACTTTATCTGGTTGAGAACAAGTTGAATTGCCTCAACATCCAGTACTGATGTCACAAGAACAAGTAGATGCAATTATCGCAGTTCGTCATAAAATGAACATGTTTGAAGAATGGATTGAGTACTAGGTAAACCAAGTAGAAGAATTTATTATAGATGCAATAAGGAAGTACAAGGAAGCATACCACCGTTTAGAGAAATCAAAAATATTTGAAGACGAATGCAGATTTTTCCATGAGCAAGTCATTGAAGAAAGGAGGAACATTGAAATTCTCATGCAATCAAACATCTAAGAGTTAATACAGGGTAATGTAATAACAAGACATGAACTTCCATTGCCAGAAAAATGGAAGAAACAATTAAAATGGGAAGGTGATGTGTTAATACAATGTATTGAAGGATTTGAAAAAGGTCACCATTGAGTGTAGAAAATTGATTAGAGAAAATCAAGAATTTATTGAAGTACAAGAAGGAAAAGAAGCTAAAGCCTTCAAGGAATGGATAGACAAAATAAATAGAGATCTTATCCAATTGTTGACATAGGAAGTCATTGATGAGATAATATAGTGCAGAAATATTTTAGTCAAGTATGAAGTAGACAAAGCACAAAAGAGTGATATCATACTCCAAGTAACCAAAGAATATATTAGGCTCAAGCTCACTTGGAGAGCAATACAAAGGATTTCAAAAGAATGCATGCATCAAGTATTAAGTGCTTTTCAAAAGTATCAGTCGAAGAAAGGTGAAGCAAGAATCCTGGAGCCCGAATCATGAGAGGAGCAAAAGAGTTGGATACCGAATACTAGAGGCATGATGAAGTTCATTTTGTTTCAATTTTGAGTTTGGAGGTTGATCCCGGTCCCAGTAGATGTTACTTATCCTGATGTTTTGGAAAGAACCTGATAGCCTTGACAAATGTAAAGTGATCATGTTGGAGTATGAAGAAAAGTGTTGTTGTAGATGAAATCAAAGCCTTGATTTATTCTAGAATGTTCTTGATGATAGTTGGTAGATGCCATGTGTCACATTTTAATTTGTTATTTTTGATTCTCTAGATAGACTTTTAAGTTGAACTTATGGGGCCTTGTTTCTATAAAAGGCCATCTCCTCCCTCATTTTTATTTTAAGTTTGGAATTTTTGGATGCTGGAGGAGCATAAACTTTTAAGTTTTGTTCTTTTTTCCTATTTTCTGAACCATTATGGTGTAAAACTTTGTATGCACGTAGACATTGATTAATATCAGAGCTTGTTAGATAGCTACTTATCTCAATATCTTTTGTAGTTGGTTTTGTTAGTTTGGCCAAACAAGATTGTATGTTGCACCATTTAAGGGTGCATACAGAATCTACTTGGTGTTTAGAAATTAAACCCCTCTCTTTAAAAGCTTGCACCATTTTATATGTAGTTGTGAAGCAATCTGGTGAAGTATAAATCGGTTGTCTCTATTTTAATTAATTCTTTGGGGCATCCATGGAGAATAACTGAGAGAAAATTTTAATTTTTAGTATTTTTTATACTTTATTTTAGAATAGATGTTTAAATATTTGAAAATGTTTCAAAAAATTTAAATGAATGGAAGGAATTTTGTTGAAAATCCTTTGTTTTCCATATGATTGTTGAATGCTTAATGCTAAATCTACTTAAGTGATAGCAAAAAATTTGTGATATTCATGAAATGTTATTGTAAAATATTTTGATTTGATGATGTTATTCTATGAATGAACTAAATTTTTTATGTGAAGTGCTTATAATTCTTAGAAAAATTAGAAATAACCGTAGTCCCTTTGAGATTAACAACAATATCACATCATTACCTGAGAGTGATCCTAGTGCAACCATGACCTAGTTATCGTAGACTTGGGATTGAATGAAAGCCATTCTTTGCCCTGTAAATGTAGAATTTCCCCTTAGGTTGTCTTTGTTGCATATATTTTAAGAAGGATAGGCTCTTTATGGTCTTTTTTGTGAAGAATTTATCCGCCCTATTTTCTGCAAGTAAAATCTATTGGAATCAAGCAACACTAAGAGGGGGGGTGAATCAGTGTTGTGCAATTTTTAACTTTATTAATCTAATCTTCAAAGTACTTATAACATTCAACCAAAATAAATATGCAAGGACATAATGTAAGCAACCACAACACCATAAAACAAGGATTTTTACGTTGAAACCATGTTAGGGGAAAAACCACGATGGATGGCCAATCTACAATATAATCTGAGTATACTCAAAAATATGTTTACAAAATGGGAATGCACTTGCATTCAAGCACACTACCTAGAGCTCACTGCTCAAAATCATAAAGGATAACTACCTTACAAAATTTTGAAATACTTCCAAAGATTTGAACTGAGAAAGATAGCATCTAGAAATTCCTGATTATAGTTCTAGTTAGGCTCAACAATCAAATTCTGCTCCTTTAGACTGATTATGCTCTTCTGCTCTGTTCTGCATCAACTCGCAACAAAAATCCTTAATGGGCAAGTGAAACTGCACTTAATCAATTTCTTGATCTTCTGGTATTTGTAACATACATCCAATCACATCGAACATATATCAAAATGATATAATTGATCATTTATATATATTTGCTACAAGGGATTTGATCACTCCATGTCGGCTTCAACAAGATAAGCAAATATTCACAAATTGTCAGCTTCAAATCATTCATAATATTCAATGTGAATCCACAAGAGTCAGCCAAAGCAAGTGAGGACCCAAAATTAAATGCTTGAACATAAAAACAGTTAAGCAATAACTCCTTAAATATTTGTGACACACTATATCCACCAAGTCGGCCTTCATACACTGATGAATAGAGAATTAGACAACTAGACCTCTTAATTTACATCCATATCTATATGAGGCACCAAGATTTGTAGATAACACAGATTATACATCGAACAATACTCCTTGAGATCCAAAACACAAAATGATAACAAAAAATCTACATATGAATCCAAGAACACAGATTTACTGGATGCTCTATTCAAGCTTAATAGATAAACACTAATCTTCAATCTGTCTGCCAATATAAGCAAAATACAACGTGCAAATTGACTAACTAACAAGGGTTGTCATCAATGACAACACCATAAATTATGTGTAGTGTCTCTTGCCAACAATCTCCCCCTTTGGCATTGATGGCAACACTTAGTGAAAAATAGCTAAGTGTTAGATGAGTACCAACAAAAATACACTGCAAACCAAAACTCCAAAAAGATCTCCAAAACTATAGCTCCCCCTTAGATGAATATATATTTTTCACTATTCTATTCTCCCTCTTTGACATCAATGGAAAAGATAGGGAATCCACATACAAAACAAACACAAAAAAAATTCAAACTGCATATGTACAAATTTGTTTCAACAATTTACACAAACTTGAAAATATCTGCAAAATTGGTTTTCAACAAGTTCTTAAGACTCCAAAATAATTATGTGACCACAAAGAAAATAAGATTTCATCTCAGCTGATTCAAGGTTTATAGGGTCACTGACAGCCAAAGCATCTTGTGCTTCCTTCAAAGCACTCAACATAGTTTCAATTTTTGGACCAATTAAACCT
The DNA here is from genome assembly GCA_007258455.2 of Sequoia sempervirens. Classification (NCBI taxonomy): domain Eukaryota; kingdom Viridiplantae; phylum Streptophyta; class Pinopsida; order Cupressales; family Cupressaceae; genus Sequoia; species Sequoia sempervirens. Next base: position 91,697,809 of record VDFB02049217.1, on the reverse strand, counting down.
CTAAGTTCACAAGCTCTTCCCACAACTCTGTCATTTTCATGCTTCAAACTCTTTATTTTTTCAAGTAAAGAGATAACTTGACCTTCTTGTGCTCCAACAAAAATAGTTTAAGGATCAAAAGAATCAGAAATATCAACTAACTCTTTCTCATGATCCTTAACCTTCTTCTCATTATCCTCAACAAGTTTTGATAAAGACAAACATGACTTATAGACTTTTCCACCTTCAGATAGAGCATTATGAACATTCTTTGCACAAATAGTTAATAGAGATTTATCTTTAGCTATCATACCTTTCAGACTACTGAACCTTTTGTGATCAAACTCCTTCTATACCTTGACCATAGCTAACTTCTCAAGTGACTCAAAATGAGTACTTACCAAATTTATGAGCTTCTTCAGCTCACTAGAGGAGGAATCAGATTGATCTTTAACATGAGTAGGCATGATCTTCCCCACAATACTAGATGCAAGATTCAATAATTCACTATCCTCAATGCAGGACTTTAGAATTTCTTTCCTAGCCTTAGCTTGTGCAAATGATGCAACTTTCATTTTCTAAATTGGGGATAAAGTAGACAAATGAATAGGGGCATCTCCCAACTCAAGATAAAATTCTTCCTTTTGCTCATCCAGAAATATTTTCACTGCCTCTATAGTGTCTCTTGCTTCCATTGGAATTTCCTTCTTTTATTCAACCACTTTTTCTTCAACCATGGATTTTTACTTTTCATTTGGAATTTCAACCTTTTCAACTGACATCTCCTTTTCTTCAACCAACACAGCTTTAAGAGCTTTAGTCTCCATAGGTGTTTCTATAAGATGCACATCAAGAGGAATATGAGTATCCTCAACTGTAACCTCTTCATTTACTAGACCAAATGAAATGTCTTCTACATAATCTTCTTCAAAAACAACATCAATCTTGTTCTTTGATAGAACTTCCTTCAAAATTCTCTTAGTTTCTTTTGCAACTTCTTTTGTCCTGCCCAACAAAAGCTTGTTTATCCTTGACTTGCTCCTGAATTATCTTTTTGCTTCTTTCAAGATTGATTACATTTCCTCAATTGACATTACCAAACTTAGATTATCAAGAATTCACTCTCTCATTTTCTCATCTTCAATTCTAGCATTGACTCTCCTCATCTCTAGAATTTCATACAATTCCTTAGGAAATTGTGCCATTATTTCAACAAGAGTCATATTGAAATTGTTGAAATATTTTATTGTAGACTCCTCAAGGACTCTCTGACCAATAGTATCAAAAGTACCATACCCTTCACATAAAGGCTTGAGATTTCCATCCTTAATTACACCTCTTTCAACTTCCTCTATAGACATACTTGGTTTCTCAGGCTTCATCTTCTTTGCTTTCACCTTTTCATCATAGGGCTTGTCCTTAGTGACTAATGTTGCTTGAATTACCATATGCTTTATTTCTCTAACTTCTTCATTAGATTCAATATCCTCATCTTCTGAGATAGTTGCATACATTCTATGCTCATATCCTTCTTCCTCTCACCAGATACCTTGACTTGATCTTTTGCAGGGCTTGACTTCATTGCATGACTATATAGAGGTACAAAGATCCTTGGTGATCTAGTTTGGGAAGAAGATGTTGCCAGACTAGCAGATTCGGTTTTAGCAGAATCTTTTCCCTTTTCAGCATCTACTTGATCTCTCTTCCTTCTAGATTCTCTTATTGCTTTTGTAGATATCCCCATACTTTCTGCAAAGACTTCCACTTCTTTCCTTACTCTCTTGACTATCATTGGCTTCTTTAACTGCTCATAGACTTGCATGTCCTTTTCTGCATATTATCCAAAACTTTCTTTTGCCAGATCCACAGGCTTACTCAATAGATGTTGTGCAGATAGTTCCAAGATTCCTTTCTCGACTTCATATCCCATTGGCATAATCCAAATGGTTCTGGGATCAACTCCTTCCATTAAGCATTGATCAATATCCACCTAAAATGTAAATTGTGTCCTTATAATTCTCAACAATAGAAGTAGGAATCCTTTCCCTTGCTTGCATTACTTCCTGAAAGTTCTTGAGATATCCCCAAATTGTAGTTTTCCTGACTTGACTATCACCAAGGTTGAATAACATGTCTCTAATCTGAACAACTACATGCTTATCAACTCTTTTCCAAAACACTTTCTCGACTCCCAAAACTTCATTCATGAAATAAAAGAATAATCACAACAATAGATTACTATATTTAAAAGAATTCTTCTTGTCTTTCTTTATCTTGCCAAGATTCTCCATAAGCTGATTTCGAAGCAATTTGCAAAATTCATATTTTGCATTCTCCCTTACCATATAATAAGCTGCATATATGGTAGTATCAGATATATAATTTTCTCTATTGGAGTGATATATCTTATAACCAATGACCATTAAGGAAAATTTCACATCCACATCAGTGATGTTGTCAATTGTCATTGCTCTTCAATCAAATGTTGAACCAGTCGCATCAGTGACTGTCTGATTCTTTACAGACTTCAAAATCAGAAAACCACCAGAAGAATTTAGACCTGTAACAACTCTTATAGCTTATTTTTTTATCTTGAAGGGTTGATTCAACCACATAAATTTAGCATGGACTCAACTTAAGATGTACCAAACCCATTCTATTTCATCAAACATAGGGAATTTCACAAATTGCATGAATTTCTTCTCTTCTAGGGTTTTGAATTTGGGCTTAACATAGAAATCCTCTCCAACAATATGTTTGGAATATAAGTTCAGCAACTACGAGCTTCCTAACTCTTCAATATTAGCATGAATATATGCCCTAATGTCTTCAATATGTAAAAAATTGTACAACATAGATGAAAATGCACCTAAGGGCTTGGTCTCAACAGATTTGAAAGGGTGCCATTTGAATTTTAGACGGGGTCTATCCTTGACTTCAACTACCAATGGAGTATCCATTTCAACAAATTCATAGGTTTACAAGTTTTCCTGAAAAATAGGTGTTTTAGCCAGAGTAGGGTTTGAGCTTCGAATCGCCTTCACACTTGAATTCTCCCAAATTTCACCAAAGTTTTGCTTTAGAGCTCAAAAACTTCTTCTTCTCAATATACAAAGTGAAAAATGAAAGATAGAAATGACCTTTTTATCACTCGCACACCTAAATTTTTGACACAATAAATGCATTTTCCCTAACTCATCTAAATACCCTATTTTCACACTGTGAAAGATAACTCTTCTGTGGACCTTCAATTTTGCATAGACACTCTCTCCAATTGTTCAACAACATCTATAGATCACCAATGTAATCACTACACTCATCCACATCTTGGTGTCAATTACTAATAGGAGGTTTGGAAAATTTTCTTGATAGTTCCCCCTAGGCTAAAAAACCTTAACTTAATTCCTAGAGGAATTACCAGAAGTTGATTCTGGTGCTGCCTAATTTTTTGTAACAGAGGGACTCTTCTTCACCCAAGTTTTCTTCACCTACTTTGTGATCTGATCTGTACTAACTTTCCCTTTTCCTCTTACATCCTTTTGCATGTGTTCTTCTTTGATTTACCAGACCTCTTTTACAAAATCTAGTAATGTTACCAGTTTTTTTGCAATTGTAGCACACCACATTTCTTTGTCCAGACTAGTTGCTCCACTGATTTTCTCTCAATTTGCATTGATTAGTAATATGGCCAAATCAATTGCATGTATAACATCTGACATCTCTATAAAAAAAATTCATCACACTTCTACATTCATTTGACTTATGACCATACTTGTTACAATTGAAGCACTGACTAGAGAATGATGGACCATTTGAATTCATTCTACTTCTACTTTGTGTTGCCATATGACCAAATTATTTGCAAGTAAAATAATAACCATTGAACCTCTGAGCATTAGGTTGTCTTATCAGATACCTTCTAGTGTTGTTCAACTGATTTCCTTGTCTGATTCTCCTTTTTCCAAAATTCCTTTGTCCAGATCTGGAACTTTCTCCTTCCTCATATCCAAGACCTCACTTGTCACCATCAGTCCTCTAACTTTTAATCAGTTCAACAAGCTTGGTTGAGCTAACCTTAAAATTCTCCTTGTATTCATTTGCAATAGAAAGTTCATCTTTGAGATCAAAAATGTGCTTTTCAAGCTCTTCCTCATTATGTTTGGTTTGTTCTAACTCATGTTCCAACTGAATGAATCCATCAGTAATTCGGCTACATTCTTCAAATTTCTCTTTCAAGGACTAGGCAAGCTTTTCTTCATTCTTCTTTATGTCTTCAATCTCCTTTGTCATCCTCATCATAATAGATTCCATCTCATGTTTCAAAACTGTATTCTCTCTAGCAAACTTTTCACATTCTTTTGTTTTTTCCTTCAGGGCTTGACTCAGTTGTTCATCTTCAATGTGTTTACTATCATCCTGCTTGATCTAATCGCAAAGTTCCCTTCTCTTCTTCCTAGACTTATTGATTTTATCTTTCAATGACTCAATGAATCTCTCAGCATTTAGAATATTTTCTTTCAATTCCCAAAAATCATATTTAGATGATCAAGATCATCTAGGGCCACCATAAGTTGTTGTTGAAAACCACTTGAATCCATTGAAACACTTTCCAAGATCTTCCCCAAGTTGTTAAACTCCTGAGGAACTAAGCTCTGATATCAATTGTTGGAATCAAGCAACACTAAGAGGGGGGGTGAATCAGTATTGTACAATTTTTAACTTTATTAATCTGATCTTCAAAGTACTTATAACATTCAACCAAAAGAAATATGCATGAACATAATGTAAGCAACCACAACACCATAGCACAAGGATTTTTACATGGAAACCATTTTAGGGGAAAACCCATGGTGGTTGGTGTTAATAAATAATTAACTAGATCCTTTCAGGTGTATTTTCCTCTATGCTTCAGCTCGTGCATCGCAAGTAGTCAACTCGGCCTTTTATCTAGGTTTTTCTCTCTTGCTCCATGTGTTTACTCCTCGTAATTCCAAGTCTCAGCATTCCTTTCACATCCCAGAAAGCTCTGCTATGCTTCCACATGTGGCTGTAGGATTGTTTTGATCATGCTTTCTTGCTATCTCATCAGGCTCCGCTCGGGTGCCATGAATCCCTTATTCCCAAAATGTTTTGGTGGGCCCTAGAGTTGCTATTTGTGGTGCACTCTTGCTACATGTCTGCTATTTACAAATCTTTCAGTAGGGAGATGAAGTAACAACCACGGGTAGCGAAATGCTACCATGCGTCTATTTTGCACCTAACTAGTGATCATTCCCTCCTTTATTGAAAAAGTGCTCTGTCCATTCAACACATGTAGCATTAATGCAAGCCTTCAAGGGTAAAGGAAAGAGGTTCATATGAGCAGTGAAAGGGTGCCACATGCCTAGCTAGCGGATCTCATATTCGGGCAATAGGCCAAACGAGCCTAATGATGCTATTGGCCATTACATGTCATCATCATTTGCATAGGATGATGACACTTGTCTGATTAGACCTTGTTGGGACCACCGCCATCATTTGCAGAGGATGCACTTGTGCCTGGAGTGACCAGATACTTGGTTCTAGATCGTTTCTATTGCAACGGTTTTGAGAATATTTTGATTCTTGCATCATATCCAAGGGATTGCGAAATATTTTATGTTGCTGCTCTCTGAAGCGGTGGGGGATATTTTTCCTGCTATATATACTTTTCTCTATTGTGAGAAAAGGATCCAGAATTTGAAGAAAACACTGGATTTAGTAAAAAATGACAGGCCTTTATTGTTGTTTTATTTTATTGCAAAAACTCTCAGACTATGTCAATTGTTCATCCTTTCTATTTTTTCATGCTCTTTGATCAAACTATAAAATGGGTTTTTTATTGTTTGGACATTCCATTTAAAAACTTCTATATATGTTGAATGCAAGTTTGTTGACCTAGATCATGTCTAATGACTCTTCTTGGCAGTAGGAATGTATGCAATATTATTTTATGTCAATGAATGGATTGGCTATGATGTAATCTTTAGTTTCTAATGTTCTGGAACACTACAAACACCATTCAGGCCCTTAAATCTATGATTTATTGTGCCTATCATTGAGTCTTGGCATATTGCCTTAGGTTAGACTTTATTTTATTATATCTATTTTCGTTTCCCTTTCTAAGCCCCCATTATAGAAGAAGGCGACTTCTCTTAAAACCTAGAGGTCACTAAATTTAGCGCAAAAGCTCCCCCATAAACTGAGTTTCCCATAAGACACTGTTACCTCATAAAATTTTGGCATCAAAAGTTTGTTCTTTTTCTAGCATGCTCAATGGGATCGAGCTTAAATGAATTTTTATTTTAGAAGTGTGTATGAGCCATCAACCTATAACTAATCCCAAACCATAGGAAACCCCAGTTTAATAGTACCCCCACTGGGAACAGTGCGAGTCACAAATCAGTTGGTAACCGTTCCATTCCCACTACCCATTCCTCTCACCATGTTGTCAGCCACCAATAGAAATTATGTGGCATGGGACACCATAAGTCCCCTAGCAGCCCCAGTAGCACCCACTATCTGGGGCGCTATCTCGGTTTTAGCCATGAAAGCTATACCCAAGTTTACCAGAGATGGCTTTAGAACACCAGTAGAAAATTTGTAGGATGTGGCAGATGTGTGTCTGGTAGATGGGATTAGAGTGCAGAATGTAGCTCTGAGGCTTCTCGCTGCGTCTTTTAAAGGCAAAGCACTGGATTGGTACCGAACACTATCACCTAATACTATTCACACCTGGGATGAGCTCGAAGATCCATTCTATGAGAGGTTCTCAAATGACAGAGATCGTTCTTCACTGTATTATCAACTATTTGTCATAACATGAGCCCCCCAAGAGGCTCTAACAGACTTTAATACTCAATTTCACTCAAATTGGCAGATGATTCCTATTACTATATGCCCGACTCTTGAGTTGGCATTCATATTTTATCTAAAGTCCATCAATTCTGACATTTTTGTGATGATCAAGTCTTTGGGAGGAGCTACTCTACTAGATGCTTACGGTGTCATTGTCAAAGTCGAGAATCATTTAATAGATTGTGGAAAATTGCTTCCTCGACCTATTATGCTAATATTTCCTGAAATATTGATCCCCGCGCAAAAGGTTGTGTCAACTAGCATGCCCATAATTGTCCAGTCAATGTAGACATGCAGAAACCCCACAAAATGTGGCCTCTACATCAGGTTCTTCCAAGAATGAAATAAGCAACCTCAAAGAGATGTTGCGAACCATGGAAAATGATATAACCACTCTTAAGAAAAACCAATCGACACCTCTAAAGCCTACATATCAAAACTATCAATGCGGGCGGTCCTCATATCAGTAGACTTAGTACCAGGGCATGCCTCACACTAATCCACTAGCTCCGACTGCAAATGAAATGGTGCCGATGCCTACTCCACTAACAAGCACGTTGCCAAGATCAAGTAGAGAATTAACCACAAGGTAGAACAACCTTATTCATGATATCAATCTGTGGTGCTTCCCTTGCAGCGATGCACATATACCCCAGAACTATCTACGTGACAAATTGCAACAAAAGGTGGCAGAGCAATGCAACCAAGGCATGGCAATAGATCAAGGGGGTTATATATATGCCTCACCACAAATGGAGAGTGTGGTTCTTACCATGCAAATGCAAGGAATATCTTTAGAACAAGAATCTGATATTGCTCTTGATCACTTGCTTTTCTCCTGGATGGAGGAAGAAGAAATGGTGTTTGCTAATGACATGTTCATACCCAACACAATGCAAGTGCAATTTGATTATAACATGCACTTAAAGAGGAGGTTTACTGGCGAGTTAGTTGTTTCGCATCTAGTCAGCCTGCAACTCAAAGGTGTTTCTGATCAGATTCCTGGTACTTCTACCGCCCTGCCACCATCCCAACCACGGATGGAAATTATTACACCAAGAGCTAGGTAGTAGAAACCTTTGAGTTTGTTACCTTTTTATGTGGTTGAGCAATTGAAGAAGTCATCCACTAATGTATCTCTATGGGACATTCTAGCTATCCCAGAGGAAAAGACGCTATTACAAACAATACAAAGGAATCCCTTGCCAAGGTTAGGGATAAGTTAAAACCCCAACCCTTCTTCTTGAATCTCATTATAGGAAAGAAGTTATTGCACAATGCTATGATTGATTCTAGCACTAGTACCACGGTTATTTCTAAACAGATAGTTGAAGTTTTAGGACTCAGCTATGAACCTATGAAAAGGGGGGTAATGCAGCTTGATAGGAAAAATGTTGAAATTGTAGCTGTCATCAAAGCACTTCCTTTAACTCTATTTTCCTTCCCTAGTATCACAATGTCGCAAGACATTGTGATCATAGATGTTCCTCCTATGTTTGGTCTCTGTCTATCTCGAGAATTCACTTCAAAGGTGGGCGGTTACCTATCCTTGGATTGGTCACATCTGATACTCAGAACCAAGCATGGTGCGAAAATGAAGATAGAATCAGAGGCTTTACATTCTGAACATGTAGCGGACAAAGCCCTGATCAATTTTGAAGCCACACATACCTCTATCACCAAGCAAGAAATGTATTGCATTGAATTACTGGAGGAAGAAAAGGTGAGCGGAGACCGAAATGACAAAGAAGATGCTCTGTTGAGTGAACACATGGACAATGATCCTTTCAAAAATTATCATGCTACAGGATTGGGTACCTATCTAATTTATGATGAAGACCAAGTGCTTCGAAAGGTCACCAAAGAGTCTGAAGGTAGCCAAGAAAATGAGCTATGGAAATTGTACTTTGACAGAGCAAGAAGTAAAGTGGGTACTGGAGCAAGGTTATATCTAATATCCCCACAAAATAAAAAATTGTTAAGGTCTTTCGATTTTCATTTCGCCTACTCAAACAATGAGGTTGAATATGAAGGATTAGTCCAAGGTTTAAGCTTTGTAGAACGAATGGGCATTAAGCAATTAATGGTGTTCGGAGATTCTGAACTAGTAGTCAACCAAGTCTGAGGAGGTTTCATGGCAAGGAATGTCCGCATGAGATCCTATCGGCACTAAGTCTGGGACCTAGTTGATGGTTTTGAAACTTTCAATATCTAGACTATTCCTTGAGGACAAAATAGTGATACAGATCACATGGCCATGATTGGTGCTCAGTTTGATCCTGCCTCTGACCTTATACATAACGAACATGCAATACAAGTACTAGTTTGACCGATGATCCCTGACAATGATTAGAGTTGGAAAGTTTTTGAAAGTGATGAACACATCGCCTCATTTATCCAACACTTAGGGGAGTTCGTCGATCAACTTCAACCAAAGATTGTCGAAGCTTATGAAGGACAAATTATGCAGCTCAAATCTAACAAGCTTCTAAAAGGGTTGGTTACTCTCAAAAAAAATTTGATTGTGATGATGCCTAAAATGATAAACAGATGTTCGTAGTAGACAAAAGTGATTACATGGACCTTCGGGTCTTAGATGGTAGGAATCTTCGAGTCGGGAAAAATGTCCTACACCATGATAAAGAAAGACTCATCAGTTTTTGCAAAAAATATGGAGTAGTGGCCTGGTCTTATGATGATCTGAAGGGGTATAATCCCTCTATCATTCAACACACGATTGAGCTAATAGAAGGTGCAAAACTAGTTTGACAAAAACAAAGTTCAGTAAACCCTAAAATTGAAGTGCTAATGGTGCAAGAGTTAACTAAGCTCATTGAGTTGTGCATTGTCTTCCCAATCAAGCATAGTACCTGGGTATCTAATCTAGTCCTGGTCTGAAAGAAGAATGGAGATATCCATTTGTGTGTGGACTTCTGAGACCTAAATAGAGCATCTCTGAAGGACCACTATCTGATGCCTTCTATGGAGTCAATATTATAAACGGTTGCAGGATCTGAAATATTTTCTCTATTGGATGGTTTCTCCGGCTACAATCAAATCTGAGTTAAGGAAAAGGATCAACACAAGACTACATTCACAACAAAGTGGGGAAAATTTGCATTTGCTAAAATTCCTTTTGGTTTATCCAATGTAGAGGCAACATTCCAGCAGGCGATGGACATCTCATTCAATGAACTAATCAATAAGTTTATTCTAATTTATTTGGATGATCTTACTATGTTTTCTAAATATAAGGATGATCATTTTGATCAATTAGAATTAGTTTTTCAAAAGTGCTAGGAGTTTGGAGTTTCCATAAATCCCAAAAAATGTGTATTTGGAGTACTGCAAGGCAAGCTGTTAGGACATGTGGTATCTAAGGAAGGGGTTTCAATCAACCTCGAATGGATGAAAGCTATCAAGGAACTTCCCCTTCCAGTGAATAAGAAAGGTGTTCAGTCTTTCTTGGGCAAGGTAAATTTTGTTAGCAAGCTTATTTCTGACTTTGCAGGAATAATTAAGTTGATCACCCTGATGCTTAAGAAGGATCAGGCATTCAAGTGGATGAATGAAGCTCGGGAAGCCTTTGAAAAGTTCAAGGAAGCTATTTCCACAACTCTGGTACTGATTAATCTAGATCAATCTAAGGATTTCATAATGTATGCATTTGGTAGCAAGTTTAGTATCGCTACTATCCTAACCCAAAAGGATGATGAAGGAAAAGGAGAACATCCAGTGGAATTCTACTCTTAGACCCTGAAGCAATATGAGATGAATTATAATTTCATTGAAAGACAGGCCTTTGCAATAGTGAAGGGACTTAAAAAGTTTTGCCATCTAATTTCCTACAACAAGGTGTTTGTTTACGTTGCACATTCCAGTGTGCACAAATATATCATGGAAGGGGAGATCATAGAAAAAAGAGCTAATTGGATCACTAAGATTCTTGAATATGATATTGAGGTTAAACCTGCTAAAACTGTTAGAGGAAGAGGACTGTGCGAATACATGGCGCAGAACAAGGAGATACCCACTGCAAGGGAGCAACCGGATCTTGTCCTGCTAAATGAACCAAAATTAGAGGGTTGCTGGATGACATATAGAATGAGTTTTATGTGAATAGGATCATATCCAATAGGTCTCTCATCCCAAAAAAGGAGATACTATCGGTTGCAAAATTGTGGATATACGCTAGTAGAGGGAGTCCTTTTCAAAATAAATTTCAATGGTCTTCTCCTGCGATGTGTTACTTTGGAGCAAGCAAAGAGGATTCTTGACACGTTCCACAAGAGCGCTACGGGTGGAAACTTCTTTGCTAAGACCACCGCCATTAAAATCATGTGTTCCAGTTACTATTGGCCTACACTTTTTAATGACTCCCACTCTTTGGTAAAATCTTGCAGAAAATGCTAGTTCTTTACTAACAAAAGGAAGAATTTCGCAATGCCTCTCAAACCCATAGTGGCAGATGAACCGTTTGTGCAATGGGGCTTGGAATTCATTGGGATGAATGACCTAGCTTCTAGTGCTGACACAAATGGATTCTAACTGCAATGGATTACTTCACCAGATGGATGGAGGTCATTCCGCTTAAAAGCACAACAAAAATAGAGATTGTAGATTTCCTCGAAGAGCTGGTGACAAGGTTCGATCCTCCAAAGACTATCATTTCTGATAATGCCAGATCTTTTCTAGGCACAAAGGTATGTCACTCTGCATTAAAAAATGGCATATTCCTCAAGACATCATCAAATTATTACCCATAGGAAATGACCTAGCAGAGTCAAAAAAGAGCCTAGTTCGACTCCTTAAAATAATTGGTTCAGAACACCAAAGGGAATGGCATAAAAACCTTTGAGCAACACTCTGGAAAAACTGCATAACTCCTAAGCAAGTCCTTAAGACTTCACCTTATGAGTTGTTATATGGGAAAGAGGCGTTGTTACCTATATCTATGGAGATTTTGGCACTCCAATTGTTGAAATCCCTCGAGATAGAACAAAATGGCGCCATGGAAGTTCGGCTTGCCGAACTGTTAGAAGTGTAGAAAAAAAGGGAGAATACCCTAATAGCCATGAAAAACCGTCAACAAGTGGTCAAGCAATGGTTTGACAAGAAGGCTTCCGACCAAGGCCTAAAGTGCGGAGACTTAGTACTAAAATATGATAAAAGGGCTGCTAAGCCAGGTCAGCATGGTAAATTTGATAGCCTATGGGAGGGTCCCTTTAAAACCATTTGGTGCAAGGAGCATAACACTTTCGAGTTAGAAAATATGGAATAGGAACCCTTAGGAATCCCGGTTAATGGGATACATCTTAAGTTGTTCTATTAGGTGTTGAGTTCTATTTTTGTACATATGTGAATAATACTTTTATTTTATATCCCTTTCTTTGGCTGGTCTTTTTCAAAATTGGTTTGTGCTTCTACAGAAGTAACCCATTATTACGGGGGGTGGAATAGTGGGATTTCTTTACATAAAACATACCCATGTGCAAAGAAATAAATACATATGCTATAAAAGAGCCCATAAAACTGAAATGCAGAATTAAAGAAAGAGCCATGGATTTTTTTTTTGGTTTTTACATTGCAAAATGGTTGGGAAGCCATAACCCAAAAAGTATGCAACTATTCGAGCTATTCTGTTATGTATGCAAAAATGGTAGCCTTTTTTTAGGCTCATATACAAAACTGTAGGACAGGTGGTCTATGTAACAATAGGAAATAAAGAAAACTGAGAGGCATTTTTAAGGGCAAAGAGGGTTTTCATCCAAGGGAATGAGAGGCAGTAATTGATACATCAATGGCAGCGTCTACCTCTTCCTCATCAATAGAAGCAACATCATTTGACACAACTACCATTGGTGGGGGAAACACCAGGTTCCTAAAGTCAGTATACCAATCTATGTCATAGAACGGTATCACGTTGTAACTGCGGAATAGGAAGTGCAAAGCCTGGGTAACCCTTTGTCGATGCTCGTCGCATGTTTGAAGGCGGAATCCATTGAGAAATGGAAGCCATACAACTACTACTTCTTCCTCGATATAGCGATGAAGGTCGCTGGCCGATGGCAGACCTATCCCATATGTAGCATGAGCAACAACTTCACCAAGGCCATTGAGGTACTTTCTAGGAAACATTTCCTTGACCAACTTCAAGATGAGAGGCCTGGGGATGCTAATGTCTAACATAGATGCTACAAAGTGGGAACATATATCAATATTCACATGATACTTGTCTACATATTCTATGCAGTCCTTACCCAGAACCCATTTTATGGCTACCAAGACCAGAGAATGCTTATTCTTAGTCATTCTTTTCAGCCACCTAGTAGAAACCTCCCCTAGAAACATTGTCTATGACTTATAAGAGGTTAGACGAATAGGATTATCCATGATTCTGACACTATGCTTATACCTTTTAGCCAATGCTAAATTTACTTATCACCTATCCTATGAGAAAACTTACTTAAAACTCTGCTAACAACCTATCATTGCTCAAATTCTATGCATGATTTCCTCACTACTTACCAACCTATTTATAGAAAAAATGACAAGATGCATGCTAATCCATTTCAAGAAAATGTGATGATAGCTAGATGCCAACTTGAAAGGCGTGCCTATGTTTGCTCACATTTCTCGGCCAGTTGCATCTACGGAGGTACGATTCAATGTGTGCTAGATTAATAGGAGCTAGTTAATTAGCTTTAAAAATGTGGCACTCATCAACAATAAGCCCCGCATGGCTGTAGGCTATTGTGTCATCTCATAGGCATTTCCCAGAGCCCAAGGCAATATCCATATCTTTTCAGGCTGTGATTGTTTGCTTTGGCATAATCATTCCAACCAGGATATTAATTACTAGCACATACTAACACAAGGTTAGAAAGCAAATTGTTGGCTCAAGTTTCAAGGGAATCACAGCATATCACACGGTTGTCGAACGCAATAATAAACTCCTGTTGCCTCAAAATGGCAAGTAGTTCATTTTGCATGAATTGTAAAACTAATGGTACATGCCAAATTAATTGCAAAAGGCATGCTTTTGTCTACCACCTTGAGGAAAGATAGCCAAATATTGCATGAAAAGGCTTAATGATTCAAAGTCTTTTAAAAAATGCTAAGGTGTAGAGAAGTTTTGTTTAGCATATCGAGAGTCGAGAAAGATTGCAGAGTCCAGAACTCATAGAGGTCTTCATCTAAAGGAAATGTTAGAGAGTTCATCTCAGCCAATATAAGAGGAAATTGGCCAAGAGTTTTTTACAGCCATACGGTCATTTGAGGATGTATATGTCTATGAAGATTTGGTGTATGCTATGCCTGGTATACCAAGCAAGCCAAAGAGGGCATATACAGAAGAGCTGAAAAGGCCCAAGGATTGTAGACAAGAAAATAGTTTAAGAGAAATGGGATAATATCTATGACCCATGACTCACAAAAAACCCTAAGTCCTTAAGAGAAGCAACTTGTGCAAGGTTGAAGGCACCAAAGGCAGACAAATCTACAACAATAAAAATTTGGTACAGTGGTCTTCCACAATACATGGTCCTACTAGTGTACTACTGCCTAGAGATAGTTGATGTTGCCATTTAGTTATAACCCTAACACCCACTACATCGAGGGTAGGAACTTAAGAGTTCATATCACCCCACAGGCTATTTGGTATATGCTATGTATCCCAGACCCAAGTAAAAGAAGAGAGACCATTGAGTCCTTTTACCCTAGCAAAGGAGAAAAAACATGGAGGGTGATGAAAAAGAACTCAGAGTTCTTATTGGAGGAGACTGGTAAGAAAGGCATCCCAGCCACTAAGCTGCCAAGTATTTTGTTGCTACAAGGTGTGTTACATGAGGATTTGCAAGATGCCATGTCCTTGCTACTTTTTGTGTGCGGTCGAGACTCTGATGAGATGGTGTAAAATTTTCAATTGGGACTGGCATTCTAATTCCATAAGTAGCGTGATACCTTCTGGTATGATTTTGTTGAGTTCATGGTAGATGAAATGATATGAAAAATAAAGAATTACCTAGAGGAGGGAAATTTTAGATTTATTTCCTTCCTGGTTCACATGTTTTTGCATCAAAACCCTGATTTCTTTGCCCAGTATTTTGAATTATCATTTTTTGATGAACGAGGTAAGAGGAAGCCAGTGTCCATGTGGACGCCTTTTCTTTCCATATCATATGATTATTATGCATTTTTAGACTATTTTATAACTTTGGTCTTGCATGATTTAATCGCAGAAGGTGACATAATCTGGCTCGACAGGGAACAAACCCAATATATGCAGAGTTTCACTCCCACCTATGACTGGTTCTTAGGAACAAATTTGATGATTCTCTAGATGCAGGGCTTCACTGGTCAACCTTTACTACTCCCAGCATGTGCCACAGATAGAGTGTTCACATTGGAAATGTATCGGTAGGTGTGTATCATTGATTTTACCTTCTGCAGTAGCAAAAGTGTCAAGAAAAAGGGATTCTTCTCTTTTCCAAAGAATTTCAAGCTGGTAACTCTGTTAAAGAAACAATCAGACTAGTTATTGGAGGATAAATTGGCTTATTTAGGGTTGGTTCTAGTAAATAATAAGTGGGATTACAACCCTTTCAATGAATTTTTGGAGCCGCACATGAAGGTTACACATGTTCCCCGACCTTACTGGGAGAAGCGGCATAACCCGCGGGTAGACAAAGATGAAAATTTTGTTGAATTGGCGCATATTCCTACGCAAGATACTAGAGGGCCATGGCACAAGTTATACTTTGTTGTGATGGTGGCCAAAGATAATGTCCACATGGAATATGCCATGTACAATAAGTTGAAGAAGGATGAGGAGTGGACTGCTAAAAAAATAGAAACTTTCTAGAAGTATCGCCAAGAGACAAGGCAATTAGATGCACCTTATGACAGTCTGAAGGATGACAAGGAATTTGAAAGATGGTGAAATGAGGGCCACCCCAACCTGAGCTCTAGTATTAACAAGAGTAGGAACCCGGGGGATGAGTCTGAGGATCAGGGAGAAGAAGTAGCGACATCTACCTCCTCTATGCTGAGGGAGAAAGACCTCAGACAGCTCGCCTATGTGGCCACGAATGTGTGATTTAATATATAAAGGGCCTTGCATACACTCACTTGGGCTGCTAAGCCAACCAGGTTATCACTGTAGCAAATGACAATAGCTGCCAAAGTTTAGGAGACCCCACTTGCAAAACAGCAGCACATAGAGAGAATTATCGGAGAAGGTTCACAAGAACCCGCTGGAAGAAAAGTGCTTGCAGCTAGCCATGAGCCTGAGCCTGAGGAGGAGTCACTGACAATTCTGGAGCTTCCATCGACCAGTCAATAGGTAAAATTCACTCCTTCTTCCCTTGCTTCTCATTCCTTGGTATCTTCCCCTGCCTCAACAGAAATCCCTATCGTGAGTACTGGCCCTATGCCTTCCACTTTTAATTTAACATATTCAAGAGGTTTCTCCCAATTTTTGTAGACAACTCCACTTGGCCTTACTCCTTTGTAGACCCTTCCACCTGCTACTGTCGCTCAGACTCTCCTTGCCTCACTTTCTAAAAATGTACCCCCTGCGAGTATCCCTTCTTTCACTATTACTACGGATCATCTTCCATCACAACAGGCTGACACCATATTGACAACTCCTCCACCATCCCAACCTATGAATCCTATAGCTAATTCACCGATTCAGTCATTACAAGTGACTAGCCCTTCTATTGGGCCTCAAACCAAGCTTTGGAACATGCCCCACTTCTCCCTACAAACCATCACTCTATAGAAAAAACAAATGTATGTGCCTATGAGGATTACCTATCCCTATACCCTACCTTCTGGTGCTCCTTTTGCAAGAAAACTAGTTTCATCACCAGTCAAATTTATAACACAGATTGATTGTGGAAACAAGGCACATGAAAGTAGAATGCAAAAGCACAAGGACAAAGATGACAGTGCTTTGGTTGAGCCAAAAATACAAACTCTTTATGATGAGGCCCGACAAGAATTGAAGTTTGCAACCATGTACCCGAGAGTAACCAAGCCTCAAGGGGAAATGCACCTAGAAGATTATGAGATATGTGTGGTAGGGCTCGACATGAAGGGGGCCCAACCATAGGATAAGGTTGAAATCATGGAGGAAACACAATGGGTAGTCACCTCCGACTTCCTTAAAACTGGTCACTAGCTAAAAAAGAAGGATGAGCAACTTAAAGCGGTAAGGGAGAGGGTTAGTTTTCTAGACAAACTTCAGGGTCAACTTGTGAAGACTTGGGCTACTGACCCTGCTATAATAAAAGAGCTACAAATTTAAGAATCAAGAGACTGAACATAATCTGTGACTGAAGAATGAAGAGTTGGAGTGACTTCGCCATGAGTATAGTCAAGGAATGGCACAGAGGAAT
This sequence comes from Sequoia sempervirens, assembly GCA_007258455.2. NCBI lineage: Eukaryota > Viridiplantae > Streptophyta > Pinopsida > Cupressales > Cupressaceae > Sequoia > Sequoia sempervirens. Next base: position 91,680,551 of record VDFB02049217.1, on the reverse strand, counting down.
GAAGTTCTGGAGCACCAATAGGCTCAATATAAGTAGAAAATACAAGAAAAGGAAGCTAAATTTAAGGGCCTAAAAGCTCAAATAGAAGAAGAACTCCAAGAGACAAAGTCTTCTCTAGACATACACTTAGCAAATCACTCCCAAGCCAAGGAGAATTGGAATAAAGAAATGAGCAGCTCTGTGGAACAGCTAGCGTCCGAGAAAAAGAAGAAGGAAAAATTAGCTGAGGCCATTATTTCAAAGGACGCAAATATTGCTTCTCTTAAAAGCTCTCTCCTATCTTCCCCTACACAACCAGACATCATTTTGTTGGTTAGGAAGTTGTACATCTCTCACTAAGAAAAGATTAAAACCTTTTGCCTAACACTACAACCTACCCTCTGATTCATCACCAAGGCATCAAAGCTGAGCTACGAGGCTCATGATACGATTGAGCAGTTCCCATGGTTCATCTTGGAGGAGGTTCTGGAAGTAAAAGATCTACTCACCAGGCTATACTCAGTCTCTGATGAAAACCTCACCAGAGTGGGTATTGAAGATCAGGATGCTGCTACTCAAATGGCAAATAAGTTCATCCATTTCCATTCTGCCCTCCAGTGCACTAAAGCAACCATAGCTATTTTGAGCAAGACACTAGACAACATACAGGGGAGTTTCTCTAAGTTAAATAGGATGAGTTTTCCATCCCCATTCCTTGAAAATGGCCCTATTACCACAGCCAAGCAGATTGCAGAAAAGATAGAGGAGAAGGAAAGCGATCCAGAGGATTTCAGGGATTTTAGTCATCCTCCCACGATGACCAACATTGAGGGAGTGATTCATCCACTTGCACAACTACTATTTCATTGTGAAGTAGAGGTCAGTTTACCTAATGCCCTACCCCACAAAGAAACTATTGATCTAAGTGGAGCGCAGGAGAATTTGCGCAATATGGTGAAGCCATCTGAGGATGAATGGTCACCTCTGCAGGCGGCTCTTTCTAATCTCTGACTCCATTATCTAATGAAATGGCACTTTGGCCTAAAAACTAGAGAAATTTGGGTTCTTTATTCCTTAGTTGAAACGCCCCTAATAGTCGCCAAAAGTTGTTAATAAATAATTAACTAGCTCCCTTCAGTCAACTTGGCCTTTTATCTAGGTTCTTCTCTTCTGCTCCACGTGTCTACTCCTCACAACTCTAAGTCTTAACATTCCTTTCACATCCTAAAAAGCTCTGCTATGCTTCCACGTGTTGCGGCTATGGGATTCTTTTGATCATGCTTTCTTGCTGTCTTATCGGGCTCCGCTCGGGTTCCATGAAGCCCTTATTCCAAAAAAGTTTTGGCAGGCCCAGCAGTTGCTCTCTATGGTGCACTCTTACTACGTGTTTGCTATTCACAAATATTTCAACAAGGAGATGAAGTAACAACCACAGACAGCGAAATATTTCCACGCGTCTCTTTTGTGCCCGGCTAGTGATTGTTCCCTCCTTTATTGACAAAGTGATAAGCCCATTCGGCATGTGTAGCATTAACACAAGCCTTCAGCGATGAAGAAGAGAGGTTCATACGGGTAGCGAAAGGCTACCACGTGCCTAGCCAGTAGATCTCATATTCGGGTGACAGGCTAGATGAGCCTAATGATGTTATTGGCCATTGCATGTCATCATCATTCACACATGATGATGGCACTTGTCTAATTATACCTTGTCAGGACCACCGCCATCATTTGCAGAGGATGCACCTATACCTGGAGTGACTAGATACTTGGTTCTAGATTGATTCTATTGCAACGGTTTTGAGAATATTTTGATTCTTGCATCATTTCCAGGGGATTGTGAAATCTTTTTTGTTGTTGCTCTCCGAAGCGGTGGGGGTTTTTTTTTCCTACTATATATACTTTTCTCTGTTATGAGAAAAGGATCCAGAATTTGAAGAAAATGTTGGTTTTAGTAAAAGACTCCAGGCCTTTATTGATGTTTTATTTTATTGCAAAAACTCTCAGACTGTGCCAATTGTTCAACCTTTCTATTTTTTTATGCTATTTGATCAAACTGTAAATTATGCTTTTTATTGTTTGGAGATTCCATTTAAGAACTTCTATATATGTTTAATGCAAGATTTCTAACCTATATCATGTCTAATGACTCTTCTTGGTAGTAGGAATGTACGCAATATTATTTTATGTCAATGAATGGATTGTCTATGTTGTAATCTTTAGTTTCTAATGTTCTGGAACACTACAAACACCATTCAAGCCCTTAAATCTATGATTTATCGTGCATATCATTAAGTCTTGGTGCATCACCTTAGGTTAGACTTTATTTTATTATATTTGTTTCCATTTCCCTTTCCAAGCCCCCATTATAGAAGAAGTCAACTTCTCTAAAAACCCAAAGGTCACTATATTTAGCGCAAAAGGTCCCCCATAAATTGAGTTTCCCATAAGACATTGTTACCTCATCAAATTTTGGTGTCAATAGATGGACAATCCACAATAATTTGAGTATACTCAAAAATATGTTTACAAAATGGGAATGCACTTGCATTCAGGCACACTACCTAGAGCTCATTGCTCAAAATTAGAAAGGATAACTACCTTACAAAAGTTTGGAATACTTCCAAAGATTTAAACTGAGAAAGATAGCATCTACAAATTCCTGATTACAGTTCTAGTTAGGCTCAACAATAAAATTATGCTCCTTCAGACTAATTCTACTCTTTTGCTCTGTTATGTATCAACTTGCAACAAAAATCCTCAATACGCAAGTGAAATTACACTTAATCACTTTCTCGATCTTCTGATATTCACAACATACATCCAATCACATCAAGCATATATCAAAATGATATAATTAATCATTTATATATATCTGCTACAATGGATTTGATCACTCCATGTCGGCTTCAACAAGATAAGCAAATATTCACAAACTATCAACTTCAAATCATTCATAATATTCAATGTGAATCCACAAGAGTCAGCCACAACATAGTGAGGACCCAAAACTAAATGCTCGAACACAAAAACACTTAAGCAATAACTCCTCAAATATCCGCGACACACTATATCTACCAAGTTGGCCTTCATACACTGATGAACAAAAAATTAGAAAACCAAACCTCTTAATTTACATCCAGATTGATACAAGGCACCAATATTTTTAGATAACGTAGATTATGCATCAAACAATACTCCTTGAGATCCACAACATAGAATGATAAAAAAAAAATTGCATATGAATCGAAGAACATAAATTTACTAGATGCTCTATTCAAGCTTAACGAATAAACATTGATCTTCAATCTATCTACCTATATGACCAAAAATCAACGTGTGGATTGACTAGCTGACAAGGGTTTCCATCAATGAAAAAACCATAAAGCATGTGCAACAACCACCATCAAACTTTTCAAGCTTAACAAACATACTCTTATCACCTATCATATGATTTGAGCATCCACTGTCAATGATTTAGTAATTCTTCTCCTCTCTAGCATGAAAAGAAATTAACATATTTTCTTCAATGTTATGATAGATGTTCCCAAATAATTTTCCTTCATACATCTTTCAAGATTAGTAGAATTAGTTCTAACATTTAAATCCATAAACAAGCACTCATCACTATCTTCATTTTGATAGTCTGATTCTTTATCATTAGATAAACCAATATCCTTTTCAACATAATAACTCTTCTTGAAAAAAATATAATTAAGATCCTTTTGTTTGTCATTAGTGACTTTGATTGGATATTTAGATGCATAATGACCTATCTTTCCATAATTAAAGCATTTGAAAGGTAGCTTACCTCTATATTTTCTAATACCCTTTTTCAATCTTCTCATAAAATTTTCTTCCACCTCATAAAGACCATTTGGATCTTATCCATCATCCTTTTCTACTTTGTAGACTTTAAAAGCAGTTTCTTTGTTTGTAGTTTCTTGACCAAATTATCTCATTTTAAAAGAAGTTAAAGCACCAAATATCTGATCTCTAGAATAATGATCCAAATTTTGAGATTCCTCACTTACAAAAACTTTATGACTGTAATATTAAGGCAAAATTCTCAATACCTTTTTCACAACTTCGCTTTCATTTAGATTTCCACCAAGACCATTGATGGCATTGACAACTTCATCAACTTTGAGCATGTAGGAAAAAATATCTTCATCATCAAACATCGTTAGGGTTTCAAATTTGGATTTTTAGATCTACATCTTTTCTTTCGTGACCTTGTCACCTCCTTCATAGATTGCTTCCATCTTTGTCCAAACATCTTTAGCAGACTTGTAACTTATAACCATCATAAGTTCTGAATCAGTAAGACTACTCAGGATTATAGTCCTTGCTTTTCCATTATTCTCATATGCCTCGATATCATCATCAGTTGATGATACATTTGTTGGCATAGTGTAACCTCTTTCAACAATCTTCCAAACACCAAACCCAAGGGAGACTAAGAAAGAATCCATATTAGCTTTCCAGTAGGTATAATTTGTTCCATCGAACAAGGGAGCTTTGACACCTTTCCTGTGTGCCATATGGATCTACCTTAAGTGGTTAATCTTCTTCCTAGGGACACAACTATGATACCAATTGTTAGAATGCATAAGAAAACTGAGAGGGGTGTGACTATGTTGTATACTTTTAAAACATTAGAAACCATCATTAACATTCAAATATACATTAGTTCTTAAACCCATATCCACCATTAAACCCTTAACATGCATTAATAGAATGAAAACATGTAAAGCAGTAATTTAAACACATTAAACACATAAGAACACTAGATTTAGATGGAAAACCCAAGGAGGGAAAGACCATGGTGAGGATTAGGTCACTAATACATGAATTGTAACAATAAATAAAATAAGGCTCACTATCTAGAAAAATAAGAGAGGATCACTACCAGTGGCTCACTACCAAAGGACTCATTTTCCACAAGAAAGAATAAATAATGGTTGGCTCACTGTTGATTTGAACAACTAACAATGCATCTCTCATATGTCGAAGGTACAGTTTCATTGAAGCACAAACTATTGGCAAGAGACACTATACAAGTCATCTGGTGTTGTCATTAATGGAAATCCTAGTCAGTAATCCTATCCACACTTCAGTATTTGCTCATACCAGAAGTCAGATTGAAGATATGTGTTAACTGTCAAAGCTAAAACAAGGCATCTGACAGAGTTGTGTACATTGACTCATATGTAATTTCTTGTTATTATTTTGTGTTGTAGATCTTAGGGAAGGTATTTTTTTTGTATGAACTATCTTATCCTTGAATGATAGGGCCTCGTATTGATTGGTGTGCAAGTTAGAAGATCTGGTTCATTGATTTTTAGTCTAACAGTGCAGAAAGGCCGACTAGATGAGTGTAGCATGTTGTGGATCTTCAAGGCATAAATGTTTAAGGTGATTTGTGTTCAAGACATGTTGTTTTGGATCCTTACTATGTTTTGGCCAACATTGGTTGGTGCGCATTGATAATTATTTATGGATTGGGCCGACAGTTTGTACATGTTTCATATTTTGTTAAAGCCAACATACAATTGATGTAATCTCTAGTTGTGGATATATATAATCAATTATGCATATCATTTTGACGTGTGTTGTGATATGATGCAAAATTCAGAAGAAACATAGATCGATTGTGCACAGTTTCACTTGCGCAGAACAAAGATTGGTGATCTGAATTAAAGGACACAAAGTTTCAAGAGTAGAATCAGATAGAATGTGAAGAATGTGATCAATGTGCTTAATCAAAACTATAATCTAGCATTAGTAGATTCTATCTCATAGTTCATCCACTCCAGTTGTCTTCCAACTATGACTATAAGATAGTGAGTCTTGTTTTGGGTAGTAAGCCTTTTTGTATTTGAGCAGTGAGCTCTAGGTAGTGTGCTTGAATGCATGTGCATTCCATTTGTAAACACTTATTTTGAGTATACTCATATTGTGGATTGACCTCCACCATGTATTTTCCCCTAATAGGGTTTCCACGTAAAAATCCTTGTGTTTTTGTATCTTTCTTTTGGTTCAATGCTATAAGTGGTTTAAAGATCAAGTTAATAAAGTTAAATTTTGTAGAACACTGATTCACCCCCCCTCTTAGTGTTCCTTGATTCCAACAATTGGTATCAGATCCTAGTTCCTCAGAAGAAGTTTAAAAGCTTGAGGAAGTTCTGGGAAGGTGATTCAATGGATTCTAACAGTCTTCATCAACAAAGTTTGGTGGCACTAGATGATCTTGATCAGTCCAAATCTAAAGTCTAGGAATTGCAAGCAAGCCTCATGAATGCTGAGAAATTCATTCAATCATTAAAAGAAAAAATCAATAAGTCCAGGGAAAAGAGAAAGGAACTTTGTGATCAGCTCAAGCAGAAAGAAATTAAAATTGTGGAAGATGAACACCTAAGTCAAGCCTTGAAGGAAAAGACAAAAGAATGTGAAAATATCACCAGAGATAATGTTGCCCTAAAGCATGAGATGGAATCTATTGTGATGAGGATGACCAAGGAGATTGAAGAAAAAGAAGAAGAATGAAGAGAATATTGCTCAGTCCTTGAAAGAAAAATTAGATGAATGCAACAAAATTAATGATGGATTCAATTAGTTGGAGCTAGAATTGCAACAATCTAGAAACAATGAAGAAGAGCTTGAAAGATAAATTTCTACTCTTAGGGATAAACTTGTTATTGCAAATGAATACAAGAAGTTCAAGATTAGCTGAGCCAAGCTTGATGAACTGATTCAAAGTCAAAATATTAGAGGCGACAAGCATGGTCTTGGGTATGAGAAAGGAGAAAGCTCCAAATCTAGACAAAGGAAATTTAGGAAAGGAAATCAAACGAACAAAACTAGAAGGTATTTGGTAGGACAACCCAATGCTCAAAAATTCAATGGATACTATTTTGTTTGCAATAAATTTAGTCATACGACTACTCAATGTAGAAGTAGAATGACTTCAAGGGTTCCATCATTCTCCGGTCAATGTTTCAATTGCAATAAGTATGGTCAAAAGTCAATTGAATGCAAAAATATGACAATTTTTTTCAATAGAAATGTCAGATGTTATGCCTACAATAGATTTGGCCATATTGCTAACTAGTGTAGATCAAGAGAAAATCAATGGAATAACTGGTCTGGACAAAGAAATTTTGTGTGCTATAATTGTAACAAATTTGGTCCCATTGCAAGATTTTGTAGAAGTAGTAAGGGTCTAGTAAACAAAGAGAAAAATATACAGAAGGATGATAAGGGAAAAGGAAAAGTTAATGCAGATGGGATCAGGAATCAAATGAAGAAGACATGGGTGAAGAAGAGTGTTTCTGAAGCTGGAAATGAGCCCACACTAGAATCTGGTCCTAGAAATTTCTTCGGGAATTAGTTTAAGGCCTTTGGCCTAGGGGGAGCTCTCAAGAAAATATTTTACCCCCTGCTAGTAGTTGATACCGAAATGTGGCAAATTGCATTGACCGCATTAGTGATCTACAAATGTTTTGGGAATACTTGTGGAGGAAACCTATGCAAAATTGAAGGTCTATAGAAGAATCTTCTTTCATAGAGTTTGAAAATAGGGTGTCCAAAAAACCTAGGGCAAAAGCACTTATTGTGGTAAAAAATTAGGTGTGCGAATGATAAAAGGTTACTTATATTCCTCATTTGTCACATTTCATTTTGAGAAGAAGAAGAGCTCTGTAAAGAATTTTGGCAAGATACAAATCTAAAGGCAATTCGATAATCAAACCCTAATCTGGAAAAAGGTATTTATCTACAAAACTTGTGAACTTAATTTTTTTGGAAATGGCCGCTCCATTGGTTGTCAATATTAAGGATAGACCCCACCCAAAATTCAAATGGCACTCGTTCAAATTCATTGATACAAAACCATTAGGTACATTTTCTTTCATTCCATATAGTGTTTTGCACATTGAAGATATTAGGGCATATGTTCATGCAAATTTTGAGGAATTAGGAAGCTCCCAGTTGTTAAATATGTACACAAATCACATTGTGGGAGAAGATCTCTATGTAAGGCCTAAATTTAAGACTTTGGAGGAGGATAAGTTCACACAAATTGTGAAGTTTTCCATGTTCAACGAAAAATAATGGGTCCAATACATACTAAGTCAAGTGCATGTCTTGTTATATGGTTAAATCAGCCCTTCAAGATCACAAGAGAAGCTATAAGCATTGTTACTAGTCTAAATTCATCTAGTGGGTTGCCCACATTGAAAGTTGTGAAGAACCAAATAGTCACCGAGGCAACTGGTTCCATTTTCGACAAAAGAGCCATGAAAATTAATGAAATCATTGAATTGGATGTAAGATTTTCTTCTATGGTTATTAGATATAAAATCTATCACTCTAGCTAGGATAACTCTATATTTGGTACTGCAATCTATGCAGCTTATCAAATGATCAAGGAAAATGCAGAATATGACTTATGTGAGTTACTCTAGAGCCAGCTAATTGAAAATCTTGGAAAAATCAAGAAGGACAAGAAGAAATCTTTCAAGTATGGAAATCTATTGTTATGTCTATTCTTCTACTTCATGAATGAAGTTCTAGGAGCTGGTAAAGTGCAATGGGAAGGTGACAGACTAGTAGCTATTCAAATCAGAGACATCTTATATGGAATTGGTGACAACAAAGCAAGAAAAACTACTATTTGGGGTTACTTCAAAAGCTTCCAAAATGAAATGCAAGCTAGGGAAAGGATTCCTAAATATATTGTGGAAAAATATAAGGACACTATTTTCTTCATAGTTAACATTGATCAGTGTTTGATGGAGACAACAAAACCTATAACATTTTGGATAATGCCTATGGGATATGAGGTTGAAGAACACATTTTGGAGCTGTATGCTCAACACCTATTGAGTAAACCTCAAGATCCAATAGAAGAAAGGTTTGGACCTTTGAAGAGAAGAATATGCAAGTGCATGTAGAACTAAAGAAGCCTATGATAGTCTAGAAGGTGAGAAATGAAGTTGAAGATTTTGCAGAAAGCATCGGTATATCAATTGAAGCAGTGAGGGAAGCTAGAAAGAAAAGAGAACAAGTTGAAGAAGAGGATCCTACTAGAACTGAGTCAGCATCCTCTTCCAAATCTAGATCTACAAGGATCTATGCACTCTCATCCAGTCCTACAAAGAAATCAAGCCCAATGAAAGCTCAAGTCAAGACATCTAGAAGAGAAGGAAAGAGGGAGAAGGATAAAAACACAAGAATCTATGTTGCTATTGAAGATGATGAAGAAACTGAATCTGATGAAGAAATAATGGAAATCAAGGATAAGGGTACAAAGGCATCAAAAGTCTCTAAGGACAAGCCCTCTGGTGAAGAGAAAGCAAAGAAAAAGGTGAAAAATGATAGATCAGGTATGAATGTAGAGGAAGTGGAAAAATGTTTAATTAAGGATGGTAATCTCAAACCACTTTCTGAATGGTATGACACTTTTGATAGTGTTGGTCAGAGAACCCTTGAAGAAGCCTCAATAAAATATTTGAATATTTTCAATATGACTCTCATAGAAATAATGTCAGAGTTTCCTAAAGGGTTATATGAAGTCTTAGAAATGATGAGAGTAAATGCAAGAGCTGAAGATGAACAAATGAGAGAATGCATACTTGTTGATCTATGTTTGGTAATGCCAATAGAAGAAATGAAGAAAATCCTCAATGATGCTAAAAAGGATTTTAAGAGAAAAAAAAAAGGTGAATAAGCTTATGATCGAGTAGACTGAGAAAGTGGAAAAAGACACTGAGAAAATGTAGAAGTTGAAAAACCAACTTCACAGTCCCCAAGAATCACTTGCAAGCAATCACCTATCACATGCGAAGATATTCAGAACAAAAAATAGAGAAGTTCTGTAAAATCTTAGAGCAAAGTTGTGCAAGAAAAAAAATCAGCATAATGATTATTGAGAATAATTGTTTTACAAATAATACAAAAGCCTTCGAAAAGGCAATGATGCAATAAAGCAGGAAAAAACAACTCTAATCTTATCTTGAGCAAAAAGATAGCTCAATAAGATAAGATAAGAATTAAATGATAATTATCCTATGAAATAAATAATTACCTAAGTAAACTTATCCTAAAGTGTAATTAAATAATTAATTACACCAACACCCCCCCCATAAGTTCAACTTAGGGAGAAGTGAATTATTATGCAAATATGAGTCTCGACAACAAGGCCTGATCAGGTACTCATGTACAAATGCAATGCAAACTAAATCAAATGGGATAAAGGAGAAAACCACATGGGAACAAAACTCCTCCCCAAAATAGAATGCAAACTAACTAAGTGATGAAAGATGGAGGACTCCATAAGACCCCCCAAGGACACCATCCATCACAAAGATACATAAATGAATTCCCCCATAAGAGAGGAAGAAAGAGACCACAGATCCCCCCAGAATGAAGTAACTCCAAAAGAAGTGAAGAAACTGCATCTCCTGAAAGAAGTGAGAGGGAAGAGGTCGAATGAAAGAAATATCTGAAGGTGGAATAGGTGCAGCCCAAGATGTCTCCATAGAAGCAGGTGTGACCTCAACAAATGAAGAAGTTGAAGTAGGTGAAGACACAATAGAAACCTCCAAAGATGTATGATCAACTAGATCCTGCTGCACTGAAATAGAAGAAGCAACAGGAGGGGGAGGAGATGGAATGGAAGGCTCGAGAACAGGATTTGAAGTGAGAACACCAATGTTCAAGAAGCCAAATCTCTCCTCTGAATGATGATGCACACTCGAAGTGTGAGGAACAGATGTAGGAATAGAAGCACCACCAGTAGCAAAATCAATGAAAGAATACAACCGAGATGAGTGATCCACTATCCTAGTAGCAATAATTGCTCTACTCTCCAAGTCTCTAATGATAACCGAATCAGGTGTGAACTCCACAAATCTCCCATTTCCCCCATGTGTTATCTGATAGATGGAAAGAAGGTTATTTGTCGAGTGAGGAACACACAAGACATCTTGAAAGGAGTGATCCTCAAAACTGATAGACCCCTTCCCTGTAACACTCATGCAAGTGTTGTTTCCCATCAAAATGGGAGACATAGTGCAAGGCTCAAAGGAAGTGAACATAGACTGCGAAGATGCCATATGATGAGATGCTCCTGAATATAGAAGCTATCTCCCTTATCCAATACCTAAAGAAGCACAAAGAGCATGTCCCTTCATATCTAATGAAGTATGTAAACCAGCGATGCCTGTGTTATGCTGCTCTAAAGAAGAAGAATGAGGAGAAGAAGATGATGCATACATCCTAGAAGGAAAATCAATCTAATGTTTCTGAAGATGTTTCAGCTCATCAATCTCCTTGTAACAATTATGTTCTGCATGTCCTGCCCTCTTGCAATATGCACATGTAGACTTCTCCTTCCTAAATGATTTCCCCTTAGAAGAGGAGGATGAATCTAAGGGCTCCTTTTGCTGCTCATGAGGTTTGGAATCCTTTTGTTTATGTTTCTTACCTTTGCCTGTAGAAGCCTTCTGATCTCTGGCCTCCTGTGATGCAATAAGTGCCTGTGAAGAGGAAGAAGGTTTCACCGTGCCCATGCTAGCTAACTTAGCTTGCTCTCAAGTGAGAGATGAAGAAAATTCATCAAGATATGGCATAGTGAATCTCGTACCAAGTGCATCCCTAGTGGCATAAAAGGTAGATACAAAAATTGAATAATCTGGTGCAAGCTTAGAAAGGATGGACAATATCAACTGAGAGTCTTCTTTCTGAACACCACATTGTGACAACTGTAATCTAAGAGACTTGAGTTTGGTGAAAAGCTCTTGGATGCTATCAAAATCCCTAGGATTTAAGCCAACAAGCTCATTCTCTAACTGAAACCCTCTCATAGTATCATGCTTCCCAAAGAAGGACTTCAAAGTATCCCATATCTCATTTGGTGTAGTGCAAGATTCAATCTGGAAAAGGAGGTCAAAGGAGAGAGACAGACATAATGTTCCATAAGCCTCATCACACCTATTAAACCATTTTCTCTTTTCAGTAGCACCTGTAGGTTCAATTTTTGTGCCCATGGTTACCCTATACAACCCTTTATGTTTCAAGTGAATCTCCATTTGTTTTTTCCAACCAAAATAGTTGAATGGAGTAAGGGGTGCAATGTTGTGTAAATACATAACAAAAAAAATTAGTAATATACTCTCAAATAAAAAAAATTCCTCTTGGATCTCAAAAAAATCCTGATTGCACGTTTCCCAAGAAAATAACTAAAAAAGTAAAGGCTGAGTTCTGACAAATAAATTAGATACCTGGTGAATTTTTTTTTAAAAATAGGTCTGATATCTGAGAAGAGCTTTCCAATGCCTATTCGTTTTTGAAAAACGGAGCCAGGACGCAAAAGTTACGCCTTCCGGAGTGAAAACAACAACTTCTAGCTTTTACAGGCGAAAAAAGGCATCAAAATGAAAAAATCAGGGAATAAAACCTCCACCACTATGAAGATCGTTGAATCAGCTTTCCGACGATATCTCGTTTGCAAAAAAATACCTCCGTTTGCAAAAGTTATAAGCAAATGAAAAAAAGGCCTAAAAATGAGACCTCAAACCTAAACAGGTGCAAAAAACTGGCCCTCAGGGGCTAAATATTTCGGCCCTTGGTTGTACACGTGACCGGCCGCTGCATATAAAGTCCTCCGGGGTCTTAAGTGTAGCCCCTAGTCATAGATGTGACCACCGGCGGGCGCTGAGGGGCTTATTGCCTGGCGGGGGCTGGCAAGATTGGCTCCCGGTCGCAATACGACCACGAGCTGACCTCAGGGGCAGAAGACAGGCTGAGCGGCTAAGGAGAATGCCGCCAATGGAGAACGGAGCTTGGGCAGCAAACGTCGGTGGCAGGGGAGTGGTGGGAGGCCGCCGGGTGACGGAATGGCAGTGGAGCCGGTTTGAACTGGCCGCGCAGGATTTCTTGCGTGTTTTGTATTTTTTTTTATTTTTTTTACGTTTTCTGCCTTGATCTGTGTGCTGGGGAGGCTGTACGGCCTCTCTGGCTAAATTTTTTTCCTTGATTTCAATTTTTTCCTAAATCGACGAAATGAAAGGTGTTTCTAGGGTTTTTGGACGCTCTGATCGTGATGGTGAAGTCCGTTCGAGCCCAAAATGCTCTAAAATTTTGGCTAACCCCAGATCCACAGAAAATCAATCTGACTTGAAACCCTTGCACAAAAAAAGACGTTGTGAGAGAATATCTTCAGATCACGAATAGGTAGCGACAGGTCTGGAGCTCTGATACCATGTAGAAGTTGAAAAACCAACTTCACAGTCCCCAAGAATCACCTACAAGCAATCACCTATCACATGTGAAGATATTCAGAAAAAAAAATAGAGAAGTTCTGTAAACTCTCAGAGAAAAGTTGTGCAAGCAAAAAAATCAGCATAATGATTATTGAGAATAAATGTTTTACAAATAATACAAAAGCCTTCGAAAAGGAAATGATGCAATAAAGCAGGAAAAAACAACTCTAATCTTATCTTGAGCAAAAAGACAGCTCAATAAGATAAGATAAGAATTAAATGATAATTATCCTAGGAAATAAATAATTACCTAAGTAAACTTATCCTAAAGTGTAATTAAATAATTAATTACACCAACAGAAAATTCTTAAGGAAGTTTTGTTGAAGAACAGGTATAACGTTGTCTCTAAAGAAACTCATGATGAAGATGTTCCATTTGGTCTAGAAATTGAAGAAGTGAAAGAAGAAACAATTGAGGACACTCAGGATCCTCTAAATATGCAAGATACTAAAATTCCCATGGAGACTGAAACTCCTAGACTTGAAAAAATAGAGATTCCCAAACCCAAGGAAGAATCTATGATTGAAGAAAAGAAGGCTGAGGCAAAGGAGGTTGCTATGGGAGCAAGAGACACTGCAAAGGTGCTAAAGAAGTTTTTAGAAGAATAACAGGAGGAGTTTGACTCTTAATTTCTTGAAAGTCCTATCAACTTGGCCACTCTATTCCCTATTCAAAAGATGAAGGTAGCATCATTTGCTCAGGCAAAGGCAAGGGAGCAGATATTGAAATCTCACATTGAAGACAGTGAGCTACTAAGTCTTGCATCCAGTATTTTGAAGAAGATCAAGCCAAAACATGTCAAGGACTCATCTGATTCTCCCTTCAGTCAGTTGAAGAAACTTATCAAATCTGTAAGTACTCACTTTGAGTCTCTTGAAAAGTTAGTTGAGTATAAGGTCTAGAAAGAATTTGATGAAAACAAGTTTAGTAGAATGAAGTGTATGATTTCTAATGATAGAGCCTTATTGGCTACCTGTGAAAAGAAAATTCAAGGTGCATTATTTGAGGGTGGAAATATCTACAAGTCATGCTTATCCTTGTCAAAGTTCACTGAGGTCACTGAGAAGAAAATTAAGGAATATGAGAAATAGTTAGTAGATATTTCTCAATCTTTTGATCCTCCAACCATTTTTGTTGGTAAGCAAGAAGGTCAAGTCATATCCTTGCTTGATAAAATTAAAATTCTAAAGCATGAAAAAGACATAATTGTTGAAAGGGTATGTGAGCTCAGAGGACTAATTTCTCCTAAAATGGAGACAATTCTTAGTGCATTGAAGGAAGCACAAGATGTTATGGCTATCAGTGATCCAAAAAATCTTGAGTCAGCAGAGATGCAAACTTACCTATTTTTTGGTCACATGACTATTTTGGAGAGTCTCAAAAAGGGTTGGGACAATATTTTAAGCTTGTTGAAGAACAATTTTGCAAACATATTCAAGTCCATGTAAGTTAGAAAAGAATGTATGTACATATGCAGTTTGTTCATAGAAATTTTGTATGATTTTTGGTATGAGGATTCCCATCTTTGCCAGTGATGTCAAAGGGGGAGTGTGGGACAGTGAAAAAATTCATATTCATCTCAGGGAGAGTTGTGATTAAATTTTTTTTTGAATTTTTGAGGATTGTAGTGTATTCATGTTGGTACTAATTCCAACACTTAGTCATTTTTCACTAAGTGTTCCCATCAATGCCAAAGTGGGAGATTTTTGGAAAGAGACACTGCACAAGTCATTTAGTGTTGTCATTGATGGCAACCCTAGTCAGTAATCCTATCTGTACTTTAGTATTTGCTCATATTGAAAGTCAGATTGAAGATATGTGTTAACTGTCAAAGCTAAAATAGGGCATCTGACAGAGTTGTGTACATTGACTCATATGTAATTTCCAATTACTATTTTTTGTTGTGGATCTTAGGGAAGGTATTTTGTTGTATGAACTATCTTATCCTTGAATCATAGGGCCTAGTATTGATTGGTGTGCAAGTTAGAAGATACGGTTCATTGATTTTTAGTCTAACAGTGTAGAAAGGCTGACTAGATGAGTGTAGCATGTTGTGGATCTTCAAGGAATAATTTTTTAAGGTGCTTTGTGTTCAAGACATTTTGTTTTGGGACCTTACTATGTTTTGGCTGACATTTGTTGGTGCACATTGATAATTATATATGGATTGGGCAGACAGTTTGTACATGTTTCATATTTTGTTAAAGCCAACATACAATTGATATAATCTCTAGTTGTGGATATATATAATTGATTATTCATATCATTTTGATGTGTGTTGCAATATGATGCGAAAGTCAGAAGAAACATAGTTCGATTGTGTGTAGTTTCACTTGCACAAAACAAAGATTGGTGATCTAAATTAAAGCAGACAAAGTTTCAAAAGCAGAATTAGATAGAATGTGAAGAATGTGATCAATGTGCTTAATCAAAACTATAATCTGGCATTAGTAGATGTTATCTCATAGTTCATCTACTCCAGTTGTCTTCCAACTATGACTATAAGATAGTGAGTCTTATTTTGGGCAGTAAGCCTTTTTCTATTTGAGCAATGAGCTCTAGGTAGTGTGCCTGAATGCATGTGCATTCCATTTGTAAACACTTATTTTCAATATACTCATATTGTGGATTGACCTCCACTGTGGTTTTTCCCCTAATAGAGTTTCCACATAAAAATACTTGTGTTATGGTGTTGTGGTTGATTTCCTTGTGTTCTTGCATTTTTATTTTGGTTCAATGGTATAAGTGGTTTAAAGAACAAGTTAATAAAGTTAAATTTTTTAGAACATTGATTCACCCCCCCTCTTAGTCTTCCTTGATTCCAACACAAATAACTCATCGAACAAACTTAAATGTACAAATTTTTCTCACTACATTAAGAAGTCATAAGAATTAAGACTTGCACTCAAATCAACATACTTGATCACTTTCACATCACACACTTCACACTTAATCCATACATCAATTATCCTTGCATTACACACCTACTTCCTTAGGGGTTGACATCAATGCAACAATGCCCTATTGACATCAATGTGTAGACATGTAAAATTGACCTAACACCTATCACACACTGTAAATGAAATTTTCACATCATCAACATCATTATCATCAAACATTGCCACATTTCACATCAATTGCATCCAATACCCTAATTTCCTCTATTAATTGAATAAGAAACATTATTTAATTAATTAACTTTTTCATCATTTTTTACTAGTTAAATAAATTACATTTATTTAATGAAGTCCTAAAACCCTATTTCTACTATTAATTGAATAAAATGACATTATTTAATTAATTCTCATTTCATTAATTTCGACCAATTAAATAAATTACATTTATTTAATGAAGTCCTAATCTCACTTTATTTCATCTTGATTAGTTAAATAACACCAATTATTTAATTATGTTGCTAAATCACTTTATTCCCCTAAGTCAATTGAATTATTAAATCATAATAATTTAATTATGTCACTTTTCCCTCCAAATTTTGAATAAATTAAATCAAACTATTCAAATCATTTATCAAAAATCAAATCAAACTAATGCAACATTGTTTGCAAAAGTCAAAATTATTTTGCACGTTCAACTACAAAATGAATGAATGAATTAAATCAATTAATTAATCATTCTCAACCACTTTCCTGATTGAGTAAATTACGATCCCTTGATTTCTCAATTTAATCCTCACTAATCAATCTATTCCTGATTGAGCAATTTACAATTCTCTGACTGATCAATCTATTCCTCAATCCCACTGATCATTCAATCTATTTCTTCAATCACACAAATTGTGCAATCTATTTTGCATAGATTATTCATTTCTAAATCTTTTCAACACCTTTTGATTGTTTGTTTCAAATCACTTTTTCTATATAACAAACCTCTTTCCTCACAAAAAAGGGATCGAAGAGTCAACTTCATTTGCACAATGAAGTATTTTTGACATTCACAACCATCATTTTTAGAGCTTCAAAATACCTTAGATTAATCATTCATGCATCAAGCTTTTACACATGAACTATGGAGGCTTCATAGTGATATGAACACACTCCAATACATGATGGTAACACTATGTTTTTTCATGAATTCATGTATGCTTTCATATTTTGATCTTGTTTTCTTGAATTCATTAATAGCTTAGTTTCATCTCATAAGTGTAGGAATATATCTTAGATTTATGTTCTTGATCATAGATTAGATTCAAAATTCAAGTACATTTATCTATTTACACTCTATTATTTCCCCCTCACACATTCTGGAACGCCCAATGGGACCTTGGTCCCTTACACTAACAATTTCATGAGCCATTTTTGAAGTTGTAGGTTTTGGAATCACTTTTGGAGAAGTTTTCACGCATTGTCCTAGAAAATTTCATACTTTCCTCTCAAGAAAACCATGCACTTGCCTTTGAAACCTATGTTATTGACACTAAGACCTACACACTTGATTTTTTTCTATGCATTTGACTATTCACAGAGGGTGCACTTGCTCTTTTTTAGCACATATGACTAATGACATAGGGCGCACTTGTTGATATTTCTATGCTTTTTCTCTGATAGACTTGTGTTCGAGATCTGCAAATTTTTATATTAATATTTTTGCTAATAGATGTCTATTTTTGAATGTGTGATAGGTATTAACATGTTTGCATGCAAGGTTTGAGAAACACTAACACATTTTCTATAGGGAAGGTGAACTGTAAAATAACTCCAAATTTACAAACTCCTTTTAAAATTAGGAATATTTTGTTGCTTTAAAAAGGAACAACACAAATGAACACTTCATTTTTGGTGCTCTTAAAAATGAACCATTTCAAAGTTTTTCTAAATTAGGAATTGTTATTTGGTGCATTAAAAGAACAACATACATTTCAATTTGGGTGCTCTAAAAATGAACTCTTTCCAAGTTTTCATAAATAGGAATCTTTATTTTGGTGCATAAAGAAAGAACACAAATGACCAAAACGATGTGTTTTTATTTTTGCGTGCTCATATTTTCTTTTATTGACCAAGTAAGACCAAGATTGATTTAGAAACACTCAAATTTGAGCTTAAAAATGAAAAAAATATTATTTTTGTCTTGTACCTTTGCTATGATATTGATTGATGTCTAGAACACTTCTATTGGATGTAATTAAAAATAACCAGTGATATCTTATTCACATATTTTTGGGGATAGCACCACTTGAGGTGCTTAAAAAGAATCAAATTGCTACAAATTATTTACTATGCATTTAGTGTTTGGAAAGCTAGATGGTTGTCTTCTCCCCTCACACCTTTTGGAAATCTTGGGTGAGCAAAAACATCTTGAGCTTCACATATTTATTTTCAAACCATACCTTTAGAGGGCTTTCCTATTGAGAAACATCCTACACTAGAGAACTCATAAGTGACCCAAGTAGTACTTTCATTTTGGACTGCTATATAAATAAATTGTGGGTGTGAGGAAAGTTTCATCTTGCTAGGTGTTGTTGGCCTATACCGACATATTCTTCCTTAGTATCCATGTGATGCATAAAAACCTGTAAGGGCTAGGTCTCTTAATTGAGAAGAACGCTACATATAGGGGCCCAAAAATAATATCCCTAAAACATTACTAAGAGCCAAATTGTCTTAGAAACTACCCTTTTATCAAAAAACATTCTTTGAAAGTGGTGCATTGGAATTTACTTCTAAGAAGTTAATTTCCAAATATGACTATAGGCCCACACCATAAGTTGCATGTAAAATTGTCTCTTCGGATCACGAGGTAGGCCTACCTAAAATAATGGTTTCTAACCCTAGGGTTCTAAATGCTTGTTTATGTTAAACTTTCCATATACATTCAAAACAATCTTGATATCAAATTATGTGCTTGATTTAAAAAGAACACATCCAAAAAAACACTAAACATGATGGTTGAATCACAAACCCTTTGACTTAGTGTATGCCTGTGAAAGAAGCCCTATATTTGCACTCCTTGAAAGGATTTTTTCTTAATTTTTTTTGAATATTTAGGCTTTAATTTTAGGCTGCATTGGATCAAAGTAAACATTTGGGAACTATGGCTTGGGTGTCATGATTTCACAACTTAAAGCCATAGAAATGAAGGTCACACAAGTCCATGCTTTCTAAGTTAGTCCAAGTGTTTTTGTATCACTTGCCATACCCCAAACATGGAGAAATTGAGATAAAAAACAACTTAAACTTGCAAAAATCTAGAGAAAGATTGTTCAAATTAGAAACAAAAAACACAGAGACCACCTTTGCAGAAAATTTCAATGTAGTTACATTTTTTGTCGTAGTTGCTAAAAATTCATTGCTTTTTCTCTCTATCCCAAAAACTTCATTGATGAAAATTAGTTGCATTTGACAAAAACTATGCACTTGATGCTGAACCTGTGCACTTGATTTTATTTGCTTGCACTTGCTTCTGAAAAACTAGTACACTTGCCAAGAAGATGCTCATGCTTGCCCAAGAAACTTGCTTTTTCCTAAGTAATCATTGCATCTGAGAGAAACACATAGGAGTCACACTTTCTTCTCAAAAACTCATGCACTTGACACATTATTGGCCACACTTGATAAATTTGGCTACTCTTTCTCATAGTTTTGTGCCTTTGCTCAAAAACCAATGCTATTGCTCTATCCTACTGACAATTGGGAAAAATAAAACCGAAGCTGCTTATAGCATTCTTTTTATAACAAAACAATTGGAAAACTAGATAAGTCATATAGTCCCTCATCCATTATTTCCATCTTACTTGTTAGAAATCAAAATCAAACAAACCATTGGGATCATTCCTTAACTCAAACGTCTAAGATATCAATAGTTACTTGGGACTCACAGATAGTTCAAGTAAGCTTTTTTGTAACATATTCTCTAGACAAGGAAGTCAAATATCAGCCCTAGTCCTTCAAAAATTTGATTTCCAAAAAGTAGCACCATTCTAAAATAACACTTAAACCTTAGGGTCTTGAGCTTCATAGAAACCATCTCAAAATCATTACACTTTATGACCATTTGGTGACTGGCTGCACTAGTTCAACAATTGAAACTTGTAGCACCAATACTCCAACCTAGTCTCACACATGTTGAAGGTGAACAAACTGATATCATTAGCAATTTAAGAACCTTCATATTTGACAAGAACAAAACACCCAACAAGTGGAGAAAGGCAACATCTTAGACAAAGAGGAAGAGAAAGCAGATCTAGTAGCCAGAAGACTCGTGTTACCACTCCCTGCATGGCAATAGATATACATCCCTCATGTTCTCTAGAAAGAGAAAAATCCTTAAGCGGAAATCCATATTGTGACTTTCAAAGAACTTCCTTACCCTAAAGTTTTCCAAATGGTACATCTCAAGAAGATATCACATATACCATTTCTATGCACACTTTGCACTAATAGGCCAACTTTTTCCATAGTTAGGAGTCACGAAAATAGTCACAAGAGCTTAGCAGTTGTTTATGGAAACTACAAGATCACAACACAGGAAAAACATGGAAGCAAGAAAGAACAACACCAACATCCCACCAAAAAACACTATAAACAACAAAGGTGGCCCGTGGGGCTATAGGCCAAGCGATCTTGAAACACCCCAAAAGAGACCTATGTATAGAGACACCTTCAATAAGGAAGAACTAAACTATAAATGATATGAAGTGATAGAACAAAACAACCAAGACCCAGAAAGAGTAATCATAGAGGAGGTAGATACTAAGGAGGATATAAATGATGAGGAACTATTTGAGCATTCCAACAACCCAAAAGTGCTCAAATTAATGGAAAAATTGTTGAGAAAGGAACAAAAGTCATATTTCTTCAAGTTAGCACAAAGTGGTGCTAAATTTCTAATGGACTTCAAAGTAGAGGCTCTCAAAGATCCCAATCTTATTCCCTTAGGGGATAACTCAGTTGTGAGATAGATATTTGAACCCACAAAAAATTCAAACATGCCACTCATATTCTAACAAAATAGTGGTCAACCCAAAGAAAACCCCTTGTTCAAAAAACCAACTTAGATCAAACAAGTAGTAGTGGCACAACAATATCAAGGATGGCCATCCCAATACGTACCGCAAAACAACAATCCTCCTCCTAGACAATATGTATCTCAAAACACTTTGAATGTCAACCCTTCCCAAAATAATTAGTACCACCAATAAGGTGGACCATAGGGTCCCTTTCTAAATCAATACCAGAAACAAGTCAGACCATAGGGTCCCCTTCTAAACCAATAGTACCACCAATAAGGTGGACCACAGGGTCCCCTTCCATATTCATCCCATCAACAAAGTAACTCACCAATGCATTATTAGGGAAACTTTCAATAGAGTTCATCCCAACCATAAGGTGTGCCATAGAGAATCCTTCTTCAATCGTCCCATCAACAAGGTAACCCACCAACACATCATCAAGGAAACCTTCAGTATAGTCCTTCCCAACAATCTGGTGTGCCACAGAGAACCCTTCTTCAATAGTCCCATAAAAAAGGTAACCTACCAATGCATCATTAGGGAAACCTTTAGTATAGTTCATTCCAACCACAAGGTGTACCATAGAGCATCCTTCTTCAATCGTCCCATCAATAAGGTAACCCTCCAATGCATCATCAAGGAAACCTTCAGTATAGTCTGTCCTAGCCACAAGGCATGCCACAGAGCATCCTTCTTTCGTCATCCCATCAACAAGGTAACCCGCCAACGCATCATCAGGGAAACCTTTAGTATAGTCCTTTCCAGCAACAAGGTGTGCCACAGAGCACCCTTCTTCATTCATCCCATCAACAAGGTAACCCATCAATGCACCATCAAGGAAACCTTTAGTATAGTTCATATCAACAACCAGGTGTGCCATAGGGAACTCCTCCCAATTCATCCTACCAACCAAGTAACCCGCTAATGCATCAATAGGGTAACCTTCAATATACTTTATCCCAACAACAAGGAGTGAACCCTCCTTACACAAAACAAGGACCTAACCCACCCTATGTTCAAAACACCTACCAAGGTTCAATACCCCATTCTATCCAACTTATGACCAAACAAACATTGTGGGACAACGAGTCTATTACACACAGGACTTGCAAACAAGGGTATCAAAAACTGAGATGGGAGTGCAACTAGAGGCAATGAATCAAAAAATATCAAAAATACAAGTAGGGAAAACAAAGAAGACCTACACCCTTCAGGAAATATGTCCATTTCCATTTGATTGCTCCATCACTGCATTACCTTTTCCAAAAAACTTTGAGATACCCAAGTTTGAAAAAAAATACAGAGGAAGAGGAGATCCAGTAGAGCATGTATGAGACTTATTAGTGTCATGTATGGAGATACAAAACAATGATGCTTATCTCATGAGGCTCTTTCCACGCAACCTTATAGGTCATGTTATGGAGTGGTTCACTTTTCTGCAACTAGGAATTAAAACCTTTGATGAACTATCTAGAAAGTTCATAAGCCACTTCTCATTTAACATAGAGAAAGATGTCACCATCACAAGTTTGTCCTCAATAAAACAAAATCAAGGATATTCCTTTACCTCCTACCTAAAGATATGGAGACACAAATCAAGTCGATGCAAATGCCCCATTCTAGAAAAGGAATTGGTAGATATCTTCATCACAAATATCCTACCTGAAATCAACTACCAAATCGCTATGGTATACCCCATAGACTCTGAAGAAATAATAAAAAATGGATTACATATTGAGAGATCCCTCATTGCAAGGGGAGTCCTTAAATTGAACAACTCAAAAGATAGTCCCTCTAGTACAAACGAGAAACCTAAAGTATGGGCCAATAATAAGAACATGACAAATGATGGAGTGGTTGATGCTAGAGCACTATGGCATGCACAAAACACACCTCAAAACAAACCCAAGGTGGCACAAACAAGATATGCTCCAAATAACACAAAAACAACCAAATTACCTATCCCAAGAACAATCAAGTTGTAAACCAACAAATGAATCAAGGAGGGCAACAAAGACAATACGATCAACCCAAGAGACAATTCACAATACTAGGTGAGTCACTTGAAATAGTCATGTGAAATCTAGTACAATAAAACCTCATCAAACTTAATGATCACCCAAACTATGAGGAACCTAGCTTCAAGACACCATGGTATAATGAGAAAGACTTGTGTGAATTCCATAAGATCAAAGGACACATGACCAACAATTGTATGTGACTCAAACACCTCATCCAAGACTTGATAGACAAAGGGGAAGTGGACATTGAGCATCACCCTGAAAACATGGATCTTAAAATATACTCAAACCCAATCCCAAACCATGCCAAAAGGAATGGCAAAGGAAAGGAATGAGAGTACCACAATGCTAACTACACATACGGTCACACAGTTTTAAGAACCCTCTCACAAGTAGATGATAATATGGAAAATGTAGTGACAATACGAGGTGGAGACAACAAATGTGATGCAACTACCCATTGAGGGAGAGTTACAATACAAGGAGTCCCATCCAAACCCACAATTAAGTCATCAAATGACTATAGCATTGTGGAACAGTTGAAGAAAACACCTTCCCTAATCTCAATCCTAGAGTTGTTAAAACTGTCACCCACACATAGGGAAATATTGGAAAAAGCATTGGAAACATTGGTCCCTAATGACCTCGATCCTAGTCAATTCCAAGCCATGGTTGACAAGATCAAAACAAGCAATTATTTAGTCTTTTCTGAGAAATATCTTCCATAAAGGACATTCCACAATCAAGCTCTATACATAGAGGTTGGTGTCCACAAGAACATGGTCAAGCGGGTATTGATAGATAATGGTGCAAGTCTAAAAATATGTACCTTAAAATTTTTGAAATAATTGGGGTATTCTAACAACATGATAGACAAAGGAAAAAGTATCACCATAAGATCCTATGATGACCTTCAAAGGAATTTAGAAGGGACAGTTAGGCTGCTAGTGTAGATAGGACTGACCATCACATAAACTACCTATCAAGTACTTGACCTTGAGTTTCTGAACAACCTCCTCCTAGGATGCCCTTGGATCCATGCATTACAAGCAGTACCATCAACATTTCACCAATGCCTAAAGTTTCCCCATGAAGGAAAAGAAGTGACCTTATATGCCGATCCTGAACCTTTCCACTTCTGCACAAAGTTGGAGGAAAAATATGATAAGATCCAACACATCCCTAGCGATGAAATAGCCTTCCACTCATTCTTATATGTTGACCCTCCCATGCTTCCATCAACCTCAATCAAAACCACATCAAGTGAGCAACTGAAAAGGGAAACCAAGGTACAAGTACTTGACAATGGTAATGGGAATTACCACTTTAACCAAGAATTCTACATTGGTATGCTCCCACCAACACCCAAGGTCTATGGAGGTTTGAAAGAGATCAAGCAAGCTCAGATAGTACAAATGATAGCCAAGCCCACGATCTTCACTAAGTGTGGAGACATGAAAGATGAAGATATATTCAAGGACTTCTCATCCATAATTTACAAGGACTCAAAAGAACCAAAAAAGCCACAACCCATTCTAATTGATCCTAGTAGTAGAGGTTATCAATTACTTTAAAAAATGGGGTATTAAGGAATAGGTGGTGATGGCACCATCAAATTTTACAAATTTGAAGTGCCTATATCTCTTCAATGTGTCAACAGAGCCTAGCCTTGCATCCTGTCAAATATTCCCTAGAGGCCCTCTTTGTCGATTAACACTTTGCAACTCTAAGATCATCTTGTAAATCCCTTTGGTAGAATGTTTTTTGGTACATATGGTAACACACCTGTTCAGTTTCACACCTCCTGGATGAGTTTTGATGGGTTAATTAATCCTCTTCTGACTGAGACAGGGTCAAAATTGGTGTTCCAAAAAGTTTCAAATTTTCAAATTATAAGGACAACCCATTTCTTTTTTTGATCTAAAACATCTCCAGCTCCATTTTCATTAAAAATGGAGGTCATTTGATACATTATTTTAATGTATTTCGGGTGCAACGAACACATCTTGGGGGCCAATTTACAAAGGAGGTACCTAATTTTTGATGGATAGATGAAGTTTGATTTAAAACCTATGTTCTAAATAATTGATCGTGGCCACACACAAAAAATATCAGCTCCAAGGGTCATCGCTTGTGCATAGTGAAATTTCTTCATTTAGCGTACAAGCGTATTTAAAATTTGCATTTTTTCTAATGTTTCAAATGCTTATGTTTAAAATATTTTGAATATTTTAAACATTATGCAAATATGAAAAATGCATTTAGGGAAAATATAAAATGTATTTCAAATTTTTTGGAGGAAAAGCAAGTTTAATTCTTGCTTCTGATTGGCTCAGACATGGCTTTCATAGCTGCACGACAAAACTCATCACTCGTCATTGTTTTGATTTGTCTTTCCCATTTGATATTGATGATTAACGATGGTAGTTCCTTTTCATGGCCCATCATTGTTTTGATTTGTCCTTTCCTCATCATATTGGTAATGGATCGATGTTGTTTGCTTCTTATCATGCATCACATTTTTCAAAGCTATTTTCCTTATCTCATTGGCGATGCCTGATGGTTTTTCTCCTTATTTTGCCCATCATTGTTTTCTTTCCTCTTCTTCACATCTTATCAGCCATGCATGATATTCACTTGCACGATGGGCCTGAGGAAAGTTCAATGGCATCATTCATTGTTGTATTTCCTTTTCTTCACATCTTATCAATCATGCGCGATATTCACTTGCACGATGGGCCCGGGGAAAGTTCAATGGCATCATTTGATGGCACAGGTAAATATTTTCACAGTCAAAATTAAAAATTTGATCCTTCATGAATTAAAATCAAAATTATTTTGTTGGGAAATGAAATAAAAAATTTCATGAAAATGGACAGGTGAAAATGGGGTTTTCACAGCCAATGGAGATGAGTGAAATTTTTCATAGTAAAAAAATGAAATTCTTTGGTTGTAGACAAGATAAAAAAAGAATGAAGGTTTTTCTTTCAACTATGGTAAAAATATTTTTTCAGCTATGGAAAAACAAAAGGATATTAAATGCTTTCACAAGTAAAGTAAAGAATTTTGAGCTACAGGGTAAAAATAGAGGAACAAAGTGGGTTTTTCTATAGTCAGTGGAAGTGAATGATGGATCTTCACAAAAAAAATAAGATATTTTCAATTGTAGGGCATAATGAGGAATGAGTCTTCCTGATAAGGAATGAGTCTTCCTGATAAGGAATATTTTTCTATTGTAGGGTAAGTGAATGATGAGGCAAGAATTCAAGTATAGATGGGGATTCTTCAAGTGTTGGAGGCAGTTACTAATCAATGGGGAGGAATGTGCCAGATGTCTATTGAAGATCCCCACTTATAGTTTTTTTTATCTTCCTCAAGTGCAATGTTTTGCTTCTTTCTGAGAGAGTTGTTCACTACTTGGTCAAAAGGGGAAGCATATTTTGTAATAGGGTCTGAAATGTAGTGCTAGTTTTAGGTCTTTGGAGTGGTTTGAGTCATGTAATGAAGAATTTATTCATAACATTGTTATATTTCCATGTAAATGATCATATATTGTGATTTGGTTGTCTCCATTGTACACATTGCATAGATTATGAATATAATAAATCAAAGGTTTATGTTATTTGTCTTCTTGTTTTTCCTTGAATGTTTGTTTTGTGTTGTTACTTTCATTCAAAGAAAATTATATTGTATTAACATAAATAGAGGTTTGTTCAACTATATTCTTGGATTAATAAAGTATGATTAGTTTGGTTTCTAGTATCAATGGTGTAATGCATCATATGATAGGAATAATTATGACACAGTGAATGTTGTAATGATTTTCAAACTTCATGGTTTAGGTGACTTCACCCTGGAATATGGCACTGGTCTTTTGATGTTGCAATTTCTTGAGATTGTTTTGTGAGCAGCTACAATTTTAAATCAATTTATTTATCTACCTTAGTATGAATGTGTGTGTGATTTAATGCATATTACATCTCTCGTGTTTAAACCAAACATTACCATGAAGGTCATCCAAACCTTTAGGGTATTGTGTTTGTTAAGCATTTAAAGGAGAATCATTAGTTTACAGTGTTCTAGGTACTTTGGCACACAAGTATCTAAAAGCACACTATTGGGATCACCCTCCTGAGTTTCAAAGAGCCCAAAGTGCAGGGAGGAAAGGGTTTTCAATTAAATCTCCCATTTGTTGGCCAAATCTCTCCTTGAATCTGACCATTAGGGCTGGCAGCCTTTAGGATTCAAGTGGATTACAGATTTGGGGAACCAACAGGTGGCCTTGTGCTACACAAACAAGACCGATTAGATCCTATCATAGTGGAATAGAGGAAGAAAAATATGGGACTAGGTTATAAGCCAAAAGACATGGTTATTCCAAAAACCAGATGAACCTCTTTTAAGAAACAAGAAACTTCTACTAGTGTATAGGCATTGGATATCTACCATATCGTGGACAATGATCTACCCATTGAAGACTTATTCAACAACTTTTGCATTGATAGGTTCCCTCTCCAATATATCAAAACCATTCCCAACATCTATTACCATTCCATAATGGACTCTAATGAATAAAAATGGGATTCTCCTTCCTTCGTCACTAGATATGATTCCCCCACTTCTAGTAATGACAACCTAGACACCCAATGGGAAAAAGATACTAGAGCCATACTGACCATTTCTATAACCTCTATAATCTTTATGAATAATGATGATAGCCTACCACTCTGCTACCCACAACTCATAGATTGGGATCAACAACAATATACACCTATTCTAGATCAATTCCAAAATGATGAGGCAATTGCAGAGTTCATGGGACTTCGAATAGACATACCAGCAGGAGATCACAAAGTAGGGTTTTTCATGGAGCTTGAACATTGTTGGTGTAATTAATTATTTAATTACACTTTCATAAGTCTACTTAGGCATTATTTTAATTCCTAGGTTTCATTTAGTTATATTTATCTAGTTGAGCTATCTTTTTGCTCAAGTTAGGTTTAGGGGTGTGCATGTCTTTCTTTTTTGCATGCTTTCCTTTGTATGATTTGTAAATCAATTACAATCAATAATCAATATTTTGGTTTATCCTGCAATTCTTTCTTGAGGTTTTACCAAACTTCTTTTGTTTTGGATATCTATTGCACGTGATAGGTGATTGCATGTAGGTGATTCTTGGAGTTTGTGAGGTTGGGCTTCTCAACTTCTTCATGGTATCAAAGCTCCAAACTTGTGGTTGCATGTTCATCTTTTGAAGATATTTCCTCACAGTGATTCTTTTTGTTCAAGGGTTTCAAGTCAAACTCTTTTTTTCTGGATCTGAGGATAGCCTATTTTTTGGGCATTTTTGGACAAGACGGGCCTCGCCATTGAGTCCGTAGCACCCAAAAACCCCTATTTTTCATATAAAATTTGTCCATTTTGGACACAGTCATCCAAAGAGGCAAAATTTATTTGCCCCAAGGCCGTAAGACCCTAGGGCACACAAATTGAGGTAGATCTTTTCCAAAAAATAAAAATAAAATCAAAACACAAAAAAATTATGTGCGACCAATGTAAAAGGTGACTGCCACCCACCCTCCATCCAACAGCCACCAGCCACCAATTTGCCACTGGTATTTGTAGCCTGAGCATCACCTACCGGTCGTAGCCCCCTTCTCCTCAGTGGATGGTCATGTGGGGACCGAGAGCTAGCCCCTAGCCCCCATCAACAGCCTCAACAACTACCCCAGTCACATGGGTGACCAGGGGCTCCACCGCAGACCCCTGACCGCCAGCCCCCTAGTCCACCTAGGTGACAAGGGGCTTTATTTTTTTAGCCCTTGAGGGCTACATAAAGCTTTATTGGGCGAATCAAAGCAGTTTCATGGAATCGGCTATAACTTCTTCATACAGTGTCGGGTTTTCAAAAATGAGATATTGTCAAAAATCTAGTTCGACACTCTATCCAGTGGTGCTGATTTGATTTTCTAGTTTTGATATTTTGATGCTTTTTTCAACCTCTGAAGCTAGAAGTTGTTGTTTTCACTTTGGAGGGCATAACTTTTGACTTGCTTATCCCTTTTTTGGGATTCAAAAGGCATCAGAAAGCTGGTTTTGTCCTCTTCTTAGATCTCAAACCTAATCTTTCCAAAATTTTCTCCAAGTATCTAATTTTTTTTATCAAAACTCGGACTTTTTTTTTGGGGTTATTTTATTGGGAAGCATGCAATTAGGAGTTTTTTTTAAAGATCAAAGGGGATTTTTTTTTCTTTGAGAGTATATATTCTTGTTTTCTATCATGGATACACATAATATTGCACTCCTTTCTCCTTTCAACTATTTTGGTTGGAAAAAACAAATGGAGATTCATTTGAAGCACAAAAGGTTGTACAGGGTTACCATAGGTATAGAAATTGAACCTATAGGTGCTACTAAAAAGAGAAAATGGTTTAATAGGTGTGATGAATCTTTTGGTACTTTATGTCTATCTCTTTCTTCTGATCTTCTTTTTCATGTTGAGTCTTGCACTACACCAAATGAGATATGGACTACTTTGGAGTCTTAGTTTGGGAAGCAAGATATTATGAGAGGGTTTCAGTTAGAGAATGAGCTTATTGGCTTACATCCTAGGGATTTTGATTGCATCCAGGAGTTTTTCACCAAACTCAAGTCTCTTAGATTGTAGTTGTCACAGTGTGGTGTTTATAAGGAAGACTCTCAGTTGATATTATCCATTTTTTCTAAGCTTGGACCAGATTATTCAGTTTTTGTATGTACCTTTTATGCCACTAGGGTTGCACTTGGTACTAGATTTACTATGCCTTCTTTTGATGATTTTTCATCTTCTCTCACTCGAGAGTAGGCCAAGTTGACTAGCATGGGCAAGTTGAATCCCTCTTCATCACAAGAACTTATTGCATCACAGGAGCCCAAAGATGAGAAGGCTTCTACAAGAAAAGGAAAGAAACATAAACAAAAGGATTCCAAAACTCATGAGTAGCAAAAGGAGTCCTCAAATTCATCCTCCTCTTCTAAGGGGAAATCATTTAGGAAGGAGAAGGGTCCATGTGCATATTGCAAGAGAGAAGGACACGCAAAACATAGTTTCTATAAGAAGTACATTGATGAGCTGAAGCATCTTCTTCAGAAACATCATATTTATTTTCCTTCTAGGATTTATGCATCATCTTCTTCCCCTCATTCTTCTTCTTTAGAGCATCGCGGCAGGGGTACAACTGGTTTACATACTTCCTTAGATATGAAGGGGCATGCTCTTTGTGCTTCTTCAAGTCATGGATCAGGGAGATGACTTCTAGATTTAGGAGCATCTCATCATATGGCATCTTCACAATCTATGTTCACTTCCTTTGATCCTTACATTGTCTCCTATTTTAATGGGAAACAATACTTACATGAGTGTTACAGGGAAGTGGTATATTATTTTTGGGGACAACACCTTTTAGGATGTCTTATGTGCTCCTCACTTAAAAAATAACCTTCTTTCCATATATCAGATCGCACATGGAGGAAATGGGAGATCTGTGGAGTTCACACCTGATTTAGTTATCATCAGAGACTTGGAGAGTAGAGAAGTTATTGCTACTTGGGTGGT
The DNA here is from genome assembly GCA_007258455.2 of Sequoia sempervirens. Taxonomy (NCBI): domain Eukaryota; kingdom Viridiplantae; phylum Streptophyta; class Pinopsida; order Cupressales; family Cupressaceae; genus Sequoia; species Sequoia sempervirens. The sequence goes on along the minus strand of VDFB02049217.1, from coordinate 91,649,665 downwards.
GGATCGCTCATTTGGTTGTATTCCTTTACTAATTTTTCTATTGATGATGCTTTTGTTCCTACAGTTGTTCATCACACTTCTAGTGTGAATCATCATTCAGAGGAGACATTTGGCTTCTTGAACATTGGTGTTCTCACTTTGGATCTAGTTCTTGAGCCTTTCATTCCACCTCTTGTTGCAGTTGTTGATACTTCTATAGATATGGTTTTTTTTCTTTCAGTGCAGCAGGACCTAGTTGATCATACATCTTTGGAGGTGTCTCTTCAGTCTTCACCTACTTTGACTTATTCATTGGTTGAGGTCACACCTACTTTTGTGGAGACATCTTGGGCTACACCTGCTTCACCTTTAGATATTGCATTCATTCGGCCTCTTCACTCTCACTTCTTTCAGGAGATGTAGTTTCTTTAGTCTTATTGGAGCTACTTCATTTTGCGGGGCTATGTGGCCTCTTTATTCCTCTCTTCTAGGGGGATTCATTTATGTATCTTTGTGATGGATGGTGTCCTTGGGAGGTCTTACAGAGTCCTCCATCTTCCATCACTTAGTTGTTTTTTGCATTCTATTTTGGGGAGGAGTTTTGTTCCCACGTGGTTTTCTCCTTTACCCCATTTGATTTAGTTTTCATTGCATTTGTAAATGGGTACCTAATCAAGCCTTGTTGTTGGGACTCATATTTTGCATAATAATCTACTTCTACCTAAGTTGCACTTATGGGGGGGTGTTGGTGTAATTAATTATTTAATTACACTTTCATAAGTTTACTTAGGCATTATTTTAATTCCTAGGTTGTATTTAGTTATCTTTATCTAGTTGAACTATATTTTTTCTCAAGTTGGTTTAGGGTTGTGCATTTCTTGCTTTTTTCCATGCTTTCCTTTTCAAAGGCTTTTGTATCATTTGTAAATCAATTAAAATCAATAATCAATATTCTGGTTTTTCCTGCAATTCTTGCTTGAGGGTTTACAGAACATCTTCTTTTGTTTTGGATATTTGTTGCACATGATAGGTGATTGCATGCAAGTGATTCTCTAGGTTTGTGAGGTTGGGCTTCTCAAATTCTTCAAACATGATGCATACTTCATTGGAGAGATTGAATCTTCTAGTTGTGAAAATGAAAGAGAAAACATAAAAATAAACATGCAATCCCCTAGAGATATCCATAGTGTGGCTCTATAGATCTAGAAAAGAAGAAAATAAAGGATGCATCTAAATATGAAAACCTCCCAAAGGCACCCAAGGATGGAGGGTTCAATCTTCCCATATTAGAATATCAAGAAAGATAAACACTTCTAGTAGAAGAAGTAGAGACCATAAATGTTGGCACAACAGAAGACCCAAAGATAACATATACCATGCGGTATTGCTTGATCCTAAAGAGAAAGAAAACTTCATAGCTTTCATCAACACCTAGAAGGTAAACTTTGCATGGACCTATGCATATATGCCTAGACTAGATCCAGCTCTAGTAGTACATCATCTAACCATCTTCCCTGGAGCAAAGCCTATCAAGTAAAAACTCAAAAAAATGCATCCTCAAATAGCACTATTAGTAAAGGTAGAACTAAAGAAGCTACTAGACATGGGTTTCATTAGACCCATTGATTATCTGAAATGGATATCCAATTAAGTAGTAGTATCAAAGCCTACTAGGGGCATAAGGATCTGCACAGACTTCAAGGACTTGAACATAGATTTTCCAAAGGATGACTTCCCCTTTCCTAGTATCGACAAGATCATGGATCTAACAAAAGGGAATGAGATGCTATCCTTAATGGATGGTTTCTCTGGATATAACTAGATAAAAATATCTCCATACAATCAACACAAAACAACTTTTACCTATGCTTGGGGGACATTCTACTGGAATGTAATTCCATTTGGTCTAAATAACACAAAATCAACATATCGAAGAGCCATGAAGACCATCTTCCATAATATGTTGCACACAATCATGGAAGACAATGTGGAAAATATTCTGGCAAAGTCCATCAAAAGGGAGGATCACTTGTCAGATCTTGCAAGGGTGTTTGATCAGCTTGAACAATATAATATAAAACTCAACCCTAAGAAGTGTGTGTTCAGAGTAACATCCAGAAAGCTATTGGGGTACATAGTGTCAAGAAGGGGGATTGAGGTGGATCTTGCAAAAGTGAAAGCTATAAAAGAGATGCCTCCACCAAAGACACTAAAACAGCTAAGGAGTCTACAAGGGAAGCTACAATCCATTAGGTGATTCATTGCATAATTGGCAGACAAGTGTCACCCTTTCACTCATCTCCTAAACAAGGACATCACCTTCAAATGGGATGGGAGATGTGACCAATCATTCCAAAAAGTCAAGGAGTACCTACTTATTCCTCATGTACTCATGCCGCCTATCCTAGACAAGGAAATGGTACTTTATGTATCTACCACACAAGTAGTGTTGGGAACTCTCCTAGCCCAACTAGATGATAACAACAAAGAAATGGTAGTCTACTACATCAGCAAAACACTGGTAGGCTATGAAATGAACTACTCACCCATTGAAAGAGTGTGTCTCTCAGTAGTGTTTGCAACACAAAAGTTGAGGCACTACATCTTAAATAGAAAGGTGAAGCTGATTTCAAAAGTAGACCCACTAAAGTACCTACTAGCCAAGGTAGACCTAACTGGTCAAATAGCCAAATGGGTGATGATTCTGAGTGAATTTGATATATAGTATGTGGATAGAAGAGATATCAAGGGATAAATCATAGCAAACCAGTTGGCCAAAGCACCCATAGATGATAACAAGCTGCTCATAGTGGACATTCCAGATGAGAGTATCTTGATGATAGAATTGATAAGCCATTGGACTCTATACTTTGATGGTTCCCATACTCAACATGGCTCTGAAGCAAGTGTCCTATTTCTCACACCACAAGGAGATAGTATACCTAAGGCTTATAGGATCTCTTTCCCATGCATGAACAATATATCAGAATTGAAGCTTTGATCACCAATCTTAAAATGGCTATTGAATGGAGAATAAAAGAGCTACATGTCTTCAAAGACTCTCAGCTAGTGATCAGATAGGTGAATGATGAATACTAGAAAAAAGATGACAAATTTTTGTCATAAAAAATGATGGTGGATAGCTCCAAGGAACAATTTGTTAGAATAACCTTTGAGCAAGTTCCTCAGATCAATAACAAAGCAGCCAACATAATGGAAAGAATAGGCTCACTACTTGATATTCCATAGAATGTTCCTAAGTATGAGTTCCTCATAGAACAACTGCTTGTACCTACATTCAACATCCCAAAATTAGAACTCGTATGCATTGTTGTTCGTCCTAACTCCTCATGGTACCAAGATAATTTTGACTATATCCAACATGGTATCATCCCACTTGACTTAACGACCACTCAAAAGAAAACCTTCACTTGTAGAACTTCCAATTTCACAATCCTAGGAGATACCCTATACCATTGTAGTATAGATGGCATGTTACTCTAGTGTCTTAACACATAAGAAGTACAAACAACCTTACAAGAGGTACACGAAGGTATTTGTGGGTCCCACTCTAGTGGACCTAACCTAGTCCAAAAACTACTCAGAACTGGGTATTATTGGCCCTCCACGGAACAGGAATGTATACAAAATTCTAGAAATTATCATCAGTGCCAACAACATAGTGATTTGGTTCATGCACTAGCATAGGAGTTGAGACCCATCACCACACTATGGCCTTTCTTGCAATAGGGATTAGACCTAGTAGGAAAGATATTGCCTACCTCATCTAATGGGCACAAGTTTATTATCACAATAACAAAGTATTTCACTAAATGGATAGAGGAAATTCCATTGACCTATATCACTAGAAAACAAATATCAAAATTCATTTTGAATTATCTGATTTGTAGGCATAGAATTCCCCCAATGATAATAATGGACAACAAAACCCCGTTCAAAAATCAAGACATCTAAGAAATCTATTCCCAATTTTCTATCCAGCATAGATTTTTCACGCCCTAATATCCCCAAGGAAATAGTCAGGTTGAGGCATCTAACAAAACCATATTGAAAATAATCAAAAAGATTGTTAATGAAGTCGGTCGTGATTGGCATTTATAGCCTAACCTAGCCTTATGGGCTTATCAAACCAACATTTGAACACCTATTGGTGCCACACCATTTTCCTTGGTCTATGGATCAGAGGTTGTCTTGCCTATCGAGGTCGAAATCCCCTCATTGTGAGTTTCATTAAAGGGAATGGTCAGCAATGAAGAATACAGGGTATCTAGGCTAAATGAATTAGAGCTCCTAGATGAAAGGCATTTGAGCGCATTAAACCATCTGCAAGTTTATTAGAATTAGCTCAAACGAAGCTATGCCAAGAAAATCAAAGACATGAACTTTAAAATAGGTGACTTGGTCCTGAAAGAGAATCAAAATGTACAACTAAATCAGGATAGTAAAAGAAAATTTGAACCCAACTGGTTAGGCTTGTTTATCATCACAACAAGCTATGGTTTTGGGGCATATCAGTTGGCTACTCTTGAAGGAGAACCTTTAGCTAAACTGCTAAATAAAAGCCACCTCAAGAAGTTTTATACATGAAGCACATCAGAATACCCCAAGCAAGAGGGTAAAAATCCAAAAAAAATCAAAAAAGGATAAAAAAATCAAAAAGCAAGAAAAAATATTAAAGAAAAATAAAGCGTTCCTTGAGTGAAAACCACTTTGTGGTGCTCCTAGAATAGGTACCATAGTGAAAACCTAAAAAAAAGGCACTATGTTTGAATAAGACTTGTATCATTATCTATTGGTACTATCTACAACATCCACCCATCCATTTCATAATAACACATGTATTCAACCATGGCTTGTTACTGATTAAGGAATGTAGTCTTGTCTCTAATTGGGGGAAAATTCCTGAAGTTGGTCGTAGATTAGATCTTTGAAAGTATTATCATGGTCAAAAACACAAAAAAATCAAAAACTTCTAAAAAACATAAAAAAAAACAAAAAAAATTTGAAAATCATAGAAAATCAAAAACATCTGAAAAACAACAAAATCAAAAACATGTGAAAACATAAAAAACAAAACAGCATCACTGGGTTATTCCTTCACTCAAATAGTCTAAGATATCAACATTTTCTTGAACCTCACAACTAGTTCAAGTAGATTTCCCACAACATATCCTCTAGACACAAAAGTGGAATATCAATCTAGATTACCAATGTTTTTAAATGGGTATGTGCAGGATCATGATGAGCCAAAAAGTGGCGATATGATGGGTATGTGTAGGGTATGTGGCTGGCAACTTTTTTTTTACCCAAAATTGATGAAACAAAAAGGGTTTTTAAAGGAGATTATCAGCTTTCCACCAATATAAATTATGCTTACTTTGAATTTAATAAATTATTATTATTCATTTTCTATTTGAATTACGACTAAAGTCCTGATTGATAGGTTGATTGAAAACATCTATAGCTTTCAAATAGTATCACATTTTTTGAATTCAAAACATGTGTCACATTGTATGCTTCACATACTATAAGATTAAAAAAAATTATGAATTTTGACCAAGTTAAGGTGGTCAATACATGAAGTTTTTATATTTTCAAAAATTTGTAATAAAAAAATCATAATTAATTATTTACATGGGAAAAATTACAAAAAATGCATCACATTGGGAAATGAGTCCTCTACTTATATCTAAAAATCTTATAAAAGAATATTTATCATTTTATTGTGGTTAGGGTGGTCACAGATACCTACTTCTTATTTTTCCTTGAAATTAAGTGCTACTACATTGAAATTTCAAATTTTCACCAAATAGATTTTTTAAAATAAACCTAGTAGTTTAGAAACTACATTCAATTTGCTACATATTCTATTCTTACATATTTTTGAAATAATATAGAAACTTATTCAAATTTTTATGTCAAGTTGCCTAACTTTGATTTTTCTAATTTTTTTGCCACTTAAGGGCTTGTTTTTTCCATGATGATCATGCACATACCCAAATCCAAAAAATAGTTTATGCTTTGAGTCAAATGGTCAAACTATGTAGTCTATACATGTACAATGTAGGCAAGGCTTAACATCCCTAGAGACCCTAGGTCGATTCCCTTAGGTTTCTATCATGCTTTATTTCAACTTAGTCAAAAAATTCAAAATCCAAAAAACAATCAAAAAATACAAAATCCAAAAACATTCACAAAACATAAAAAGATCAAAATCACTCAAAAACCAAGCAAACTATGAGCCTTTGTGTGTACAATGTAGGCAAGGATTAATAGCCCCTAAGGCCCTAGGTTAGTCCCCTAAAAACAATAAAAATAGCATCATAAAACTCAAAAAACAAAAATATCTACCTCATCATCAAAATCCACAATAAAATTTTCACCCATAATAAACAGATTGTTGCACTACCCTTTAACAAAACAAACAAACAAATAGAACAAACACAAAAATCTAGAACCTTCAAGAAAACAATCACAAAGATTTGATCACAAAACGGACAAAAACAGTGCCAAAGGATCAACTACCTATCTTTTGACAATTCACCATCAATATCCTCAGATATTCCTTAACATATCCATTCCTACAATAGAAATGATCAAAAATAGATAATAGTCCTTAAACCTCAAACAAATATGGCAAGTGATATTGTAACTATTTTTTTATCTTTTTTTGTATTCTTATTTTTATGATTTATTTTATTGACTCATTCCTAGGATCTCTCAAGGATGTGACCCATAAGGATTTAGAGAAGAGGGAATGGGGATAATTGAGCATCATTTCAATTTTTTATTTGTAAGATATTTTTGGAACACTACCAATGGAGAATAATTTCTTTATTGAGTGTATGAAAGTTGTGTTGAAACAATTCATGAAGCAATTGCATGTTAGATGTTCTATACCTCTCTCTATGACTGGTCCAAAAAATTTTTAACACAACCTAAGCCACATACTTTAAACAAAGTTCCCGTATGTCTGGTAGGATCAAGAGTATTCATTGTATGTAGAGTCAAAGTCCACACAATGGATACAAAGTCACCTTGGTCATTAATACCTTGGTGCATCATATATGTTTGCTACATCAAATAGGATTGTTCAAAACTACGAATCCTCCCAACAAAGTGAAATCAACATCATCAACTACTAACAACATCAAATTTCTATCCATCATCAAATATTTCTTCTAACTAACATCCATCCTACATAGCAACATCATTAGTATCATATCCATCCTGCATCCACAATATCGTCAATACATATCATGATGATAATAAAAATAATGAAAACATCATGTATCATGTATAAACCATCATATATCAACATCACATAAACATCATATATCCAAATGATATATTGATCATTCATAATAAAAAAATCATATGAAACAAAGTATGATTCATCCATCCATGTCATTGTGTACATCAGAAAAATACAAAAAAAAATTTAAACATACATCATCATGCATAGTTATCCATGATCATCACATAAGCATAAAATGAGTTGAATCGAAGAAGGTATATCTCATATATCATCATAAGGACGATCAATATATATACAAAAAACATGTTTGCATTATATCTCTGAGCAATAAACAACATAAAGATCAAATATGAACTGCCCAATAGGAAGGAGAGAACCCTATAGACCAGGTTGCAGACCACCATCTGGATCTGGTTGTCTAACAGAATGATCACCTACCTCACCACCACCATCGCCCACAACACTAGGCTCTTCAAATCATGGCTGCCATTGCACTTTGGGAACAAAGGCATCATAGAGAGTTTGATAGTATATAGCCCTCTGTAACCACTGATCTCGCTCTACATGAAGGTTATTTCACTCTACTCTAAGAGTATCTCTCTCCATCGTAATCACCTATAATAGCTTTGCAACATATCATCACCCACTCTCATTGTCTCGCTCCTCCCTCAGGCTATCCCTCTCTATAGTCACTGTGGCAAGTTGTGCCTCCACAATCTATTGCTACACTATCTCTGCAACTAGCTGAACACCTCCATCTCCAAGTGGGGGAGGAGGATCTAGAACCTATCCATGCACCTAAGTAATCTAATCACCTTGTGCCTAATCAACCTATGCCCCATCATTTTGGGCCCTATCCAACTGCTCTGCAAGAACCTCAATGCATTATCACTCCCTATGTTGCCCTATAATACCTACTCTACCTAATGCAGGATCACCCCTAGGATCTATGAATCTCAAAGGCCTGCATCATTCCCACTACTAATCAAAATCAATTGTGGTACCTAGATCTTCTAAACCAATCGTCCAACCCCATCCAAATGGGGAAAGTTTTCTAAATGCAACAAAAGTAGCATCTCTATCTACTTGGTGACCCCATACTTGGACCTTCCTAGTCATCTAACCGAAGCAAGCCTCATAAGTGTTAGGAAACCACCCATGCCTCTCTCCAAAATGATGACATACTCTATCTAGTAAGTAATGCTCTAGCAGAGAGTGGGAGCCACTAATCAACCATCTAATCTGGCAATAGTAAACAAGTTGCTTTGGATCCTCTAGCGAACCCTCACAATCCATATAAGGTCTCCAAAAAAAATATGACATGTCGTCGAATACACGACGCCAGTATAGAAGATTCCCAAGAAAGGTGTAGTGTAAGAAATCTCCATAAAAATATGAGTATGGATCCTCAGGGGTACAATCTTGTATCCCATTAGGCCAAGAAATTGGAATGTGTTCCCAGGGCCAAATATGCAAAAGAGAAACACCTACAGAAATAGATTGCCCACCTTGATATAGAGGTGGACTAGAAGACATGGACCCCATGCATATATGGTCCCATGCTCAAATATACCCTCAATGCAAATATCCCATCCAATAGGGAACTAGTGACCTCTTCTATCAGGAACAACTAGTCCCAAAATCAAACCACAAATGACAAGAGAAACAGGATCTGCACTGCTAATGAACTCATACAAATCAATCTTGGCCTATCGAACCTCCAAGTGTCTGACACCCAGCACATACCGCATGGCCTGAGTTCCACATCAAACATGGTATTTCATAGCTCACCATGGATAGGAATGTGGAGAATCCTCCACACATCCTCGAGTGTAATGGTGGCTTCTCTTGTAGGTAAATGAAACAAAGATGTCACTGAATGCCACTGCTCCACAACTACGGTCATCAATGTTGTATGAGTATGGATGGGAGGCATGTAACAAATATAATGTATTCTGACTGCATCTAGAATGTCTCACTCTTGAACATTGAAATTGATAATGAGATCAAATAGATCTCGAGGTCATATCTCTCTCATCCGCAATGGTTTAAGGACCACTTACAAAAAATTTAACACATGATGTTAGGGTTTTTCTCTAAATCTGCAAAATGACACAAAAATGACGAAAAATGACACTTAGGATTCCAAACAAGAAAAAGAAAGAAACATTTAGCAAAAGTGAGAAAACATTGGCAAAAGTGCTAGTTTGAGGCAAGTGCCCTTGTTTGAGTCAATGGCAAAGAAATCGAAAGAGAAGATTCAAAGAAAGTGTGCAAGTTTAACACAAAGGTGCAAAAACAAAACCCAAGCATTCAAAAGAGAAGATTTATACCAAAAGAACAAAACAAAGTAAAAAATCTAGAGCAAATGTGCAAACTTAAAGCAAGTGCATAGAAATAGAACAAGTGTGTAGAAACTCCTAAAACCTCACTATTGACTCAAGGAAATTTGTACATGAATTACAAGAATGTGACAAAACGAAAATGAGAAGTGAGAGGGTACATACTAGGCCATCGATGCCTACGGGCTGTCCAAACTCTTGAACTAGGTCCAAACGATTTGGGGCTCCCTGAATCCTAAGCATTACTACTCAACAACTGATAGAATGGGAAATCCAAAGAAAAGAATTCACTATAGGATCAAAGCACAAATGAGGTAATTAGAACCCTAATTACCTATATTAACCCTCAAAAAACCCTATTTTTTACCTGGAAAACCCTAATTTTTAATTAGGGAACCTTCCTATGTTCAACTTAGGACTTCCCAGAAACATTAGAACAAGCAATGAGGGACCTATAGACCTAATTTTTCATCCTAAACACATCTAAACTGAAATAGAACAATGTCGTGAGCCTGGTCCCTCAAAATGAAATTTTCGACCAACCTCTCGAGGGGGTAGCATAGAGTCCTACCATCATTCCACTGACCATCAGGACACAGTGGGGCATAATTTTTTTCCAAAACCTTGATCTTAAAAAAAAAAATCTTTGAAACAAAGCAACCAGTACTTTGTATCAAAGAGGGGAAAATGTAGACATGTGAAATTGACCTAACACCTATCACACACTGTAAACAACATTTTCACATCATTGGCCATCATTATCATCAAACATCACCACATTTCACATCAATTGCATCCAAAACCCTAATTTCCTCTATTAATTGAATAAAACAATATTATTTAATTAATTCACTTTTTCATCTTTTTTGACTAATTAAATAAATTCCATTTATATTAATGAAGTCCTAAAACCCTATTTCTTTTATTAATTGAATAAAATGACATTATTTAATTAATTTACATTTCATCAATTTTGACCAATTAAATAAATTACATTTATTTAATGAAGTCCTAATCTCACTTTATTTCATCCTGATTAGTTAAATAACACCAATTATTTAATTATGTCACTAAATCACTTTATTCCCCTAAGTTAATTGAATTATTAAATCATAATAATTTAATTACGTCACTTTTCCTTCCAAAATTTGAATAAATTAAATCAAACTATTCAAATCATTTATCAAAAATCAAATCAAACTAATGCAACTTTGTTTGCAAAATTCAAACTTGATTTTCACATTCAACTCCAAAAATGAATGAATTAATTAAATCAATTAATTAATCATTCTCAACCATTTTCCTGATTGAGTAAATTACGATCCCCTGATTTCTCAATCTAATCCTAACTGATCAATCTATTTCTGATTGAGAAAATTGCAATTATGTGACTAATCAATCTATTCCTCAATCACACTAATTATTCAATCTATTTCTTCAATGACACAAATTGTGCAATCTATTTTGCATAAATTATTCATCTCTAAATCCTATCGACACCTTTCAACTATCGATCTTGATTCAATATTGTTTAATCCTAATCATCCATTTCAAATCACTTTTTCTATATAACAAACCTCTTTCCTCACAAAAAGGGATCAAAGAGTCAACATTATTTGTGCAATGAAGTACTGCCGACATTCACAACCCAATTGTTATAGCTTCAACATACCTTCGATCAACCATTCACACATCAAGCTTTTGCACACAAACTATGGAGGCTTCACAGTGATACGAAATATCCAACATCAAGTGAACACACTCCAATATGGGATGGAAGGACTATGCTTTTTCATGAATTCATGTATTCGTTCATATTTTGATCTTATTTTCTAGAATTTGTTAATAGATTAGTTTCATTTCGTAAGTGTTGGAATAGATCTTAGATTTATGTTCTTGATCATAGATTAGATTCTAAATTCAAGTGCAGTTATCTATTTACACTCTATGATTTTACCCCTCACACAAAATGACAACACAAGTTTCCAATAGTAACCATAGGTGTACTTACTAGTTTGCATTCTTCCATCTTCAACTAAAAATCTCCTTTATATACTTGTTCTAAGAAATGATTATTCCTTTGTTTGATTGGGAAATATATAAACCAAGAAAGAAATAAAATTCACCAAGCACTAACATTTCAAACTCACTTTGCATTGAATTTTAGAACTCCTTGCACATTTCATCATTATTTCAACCAAAGATAATGTCATCAACATAGAAAATAACAATCAACAACTTATCACCTTCTATTTTTATGTACAAATTGCTATCCATACTACCTCTCCAGAATCCTTGTTGCTAATGATACTTTTCCACCTAGAATTCCAAGCTCTAGGAGCCTATTTGAGTCCATAAAGAGCCTTATTCAATCTGCACACAAAATATACATTATCTGAGCATTGAAATCCTTCTAGTTGCTCAATGTAACATTCCTCTCCTAACTATCCATTCAAGAATGCAGAATTCACATCCATCTGATACACTTTGAAATTCTTGAATGCTAACAAAGCCAAAAATATTTTTATTACTTCTAGTCTTGCTATCAGATCAAATGTCTTATCAAATTCAATTCCTTCAACTTGAGCATATCCTTTACATAGAAGTTCTACCTTTTTTTGGATCACCTCTCCATCTTCATTCAACTTGTTTATAAAGAGTCACTTAGTACCAATGAAATTATTACCTTTAGGTCTTGGAACTAGTTCTCAAGTTTCATTTTTATTTATTTGAGATAACTCTTCCTTCATAGAATCTACCCATCCTTTCTCTTTGCTTGCCTCTGTATATGAACTTGGTTTAGAATTAGACATAGGGAGAAATTTATCTATTCATTTTCTCTCTCAATTCTTCTCAGGGTTTGATCTCCACTACTCTTATCTCTAAAAATATGATCTTGAGAGTGATTTTTCTAAACATACCTTTCTAGAGTCTTTGTAACCTTGTTCTCATAATCAACTTCTAAGTCTTCATCATTGTTGTAGATTGGACCTTCATGATCTTCCACTTCTAGAGTATTGGAAGACTGAATTGTTTCATCAACCCTTACATTTCTACTTTCCACAATCCTCTTTAGCCTCTTATTGTAACACCTATATTCTTTTCTTGTCATAGAATACCCAAGAAAAATACCTTCATTAGATCTAGAATCAAACTTACCCAAGTTTTCTTCATCCCTTTTGATGTATCGTTTGCTTCCAAATATCTTGAGATGTCTAATTGAAGCTGATCTCCCTCTCCATAACTCATATGATGCTTTATAACACTTCGGTCTAATTTGAGCTTTTTTTAGAATATATATTGTATTCTAGATCACTTCTCTCTAGTTCACATCCAATAAACCTACTTGGCTCAACATATTTCTAGCCATCTCCTATATAGTCTAGCTCTTCCTTTCTGCAACTCCATTTTTTTGTGGAGTCCTAAGAGTAGAAAATTGCCTCTAGATCCCATGCTCTTCACATAATACATCATATCAATCCAAAGTGACCTCTCCACCTCTTTCGAATATCAAAAGCTTGATTGGCCTTCTTGTTTCATTCTCAACTAATTATTTGAATTCTTTAAAATTATCAAATGCTTATGATTTTTCTTTTAGAAAATTAATCCAAGTCATTCTAGTGTAATCATCAATTAGAATCATACAATGCATGTCACCTTGTAAACTCTTTTTCCACATTGGTTTGTATAGATTTGTGTGGATAAAATCCAATGGATTTGATGTGGAATATTCCTTTGTATGAATTCTAGAATTTATCTATTTTCCCTCATGACATGGTTTACAACTAGTAGATTGATGTTTCTTGATCTTTTGCATGTCTTGAGCCATCCCTTTTGAGCTAATATTTACAATGTCATCAAAATTGATGTGTCCTAGTCTTTTGTGCTAGATCCAAATCTCTTCTCTTTGTATAGTAAGACAATTTTTATATTTAGCTTACTAAGATGATATATATCATTATCAATGTTGCTTCCTTCCACAATCAATTCTCTAATACCAAATTTTTTAATCTCACAACCTTTAGCACTAAATAAAATTTTATAACATTTATCACACATTTGAAGGACACTCAAAATATTATGCTTTAATCCTTCAATATACAAAACATCATATTTTTTGTCCTACCACCATCAAGACTCAAAGAACCCTTACTAGTAATCTTGGCAATAGAATTGTTTCCAAGAGTTACAGATCCACCATCAAACTTCTTGAAATTCATGAACTTCATTTTTTCTCTAGTCATGTTGATTGAACATATTCTTTCTATAATCCACAAAAATTTCTCCTTTTGAGAATGTATAGCAATCTAAGCTAGATCATTGATTTCTCTAATATTTTCTCTTTTAGTATCTTCTTCTAGAATTTATTTGATTCAGACTCTAGCTTTCTAACCCTTTTCTTCTTGTTTCCAATAGAGGAGGACTCACAAAATTGCTTCTAAATTTTCTATCGTGTCCTAAATTATTTCACTTGTGTTAAATGATATTAAAATTGTATAAAGGTGAAAATTTATTCCTATTAACAAAGTTATTTCTTCTTGCTAGAGCTCTTATACAATCCACAACTTAATGACCAAAATAATTACAACTAAAACAATGACTGGAAAAATAATGAATAAACCTAGTATTGTACACTTGTCCTCTTGTAGCTTGTCTTCCAAATCTTATGTTCTTCCATTGTACTTGGATGAAACCATCATCCTACACTATTATCATTGGTTGTAGAACTTTGTTCAAACTTTGAACTTTTGGAATCAATCTCTTCCATATTCTTCTTAGCAAGCTTCACTGGCTGCTTTTTCACTTAATTCTTTGGTTCATCAAAACCAATACTAGTTTTTATATATGGCAATCTCTGATTGTTAATTATTTGATCCAGGATCCCAATTCTCTTCCCAAAATTTGTCTTTATCTAATGATTTACTTTGTCAAGATCTTTCCTTAGTAACATAATTTTTCTTCAAGCTTCTCACAGTCCTTGTCTTTTGATAGTTTCCTTTCAGTCAAAACTTCTTCAATCATATTTGCTTCTTTTGCTTGAACCTTCAGATCAATGATCATATTTTCCACACTCCCAAACTTCTGAGATAAACTATCTTTAGCCTTAACTTCTTCAACAATTCTTTTCTTTAGTCTCTTTATCTCCTTTCCAACACAAAGTAACTCTTCCACAAGATATACTTCTTCATCATCATTTCTAGAATTCATCTCTACATCATCTTCAGTAGTTTCCCTGGGCATGAACACAACATTCTCTTTTTCATCTCTAGATATATCTTCATCATCTTCGTCAGTAGAGTAGCCTTCCTCATTGATGTAGAAATATTTTGTTTTCTTTGACCTTTTATTCCCTTTCTTAAATGATTTCTTTCCATACATTTTTCTCAACATTGTTAGAGTCCTTATAAGGAAAGTTAGCCATAAAATGTGTTGGAAGTTTTGAAGTATATCATTTTTTATGTAGCCTAGCAAAAAGAGCATGAAGTGTACATACATAGGTTGATTCAGCTAACCCAGTGTTGTCATTGATGCCAACATTTTTGGGAAGCATTTTAGGTGTCATTTGTACAGTACTGACTATATTGAAAAGTTGATCTATTAGGAATTTGGCTAAGTGTTCTTTGTTGATGATGTTGTGGTTTAGTGTGCTGGTTTTTGGTTCTGCACTTCACCACAAGAAGAGGTATAACTCTATGCATTTAACCATATCATTATGACTAGCTTATACAACTATATTCAAGATCCTAAGAAGTTTTGTGAAGTGCAATGGAAGATATCGATAGCAGAGTTCAACTATATATATCACTATCATCTCTCTATTCAGAATACCAGTGTGGGAGAGTCTACATTTTCTTGAGAAGAAATTTTTGATGTTGTGGTTCTAAATTTAGTCTCACTAATGTCAAAAAAATGAGAAACCGAATAAAAATTTAATCTGGGAGTTATGTGTATTGGGAAGAGTTTGTATGTTTGGAATATTTTTTGATTGGGTCCTATTACTGGCCAACCTAATGCAAGATATGTGTTGAGAAGATTAAATATACTTTTTGGATGTTACTTGGATCTCTTTTAGGTCCATGTGGACTTAAATTAAATAATGCATGTTTGCATAGGTGTGAAGATGATTTTGAATCTTGTGTGGTGCCGGAAAAATCTATTTGATTTTTTTTGTTTGCATCTAATTAGGCCGACCTAATTGATGTGTGTGGATGTATAGGTATATATATATATGAGAAATCTCAAAATTGAAAATGCATGATAGAAATATGAGTGGGCACAAATGACATATCAAGTGTGAGTGGTATCATATGATGTGAACATGTGAATTCAGTGGTAAGAGTTTAGAATCAAAGCAAAGTTGTTGAGCAACTACTAAGCAAAGCAATGATTCATCTTCAAAGCTTCAAAGGAACTAAAATATAGCACAAGAGAGGTGCACTTTGTATCAGTTCATACTTTGGTAGTAAGCCATTTTTGTATTGTACTTAATTTTGGTTGTGAGCCATATAAGGATAGTGTGCCCTGGCAATGAACCCCTCTAATATACTAAATCTGGATATAATATATTATGAGCT
Source organism: Sequoia sempervirens (assembly GCA_007258455.2). Classification (NCBI taxonomy): domain Eukaryota; kingdom Viridiplantae; phylum Streptophyta; class Pinopsida; order Cupressales; family Cupressaceae; genus Sequoia; species Sequoia sempervirens. Next base: position 91,633,490 of record VDFB02049217.1, on the reverse strand, counting down.
AATCCTCACCATGGTTTTTCTCACTTTTGGCTTTCCACTTAAAAATATTGGTGTTCATGTGCTTTGTGATTTTTTGGACTATTCTTGCTTTCACTTCTTATTTATATTAATATAGTTTGATGATTGAATATGTTATGTTAAAAAAGTTATAGTATATCAATTCACCCCCCTCTCAATATTCTGAATGTTCAATAATTGGAATCAAAACATGGTTCCTTTACAAAAGCCTAACAGCTTGAGGAAGATCTTGAAAGTTTGAACACATGATAGAGAAGAAGTGCTCTATTCCTCTGAAAGAAATTTCTACAATTGAATATGTAGAAGATTACATGTTTGACAAAGAAGAATTGAAAGTTGCTCTTGAAGATCTTGATAAAGTTGAAATTGAGAACAAAAGCTTGAAGGAAATCCTAGGAGAAGCAAATGAATGCATCAAAAAGTTGAGAGAACAAATCAAGAAGTTCAGAGAAAGGCATAGGGAAGTCAATATATAGTTGAAGAAAACAAATCAAGAGATCATCGAATTGAAAGTACAAATGAAAGAAAAGAAAAGGGTTGAGGAATTTCTGAATGCAGTGGTACAAAACAAGACTGAAATTTTCTATAAACTTGAACAAGGAGTGGTAGATCTTATATTTGATCTGGAAAAGGAAAGAATACATGAGGGGAAATTCAAAATAAGTACTACAATGCTTGATGAATTACTTGCAATAAAACCCTCTAAGGAAAAAGGTGGTTTGGGACTTTAAGAAGGACAAAGTTCAAAGGAAAATCAAACATCTACCAAGGTTGATCTAATCAAAAGAAGATTCAAGGAAATAAGAGACAGTTTAGAAATCAAAGATGCAATGTTGGAAGACCTTCTATCAAACAACCAAATGCTCAAAGGTACCCATCTTTCAATGGTATTTTATTTTCATGCAATAAATATGGACATAAATCAATAGAATGTAGGAGTAGAATGAATCAAAATGTTGCATTCTTCTTTGGACAATGTTTTGCATGCAAGAAATTTGGACATAGAAGTATTGAGTGCATAAGTCAGATAATGAATAGATATAATATAGGGAGAATGTTTCAATATTTCAATGCCTACTATTATGCATGCAATATATTTGGACATAAGGCTAACCAATGCAAATCAAGAATGAATAGAAGTCATTTTGTTCAGAAAAATGTTGTGTGCTACTTTTGCAAAAATCCTAGAAATATTTCAAGAGTTTGTAGAAGCAAAAATAGAAGACAATTTAATTCAGTAAAGGGGAATGAATCTATGAAGAAAGTTGATCCTACTAAGGTTAAGAAGGAAATGGAAAATATATGGAGAAATAAAGAGGATTCTAAGAATAGAGATGAATCAGGAACTTCAAATGCATCTATACCTACATTTGGTATAGATATATTTTTTGAAAACTAAGCCCATGCTAAGGCTTAGGGGGAGCAATAATAGAAAATTCTAATAGCCCCCTAAAATACAAGGTGTCAAGTCTTGGCACAAAGATATTTTTTGGAAAAGGAATTTTTGATGCTATAGAAGAAAGTTGTGGAAGGAAATATTATGATGCAAAAGTTTGTAGAGCATTTGTAGATTATCTATGGATACAAGGTTTCAAAGTTTGAAAACTTTTTTTGAAACATTAATTGTTGAAAAATTTATTGATATGGGTCAAATCATGGAGTTAAAAACATATTTGAGAAGACAAATTCATTTGATGCAAAAGATATACAAATTGAAGAAGAGGAAGTGGATTCAAGAGGTATTTTTCTTACACAATTCTTCTTTAGAATTTTTATTTTAAATGCAATGGATGGTTCAAAGGTAGTAAATGTCTCAGATAGACTGCAAATGAAATTAAAGAGGCATTCTTGGAAAAATCTGTTGGAAGATTCGATGTGTGCATTTTCTAGCACCCCCCTTAGAGTTGTACCTACTGAGGATATCTATGCATACATATATAGGAAAATAGAAGAAATTTCCTTTGTTGGACTGAGTATTTTGTGGAAAAATGAATTGGAAGAAAATTATAATACCACTAAACCAAAATACAAAACCCTAGTTGAAAATAAATTGGACGTATGGTGAAAGTTTCCACTATTCAAATTCAACAAGAAATACATTATAATTGTATTGAGAAAGATTCATGAAAAATCTATTTGGATTGATAGTGCAAACTCGATAACCAGGGAAGCAATAAGGGATGTGACTAGTTTGTGGTCCTCTAGACTAGTTCCAAGGTGGAATTTTGTCAATGACCAAGAATTAATTGATAAGACTGGTGCAACTCTCCAAGGAAAAGAACTCACCTTGAGTGCTTTTGGAAATCTAGATATCTGATATGTCACAATGCTTGTTGGGCATCAAATTTTCCTACCTAAAAATGGCTATATAGTCTCTACTACTTCTTCTCACATTGCACTTAACATGATTGAGAATGGTACAGATTATGATCTTTGTGAATTACTTTGACAACACTTGATGAAGAATTTGAAAGAAATCAAAAAGAACACAAAGAATACATTCAGGTATAGTACTTTAATAGGTTTTATACTCTTCTACTTCATGAAGGAAATGTTGGTAATTTGAAAATTAGAATGGTCAAATTCAGAACTAGTAACACATTAGATAAGAAATATTATGATGAATCTTGGCAGATCAGATGCTCAAGAAGATGCTCTTGCAGCATTCTTTGGATTGTTTCAGATGAGGATGAATAAGAGAATAATAATACCAGATAGTGTGGTGGAAAAATACTCTGGAGACATCAATTTCCTTGTCTCTACTGATTTTGGTTACATAGAAGAAATTGAGCCTAGACATGTGTGGATTTATGAGTTAGATTAAGAAGTGACTATGGTGGAAGTTGATCATTATGCATAAGTGCTTCTAGGAAGCCCAAAGGACCCTAACATATTATGTTTAGAAGATAGATCTATAACTGGAGCCTTTGATAGTACAAGAAGAACAAGTAAGAAAATAATTTTTTTTGCTATTCCTCTTATTGAGATCAAGTGGGAGGTTACAAAACAAGAAGGACGACAATTTGATGTGACCCAACATGAGCGTGAAAGTAGAAGTACACAAGACTTGGATGAGGAAATAAAAGCCTTACAAGAGGTAATCCCTGATGCAAGAATTAACACATTAGTTTATAACATAGAAAATCCTAGAAGTATGGATGATTCATTTAAAGTGTACATATCTAGAATAAAAGAACAAATTGGAAATGAGTCAAAAGCAAGGACTGCAAAGGAGAATCTAGAAGATATAAAAAGGAAATGTGCAAATGCACATCACAAAATCCTAAAAGAATTAAAGGATGTTCAAGATTGTGAAGAAGAAGCACATGATTTAATATCATATTGTCTGAATTGGTCTAAACACACACAAAGTAAAAAGGATGAAATGATTCAGATAAGCACTCAAGAATATTTTTATAATTTAGCACATTTCATGAACAATCAGAAGTGGTTTAACATTATGCAATTGTAAGACAATTTCTTTACATTAAAAAATCAAAGAATAAAGATAATAAAGAAATATGTGGTGTTAAGGGACTTAGTAAAATAAGGCACACTCCTATATCCAGTGCCCTTGCTAATGCCAACAAACTAGCAGAAATAAATCTCAACCCCAACACTGTGAAAGAAGGAATAAAGTCTCTAACGAAGCTTGAACTACTATATAGGACTCTTGTACAAGAAAAAAGTTCTTGGGAAGAAGGAAAATCTACTTGGTAGGATACTCTAAAGAACCCCAAGGGGACTACATCTTTAGGTTGATATGTCTTATCTTTTTTATCAAATTGTTTTTTTTCAAAATGATGCATACATACATATGTATAAAGGAAGCATACTAGACCCCTACATTACCTTTTCCATCGATTTCAAAGGGGGAGAGATAATGCAAGAAATAATGGGAGGAAAAACATTTTTTTAACACATTTTGGATAATTGGAAAACCTTTTTGGAAACCCAAGAATTAATTTTGAAAGGGGGAGTTAAGGTTAGGGAGAAATAAGTTTTGATTCATGATATGGAAAATGTTTTTGAAATGCATGTTATCATCAATGATAAAGGGGGATATTATTGGAAGTTTGCAAGTCTATCATTTTTTATGCAGTCTAGCAACATGAGCATGAAGTGTACATACATAGGTTGATTTGGCTAACCTAGTGTTGCCATTGATGTCAACATTGTGGGGAAACATTTTTGGTGTCATTTGTATAGTACTAACTATACCAGAAAGTTGATTTATCAGGAATTTGGCTAAGTGTTCTCTTTTGATGGTGTTGTGGTTTAGTGCATTAGTTTTTGGGTCCTCACTTCACTACAAGAAGAGGTATAACTTTGTACTTTTAACCATATCATTATGATTGGCTTATATAGCTATATTCAATATCTCAAAAAAAATTGTGAAGTGTATTGGAAGATATCAATAACAAAGTTCAACTTTGTATATCACTATCATCTCTTTGTTTAGTATACCAACATGGGAGAGTCTACACTTTCTTGAGAAGAATGTTTTGATTCAATGGTTCTAAATTTAGTCTCACTGATGTCAACAAAATGAGAAATTGAAGAAAAAATGAATATGGGATTTGTGTGTATTGGGAAGATTTTGTATGTTTGGAAGCTTTAGGGATTAGGTCCTATTCTTGGTCGACCTAATACATGATATGTGTTGTGAAGATTAAATAGACTTTGTGGATATTACTTGGATCAAATTTAGGTCCACGTTGACTGAAATTAAGTATTGCACATTTTGCACAGGCATGAAGATGATTTTGAATCGTGTGTGGTGCTAACAAAAGCTATTTGGATTGTTTTGTTTACATCTAATTAGGCCAACTTAATTGATGTGTGTGAATGTATTTGTATATATATATATATGAGAAATTTTGGAATTGAAAAGGTGTGATAGATGAGTAGACATAAATGACATATCAAGTGTGAGTGGTATCATATGATGCGAACATGCAAATTTAGTGGTAAGAGTTTAGAATCAGAGCATATTTGTTGAGTGGTTGCTAAGAAGAGAAGTATTGCATCTTCAAAGCTTCAAAGGAGCTGAAATACAACACAAGAGAGGTGTACTTTGTATCAGTTCATACTTTGGTAGTGGGCCATTTGTTTATTGTACTTAACTTTGGATGTGAGCCTTATAAGGATAGTGTGTCTTGGTAGTGAGCCCCTATAATAAACTATATCTGGATATAATATATTGTGAGCTAATCCTCATCGTGGTTATTTCCCATTTTTCAATTTCCACATAAAAATTATGGTGTTCATGTGTTTTGTGATTTTGTGGATGATTCTTTCTTTCACTCCTTATTTCTTTTAATATGGTTTGATGATTGAATATGTTGTGTTCAAAAATTTATAGAATACTAATTTACCCCCCCTCTCAGTATTTTGAATGTTCAACAAATTTTCATACTTCACCATAATTAAAACATTTGAACTTTAGGTAACTTACCTTTATACTTTTTATAACCTCTTTGTAACTTTCTAAAAAAAAATTCTTCCCCCAGATCTAATCCAACATTAGAATCTAGATCAAATTGCTTCTTGGATGCTTTGAATGTAGCCTCTTTTCTTATTGATTTTTCACTATCAAACCTAATTTCATAAGGAGTCAAGATTCCATGTAACTCAACCATTTTTAAAGAATTCGGATTTTTAGCTTCTTCAATAGCATAAACTTTAGAATTAAACCTTCTAGGAAAATATCTAAGTACCTTTTTCACAATCATGTTTTCCTTTGATTCCTCACCAATACCTTTGATAGATTTGACAACTTCATCAACCTGGAGTAGGAATGTGGTAATGCTTTCTTCTTCCTTCATTTTCATAATTTCAAACTGAGCTCTATGATTTTGAAGCTTTGCTTATTTCACCTTGTCATCACCTTCATAAATGGTGTTTAATATATCTCATACTTCCTTCACTATTTTGCATTGTATGACCTTCACAAACTTAGAGTTAGATAAACTACATAAAATAGCATTCCTTACCTTAGCATTATTTTCACAAGCCTTCTTTTTGACATAATCCCTTAGAGGATTTTTAGGAATCTCATATCTATCTACAACTGATTACCAAATTCAAGATCTAGGGCCATCAAGTATGCTTCCCTCTTTACTTTCCAAAATTAATAATTGGATCCATAAAAGAGTGGTTCCTTATTTGAAAACAATCCTTCTTGAGCCACTAAGTGTGCCATCCTAGATCTACCTCAAGTTGTTAGGCTATTTTAATGGAACTTGGCTCTGATACCAATTGACGGGCATGTCACAATTTACTAAGGGGGGGGTGAATTAGTAGATCAAATATATTTAAAAATATTAACTTCAACACATATATCTGAACATGAAACTTGAATTAACACTACTACTAATCAAGCACCAATCATGAGCACACATTCACACAAGAGAACACTAGATATACGTGCAAACCCAAGATGGGAAAAACCACAGTGAGAATAGCTTCTTAGATCTACTATCCAAATGTATCCTCACAAAGTAGGAATATAATAAGGGAATTTATAATAAAAAGTAGGCACCAACCTACTAGAGACACCAATCCCCAATTGTATTTGTAGGCACCAACCTACTGGAGGTACCGATCCCCAATACAAAGATCTGAGCACCAAATCAAAGAGTAGAACACCAATCCTAAATGATTACAATGATAAAGCTTGCAGATCTTCAAGGTTGAATACTCATCTTACAAACAATCTAAACTTGATTCAGACACTCTACTACACTCCATATTGAGATGCTTCACATCAAATAACAATTACTTGCACACTTGTATATTTAATCACTACTTTCTCTTCAATTACTCATTATACTTCACATTATACATATGCACAAATGTATGATGATTATATAAAAGACATCACATTAAAACTACACCATGTCATACATGGATCCACAATTAACCAAGATGACATAAGATGGACCTAAATTTAAATGACATGAAATGTGTAATAGGTTGGTCCTAGATCAAATTTATTTCTACCAAAATAACACAATGGCTTGCACTTCCACATGAACCTTAACCTAGAACTATCTTAACACCACGGGCTAACTTTAAATACCGCATCCTACTATTCATTATCGCACAATTCCAAACCACTAACTGGTTGACAAATAGGAACATAGAACCTTTTGTCACTTCAATTTTTTTTCCTGATGCACCTCCATTCTAAAAAAAAATAGAATATGATAAAACATGTGTAGACATACTCTCCATTCAAACCATAGAGAAAAACTCACCTTTAAGAAGAAATATTGAACATAATTGTATTGCCAGAGAAATTTCTCTACGTTGAGAAATTGAACTAAAATATTCTAGATTAGACTTCCAAACCACTTTTGTCAACATGAACTAATGTAGTATGATACTATAGACACTCCTCAACTTCTTTTATTGATATAGATAGCAATATATGTTTGATGATGATGTTTGGCTACATGAGCATGGAAGGTACATAACAACATAATGTAGCATTTTCATTGATGTCCACATTGTTACAAATCATTTTGATTTGTTATAATAGGTTTTTGAGTTGTTGAGAAAGATATTTTTGCTACTTGATTTGGTCTGGAAATATCAGTTGTGTGGGAAACTAGTTGTGTCAAACCTACTAGTTCAATATAATTGGGCATTAGTTTTTGGGTCCGCACCACTCTGCAAATAAATATTTCACTCTGCACTTCTAACACATTTTTTCTGCATGTTAGATGTATTTGGTTCCAATTTTTCTTCATTTTTGGACAAGTAGATTGAAATTTATGAGTAACATAGTTTTGCTTGGCAATTCATAGTTACTTTCTATACTATATAGTTGTGTGGGAGATTTTTCACTTCTTTGTGGATGATTTTTTTTCTTTTGTGCTTTTGAGGATAAGTTTCCAAATGGCAGTAGAGAATGGATTCTAGATGGCATCAAATTTTGAGTTCCATGTGTTGATATGTGGATTCATAGTTGAAGGATTTTTCTTTTAGGTCATGTCTTGTATCGACTAACATGTTTGATGTTGTGTGAAGGTTGAATAAGTGTTGTTTTCTTATGTGGGATCCATTATAGGTCCATGGTGACCTATTTCAAGTTGTTTTGAGTTTTGAAATTGTGGCACATTGTGTGGATGAATTTTTTTTGAGCTGACAAGCTATATTTTTGGGTGTTACATCTAATTAGGCTGACCTAATTGATGTTAAACTTGATGCGGATATATTTTGGAATTTTTTCAGTGTTATGATGTATTGTGTGATGACATGTGATGAGATGATGTGAATTTTATTGGAGCAATGAGAAGTTAAGTTGTGAATTTTAAATTGAAGACCAAAATTGTGTGAATGAAGAGTGAGGTAGACTGTTGAATCAAAAATAGATAAATATTGTTATTGTGCTTCAATGGAACTATATTCATGCATATCTTAGACGCAATTTTAATAGTTCAAAATATGTTTTGATCCACCATCTCTCTTCTTCTATCTTTTTCTATGTGAACAATGTGTCCACCTGTAGTGAGGAAATTTCTACAAATATACTATAACTGGTTATAATATATTGTGAGCTAACCCTCACCATGGTTTTTCCCATTTTGGGTTTTCCACATAAAAATCATGGTTTCCATGTGTTATGTGATGTTGTGAATGTTTCATTCTTTCTTTCCTTACTATAGTTGAATATGCATTAGTGATTGGATGTTTAATGTTTGAATGGTTTAAGATAATACTAATTCACCCCCGTCTCAGTATTTTGGGTGTTCAACAATTGGTATCAAAGATTTGTTCCTTGGAAGGAAATTAATCGCTTTGAGAATATCTTGGAGGTTGAACACATTGTTGATAGGAAATTTCCTATTCCTCTGGAAGATATTCCAATAGTTGGATTTGTAGAAGAAGATTACATGCTTGATAAAGATGGTGAACTCAAAGTTTCTCTTGAAGATCTTGAAAATACTAAAGATGAAAATAGATATTTGAAAGAAAACATCAAAGAAGAAAATGAATGCATCAAAAAATTGAGAGAGAAGATTAAGAAGTTCAGAAAAAGGCATAAGGAATTCAGTGAGTAGTTGAAACAAGCAAATGAAACTATGACTAGACTGAAAGTACAAGTTGAAGAAAAGAAAAGAGTTGAGGAATGTTTGAATGAAATGGTGAAAATAAAATTTGATGAATGCATAAGGCTTGAACAAGAAGTGGTAAACCTAAGATCAGATCTAGACAAAGCAAGGAGTCATGAAGATAAATTCAAGATGAGTTCTACAAATCTTGATGAAATGATTACAAATCAGAAAGCATCCAAAAACAAAGGTGGCTTAGGATTTGAAAAAGGTGAAAGCTTGAAAGAAGATTAGACACCTAATGCAGAAGAGAATAATACTAAAGACAAGAAGAACAATGGTAAGATACAAAATCAAAAGGAATGAAGCTAAAATACCACTGGTTAAACAACCAAATATACAAAGGTACCCATATTTTAATGGCTTTTGTTATTCTTACAATAAATTTGGACACAAGGCAATGTAATGTAGAAGCATAATGAATCAAAATGTTCCATCCTTTATTGGTCAATGTTGTACATGCAAAATATTTGGTCATAGAGCAAGTGAATGCAGAAGTCAAATGATGAATGGCTATAACAATGGTAGAATGATTTAATCTTTCAATGGCTATTGTTATATGTGCTATGGATTTGGACAAAAAGCTAATCAATGTAGATCTAGAGTGAATGAAAGGAATACTATTTAGAAGAATGTTGTATTCTACAATTACAATAGAATTGGACATATTGCCAAGTTTTTCAAAAGTAGAAATACAAGGAAGGACACTTTGGTAAAGAAGAATGAACTTGTCAAAATAATTGATCCTAAAGAGATAAAGGAGATGAATAGATTTGGGAAAAGAAGGAAGATATAGAAGACAAGAAAGAATGTGTACCATCATCCGATGTAGATGTTTCCTCTAGAAACTAAGCTAAATGCTTTGGCTTATGGGAAAATTTATTTTTCCCCTGCCAAATAAGAGGTGTTGATGCTACAACACAAAGATATGTGATATAGATCAGCATGCTTGATCCATTGGTGAAGACTGTGGAAGAAAATATGATGATGCAAAAGTTTGTAGAGCTTCAAAAGTTATTTGTATATACAAATAAAGTCTTGCTAGCTTTATGGGTTGAAGAATTCAATGTAGAATTAGGTCAAATCGAAAGATTATAAGTGATTTCACTAAGGAAAATTCACTTCACAAAAGAATTCAAGAAGGAGAAAAACAACAAAGATAGAATTTAAAGTGTTCAAGGTGATTTGTGTCTCAATGCATCAAAACCATAGTTTGACAAGCAAAGAAAAAGGTATTTACAAATCTATTTATCCTAATTTTTGAAGAACTTTTCTTGGAAATAGTTTGAATCTATTTTGTAGTGGCTACACTGAGGGTTATAGAGGTTATAGAGAAGCCATGACCAAAATTAAAATGGTATCTTTTGAAAGCCATAAAAGATGACCTGTTAGGTGCATTCTCACATATTCCATATGGGGTTTTACTGATTGAAGATATTAGGGCTTATATTCATTGAAAAATAGAAGAGCATCCTCTCACTAAGTTAGGAGATATATGGGAAAATGAGTTGATGGGAGACAAATTCACCCTAAAGCCAAAGTATAAAAACATATTTGAGAAGAAACTAGATGTATGGTAATGGTTCCCTAATTTCTATTATGATGTCAAGTGGATCAAAATGGATTTGAGTAGAATACATGATCAATTTGTCTGGACTGATATGCCTACTATGATCACTAAAGAAGTAATAAGAGAAGTCATCAATCTATGCTCCATTAGACCCATCCCTATTTTGAAATATGTTAAAAATGAAGTGGTTATGGAGAAAATAGGTGCTACATATGATAAAAGAGCTCTAGTAGTGAATCTAATAAAAAAATAGTTATAAGACATGCAACTATGATGATCGATTACAAAATTTATTATACAAATAGAGACAATTCTATACCTACCACTACAATCAATGTGGCATATGAGATGGTAGAAAATGGTGTAAATTATGACCTATGTGAGTTTCTTCGGAAACAATTGATGGAGAATTTGAAGCAAACTAAGGAAAATAAATATGTGTTTAAGTATGGCACTTTGGTCATGTGCTTACTCTTTTATTTCTTGAAGGAACTTCCCATGATTGGAAGTGTAACCTGGGTAAGAGGAAGACCAGTTGCACATCAAATTATAGATCATATGAGGAATATTGGACATGTCAAAGCATAAGATAATGCTCTTACTACTTTCTTTGTACTATTTCAAAAGAGAATGCATGAGAGAGAGAATTCCAAGGACAATTGTTGAAAGATTTAAAAATGACATCACATTTCTTGTATCTATAGAACAATGCATTATAGAGGTAGTGGAACCAAGAACTATTTGGGTTCCTAAACTGGGTTGTGAAATGAAAAAATAAAATCTTATTGGTTATGCTGATATTTTTTTGAAAATCCCCAAAGACACCACTAAACCAAGATATGGAACTTACGAGGAAAAATATATATGGAAGTTCACATGGAGCAGATGAAACCACAGATCAAGAAGAATGTGGATAAGATGTTTGATGTGTATGCAAAAGAAATGGGAATTTCAAAGGAAAGAGTATAGTGGGAAAGAGAAAGATCCAAGGTAGATCTAAGTGTTGAAGAAGCATATGGGAGCTCAAGGAGATTAGGTAGCATATCTACCACTCCTCCTTTTGTTCAGAAGTCCTCCACAACTTTTCCTTCCATTGGAGAAAAAAGAAAGACCAATGCCAAACCTCCAATAATGGAGAAATCTCCTCCACTTGTGTACATCACCAGGGCTAAGAAGAAGAATACTACCACTACTGCATCCACTACTACCCCTGCTAAGAGAAAAGATAAGCATAAATCCATAAGAGAAAAGAGAATAGGTATTAATGTTGTTGAAGAAGAGGAATAATTGGAAAAAGAGGGACCATAGTTGGTCCAAAGAAGAAGAAGTGATGCTTCACAAGGTGAAGAAAGCACCAAAATAAAAACTATATAATGTTGTTGACACTGAAAGTGAAGAAGAGATTGAAGAAGAAAAGAAAAAGTTTGTTGTACATATGAGGAAAGAAGTTGCTAAGAAAGGATCACTGAAAAAGAAGAAGGAAGCCAAGAAGGCTTCTTTAGAGAAGAAGAAGGGAAAAGAAATGAGTTAGAAGAATACTATGGTCAAAAGCAAAGAAAAGGAACAAGGAGAACCAGTAAGGCCTCCATCCCCCATGAAGTTAGAGGCGTTATTTAATAGTATTTTACAGAGTGATATGTTGGGAGAGACCGTAACTTTATACAATGATGAAAATGAGGTAGAAAAGGCTACCATCATTGAAGGCATCGTCAAATACATAGATGTACTTGAGGTGGAAATGTAGAATATCAAGAAGCATGCACCTAAATATTTGTGGAATATTATATTAAAGAGAAGAGAAGAAGCTATAAAAGAACATGAAAGACTAAAAGAAGAAGCTTTGGAAAGAGTGAATGTTCCTTTATCTAAGGATGCAAAAGCCACATTGGCCACTATATTTAATAAGGATCTGAGAAACAAAAAAATGGTAACAACCCTTATGGGAAAAGATAAAGATGACCTTGAAAGAATTTGGAAGGAAAGCAATGAGAAAGATGAGGAGATAGCTCAAAATATGGGAATGATACCAAAAAATGAAGAAGAAATGAGTGTAGAAACAAATTTCATGGAACCAAATGTAGGAGAAATGCAAACAGATGATTCTTAACATGAGCATGTTATAAATGAAGAAGTTGCATTAGAAAATACTCCTCTAAAAGTGGAGGACATGAAATAGAAGTTTGTTGAAGAGGCAATGATCAGATAAGACATTGCAAAGGAAAGTATCATCACTCCTCCTCTGACACAAGAAGAAGTCATTCCTCTAGTTATCATAGAAAACACTGTATAGGATGAAAACATGGATGATAATGCTGATGCAAAAGAAGGAGAGCCAAAAAAGAAAGATGAAGAGAAGGATGATGAGAAGAAAGAAGAAGAGCATGAAGAGGGAGGTGAAGATAAGACTGAGGATGCATCTGAAGATGCATAAATAGAAAAAGGAAAACCAATAGGCTTCAAAAATATAGAAGAAAAGGGAAAGGTTGTGTAAACAATTAAGGTTTCTGGTGAATATTTCGGCTCCTCTGGAGATTCCTTGAGAAAATTATTGAGTGTGTAACCTAAGTTTCAACCTTTTGTGTCTTCACAACTGTTACAATTTCCAATGCAACAAGGAAATGTTGATCTAGACAAGTCTCTCCCATCCATAAGCTATAATTGGGAGATATGTTTCATGCATCTACAAGAAAGAAAATCATTGAATCACAATAGAAGAACACATAATTGATGGAAGAAGCAGTTAAAGCATTACAAGAAACCATACCCAGTGTGAATATTGACACCTCACTCTCTAGTATGGAAAACCTAATTTTTTTGATTGATTCATTCAAAGTGTATGCATCTAGACTGAAGGAAGAAGTAGAGAAAGAAGATGAGAAAATAATCAATGATAAGAGGATGATGAAAATGACTAAGAAATGTTCCTTTGCACATAAATTTTTTTCTAACTTATTGAAGGACATTGAAGGATGTGTTGATGAGGCGAAGGAACTGTATCAATATGGTATGAAGTGGCCTGAAGCCACACGAAGCATAAGAAAGGAGATGGACTCTATTGAGTCTCAAATTGATGCTACCTTGAGTGCTTATGATCCGACAATTAACCTCACTGAAGAAACAAGGAGCACAATAGAAGACATGCATAAGAATTTTTTTCAACTGCAAGCATAGAAAGAACATATTATTCTATAGTTTGGAGAGGTAAGGGATATTGTCAATCCCAAATTTATACTCATTTTAAAAATCTCTTCTAGGTGCTGATAAAGTAAAGAAGATGAATTCGGTACCTACCACTTTGGAAGAAGGAGAAGAACTATTGTTGGAGTTTCAAACATAGAATAGATTGCATGCAAAGGCTAAGAGAGAATGGGAAGAAGGAACACAGGCTTGGCAAGATCACTTGAAGAAGTTGCAAGCATCAACCACTTTTGGTTGACTTATTTCTTATCTTTTTATGTATTTTCCAATATTTATGTTGAGACTTTTTGTACATATGCAGACTTTATAGTGCAATTTTCTATTACATTTTTGGTTTTTACTTCGATATATGACTCAAAGGGGGTCAATCCATTCTTTTCAATTTTTACATATGCTTATATTTCTTAAGGGGAGCTTCAATGAAAGAAAGAAAAAATTATAGGCACCCTTTTCCCTTCATGTCAAAGGGGGAGAATATTTTGGAGACCCTTTTGCATGTTTTCCATTAATAACAAAGGGGGAGATTGTTGGAAGATTGTCATTGATGATGTTGTTTGGAAAGATGAGAGTGGAAGGTACATATCAACATAATGCAATGTTTTCAATGATGTCAGCATTCTTGTTGATCATTTTAGTTTGTTCTAATAGGTTTTTGAGTTATTAAGGAAGACATTTTTTCTATTGATTTGGTTCAAAAATATAGTTGTGTGGGAAACTGGATAAGTGTCAAATCTACCAGTTAAATGTAATTGGGCATTGGTTTTTGGTTCCACACCTCTCCACAAATAAATATTTCACTCTACACTTCTAACATAATTTTTCTAGACGTTAGATGTATCTAATTCCAAGTTTTCTTCATGTTTGGACAAGTGGATTGAAAGTTATGAGTAATAGAGTTCGACTTGGGAATTCACAGTTACTCTCTGTATAGTACAATTGTGTGGAAATTTTTCTCTTCTTCATGGATGAGTTTTTGATTTTGTTCTTTTGAGGATAAGTTTCCAGATGGCACCAAGTTTTGAGGTCCAAGTGTTGAGATGTGGATGCACAATTGAAGGATTTTTCATTTAGGTCCTATACCATGCTGACCTAACATGTTTAATGTTGTGCGAAGGTTGAATAAGTGTTGCTATATTATGTGGGATCTATTATTGGTCCATGTCAACTTATTTCAATTTGTTTTGAGTTTTAAAATTGTGGCATGTTATGTGGATGAATTTTTTTGAAGCCAATAAGCTATATTTTTGGGTGTTACATCTAATTAGGCCAACCTAATTGATGTTACACTTGATGTGGATATATAATTTGGATTTTTTTTAGTGTTTTGATGTATTGTATGATGACATGTGATGATATTATGTGAATTTGATCAAAGAAACATGAATTTATGTTGTGAATGTTAAATTGAAGATCAAAATTGTGTGAATGAAGAGCGAGGTAGAGTGTTGAATCGGAAATAGATAAAGATTGTTATTGTGCATCAATGGAACTATATTCATGCATATGTTAGATGCAATTGTAATAGTTTGATGCAATGCTAGAGGAAGAAAATCACTTTCTCAATCTTCTTTGACAAAACTCAACCAAATTCTTAATTGTCCTTTTAATTAGGACACTTTCCCTTTGTAAATCCTTACTTCAAAACACCTAAACAGAGAATCAAGCTTAAAAATTCTTATTGAACCTTCTCAAAACCTTAGGAAGCACAAAAGTGACTAACCAAAACTCATTCCCAACTTAGATATCTCAAAATTGAGAATTTTCAAAGTGATTGTCCTAACAGGCCTAAAATAGCCTTTTTGAGATCATACAATTTGTCATACAGCAATAAAGAACTCTCATGTTTCTTAACTTGATTCAAAAATTTGGAAATCTCCTTAACCAAACCCTATTCAAATGATTTTTATTTCCCTTCAAGATATATGATCACTTACTTTGCAAACACTGTCCTTGTATACACGTAAAATATACCAATTGACATTGTGCATCTGATCCTAATTACTAACATCGTTTCTTCCTAAATCATCCCTCAGTCTAACCATTCAATCAAATTCTCCTATTTGATTAAATTTATCAATATTCCTCTCTTAATTAAATAAATTATTTTATCTAATCAAGTCATCTCTTTTGTTAATTAAATCAATTCATCTGATCTAATTACCCCTATTTAATTAAATAATCAATTTTATTTGATTAAATCTCTAAAGTCTGTCCAATAAATTAAACCCTTATTTGATTTAATCTAACACCATCTCTTTTAATTAAATAAATCAAAATCCTTATTTAATTAATCTCTTGTCATATTCCTCTCTTATTTGATTTAAGTAAATCCCTAAATTTGAGTCAAATAGGTCACATCATCTAACCTCTCTCATTAAATTAATTAATCCTTGATTAATTTAATCTCATCTCATGTCCCATCCTCTAGATAATGCAAGTTGCACATGAAAATATATCTAATTCATTTATTAAATCTCTATTTTCCTCACAAGGCATCTTTTAGAATATTCTCTCAATTTGAATTCAAAAATTCCAAGTCAACATGTACATCCAACAAGGAAATAAATTCATCTTACATGTCCTTTGCCTTGAGCCAAGTGGCATTTATTGCATTTTCCCTTCCCTCTTGCATGTCATTTCAACAAATTTGAAATTCAAAATTATGCATTTATTGGCACGAACCCCAAATCTTGCACATCTTTCATCCATTCATAGATTGACAAGTGGCATCATGCCATTGGATGAATGTTAGTCCCACATTGCTCAAATTTGGATATTCATCCATCTTGGAATTCTATAAATAAATAGCTCATATCCTCATTTCATTATCCACAATTTATGCAAAGTTACCATGCTCAAATATCCATCAAATTTCATCAATCATTTTTGAATCATAGTTAGGTTTTGCAGATTTTAGCATGGAGCACTCTTCAACATCAACAAAGTGGATCAAATCTTCATCAACATATCAAGCTTGCATCTTAGGAATTGGGAAAGGGCCAATTTTCACATCAAATTGGCACCAATTCCCCCATGGGCTCATGAGTTTGCACATCTAATTAGGATTCAATCTTTGTTTTATCATTTCCATTGTGTTCTTTAATATTTTCTTCCTAGTTTGAATGTTTTAAATGGATTTCATGGGGAATCATTTTTTTGGCTTGCAATCTCTTATCTAACTTTTTTATTCTTGATGTTTTTTAGGTACCAAGGTTGGGGTTCGCACAGTCCTAAATATGACTATTTACCAAACTATGTCAACATGACAGTCATTAAACCAACAACTTCAAACTTTAAAATTCATCAAACCCTGACTTGAAAAAACTCTCAATACACCATATCACTCTTTAAATCAATACAAATTATGAAGGAATAAAAAAAATGTTCAAAACTCACAAAACCTTCACTAAACACCATTTTTTTTACCAGTCTGTTACATATTTTTTAGACCTAGGGCTTTGTAGTAACTACTCTAAACCTCATACTTACACTCTACAACTTTGAGATCATTTAGTATACTCTTCACACATTCTTTCCACAAAATTTTAGGAGATTTCAATGGTGAATATGTGGAGAAACATAATTTTTAAACTCCCTGGATACCCTAACAGAGGGTTTTGACAGTTTTTACAAAAATAGCAATATATGATTCAAAACTTCACCAATCTGCATGAAATGAATTGCATAAGGAAGGTGATTGGGCCTACTATCACATAATAGAATTTATATATGAATACATCCCTGTACTTTGCCATACAACATTAGAAAATAGAGAAATTCTATAGAAAATGGAATAAAAACAGAGTTTCCTTTATTCAAATTCATAACTCCAATCACCCATGCCTACTTAAACATACAAATGACATTTTTAAAGGCATTTCAAATTGACTCATCACCTTCTAACTGATTCCTAATGAATTTGAACAAGGTGATTGTTCACCTTCTACTTTTTTTGCAACTTTTTACATTTTTACAATTATTTGTATTTGTGCAATTTTTGTAAATAATGACAACTTTTCAAAAATAGACATAGGACTTAAACCTTAAACCTTATAATAACCTAAACATAGGAAAAATGACTTATAAGACCTCCTTACAATGTGGAGACAGTAAAATTGAATCAAATTTCAATATTTTCCACATGGAGGCATAATTATGTCATGATGCTCTTGCATCATTCTCTCGGCCAAAAAATTTCATGTCCAATTGAATTTGAAGCTGTGAGAAAATCTTCATCCATTGTATGATTTGCCTTTGGTTGACCTTGAAACTACTCTTATTGACCTTCATATTCACCTTAGGTTTGAACTTGTCCATGCAAATTAGCTTCCTAGCTTCCTTGCCAACTGAAATCAAATTCACTATACTTTGTTTCATCCCAGCATCTTGTTTCTCCCTTTGTCCTTTGACCTTCAAATTGTTCCCTATCCACATAATTAGTGTAATAAACAAATGATACATTAATTTGATCACAACACCTCCATCTTTTCTCAATTCTTTGCAAATCTCCATAAGCAATTCATCCTTGACCTTCTCTGACCAACTTGTCTTCATCTTTTCATCCTCTCAACTACTCCCATCAGTGGAGCACTCTTCAGGTTGCAAAATCAAGTGCTTCTTTAGACAGGTATCCATCTAGTTCTTACTGCATCACAACACAACTTAGCAAATCAAGCAAGTTCCTCCTTGCTTCCAACTTCTTTCAACTTTCTCTGCCTTCTCTTGGTAGCAACCAGGTTCTTCTTAACCTGCACAAACTCACACAAACTCACAACCTCTCTTTATACCTTAGATGGATCAAGCACCTACAACCAAACTCAACAACTCAATAAACTATTAGCAAATCAACTATCAGAAACAACTTAACCACTTATCAGAATCAACCAGCTCTAATACCACTTGATTCAATGCTAGAGGAAGAAAATAACTTTCTCAATCTTCTTTGACAAACTCAATTAAATTCTTGACTTTCCTTTCAATTAGGACTCACTTTCCCTTTGCAAATTCTTGCTTCAAAACACCTAAACAGAGAATCGGGCTTAAAAATTCTTATTGAACCTTCTCAACACCTTAGGCAACATAAAAATGACTAACCCAAACTCATTCCCAACTTAGATATCTCAAAACTGAGAACTTTCAAAGTGACTGTCCTAACAGGCCTAAAATAGCCTTTTTAAGATCATACAATTTGTCATACAATAATAAAGAACTCTCATGTTTCTTAACTTGATTCAAAAATGTGGAAAACTCCTCAAACAAACCCTATTCAAATTATTTTCATGGCCCTTCAAGATAGATGATCACTTTGCAAACAATGTCCTAAATAGGACTATTTACCAAACTGTGTCAATAGGACAGTCATTAAACCAACAACTTCAAACTTTAAAATTCATCAAACCCTGACTTGAACAAACTCTCAATACACAATATCACCCTGTAAATCAATACAACTTATGAAGGACTCAAAAATAATGTTCAAAACTCACAAAAACTTCACTGAACACCATTTTTTTACTAGTCTGTTACATATTTTCAGACCTAGGGCTTTGTAGTAACTACTTTAAACCTCATCCTTACACTCTGAAACTTTGAGATCATTTATTATACTCTTCAAAAATTATTTCCACAAACTTTGAGGATATTTCAATGGTGAATATATGGAGAAACACAATTTTTAAACTCCCTGGATACCCTAATAGAGGGTTTTGATAGTTTTTACAAAAATAGCAATATCTGATTCAAAACTTCACCAATCTACATGAAATGAATTACATAAGGAATTTTGTTGGACCTAATATCACATAAAAACATTTAGATATGAATTCATGCCCGTACTAGGCTGTACAACATCAAAAAATAGAGAAATTTTGTAGAAAATGGAATAAAAACAAAGTTTCCTTTATTCAAATTCATAACTCCAATCACCCACACCTGCTCAAATGTACAAATGGAATTTTTAAAGAAATTTCAAATTGACTCATCACTTTCTAACTGATTCCTAACAAATTTGAACAAGGTGACTATTCACCTTCTACTTTTTTTGCAACTTTTTACATTTTTACAATTTTTTGCACTTTTACAAGTTTTTGCATTTGTGCATTTTTTGCAAATAATGACAAATTTTCAAAAATGGACATAGGACTTAAATCTTAAACCTTATAATAACCTAAACATAGGAAAAATGACTTATAAGACCACCTTACAATGTGGAGACAATAAAATTGAATCAAATTTCAAGATTTTCCACATGGAGGCATAATTATGTCATGATGCTCCTGCATCATAGTTTAAAATAGGTTATGAGCCACCATCTCTCTTCTATATTTTTCTCTATGGATAGTGAGTCCACCTATGGTGAGAATTTCTATAAATATACTATAATCGGTTATAATATATTGTGAGCTAATCCTCATGTGGTTTTTCCATGGGTTTTCCACATAAAAATATGTGTTATATGATGTTGCTAATGTTTCTGCTTTCTTTCCTTACTACAATTGAATATGCATTAGTGATTGGATGTTTAATGTTTGAATGGTTAAGAGAATATTCACCCCCCTCTTAGTATTTTGGGTTACTGATTAAATATTTTTACTTGATGCACCTCCATTCTAAAAATATAGAATATGATAAAATATGTGGACATACTCTCCATTCAAATCACAAATAAAAATACTAAACATAATTGTATTGCCAAAGAAATTTCTCTACCTTGAGAAATTGAACTAATTTTTTTTGGATTAGACTTCCAGACCACTTCTATCAACATGAACTAATGTAGTATGATACTTCCACATCAACTCAAAATGATATGACAATATAGTTACATTTAATTCTCATTGAACTCTTGAAAATCGTCGATTGACATTAGTACGCATCTTTGAAAACAATGAACTCCTTTGACATCAATGATAACCTTTGTTCAACAATAATTCCAATTTGGTGGGATGTTTGTTCCTCCTAGGTTTTTCTTGTCTTGTAGAGTTCAAACCCTTATTTTTGAGTCTCTTTGTTTGGTTTTATCCCTCTTTGGATTTGGTTTTTGTGTTGTCTTAGAAACCCAATGGTTGTGTCATCTAGTTGATATGTGGTATCTCCTAGTTGTTCTACCATTGGGAAGGATTCCTTTGGTGCTAATATTTTGTAAGTGTATTTTGGTAGGGATTGGAGGTTGATGTTTCCATCATCTCATCCTTGTGTTGTGTTTACAAGAGATCATGATAATTGTTTAGTAATCGATCATTATTTGGGTTTCATTCCACTCTCTTAGGTCCATTGTGGTGAATTCATCCCAAGATCAGTAAGTTTTCCACTGATACCACCTTGCTTGTCATGATGATGAGGTTTTCATATTGTTAGAGTCCTTGATTTGTGATGTAGATAACATGAAACTTATGTGCATTTTGTTGTAGTGTGGTATTTGGTTGTTATTTCGAAAGAAAATTTTAATGATCAATTAGTATCCCAAGCATGTGACTTGGGGCATTACATGGATGAATAAAAGTTGTGAATATGAGTTAAGGTACCTTTTTTGAGATGTTTGTGTAGACATTGAAAATGTTCAGTCTGCAAGCAACATTTTATCACTAATTTGCCTTCTTCCATGCATAATTAAATAATTTTAATTATTTAATTATTTTTTAATTTCATTTTCTTCTATTAATTAAATAATTATTAATTATTTAATTAATTCATTTAATCATTTTTCCTCTTTTGATAAATTTAAATAAATATTAATTTTATTTGAATTACATCACTAATTATCGTTTTCTATCCTTAATTAAATAAATTTTATTTATTTAATTATTTATTTTCATTTTCTTCTATAATTAAATAGTTATTTATCATTTCCCTCCACCTTTTATTAAATAATTATTTTAATTATTTAATATTTACCACCAAACCTTCCTCTATAATTAAATAATTAAAAATAATTATTTAATTATTCATTTTCCCTCCTTTAAATTAAATTATTGTTATCATTATTTAATTTGAATTTCTTCTTATCCAAGCCCTAAATCTCAACCAATTTCTTGAGATTCAGTTCATCCTTCCCATCCTTATCTCTTTTCTTCTCAATTAATCTCATCCATTGATCATGATACCTCATCATTCAATCCTAACCCTTCATTTGAAGGATTTCTATAAAAGAAAGTCATCATCCTCATTTCAAGGTTACCCATAATATTCAATATTTTTCCTTCAATCATTCATCTTGAACAACCACAATCTTTGAAATGTTGCCATCTTGAGATCTAGCGATCTTGCATCAACATCAAGCTTATCAAATACATTGCATACTACTACTCCAAGAACAAATAAAGAAAAATGGAGATGAATCAACCATGGCATAGAGATTGAGTATTATTGCATTATTATTTGTGATTTCTATGTTCATTTGTGCTTCATTGTTGGATTAGGGTCTTCATAGCTTGGATTAGATAGTTTTGTGGTTGCTATCATAATTCATGCTTATTTCCATAGATTCAAACCCTGATCTATACTAGGTGAACCCAACACAAACCAAACATCCTTATTGTATCTTTATTTTCTAAGGTTTTCTAACTTTATCTTAATGTTTTGTTAAAAAAATCAAGACTAACCTTTTGCAGATCAGGTTGAAGACAAAACCCTAGAAATTTCCAGATGTTTCATCATATCTTCCAAAAAACTACAAATTCTTTTTGGGTTTTTTCTACAGATCAAGGATCATATCAGGAGCCTACATTCTAAAAAATACATTTAGGTTGACATTTTTAAGTGATTTATGCTCTTTTTAGTAATTTCCAAATATTTCATCAATTCCCAAATAGCTACGATTTTTTTTTTTGGGTTTATTCTTGGAGGTCAGAGATCATATCATAAGATTACACTTCAAAAATTAGCTTCAAGTCAATATTTTTGAGCAGGTTATCATGTTTTTATGATTTTTTCATAAATATCAAATTATGGTCACAAATCAGTGAATTTTTCAAAAAAATTTACAGATCTGGAAATATCTTAGAATTCTACAGGGGTTTTTTTCTTTACAATTTTTTATTATGACCTCAAATAATTAATCTACAATCAAATCTTTGAAAATTAGTACTCCATAAATTTTCTCTCTAGGGCTTAAAATATGGAATTTTTCTAAAAAAATTACATCTATGGAAAGTTCTCAAAATTTTATCAAGGGTGTCTTCTTTGCATTTTTATTTTTGGGGTAAAAAATATAACAAAATAATCAGACCATGGAATCACATTGATAGCATGCATTTTTTTTTTATTACTGAAATATGATTTTTCAGCTTGTGGCAGTCACTGGGAGAAGAACTTTTGATCTAAACTACTAACACAATTTTTTGCAAGGTTCCATTGTGTGTCTTTTATTTTTAAATTAAGAACATTTGGAATTGGTGCTTAAAAAGAACAAGTGTTTTTTATCTATTGTGCACTTGCATCTTCTATTAAATCCCAAATTGGTGTGTGTGTGTATCCTCTCCCCTTTTACTTCATGCAATCTTGGGTGCATCAGAGACAAATATCAATATATTTTTCTTTTAGTAGGAGGCTTGCCTTGAGACACATCCTAATGGAGAACTCAAGGGTTTGACATCAACCATGTTTCCCAATGGGCTATATCAAAGGTGTGAAATTGAAAGTTAGTAGCACCATCTTGTGAAGTATACCACATGCGTCAATTTAGATGTGGGTGCATAGACCATATTGGGGTTGAATAGAGGATTTGGTGTCTCATGTTTGATGCTATACCATAGGTGTCTGTGGTAGTCCCCCACTATGAACCAATGTTTTAGAAGCCTAAGACCTATTTTGAGACTCTAATATTATTGGTGCAAGGGATATAGATCATACCCTAAAGTTACTTACCATGTCTGATTCTTGGTTGAGGTGGCAAGGTTCCTTGTTTGGAGTTACTCCTTTCAAGGTGAGAGGTGTTAATGTGGTCCATGACCTTGGCATACTCTAACTTCACCCACTCTTTTTTCTCAAATTTAACATCACTCTTTTGAGGGTGAGATAAGTCCACTTTAGTAGATAACCCTATTACTACTAGGGTGATCCCACAAAACTGGTTTACAATTCCCTTCACAAAGCAAAATTTCCAAAATGCTCCCATGAATTTTTTTTTGGGTTTTTAGGGGTTCACTCGAAGGGGAGGTTCGAGTGAACCTAAAAAGGGGTTCACTCAAACCCCCCCTTTGAGCAAACCCCTTTTAGTGATTTCATCCCTTTTGGCACCTTTTTTAAATGAAAAACAAAGGAAACTTACAAAAAAGGAGGTTCGAGCAAACCCCCTTCACTTGAAGGGGTTAAGGGTGGTTCACTTGAAGGGGGGTTCGTTTGAACCCCCTTTTTTGCCCGTCTCCCCCTCTTCTACCAAATTTCTACAAAAAATTTCCTTTTGAAGCTCAGGTTGAGGATGACAATGGTGGAAACTTCACAAACCCAACTAGATGATGGTAGTCCTCGGAATGAGCTATCCATTGAATATAATTTTAATATATTTTGGTTTCATTATGTATTTTTTTTAGTTTAATTAAATATAGGTTGTTCCCCGAAAATCAAGCTCCTTGTTTTACACATGTGGAAAAATAGTAGATTATAAAAAAAAATGAAAAATACGTTTGTGCTAGGTATTCATGTCTTTGATCCAGTAAAAAAAATTGAATTTCGATACATAAAATAAAAAGTTACATTTTTTATGGTCCGCCTATGTCTAAATTGTAATTGATTTGACTTCAAAACATAATTAAGAAAAAGATATTCAATAAAACATTATGAAACCAAATGAACATGCTAGATATCATAGTTACAAAGCTAAATTCGAAAAAAATAGAATTTTATCTTCATAAAAAAAGCTATGTTGTTTACGGTGAGCATCACTCTTAAAAATGGTGTTTACTATTAAAAACTAGTTTTTGAAGGAGATGGAAAAAGAAATGAAATCTAATTCAAAAGAAATTTAAAAAATATATTTAGAATCTACAAACAAAATGCCACAAATCACTAGTTTGCATCATCTTCAAATTCTTACTAGTTTAGCAGCTATAGGTGCCCGAAAGTGAAGATTTAGTTAAACAAATCAATTCAATGTCTATTTTGGCCAAAAATTGTAAACCAATATTGTGGGATCACCCACTAGCTAGGTTGTGCTTGTTTGTATTGTTTGTGAACCAAGTCCAAGCAAGTTTTGTGGAAGAAAACTTTTGAAATACTTGCTTACCAAGAAATCAAAAATGCCAAAGCAACCAAAATTGTCTTTCGAGTGATGTGTTTTATGATCAAATTTGAACTTTCCAAAAATAGAAAACAACCTAGAAAACATAAAATTAGGGTCAAAAGGTAGAACACTACAACTATTTATCAGAAAACCAATATCATCAATTAGAAAAATGCATCTGTTAGAAACCCTAGGAAGCCTAAAATGCCACATCTGTTAGTTTCAAATTTTTTGGGGGAAATATATGTACATCCAACTTTTAGTTTCCTTATAGATAGTGACTATAGACTCAGACCTGAGACTTGTTTAGGTTCAGTTAACCCATTCATTGTATTTCATCATTTACCTTAGGTTGGCTTGCATAGTCCTAGCTTGCATACACTATACCACACCTCATTTCATCACCATCTTTGAGTCTTAAGATTAGGAGGCTTGTCATACTATTGGGTAGACTATAGTTGCATATTTAGGTCTCTTGACCTTATCATATGCTTATCTATCTCATCCTTAGATTGGGCTTACAACTCATCTATCTAGTTTAGGCTCAACTTTTATCCAATCATCATCATCATCATCATCATCATCATCTTGTTCCTTGTCCCCTTGAGGTCTTGACATTTAGAGATGTTACTTTGGTTCATCATAGTTTGCTTAGCATCCTCTTTTAAGGTTCAAAATTGCATATCCAAATCCAACCATAGTCATAGTCTTAGTCTCATCATCATCTATAATTCCATCCAAGCATAAGTTTTCATAGTCTCATTACCACTTTCCATACCAAGCTTAGTCATAGTTGCATTCCCATCTTACATCTTTATATTCAAAAAATCCCAAAAAATTAGCATAGTATTATTATCATTACCATTCTTAGCTTGCATTACCATCTTTAGTTTGCATCTTTGTCTTCAGTTGCATTCATTTCCAAAATCATCAAGGTCACAAGTCTAATATGGTCTTCACTAAGTCACAAAGGAAATGAAAGGACATGGATTCCTCATATGACCCCAATTTCAATCCAACTAGCACCGTGAACTCTAGTTCCTCTTCAAACCAACCTCAAACATCACAAGATAAAATTCCAAACCCATTTGAAAATTTTACATTGAAGGAGGTTAACCAAAATCTAACACTCAAAGAGATTGAACAAGCTTCCCAAGATCCTAATAAGTACTTACTAGCGCTTGCTCAAAATGGTGCCAAGATTCCCTTTGGTTTTGAAACTTCCACAATTGTATAGGGAACACTACAAACACAAACTCAAAGTTAAGGTCATAACACATTTACACAAGGTCATTCCTCCTTAGAAAAAATGTACACAAGTATGCCACTGAGGGGAACTACACATAACCCAACACATGTTAATATACCTCCTACTACAACATTTTGGACTAAAAGGACACATTCAACATCTCAAGGATCAAGTCCCACATTTTCTATTCCATTTCGATCCTCCTCTACAACAACATCCATGGGTATGACTTTTGCAAATCCATTTTCCACAACATCCACCCAAAATACCACATTGTCAAACAACACAAACACAAATCACAACACAAACCCACCAAGCAAAAGAAGTTGGATTCACATTGCCACATGAAGAGTGCAAACCCAAATGACCAACACTACACCAAACACCAATGCATTTCTTTTGGGTCAAACTTAAACACCAACCAACCTCTATCATAACAACATGTCTACCCAAACCTCAACTTCATACCACAACATCAACACACCAACCAAATTCCACCACAGCATAATACCAATACCAACACCATGTTTACATCTCACTTACAACAAGGCAATCAAAATACTTCTCAAGAAAACATCAACCCAAACTCAACATTTACATCCAACTTCCAGAACCAAAACCATTTATCACACAATTACCTCAACACGCTTAACACCAACATCAACTTTCTCGTGCAAAGTCAACCAAGCATACCACCATCACCTATGGAGACTTTGAGACAACAAATGGAAGAAATGCAACAATAAATTTCAAACATTCAAGTGAGCACAACAAAGAAAACACACTCAATAGAGGAACTATGTCCTTATCCATTTGATAGAAGTCTACACATGCCACCTTTTCCTCCACACTTTGATGTGACAAACTTCAACAAATATAAGGGAAAAGCAGATCCAGTCGAACATGTGTGAGAGTTTAACATTGCTTGTATGAATATCACTTTTTATCCTACACACTTAATGAAATTATTCCCACATAGCCTTTCGAGTTAGGATCTAGAGTGGTTCACACACCTTCCTCCTGGTATAAGAACATGGAATGAATTAGCTAAGAAATTCATCACACAATTTTCCTATAACATTGAAAGTGATATGACCCTTACAAAATTATGCACAACCAAACAAAAGGAAGGGGAGTCACTTACATTGTTCTTTCAAAGATGGCAAAGTATGTCTAGTAAATGTCCTTGTCACATACCAAAAAAATAGTTGGTTCCCATCTTTGTAGAAAACCTCAACACAAAATTTATGATTCAACTTCAAATCCATTGTTGCAACACATTTGACGATGTCACTAAAAATGGAATCTTCATTGAGAAAACTCTTTTTGAAAAAGGATTGGTCAAGATCTTCAAAGAAAACCAAAACAAGCCCAATGACAAACATAAAATTTGGTCTAGAAACATAAATGTCACCAATGATGGGGTAGTTGATGCTAAAATGGTTAACAAGGTTCACCCCACCATTCATCTCAAAGGTCCTTCCACACAAAACAATCCTACACCAAGCCAAGATCAAACTACAAATGCAATCCAAAATAACCAATAATGTGGAGGTCCTCCATGAGAAAACATGCCTAAACGAACATATTTACCCTTAGGAGAACCCATTCAATCAGTCTTGAAGAAACTATTGCAATCAAATTTCATTAAAATACCAAAGGTTAAACCTTATGAATCAACAATTTTCAAACCAACTTGGTGGAATGACAATGACTTTTGTGAATACCATCGTACCAAGGGACATAAAACATTGTCATGTTGGACACTTAAGAACCTTATCCAAGACCTCATTGAACAGGGTGACATATCAGTCGATAATTCACAAGGAAAGATAAATTTTGACCATAATATTTTCAAGAATCCCCTATAAGACCATGGAAAAGGAAAAGCCTCCAATTCAAGGGAGCGAGTGTAAAAGGTTGGGGGGCCAAAAAGTGGCCAATTTTTTTAAAAACAAATGAAAGGCCATAACACGAGCATGTTATAATGTGAGTGTGTTATAACACGCTTTTGTTATGGCTTGGTGTGACCAAGCCTAAGGCTCGGCCACATCGAGCCTATAACGCTCTCACATTATAACACAAGTGCATTATAGCCTATTAAAATAAAATTAAAAAATACCCAATTCATTTCATTTTCACTGTATTTTTTTCTTGCCCACGGTCAAAAAACCCTATCATTGCATGCTTGCATTTTGGAAGCATCAAAACTTGCAATTTCTTCATCGAATCTTTGCAATTTTGTCACTAGGATGTTGCCACATCAACGGGGAGGTCAAATAAGTAAGCATTGTTTGTTTTTTTAATGAATTTAGTGTGAAATAGGTAAATTTAAATTGTTTTTGATGTTCATTTCTTTAATTTATAGAAGTTGATAATCAACCTCAAAATCCTGATCCTCCTCATGAACAAGCACATGAGAAAAATCCTAATCAACCCTAGCAACAAAATACTCCAATAATTCCTCAACATCCTCCTGGTACTCAACAAAAATTAATGGGGGAAATTGAAATTAAAAAAAAAAGATTGAGGAGTTAATCGCGAGGTTGAACAATCCTGTAAGTTCAACCTTGGAAAGAAGCACACTTGCAAATTAACTTCAAGCCATGTTAACACATGTAGATACAATTAGCAAGAAATTAAGTGGTTGGGTGGATAAGAGGTAGGAGTGTAGAAATTTATATGCAGATAAATTATCATATAAAGAAGTAAAAGATGAAAAAATTACAAAATATGATTTGTGCTCACTATTCACTATCCCACTTACAAATAAAAATCTTGGCCTTAATAGCAAGAGGTTTCCTATCCATTGGTACAACCACCAAGGGATTAAGAACAATTTTTGGAAAAGGTGGTGGATGGTTTTTGACCATCCACCATGCAACAATAATGAGGTACCCCAATATTTCTTGAGAAAACTCTACTGGGAGTTCATCCTCAACAAAATTCCCAACTATTTTGATATGCTATACTTTTAGGGGAGAGGTGGTGGGTCAGCCCAAGATAGACCAAGTGCACATTAGGATCCTTAGTGGCAAGGGAGATGAGCATTCACTAGGATTTCTTATGAGCATGTTGTTATCCCTTTCGTCATGAAGAAGAGTGTTGAGGTGGGCACTTTATAGTCTATTAGCTCTTTGAACTAGAGTATCATCCAGCGTGCCAGTCCTATAGTATAGCACCAACTAGGGGAGAGTTCGAGGGGTAGGATTCCACCCCATTCTTTTCAAGTTTACAGTTCAGCCAATACATATGACCCCATAGATAGTTAGGAGGCTGGTGCCCAAGATACATCTGCAACTTCGAAGTTGGCAATGGCAGATGACATTTTGAATGAGGCTTTTGGAATTGATACTCAGTTAAATGTTAGCATGTTCATTGAATTTAATTCATTAAATTTCATTTTTGAAATGAAAGATTAACTAATTTAGTTTAATAATTGTAATAAATTTCAAGGTCGCAATGTTGATACTCAATACACCATCCCTCCACCTATTTTTTACTCTGTTGCATCTACAAGTAAGGTATGTAACTAGTAAACAATTATAAATATTACATGTGAATAGTATTGTTTTATGAATGGTATTCTAATATCTGATTTTGGATGTTGAATAGGTTAATATTGAAGGTTTCATGGGAACACTTCCTAGTTCTAGTGGAGTACAAACATTCATGCAGGTGTATACTTATTAATTGGTTAGCCCTAGCATTGCTCATTGTTGTCCTTCATGTTTTGTCTTGAATATTTATTAATTGATGCTAAACAACTTCAATATTTCCAAAAATGATTCACTAATGATTTATCATTTACTTATGTGCTAGCTCAATATGGAATCCAAGGAAGAATTTAAAATATGCTAATTCTTTGTAGTGGGACATTTTAGATAGATTCATCTTCAAAAAGAGCTAGAGTTAATTGTTTCTTTTATTTTCTTTGAAATACTCATTGGAGTGGGGTCAAAATACTTTTAAATAAATATATGGTTGAGTAGTTGCATAGGTTATGAATTGTTCTAGCACCAAATCTACCTATGTAATTAGCTACTTGGTTTGAAAACTTGGAGGTTTTGATTTTTACTCATTTTTCATCACCAAATGATATTATTTTTATTTCACTTACTTGGATTTGAGGATTTTTTGGAGTGAAGGAAGAGGTAGGATTGAAATTATCCTTCTCATATATGTCATCCCATTTATTACCCAAGGAAAAGTGACTTGGTTTGTCCACCATGTGTCCAACTTCTTGCCCATATTTTCACCAATTACTTATTCTATATTCACTCCAACCTAGCTTCTTCAAAGAATGTATTTTTTAATTATAGGTGATATGCAACAAATTTCTTCTAGAATGTTTGATATGATTGTGAAGGAGTAGGAATAGGGATTGTAATATCTCATATGATCAACTTATATTTATACCTCTTCTTTGGGCTATTGTTAGCTTCTACTTATGGTCGATTCTCTAGTGTGAACTTATTAACGTCATTGTTCTTGATTATTTTTAGCTAGGTCATAAGCCACCATGTGGGCTCATATTTCAATTGACCTATGATTAGGTTTAGGTATAAATCTTTCATTTTTTTTCTAGAATGTTAAAAATCTCCTCTTTACAACAACCATATTGTTGTAATGGCAAGGAGGATTATTAAAAAATATCTCACCCTTACTAGACTTGAGGATGATCATACAATATTTTAAGAGTCGTGTAGCCTTCTCGTTTGTGATTAGATTCGTAATAGGAATAAGAAAGTTACCTAAATATTATTATTATTATTAATAAATTCAATGTAAGTATGAGATCCACATAGTAATTGAATCATAACCCCTTCAATAATGAAAAGGTTTAGGCTTTCCTCAACTATTTTGACACCTAGATGCTTTATCTATTTCATGCAATCATATGCTTTTGGTGTGAAAAACTCATAATTGTCAATTGTCATGTGAATCTTTCTCTTTTCCTTTGTTTTGCATGCCATCACAAGGGATCAAGTCGGTTGAACATAAATCAGAGTGATTCAGTCTATTTGGGTGTAAAAAAGAACCATGCCTAGCATAAATGTACCCATCTAAACTTGTTGGAATAGTTTGTTTGGTCGTACGAGTTGTTGAACGAAAGTTGCATCACTTTGCAACTTTACACTGCTTGCATTTAACAACTTTTTCCTCAACTAAAAAGTTGTCACCATGAGAAAATGCCTCTAAAATAGAAAAATTGAGAGAGTTTATTATAGAGGGTACCAATGTGATCCTGTAGCCTCAAAAGGAGAGTTTTTACCGATCACAATTTTTGAGTAATAGCCAGTCAAACATTGTAATCATTTTGCACTTTGGACTCTTAAGGGATCGAGCCAGTTGAACATAGCTTAAAGTGATTCAGCATGTTTGGGTGTGAATGAGGACCATGCCTAGTGTAAACTTATCCATTTGAACTTGTTGGAACAGTTTTTTTGGTCGTGCGAGTTGTAGAACAAAAGTTGCACCAATTTGCAACTTTACTCTGCTTGCATTTCACAACTTTCTCCTCAACTAAAAAGTTATCACCATAAGAAAATGCTTCTGAAATAGAAAAATATAAAAGAGTTATTGTAAAGGGTCCCAACATGATCCCATAGCCTTAGACATAGAGTTTTTAAGTGTCACGGTTTCCAAGTAATAGCTCATCAAACATTGCAATCATTTTGCACTTTGGACTCTTAAGAAATTGAGTCAGTTCAACATAGCTTGAAGTGATTCAACATGTTTAGGTGAAAAATAGGACCATGACTAGCATAAACGTACCCATTCATACCTATTGAAACATTTTTTTTGGCTGTATGAGTTGTAGAGTGAAAGTTGCACCACTTTGCAACTTTACAGTACCTGCATTTGACAACTTTTTCCTCAACTAAAAATTTGTCACCAACAGAAAATCCCTTTGAGATAGAAAAAATAAAGAGAGGTTATTATAGAGGGTCACAATGCAATCCCATAACCTCAAATGGATATTTTTTAAGCATGACGATTTTCGAGCAATAGCTCATCAAATATTGCAGCCATTTTGCACTTTGAACTCTTAAGGGATCAAGCCAGTTGAATATAACTCAAATTGATTCAACATGTTTGGGTGTGAAAGAGGACCATGCCTAGTGTAAAAGTTCTCATATGGACTTGTTGGAATAGTCCATTTAGTCGTACATGTTGTAGAATGAAATTTGCACCACTTTATAACTTTACACTACTAGCATTTGATAACTTTTTCCTCAACTGAAAAGTCATCACCACCGGAAAATGCCTCCAAGATATAAAAAATCAAGAGAGGTTATTATAGAGGAGTCCAACATGATCCTATATCCTTTGACAAAAAAATTTTAAGCATCACGGTTTCTAAGTAATTTTCTGTCAAAGATTGCAACCATTTTGCACTTTAAACTCTCACAAGATCGAGTTAGTTGAATGTAGCTCAAAGTGATTTAGTGTGTTTGGATTTGAAAGAGGACCATGTCTAGCATAAACATACCCATCTAGATCTATTGGAATAGTCTATTTTGTCGTATAAGTTGTAGAACAAAGGTTGCACCACTTTGTAAATTTACACTACTTGCATTTGACAACTTTTTTCTCAACTAAAAAATCATCACCATGAGAAATGTCTCTGAGATAGCAAAAAATAAAAGAGGCTATTATAAAGGGGCCTAACACAATCCCATAGCCTCTAACAAAGAGTTTTTAAGCGTGACGATTTCTTAGTAATAGTCTATCAAATGTTGCAACCATTTTTCACTTTGGACTCTTAAGGGATTGAGTTGGTTGAACATAGCTCAAAGTGATTTGGTGTGTTTGGGTGAAAAAGATGACTATGCCTAGCGTGAACGTACCCATCCAGACCTGTTGGAATAGTTTTTTTGGTCGTACAAGTTACAGAACAAAATTTTGGTCATAAAGGTCGTCACTATGGGAAAACGCCTCCAGGATTGTAAAAATCAAGAGAGGTTATTATAGAGGAGCCCAACGTGATCCTGTAGCCTCTGAAAAATATTTTTTAAGCATCACGGTTTCTAAGTAATTGTTTGTCAAAGATTGCAGCCATTTTGTACTTTAAACTCTCACGAGATCAAGTCAATTGAATGTAGCTCAAAGTGATTCAACGTGTTTGGGTTTGAAAGAGGACCATGTCTAGCAAAAACATACCCATCCAGATTTTTTAGAATAGTCTATTTGGTCATATGGTTGTAGAACAAAGGTTGCACCACTTTGCCACTTTACACTGCTTGCATTTGAACACTTTTTTCTCAACTAAAAAGTCGTCACCATGAGAAAATTACTCCGAGATAGCAAAAATAAAAGAGGCTTTTATAAAAGGGCCCAACACAATCCCATAGCCTCTGACATAGAGTTTTTAAGCATGATGATTTCTAAGTAATAGTCTATCAAAGGTTGCAACCATTTTGCACTTTGGACTCTTAAGGGATTGAGTCGGTTGAACATAGCTTGGAGTGATTTGGTGTGTTTGGGTGCAAAAGAGGACTATGCCTAGCATGAACATAACCATCTAGACCTATTGGAATAGTTTGTTTGTCTTACAATTTGCAGAACAAAAGTTGCACCACTTTGCAACTTTGCACTGCTTATATTTGACAACTTTTTCCTCAACTAAAAATTCATCACCACGAAAAAACACTTCCAAGATAGAAAATATCAATAGAGGTTGTTGTAGAGGGTCCCCACACAATTCCACAGCTTCAAACAAAAAGTTTGTAAGCATCACGATTTTCGAGTAATATCTTGTCAAAGATTGTAGCCATTTTGCACTTTAGACTCTTAAGGGATCAAGTTGGTTGAACGTAGCTTGAAATGATTCGGTGTGTTTGGGTGCAAAAGAGGACCATGCATAGTGTAAATATACTGATTTATACCTATTGGAATAGTTTTTTTGGCCATATGAATTTCAAAACAAAAGTTGCACCAATTTTCAATTTTACACTACTTGCATTTGACAACTTTTTCCTCAACTAAAAAGTTGTCACCATGAGAAAATGCCTCTAAAATAGCAAAAATCAAGAGAGGTTATCGTAGAGGGTCCCAATAAAATCCCATATTCTAAGATGGAGAGTTTGTAAGCATCACAATTTCTAAGTAATATCCTATCAAAGATTGCAATCATTTTGCACTTTGGACTCTTAAGGGATTGAGCTGATTGAATGTAGCTCGTAGTGATTCGGTGTGAATGGATACAAACTCATAACCTACATGGTGCCAAAGGATGCTTGATATCACATGTGAACCTACATCAACCTTGAAAAAATTCCTTTGAATTGGAATACAATAGAACATCTTCTTTGAAGTCAGGAACAACCACTGACATGCCTTTGAACTTGGATATCCTTGGATTCCAGTTATAATATAAGCATTATATGTATTGCTTCCAAATTATAAAAAATGATACCTCTTGAATTTGTATAGTGGTAAGACTTATACAACCACTAATATTTGCATTGTTTTAGTGATTTAGGAAATTAAATTCTCTTTACAAATCACATACCACTTTGCACAACCACTAATATTTGAATTGTATTATGAAGTGTCCTTGCTTCCTTCTATTGACTATCCTCTAATATTTATATGCAACTCATTATCTTTAAGACCTAATGACTACCCTCTTGAATCCTTATGGACTATCTTTCCTCTTGCAATTGCACTCCCTTTAACTAAGGTCTGCAACCTTTAGTGTCATCTACCATTAATGATCATCTTCAAAAACCTTCAAGTGCCCTTATAACTCTTGTTCTTAAAATATCATGTTTGTCATGAGATTGTTGCCCCTTTTATGAATGTGATCATGCATAACTCATAAAAAGTAATTAAAGTCAAAGGTACTAATAATACTTATGAGGATGAACAATACAATATAGGTTAGCACTATGGATCACTCAAGGGCCCATTTAGTAAGGAGAATTCAGAGGTAATCTTATGTAGAAATGTATGGTTAGTAGGATTTCTCCTAGTCAATGAACATGTCACCATAGCTTTCCTCATATCTACTTAACTCAACATATTCATAAGTCACTAAACCCAAGGTTGGTTCTCAATAGGATATATCAATAGGCAACCATAAAAGTAGGAATCTATCATACTTATAGTTATGCATATGATCCAAGGGTGGGTACCTTGTATGACAGTCTCAAGCATACACAAATTATATATTGGAAGTTTTCAAACAAGAATCACATACAAAATTCATTAACAAGGATTGAAAGGATTTAGAACTAAGCTCAATATGACCACAAGAAACATTAATAAGCTCATGACATAATACAATGATAGGCCTAATACTATTACCAATTTACTATGAATGAAAACACTCAAAAAATACTTACCATACCACAACCTCAACTATCATGGTATGATTAGACACGAACAAATAAGAATGAATACATAAGAAATCACATTTTTTAAGCTAACAAAGCATAAAAAAATTCATACAATATTTCCTATCTATAATGTTTGCAGCTATCCACTTCTTCAACATGATAAAATGGAAGAATAAGTAAATATCAGAATAAGGACTTCAAGTTAAAGAATTGGAAAGCTAGTGGGTGAAATTTCACTGAATTGACAAGCTAGTGGGTTGTTTGAAAAATGGGTCCAAAAAATGGAATCTCATGGTGATGTACATGTACATCACTGTGAGACCCCATTTCTCAGACCCATTTTTTCATTGGATTAATTTGTAAGTATGCACATTAGTTTCTATTAAATTTAGATCATGCACATCAAGATTAGTTGATAGTTAGACCTTTTGTTTCTATATTTCAAGTTCACATATATTTTGGTTTAAAGTTTGTACATATATTTTGGTTTGAAGTTTAGATATGAATATTGAGCAAATTATATGTTTTGGTTCAATACGTAGCATAGACAAGGTAGTGGGTCCACTAGCTTGTCAATTCAATGAAATTGACAAGGTAGTGGGCTACTTGAAAAAATGGGTCCAAGAAATGGGGTCTCATAGTGATGTAGTTGTTTGAAAAAATGGGTCCAAGAAATTGGGTCTCATAGTGATGTACATGTACATCATCGTGAGACCCCATTTCTCAGGCCCATTTTTTCAAACAACCCACTACCTTGCCAATTTCACCAAATTGGCAAGCTAGTGGGTTGTTTGAAAAAATGGGTCCAACAAATGGGGTCTCACAGTGATGTATTTGTTTGAAAAAATTGGTCCGAGAAATGGGGTCTCATGTACATCACTATGAGACCCCATTTCTTGGACCAATTTTTTCAAACTACATCATCGTGGGACCCCATTTCTTGGACCTATTTTTTCAAATAGCCCACTACCTTGTCAATTTCATCGAATTGACAAGCTAGTGGACCCACTACCTTGTCTATGCTATGCATTGAACCAAAACATATAATCTGTGCAATATTCATATGTAAACTTCAAGCCAAAATATATGTACAAACTTTAAACCAAAATATATGTAAACTTGAAATATAGAAACAAAAGGTCTAACTGTCAACTAATCTTGATGTGCATGCTCTAAACTCCAATAGAAACTAATGTGCATACTTAAAAATTAATAAGAAGCAATGTGCATACTTAAAAATTAGTCCAATGAACCATCCAGGTCTGCTCTACTCTTTATTGTGTCAAGTATTTCCTCATGGTCACTCACGCACCTTCCAGTAGGTCTTGTTCAAAGGTCTACCCACATATTTAATCAAATGAATATTGGATGCCACGACAAGGTTCGAGTAATGAAGAATCTTTTGATTTTTGTCAAATTCGTGAAACAACCAAATATTAACACTCTTATGTGGGTACCTTGTAAGCCACGTTCTAGTAACAACCATTGATCCTATAGGGTATTTGGTGTTTTCTCCATCTATAATTGGGGCCTCCAATTTATTTTTGGCTTCAACACAATGACACAAGTAATAATTTGTTCCCTCTTCATTGTATTCATCTACAATAACTACATAAACATGCCCTACATTGATATGTGCAGAAAAATAGATGAAATTGGTCAACATTACAAATACGCTACAAAGTAAGATAACAATAGAAATTTCAAAAATATACAAGTATATATATTACCTGGTTGAACTAGATCTAATATGTGGTCAAAGTCAACTGATGATTCCATATGTATCATTTTCAATGCCATTGAAGTCTGATACATGTGAAGTGGGCTAAGATAACTTAACCACCATTCGTCAACCCACTCCTTTGACTCACACTCACTCTAGGCTTGAATTATACATGAAGAACAAAAGCATTCCAACTTCCATGTATGGGTACTCCATGAACCTACATTTGAGCTAAGGAAATAGTAGCTCACTTGATCCTATCAGTGTACAACAATCCTCACATGGTGCAATGTTAGTATCATCTATCAACCAAAAAAATCTATGAACTAAAGTCTTACCTTCTTTACCTGAACCCATTGAAGCATTACACCACTCAACGATTGATTTTGCATCTGTCAACTATGTATGTTGTCTTTATATTTTAACTCTTCTCATGCCAATGCTCTTTTGACAAATGCTCCTACACCATCATGCTCCCCCTTTCCATGCCCGACCTCACAAAAGTTCCACATATATTGAACACCTGTAATAACATGCATCCTACTCAACCAATAGAACATCTATGAGTTTTTGAACTATTCTACATAGTTATTCGACCATCTTATATGTTGACTATATGTTATGCCCCTCCTAGCCAAATCACTGTAGAACTAAAAGCAACCTTGCATGAACTTTGGAGAATGTGTGTGATCATCACTAATGTAAAAGTGGTACTCCCTCAATACCTTCTTGTTATCCTTTGTACTATCAACTGCATGAATGAATGCTATGTGCATAAATATAGAAACCTATGTGGAGTTGTAATATTGTGACTACACCTCACATTGCGGCTGTAGAGTGTAGTTCTCTGCAAAGTCGACCACTAAAACTATGCTACCAACTAGAAAGATGTCCTTACATAACTTGAATTTCAAGTCCAAACATCGATCTCTATGGGTATTCCTTCCATACTCATACACTAAATTGTCACAAAATGTAGACACAAACTGATACACTGCAGTCTTTCGAATAACCAAATCACACCTTTTTCTTGATTACCATCTTTTGTATTGTATGTCATTGTTTTATACTTTTCAAACTCTACTAGTTTCTTTCCAACCGCATTTTTTTTCTTCCATATGTTCACATATTGGCATACATTGCAAGCCACTGCAATGATGACATCTGCCATCCAAGCATAGTTTCCTATAGAATATTTGGCCTTCCTCTCTTTCACATAATTTTTTTGATAAGAAGTATCTTGAAGATGTTGGTGAGGAATGTATGCCACAATCCTACAAAACATTGTTAGTATGCAAATCTAAACATATAGAATGATAAACATTATAGTGGTTAGGAAATCCAATATGTAATCTACAACAAGTAGTGAATGTGTGATTTATCTTGACATAAAAAGGTTTAAGCATTTCAAAATATCTTTGAAAATTTTGAATTTGAGGATTATCCTCTAGAAATCTGCAAAAAAATGTGTTTGAATCATATCCAAAAAAAAAATTGGATGTGGCTCATAGTTTTGACTATCGATTCTCCTTCTTACAACATCCTTTTGATTCAAAGATGGCCTTGTGTTATTCTTACCATAGTCTACAATTAGTGATATTAATGCTTCAACAACTGGTCTATCTTTTCGAGGGAGTCTCCCTGAGAATGCCCATAATTCAGTGGAATTGGTGTCCTCAATTATTTGGCACCTTGTAACAACTCTTGATAAAGTTTTTCTATTAATTCTCAATTATTGACTCATCTTTCTAATGAGACGAGATTTCCTTGTTTGATTACTTAATAAAGTCTATGTAATGACACATCGGGTGACATTACTATCTTTTGAGTGTGAAGTCTTACCCACACTCTCATAAGAATCCATTAGATTCTTTACAATAATATTTTCACTTGAAGCATCCAATGTTCTCAACCCAAGAATCTTCATGATGGACCTATACTTCACATTATTTCAACAAATAGTTAACATCTTGTAGTCTCATTTAACTTTTCAAAGAACAATCACCAATTCTTATCAACATATCTTCTACAAGTGCATTGTGGAATCTTACCTTCCATTGTTGCAAAATATTCTCATCAATATTAATCAAAAACTGTCTTTCTATGCAAAATTCTAGGTGTTCTCATAGGTACATTCATCTCAACATTAGGAATTTCATCAATATTTAAATGAGATGGGCTAGATGTCATACCTTTGATCGAGGATGGAATAAATGAAATACCTTGAGGTTAAGATGGGGATGATGGCATACCTCCTTCCTCAAATGTGAGTGATGATGTACTCTCAACTTGAGATGTGGTAGATGGTGTCTCTCTCTCAAGTCTCTCCCTCCTACCCCCTCTCCCTCTCCTAGGTCTCTCTCTCACTCCCTCTATCTCTCTCCCACTCTCTCTCTCTCCCTCTTGCTCAAGTCTCTCCTGCCCACTCCCTCTCCCTTTCTCAGGTTTCTCTCTCTCTCTCAAGTCTCTCCTTCCTACCCCCTCTCCCTCTCTTAGGTATCTCCCTCTCACTCTCTCTATATCTCTCCCTCCCACCCCCTTTCCCTCTCTCAAGTCTCTCTCTCACTCCCTCCATCTCTCTCCCATCCCTTTATCTCCCACTCCCTCTCTCTTTCCCACTCCCTCTCTTTCTCTCTCACTCCCACTATCTCTCTCCCACTCTCTCTCTCCCTCTCTCTCTCAAGTCTCTCCCTCCTAACCCCCCCGCTCTCTCTCTTAGGTCTCTACCTCTCGCCCCCTCTCCCTCTCTCGTGTCTCTCTCACTCCCTCTATCTCTCTCCCATCCCTGTATCTCCCACTCCCTCACCCTGCCATGCCCTCTCCCTCTCTCAAGTCTCTCTCACTCCCTCTATCTCTCTCCCATCCCTCTATCTCCCTCCCTCTCTCTCACTCAATCCTATCTCTCTCCCCTCTCTCTCTCCCTCTCTCTTAGGTCTCTCCCTCCTACCCCTCTCCCTCTCTCTTTGGTCTCTTTCTCTCTCCAAATTATCCCCTCCTGCCCCTCTCTCTCCTCTCTTGGGTCTCTGTATCTCTCTCCTCCCTCTATCTCTCTCCATCCCTCCTGTCTCCTCCTCTCTCTACACTTGTCGGCCCTTGCCCTCAGCCCTTAGGCCCTCAGCCCTTAAAGGCCTAGGCCCTAGTCCCTCTGGCCCTCAGCCTCTACCCTCTTGGCCCAATACTCTAGGCCCTCAGCCCTGTATGTCCCGCAGACCCTATGCCCTCAGTTCCCTCAGCCTCCTACCCCTGTCATTTGGGATCTTCAGCCCTCATCTCTCCTTGTCCTTCTCTCCTCTCTTCTCCCTCCATCTCTCCTCCCTCTCACCTAATCCCTCAGCCCTCAGCCCTCAGTCCTTAGGCCTAAACCATCAGCCCTATACCCTCTACCTTGTGCATTGGACCCTCAGCCTTAATCCTCCAGCCCTATACCCTCAGCCCTCTATCCTCAACCCTTGGCCCTCAGCCCTTAAACCCTCTACCCTCAACCTTAGGCCCTCAGCCCTATGCACGCAGCCCTTAAAGCATGTAAGAGCTCTCTACCTAATCCCATATACCCTCTACCCTGTACATTAGAGCCCTCAGCCTCGTTCTAACTCAGCCCTTAATCTCTCAGCCCTCAACCTTTAAACCTTAAAACCTCAGCCCTATACCCTCTACCGCTGTGGACCCTCAGCCATAATCCCCTTAACCCTATACCCTCAACCCTATACCCTCAGCCCTAAGCCCTTGAAGCCCTAAGCCCTTAAACCCTCACTCTTTCTTCGATCCTATACCCTCAACCCTTAAACCATCAACCCTATAGGTCATCAACCCTATACCCTCAATTCTCAACCCTCTACCTTATACATTGGATCCCCAACCCTCATCTCTCTATGTCCTTCCCTCCTCTTCTCTCTTTCTCTCTATCTCACTTATCCCTCCATCTCTCCCCCCCTCTCTACCCTAATCCCTCAACCCTCAACCCTTAAACCCTAAACCCTCAACCCTAATCTTTCAACCCTATACTCTCTACCCTCAACCTTAAGCCCTCAACCCAATACCCTCTACCCTCAACCTTAAACTGCCAACCATAAACCCTCAACCCTTAACCCTTAAAATCTAAACCCTTAAACCCTCTACCCTCAACCCAATACCCTCTACCCTCAACCCTATACCCTCAACCCTCAAACCTTAAACCATCAACCCTATAGGTCATCAACCCTATACCCTCAATTCTCAACCCTCTATCCTATACATTGGATCCTCAACCCTCGTCTCTCTTTTTCCTTCCCTCCTCTTCTCTCCTCTCTATCTCACTTCTCCCTCCATCTCTCCCTCTCTCCATTCCTCCCTCTCTACCCTAATCCCTCAAATCTATACCCTCAACCCTCAATCCCTAAACCCTCAACTGTCAACCCTTAATCCCTCAACCCTAATCCCTTAACCCTCAACCCTTAAACCCTAATCCATCAACCCTAAACCCTTAAACCCTAATCCATCAACCCTTAAACCCTCAACCCTCTACCCTCTAAACTATACATTAAACCCTGAATCATCAATTCTCAACCATCTATGCTATACATTGGATCCTCAACCATAATCCCTCAACCATATACCCTAAGACCTATATACTCAACCCAATACCCTCA
This sequence comes from Sequoia sempervirens, assembly GCA_007258455.2. NCBI lineage: Eukaryota > Viridiplantae > Streptophyta > Pinopsida > Cupressales > Cupressaceae > Sequoia > Sequoia sempervirens. Next base: position 91,591,420 of record VDFB02049217.1, on the reverse strand, counting down.
ACCCTCAACCCTAATCCCTCAACTTTAAAACTCATCCCTCAACTCTTAAACCCTTAAACCCTCAACCCTTAAATGCTTAAACCCTCAACCCTCTACCCTATACATTGGAACACCAACCCTAATCCTCAACGCTATACCCTCAACACTTATCCCTCTCTCTCTCTCTCTCTCTCTCCCTAAACCTTTAAACTCTCTACCCTAATCCCTCAACCCTATACCCTCAACTCTTAAACCCTTATATTATCAACCCTCTACCCTCTATTGGAAGAACAAGGATAGACAACTGAGAGGAGGGGTGAATCAATTGTCACAAAATAATCAACTTTTCAAACTTAACTTAATCTCAGATCTGATGAATAAGCAATTAACCATAAACAAATAACACATCAAAGAGATAGAGAACACCAAGATTTTTTATGTGAAAACCCTATTAGGGGAAAAACCATGGTGGATGTTAGTCCACAATATTATACCTGTTAAAAGTATAATGAAAACAATAAAGGGGAATGCACATGCATTCAGGCACACTGCCTAGAGCTCATTGCTCAATTACAGAAGGGGCTCACTACCCAACAATACAGAATATGATTAAAATTTGGAGGGTATGAATTGAGAAAATAGCTTCTGCACAAGCCTAATTATAGTTCCAATTAAGCACAAAAAACTCCTTCACTTTTCACTCAAACTACTTCACACTTCGCTCGGTCTTCTTCACACTATGCTCTACAATTGAATGATATTCACACATACACACATAGGATCACATCCATCACATGAAGCACACTTTGCACCAATGAAACATTCTCTCTTATATATCTGTTACATGAGATTTCATCAACAACTTAGTCGGGCAGAAAAATAAAGCATATTTGCAATGTTAGCCCAAATTTACAATTAAATTTTCAATGTGGATCAAAACACCATCAGCCAAAACAATGATGCAACCCAAAATAATATTCACGAGTGTGCCAAATATTCAAATTTTACTTTTCAAGGATCCACAAAACGTTACCACAAGCATGTCGGCCAAGAAAATGAAAACCTGAGTGTACGCAAGAAATTTTTTTGAACACGAGCACACCTATCAATGTGCATATACCACAAAGATAGAGCATGATCTAGAGACATCCAAGAGCACCAAGAAACAATATAGAAACATCCACAACAACTAGAATTACTAGAATTACACAATCTTCACTCAGGAACACTGACAGAGACCACAAAAATATTGTCAGACCACAACATGATCAAATCTATACGTGGACCTCTAAAACTTCTGGTGGATGATCTAGATACTCTCAATAATAAACTCTTTAGTCCACAATAGCTAATATTCAACATATAGAACAAGACAAATTTGTACCTACACAGTTCCACTGGGAACCTGTAACACTTTTTTTTACAATTTTCTCAATATCCTCAACATATAAAACCTTTAATACACCAAATTATAATAGTGTTGACATCAATGACAACCACATATCAGCATCACATCCACAACATCCAACAATATCCCCCTTTGGAATTGATGGCAACACATGATGCAAAAAATACCATCAACCCAACACACTTGCTTTCCCTTTGGTTCTGACTCTTCTCCTCAATTGCTCTTCTCCCCTTAAAATAATTTTTCACATTGCACTTCTCCCCCTTTGACATCAATGGAAAAGGTAACCATGACCTTTCCATATACACACTCTGAACCACATATTTGTACATCTAACTACTCCCCCTTAGTAGCATCCATGAAAACATCAATCCAGATCAATAAATAGCAATGTAGCTCATGAATTGATGCAAGTAAATGCATCTCTTAGTTCTTATCAGGAGGGGTAATTACCCCTAGCATTCTTTTGAGATACTCAAGAGTATCCTTTGGCAATGGTTTAGTAAAGATGTCTGCAATCTGTTCTTTGGTAGGCACATAATCCAATATAACTTCTTTCTCATTCACTTTCTCCCTCAAGAAGTGAAACTTGATTGATATGTGTTTTTTCTTAGAGTGTAGTACCAGATTCCTCAAAATATTTATTTCACTTGAATTGTCACAGTATATGGCAATAGGTTCTTCATATACCACCCTGATATCTTTCAACATTTGTTTCATCCATATCACTTGAGTAAAATTATTTGTAGCAACAATATATTATGCTTCAACAGTAGATAGGGAAATGGAATTCTGCTTTTTGCTTAACTAGGACACCAGCTTCTTCCCTAGGAAGAAAGCACTACCACTAGTACTTGTCATGTCATTTACATCTCCAGCCCAATCAACATTAGTATATGCACTCAAAGTGAGATCCTCATCCTTTGGATACCAAAGTCCAAAGTCAACTGTCCCTTCCAGATATCCAAGGATTCTCTTAACAATAGTCATGTGATTCTTTTGGATCAACCTAAAATCTAGCAACCATACATACAATATTCATAATATTTGGTCTAGTCTGAGTTAAATAGAGCAATCCACTGATCATTGACCTATATCTAGTTTGATTTTCCTTAGGAGAATCATCATTATATGTTAGCTTGCATCCATTCACCATGGGAGTACCAACAGGCTTTGATTCTTCCATCCCAAATTTCTTTAGTAGCTCTCTCACATATTTAGACTGAGATATGAAAATTCCCTTGTCTAACTAGGTAACTTGCAATCCTAGAAAGAACTTCATCTCTCCAATCATACTCATCTCAAATTCACCCTTCATCTCATCAACAAACTTCATACATAGATTGTCATCTCCTCCAAAAATGATGTCATCAGCAAAAATTCTATAATTAACTCTTTATCATGATCTAATTTGAAATATCATTTTCTATCGACAATACCTTTAGTGAATCCAAGCTATAATAAGTATTTTTCCAATCTAGCATACCAGGCTTTGGGGGCTTACTTAAGTCCAAATAGAGATTTCTTCAAGTGTCAAACCATATCTTCCTTGTTAGTTAGCTGAAATCCATCTAGTTGTTCAATGTATAATTCTTCTTCTAGTTCTCCATTAAAAAATGTTGACTTCACATCCATCTGATAGACTTTATAGTTCTTGTATGCAACATAAGCAATAAATAATCTAACAGCTTCAATTTTGGCAACAGGGGCAAAATTTTCTTCAAAATCAACACCTTCCATCTGAAAATACCCTTTACATACCAATCTTTCTTTATTCTGGACCACTTCAGCTTGTTCCAAAACACCCATTTAGTACCAATCACATTTTTGTCTTTAGGTCTAGGAACCAATATCCATGTGTCATTTTTTTCAATTTGTTGCAGCTCTTCTTTCATAGCTTCCATCCAACGTTCATCTTGGCAGGCTTCAATGACATTTTTAGGTTCAATCTTGGAAATCAGGCAGTACTCTTCTACATTCTTTCCTCTAGTTTGCACTCCTTTATTCTTATCTCCTATAATTTGGCTTTCAGAATGATTTAGCTTTACATACCTTGGAGTTTTGGGACTTTCAAAAACTTCTGGTTCTTCTGATCTTTGTTCTACACTTGCACTTGTCTGTGCTTCCTGACTTGATTTACTAGAATGAATTGAGGTTGCTTTATTAGAACATATGGAATAATCTGAAGTTGATTCTGTGTCTGAACTTTCTTCCCTTTGTTTTTATTGTCTTCATCTGAATCATATCCACAATATCTCAAGGATGATTTGGAAGAATCCTCATCAACTCTAACATTTGCACTCTCAACCATCTTTCTCAGTCTTCTATTATAGCATCGGTAGGCCTTGCTTTTAGTAGAGTAACCTAAAAATATTCCTTCATTGCTTCTTACATCAAACTTGCCTATATCATCATCTCTCTTGATATAACATTTTCTTCCAAAGATATTCAAATATTTAACAGTAGGCTTATAACCAAACCATAGCTCAAAAGGGGTCTTACCAGAATTACCATTAATATTTACCTAGTTTAAAGTGTACACAGTAGTGCTTACAACTTCACTCCAATAGATCTGGGGCACATTTCCTTCTATCATCATTGTTCTAGCAGCATCCAAAATTGTTCTATTCTTTCTTTCTGCAACTCCATTCTATTGAGGGGTTCAGGGAGAAGATAATTGTCTTCTGATTCCATGTTCTTCACAAAAAGAGTTGAACTCCCTGGAGGTGAACTCACCACCTCTATCAAATCTCAGACAATTGATTTTCAGACCTTTCTCATTCTTTTCCATAGCCTTGAAAATTTTGAACTTTTCCAGTGCTTCACATTTTTCTCTTAAGAAGGAAACCCATATCATTCTAGAGTAATCATCAATAATAAACATAAAGTACCTTTCTCCATGAATACTTCTGACTCTGGAGTGACCACAGAGGTCAGTATGTAGTAGCTCTAGCAAATCATTTGAATGAAACTATTTACTTTGGAAGGAGAGTCTAGTCTGTTTACCCATCTGACACTCCTTACAAATTGTGTTAGCAGGCTTCACTAACTTAGGTAGATCTCTTACTGCTTGAGTGGAACTTACCTTGACAATGTTATCAAAATTTACATGACACATCATCTTATGTCATAACCAGCTTTCATCTACTTGAGCAATTAAAAAACTCCCACTAGCAGTATTCAGGTGAAAAATATTACCTTTTGTCTTTCTACCAGTAGCAATCATATTGCTAGAACTTCCACGTATCTTGCATCTTCCATCTTTGAATTGTAGATCATAGCCTTTGTCCACCATCTATCCAACACTAAAAATATTGTGCTTCAGGCCTTCAACATAAAGAACGTCATCAATGTTATCCATACCACCAAGACAAATAGAACCTCTGCCATGAATCACACCAGCATTATTGTCTCCAAATCTTACAACACCGCCATCATACTTTTGTAGGCTTACAAATTTGTTTTTATCACCAGTCATATGATGTGAGCATCCACTGTCAATAACCCACTCATCCTTTTCTTCAACTCAGGCTACAAGAGATTTCTCATCTTTAGCAAATTCTATAGCCACAAGAGTATTTTCAACGGTAACAATGAAAATCCATTCATCTACGTTTCCATTATCTTTATTAGACTCATCATTAGTCACTCCTTCAACAAAGTAACATTTCTTTTGGAATCTAGACTTGTTAGGCTTAGATCTAGGAACTCTTTTAGGACATCTTGATGCAAAATGACCTATTTTACTACAAGAAAAACATTTAATAGGTAACACTCCTTCATACTTACCTTTTCCTCTACCTTCTTTCTTTACAATCAATGCTTCCAATTCTTCTACTTCTCTTTCTTTATCTTCAAGTTGTTTTAGTTCTTCATCACACTTGGATGTCTTTCTGGAACATTCTCTTGGACCATATCTTTGCTTGTTACTTCTGGATATAGTAGCCTTGAATGTTGATTTAGTCTTCAGAATAGATTCACCAAATTCACTTAATTCAAAAGCAGCAAGCTTACCAACCAACGTGTCTCTTGACATGTTTGTTATTGATTTGAACTCTTTAATAGCATGAGCCTTCACTTTGTAGGAGGGAGGCAAGGATCTGAGTATCTTAGCCACAATTTCATCCTCATCCAGAGAATCGCTAGCACATGTAATACCCATCACTATTTCATTTACTCTTTGCATAAAAGAAGTGATATTTTCATCTTCACCCATCTTCAAATTCTCATACTTTCCTTTCAAACTCTGTAGCTTAGCCATCTTCACCTATGCATATCCTTCATACAAATTTTCTAGCTTTTTCCAAATCTCATGAGCTATCTGTAGCCCTACCATATTTTCCATCTCTAAATATGTCAATGCACTCACCAAAGCTTCAATAGCCCGGATATTGTTTTCAGCATCTTTGATTTCATCAACGATGGAGGGACCATTCTGAGGAATAACATATGGATATTTTGTAATCTTCCATAAGGCTTCACCAATACACCTGACATGACATTGCATCCTAAATTCCCACAGTGAGTAGTTAGTTCCATCAAATCTTGGACTATCCTTCTTGAATGTTGTCATCTTGAATCACCTCAAGCTTTTAGACTTCTTCAGAGGAACCTACTCTAATACCAATTGTTAGAAAAACAAGGACAGACAACTGAGAGGAGGGGTGAATCATTTGTCACAAAATAATCAACTTTTCAAACTCTACTTAACTTAATCTTAGATATGATGAATAAGAAATTAACCATAAACAATTAACACATTAGAGAGATAGAGAACGCCAAGATTTTTTACATGGAAACCCTATTAGGGGAAAAAGCATGGTGGATGTTAGTCCACAATATTATACCCTGTTAAAAGTATAATGCAAAAAATAAAAGGGAATGCACATGCATTCAGGCACACTGCCTAGAGCTCATTGCTCAATTACAGAAGGGGCTTATTGCCCAACAATACAGAATAGGATTAAAATATAGAGGGTACAAACTGAGAAAATAGCTTCTGCACAAGCCTAATTACATTTCCAATTAAGCACAAAATACTCCTTCACTTTTCACTCAAACTACTTCACACTTCGCTTGGTCCTCTTCACACTCTGCTCTACAATTGAATCATATTTGCACATACACACATAGGAGCACATCCAACACATGAAGCACACTTTGCACTGATGAAACATTTACTCTTATATATCCGCTACATGAGATTTCATCAACTTAGTCGGCTAGAAAAATAAAGCATATTTGCAATGTCAGCACAAATTTACAATTAAATTTTCAATGTGGATCAAAACACTATCAGCCAAAACAATGATGTGACCCAAAACAATATTCACAAGCATGCCAAATATTCAAATTTTACTTTTCAAGGATCCACAACACAGTACCACCATCATGTCGGCCAAGAACATGAAAACCTAAACATATGCAAGAAATTTTTTTGACCATGAGCACACCGATCAATGTGGAAGCACCACAAAGATAGAGCACAATCTAGAGACATCCAAGAACACCAAGAAACATCAGAGATACATCCATAACAACTAGAATTACCAGAATTACACAATCTTCACTTAGGAATGCTGAAAAAGACCACAGAAATATTGTTAGTCCACAACATGATCAAATCTATATGCGGACCTCTAAAAATTTTGGTGGATGATCTAGATACTCTCAAGAATAAACCCTTTAGTCCACAACAATTGATCTTCAATGTATAGAACAAGATGCCTTCATACCTACATAGTTCCATTGGGAACCTAGAACACTTTATTTTACAATTTTCTCAATATCCTCATCATATAAAGCCTTTAATACACCAAATGCTAATAGTGTTCACATCAATGACAACCACATATCAACAACACATCCATAGCATCCAACACCCTATACCCTCTACCCTCTACCCTCTACCCAATACCCTAAACCCTCAACCCTAATCCCTCAAATCTAAGTCCTCAACCCTTAAACCATTAAACCCTCAACCCTCTAACCTAAACCCTAAACCCTCAACCCTCAGCCCTAATCCCTCAAACCTAAGCCCTCAACCCTTAAACCCTTAAACCCTCTACCCTAAACCCTCAACCCATAATCCCTAAACCCTTACTCTCTCAACCCTAATCCTTACCACTCTCTCTCTCAATCACTCCCTCTCTCTCACAATACCTCTCTCTTGCACTCCCTCTCTCTCCCTATCTCTCAGGTCTCTCCCTCCCACCCCTCCTCTCTCTCTTAGGTCTCTCCCTCTAGCACCCTACCTAGGTATCTCTCTCCCAAATCCATTCCACCCTACGTAGATAAGTCCCTCTCACTCCAACCCCCTCTCTCACACTCCCTCTCTCCAAAGTCACTCCCTCCCACACCCTCTCCTTCTCTCAGGTCTCCCTCCCTCACATTCCCTCTCTCTAAATCCCTCTCTCCCACTCCCTCTCTCTCACACTCCCTCTCTCTCCCTATCTCTCAAGTCTCTCCCTCTCACCCTCCTCATACTCTCAAGTCTCACCCTCTAGCACCTTACCTACATAACTCTCTCTTTCACTCCCTCTCTCTCTTAGCTATCTCTCTCCTACCCCCCTCTCTCTCTCTCTCCCTATGCCCCTCCCAACTTACCTAATGTTGGAATGTGTTGAGATGATGTTGATTACATGTTGTCAATGATGTCAACATATCTTGGTTGATTGACCGAAGTTCTATTTCAATGACTTGGTGATCCAGATTGGCCTAGTTATGGATGTCATGTTGTAAAGATCTATTTTGGGTTGTATCTATCCTAGTCCCATTCCTCTTGTAACTCAATAAGATACATTATTTTGGGTCCAGACTGATGTGGTAGTTGGTTAATGTGCTCTGACACATGATTTGCATTGTAATGTGTATATCTTATTCTTTGGTTCTGGATATCATGTAGCATGTTGATTTGAGTGAAGATGCTATGTTTGGTTCATATTTCATTCCTCTCCACCATGGGAATGTTTTTGTGGTGACCTATTTCAAATTGTATTTGGCTGACAAGGAAGATCATGAAATTATGTTTGGCCAACTTGAGAGATTATGGAAGCATGGAATGATATAAGTAAGAGTTGATTTTGTTTTAAAAAAGAAAGTGTGATGAATGTGAATCTAAATATCCTGACATTGTGAAGTGTGTGAAAGTGTATGACTAGAGGCAGCAGATAGTGAGATTCTATCTAGTGTTTTTTGGTGACAGTTCTTACAGTGGTGGATTTCCTTTCATCATTCTTCTGTTGGCAGTGAGCCCTTTTTATATCTTTGGCTATAATGTTAAAAGATGCAAGACAACTAAGAGGGGGGTGAATCAGTTTTCACAAAATTCAAACTTAAAACTTCAACACATATTAACTCCACAACCACACTATTATGTTATTAAGTATAAGCATGAAACACAAATAACAGAGAGAAAATTAACACCATAAACACTAGATTTTTATGTGGAAAACCAAAGGAGGGAAAAACCACAGTGAGGATTAACTCACAATATAAAGTAGTTTCAAACTAAAAATATAAGGCTCACTTCCAAGGGATCACTGCCCTGAAAGGAATCACTGTCTAGATACAAAATCCCACTGCTTACAAGGGAGGTTCACTGCCTACAAAAATATTCACAAAACAAAATTGGGCTTTATAGCCAAAATGAACTAAGAATAATGTACCTAACAAGTGTTGATGCAATTTTGGTGATGCTTAATAGACTAACTTAACACACTTCATCATTTTTTCTCACTTTTTCATTCACTATTGCTTCATTGTTTGCATATACACACACTTCTCTATCTCTCTCTCTTAAACTATCCAACATATACATATATATATATATATATACCTGATCTATCCGCAAGCATCAATTAGGTTGGCCTAATTAGATGCATTTCATATTTAAAAATACTAAGTGTTGTCTCCAAGTATTCACAAAATATTTCCAAAAATAAATTCAAACATCCAACACACTACATCATGTTGTCATAGACCTAAGATAGGTTTCACATATATTTGCATAGCAAAATTAATTCATCGTATCACACTTAACCTAAGAAGTTGGTCAGGAATAGAATTTAATGCAAAAAACAACAAACATTTTCTTGGTTGCCACAACACTATACAAGCACTAGAGCACATACTATTTTGAACATGCATGCCTTTAATGACCATAAACAATTTCCCAAAACCGCAAATAGTAACTGTCAACTACAGAGGAATGCGAACAAGAATATCAGAGAGTGCAACTCAAATATTGGTTGAGATACCGAACCAAAATACTAGATCAGACACTAACTTAGGCTTACATCCACAACATGGTGGCATCAATAACAACAAAAAAATGTAGAGATAGTCAATCTTCTCCATTCTTCCAACAATCTCCCCCTTTGTCATTGATGGCAACATGTGCCAAAAAGAAATATTCAAAAAAATCTCCAATCTCTCCAAATTCTCCCCCAATCACTCCAATCTCTCCCCCTTTGACATCAATGGAAAAGGGTGGCCAAAAAGGATGTAAGCATGATGAAATCAAAATTTACAAAAATATTCCAATTCTTCAAAAACTTCCAGTCATCCAAGAATTTTCAAACAATTCAATTAACTTTATTTTGTTCAGATTCCTTTTCCTCTTCCTTTTCTTCTTCACCAAAAGAACAAACAAAACAACAAAATTTGAACATTCAGAATTTAGGTAAAAAAGAAACTTTTCACCTCAAACACCTTCTTGTACCTTTCTTTGAGAACTGGACACAACTTCTTCCAGTTAAATGTAGCCGAATCCATTCTTGTGTAGTTGCTTTCCAATAAGCCCATCTGAGTAAAAGAAGATGACCAATATGAACATTGTCTTTCAACATCTTCTACATCAGTAAGTATTTTGAAAAGATGGTCTAACCAAACCTCAACAATCTCTTTAAGGAGCTAAAAGGTTTTCACCATGTCATCTGATTAGTTCATCTTGCAATTCTCCAACTTTCAGCCTTTTTTTCCCTTCTTTTTCTTCAAAGATATCAAATATCTTTCCAATGTTGTTCACTTCATATTCAATTGCTTCAATTCTACTTCTGAAATTATCTACCACAGGCAACCACTGGAGGCAATACTTGTAAATAGCTAATATTTCTTTAACGCATTCCTTCGTTTCCATGATAATTTCAGATAATCTCCGCTTAGCTTTAATACATCTCTTTTCAACCAAGGTTTCAAACTTACATCCTTCCAAACCTTCAAGCAACATTTTTTCTTCAACAATCTCAACTAAATTTTCTAGTAGGGAGTCAAAGACAATTGATACATCAATACCTTTTCAAAGTAGATAACCTACCAAAGCATCATCAATTTTCAATCTATCAATAGGAGAGGTTGCATTCCATATCTCACCAATCTTCTTCATTTTCCCTTTAACCAACATAGTATGGATGTCATCTGGATCAGAGGATTTAGATCTAGGTAGAGATTCTTTTTCCTTCTCTTCTGAAAAGAAAATGATGTCTTCAGTTATAGCTCTTCTTTTCTTCAATTCTGGAGGGGAATCACTAATGACTACTTCCAATTCTCTTTTATCAGAGGATGAACCCACTTCAAACTGACTCGGTGCTAACATACCAGAGCAAAGATTTGTTTTCAAGGATGTGAAATAAGATTTTCACATACTTGCATTATCTTCTAACACTTCTAGGTATTTGTAGACTTTTTTACCAATAGGAATGTCAAATTCCCACACAACATTGTCTTTTCCTAGTAGGGAACTCAAAAAGTAAAACACCAAGAACGCAAGAAAAGATCCAAACTGAAAGGGATAACCCTCAACCACCAACATTCAAAAAATTTCAAAAATATTCTTAAGCAATAGACCACACAAATCAAATTTCCTATTCTCCTTAACCATCATATGTGCAATATAAACAACAATTGTTGATGTTGAACCTTCACAATTTCTAGAATAGATTTTGTAAGAAACGCCATATGCAACATACCTTATAGCCAAATCCTCGAGAGTGTTTATCAATAGAGCTCGAGGGTCTTTACTAATGCCAATCAGTTCCTCCACATATTTGTACTTCATAGTTTTCTTTCCAAGAAGATCCCCAATATTACATAAGCTAGTAATCACTTCAATCGCTTCCTTTGAGATTAAGTAGGGTTTGTCCAATACAATACTATCATTCTTGAAATTATTCAAGAAGAACAAAATAAACTCTTTATTAGCAAACCATGGAAATTATCTCCACAAATCCATACCTAGGGTTTTTATGCTCTGTAATTCATCTTCGTTAAGCCCTAGTTCCATTTCTTTCATCTTTCTATGATCAAATTCTTCCAATTCAACTCCTTTCAGCTTTAGTGGAATGACACTACTTGATTCTCTGCCCATTTCTGCACTTTCTTGAATTCGTCAATCAAAACCTGTTCATTTATCTTCTTCCCCTTTTGTAAACTAATAAAAGATTCCAGATTACTTGTGACAATTTCTTATCCTTAAGAATTGCTTCAAGCTCACTTCAAGGTCACTTTTGGGCACCTTTCAAGCTCTTCAAATGCTCAATTAATCAAGAAGACTCACAAATTTCAACTTATACACCATTGAATTTACCCTAAAATGCATTAAATGTGGAAAGCATCAAAAAGTTGCTAAAAATATTCTTCTCAACATAGAAAACACTAATTCAGTCCACACAACATCATGACAACATGTTTTCTTTTGGTTCTTTTTCCAAATCCTCTGATTCTTCATTCTTCACATTTTACCCTCGTTCCAGCCTCTGACACACCATTTATCTAGGAGGTTTTTATGATTTTCCAATAATGCTCCCCCTAAGACCATGCTAGGTCTAATTCCTAGAGGAATCATCTATACCGGATGAGGGGCACAAACACATTAGTAGCTTCAAGTTTTTCTTCTTCTTTCTTCTTCCATATTATCTTATTCATCTCTTGCTTCATTTCTTCTTTGTCAACCTTCTTTACCAGATCATTCTTCTCTACTAGAGCATAATTCTTTCCTTTCTTACTTCTACAAACCTTTGAAATATGTCCAAGTTTATTGCAATTATAATAGAAAACACTTTTCTAATTACTCTAACCTCCATTACCTCTCGACCTACATTGATTTGCTCTATGTCCAATTTTTTTAGAGGCATAGCAGTAGCCATTAAAGAATTGATTCATTCTGCCTTCATTAAGCATGTTCCTCATTACCCAGCTGATCATTCTCACTTGATATATGCATTCAATAGCTTTATGTATGATCTTCTTACATTCAAAACATTGTTTGGTGAAGGAACCAAAAAATTGATTTTTCTTATTCCTTCATTTTGTTTCCCTGCGACCATATTTATTGTAGGAAAAACAAACACCATTGAAAGAGGGATACTTTTGTGCATTATGTTGTCTCATAGGTGGTCTCCTTACAAAATTCCTTGAATTTATTTTCTACTTCCCTTTGTCCTAAGTCATTTGATTGTGCTTAGAACTTTCACCTTCATCATTTCCCAAGCCAACTTTGTCTTTACTTGATTTATGACTAGCAAGAAACTCTCCAAGCTTATCGGAGCTTGATTTGAAATTATTCTCATAGAGTTTTTCCTTTTCCAATTCAATCCTTAAGTTTACTACCTCATGTTTAAGTTTAGAGCATTCATCAAACTTTTTTTTTATCATTGTATTCAAGCATTCCTCAATTCTCTTCTTCTCTTCTACTGTCATTTTCAATCCAATTATCTCTTGTTTCAGTTGCTCACTCACTTCTCTGTGTATTTCCTTGAATTTCTTTAGTTGTTATTTTAGGTTTTGGACACATTCATTTGCTTCATCTAGATTCTCTTTCAGATCTATGTTTTCTCTTTCCACTTTGTCAAGATCCTCAAGAGCAGTTTGAAGCTCTCCTTTATCATCCATCTAATCAACCTTCAGGATCCTCCTCAAGTAGTTAAGCTCTTCACCAAGGAACCAAAGCTCCGATACCAATTGTTAAAAGATCTAGGGAAACTAAGAGGGGGGGTGAATCAGTTGTCACAAAATTTCAACTTAAAACTTCAACACATATTAACTCCACAACCACACTATTTTGTTATAAAGTATAAGCATGAAACACAAATAACAAAGAGTAAATTAACACCATAAACACCAGTTTTTTATGTGGAAAATCTGAGGGAAAAACCATGGTGAGGATTAACTCACAATATAAAGTAGTTTCAAAATGGAAATATAAGGCTCATTACCCTGAAAGGACTCACTGTCCAGATACAAAAGCTCACTGCCTACAAAAAGATTCACAAAACAAAAGTGGGTTTTATAGAAAAAATGAACTGAGAATAATGCACCTAACAAGTGTTGATGCAGTTCTGGTGATGCCCAATAGACCAACTTAACACACTTCATCATTTTCACTCACTTTCGCATTCACTACTACTTCATTGTTTGCATATACACACACTTCTCTGTCTCTCTCTCTCTTAAACTGTCCAACATATACATATATATATACTTGATCTATCTGCAACATCAATTAGGTCAGGCTAATTAGATGCATTTCATATTTAAAAATACTAAGTGTTGGCTCCAAGTATTCACAAAATATTTCCAAAAAGCAATTCAAACATCCAACACGCTACATCATGTCGGCATAGACCTAAGATAGGTCACACATATATCCGCATAGCAAAATTAATTCACCGTATCACAATTAACCTAAGAAGTTGGATAGGAATAGACTTCAATGCAAAAAGAAACAAACATTTTTTTGGTTGCCACAACATTGTACGAGTACCCGAGCACATACTATTCTGAACATGCATTCCTTAACAACCATAAACAATTTCCCCAAAACCGCAAACAATAATTGTCAACTACAGAGGAATGCAGGAAAGAATACTAGAGAGTGCAGTTGGAATACCGGTTCAAATACCAGACCAAAATACTAGATCAAACATTGACTTATACTTACATCCACAACATGGTGAAATTAATGACAACACAAAACTATAGAGATATTAATTCTTCTCCATTCTTCCAACATATAATAGCTAGGAAATGAGCCCAACTGACAATGAGCCACCCTATAGTGAGCAACTTGGCAGTGAGCCCTTGTAAAAATCACCTTAATCGGTACTTTATAATTGAGAATTATTATTCTCCATCTTGGGTTTCCACGTAATTTTTGGTGTTCATTGTGCATAGTGTTGTTTTGTGCTTTCATGTTCATTAATATCTAATTGATTTAAGTTTTGATCTAAATTAATTAATGTCAAGAAAATTATTTTATAATAACTAATTCAACCCCCCTCTCAATTATCTGGACTCTTCAACAATTGGCATCAGAGCTTTGGTTCCTCAAAGAAGAGCTTAACTACTTGGAGTAGATCTGATGGTGCACAAACTAACAATTCCAGTGTTTGATGGATCTGACTACAATTTTTAAAAAGTGCAGATGAGATGTTATTTGATCTCTTTGGGGTACAAGACTTGGAAATCTATTGAGAAAAAATATGTTGAACTGGCAACTGGCCTTAGATCTGCGGATGAGATTTCAGCCTATGAAGAGAATGAAAAGGAAAGGTATGCAATCTTTAGTGGTTTTTCTAAGACTGAGTTAACAAAAATTATTTCATTGGGTACTACTTATGAAGTTTTGGAAAAGTTGAAAGAAATATATGAACGAAATGATAGAGTCAAATTATCAAAAATGTTGATAGCTAAGTGTAGATATGAAAACTTGAGGATAGAAGAAAGTGAGGATATAGCTAGCTACTTTCATAGAGTTGAAAGTGTAGTAAATGAAGTCAAAAATTAAGGAGGCACTTGGACAAATGAACATGTAATGGAGAAGATTTTGATGACCCTATCAGAAAGCTATAGTGACAAGATCTCAGTTATTGAAGAAGTTTATGATCCAAATAAATTCACTAGAGAGAAACTATTTGACACTTTGACCACATTTGAAATGAGGAAATTTGGAAAAGAAAAGGAGAAATTAGAAACAACCTTCAAATCCACAAAGATAGAAGAAGATCTTGATGATGAAAGTTCAGAAGAGTTTGAAGCAAACTTCACAAGGAAACTGAAGAGAGGTACCAACAAGTACAAAGGTATGTTACCTCTTAAATGTTTTAGATGTGGAAAGATTGGTCATATAGAAACAAAGTGTCTGGAAAAAGGAACAGGGAATTTTTTTTAAAAGATCAATAAGAAGGCCTATTATGTTAATGAGAATGCCAACATTTCAGATGATGAATTAGATCATGAGGATTTTTTGTTTTTGGTGGAAAATGATGAACCTAGATTTGAAATCTCTAACATTTGCATTGAAGATGCATTATTTGTTAAAAGAAACATAGATGAATGGTTGATTGATAGTGGATGTTCAAATCATATGCATGGTGATAAAAGCAAGTTTGTGAAGCTTGAGAAATATGATGAAGGTTCTATTAGATTTGGTGATGATAAAATAACACAGATTGTTGGAATTGGTTCTATTACCTTTGATGGAAAATATAACACTGACAATGTTTACTATGTGAAGGGATTATATCATAAACTTCTGAGTGTTGGAAAAATGTGTGAAAATGGCTATAATGTGGTGTTTCAGGATGATGGTTGTGAGATCTAGAAGAGATCCAAAACTATTATTGCAGCTAGAAAAAGAACAAGTGGGAATATGTATCAGTTGGAAGGAGCTACAAAATGATGCTTAGTATCTCTATCCAATGATAGTTGGATTTGGCTCCAGAGGATGTGTCACATCAATTTCGATAATTTGGTAAGGATAAGTTCATCAAGGGTAGTCAGAGATTTTCCAAGACTGATCAAACTAGATAGCACTATCTGCAAAGGATGTCAAGAAGGAAAGCAAACCAGAGAAACATTTTGAAGAAAAGAAGAATCATCTACTGGTTTGTTGGACCTTGTACACACTGACCTATGTGGTATGACCAAAACAAGAAGCTTACAAGGTGAGAGGTATTTCATGCTTTTAATAAATGATTATTCTATATTTACTTAGGTTGCATTTTTGAGAGAAAATTCAAAGGCATTGGAAAAGTTCAATATTTTCAAGGCAAGAGTTGAGAATGAAGTTGACAAGAGAATAAAGTGTTTAAGATCTAACAGAGGAGGAGAGTTTACTTCTAATGAATTCAACAAATACTATGAAAATCGTGGCATTAAAAGATAGCTATCTACCCCTAGAACACCACAACAAAATTGTGTAGTGGAAAGAATGAACCAGAGAGTTCAAGAAGCAGATAGAACAATGATCATGGAAGTAGCTTTATCACAAATCTACTGGAGATAAGCGATACACACAACAGTATACACTCTTAACAAAGTACTATTCTAGAGGAAATATGGAAATACATCATACGAGCTATGGCATGGAAGAGCTCCCATAGTAAAGTACTTCAAAAAATTTGGAAGCAAATGCTACATCTAGAGAGATGAAGACAATCTTGAAAATTTTGACAGTAGAGCTGATGAAGGCATATTTTTTGGGTTACTCTACAAGAAGCAAAGCATACTAGTGTTACAACAAGAGATTGAACAAGATAGTTGAAAGTGCAAATGTGAAAGTAGATGAAGATGTTTAAAGAAGTCCTGAAAGGCATATTGAATATGAATCAGATGACTTGGATGACAAAGGAGAAAAAGATAAGAAAGAAGAAAAAGAAGAAGAAGAAGAAGAAACAAAGGAGGCTCCAAAAACTACAACTAAAACTCCAAGGTATGTATAGAAAAACCACTGAGAAAATTAGATTATTGGAGATAAGAATAAGGGAATCATCACAAGAAGCAAAGCAACTCAAGAGCAAGTATTATTGTGTTTCTCTCAGAAACTAAGCCAAATATTGTGGAGGAAGCATGCAATGATCATAATTGGGTGAAGGAAATGAAGGAAGAGTTTGATTAGATAGAGAAAAATTAGACTTGGGAACTTGTGCCCAGATCAACAGACAAAAATGTAATTGGAACAAATTGGGTATTCTGGAACAAGCTGGATGAAAACAAAAAGTTGATGAGAAACAAGGAAAGATTGGTTTTGCAAAGGTTATACTTAAATCAAAGGTATTGACTTTGATAAGATCTGTGACCCTATTTCCCGAATGGAAGCAATCCAGATGTTCTTAGCTTTTGTAGCTTTTAAGGATTTCAAAGTCTATCAAATGGATGTAAAATCAACATTTTTGAATGGAGAACTGAAGGAAGAAGTCTACATTGAGAAATCGGAGGGATTCAAGTCCGAAAATGACCCAGATGTTGTTTTCATGTTAAAGAAGGCCTTATATGGATTGAAGCAGGCACCTAGAGGTTGGTGTGGAAGATTAGACAAGTACTTGATTAGAAAAGGATTTCAGAAGGGATCTGCTGACAGTAATTTATACTGCAGAAATCACTTAGATCAAATGTTGATTGTTGTGGTTTATATTGATGACATAATTTTTGGAGGAAATGATGATATGTGCAAAAAAATTGCAAATGAAATGTAGAAGGAATTCGAGATGTCTATGATAGGTGAGTTGAATTTCTTCCTTGGACTACAAGTAAACCAAAACAACAAAGGAATCATCATATCTCAGTCCAAGTATACCAAGGAGTTGTTGAAGAAGTTTGGGTTGGAGAACTCCAAACCAATTTGTACACCTATCGTTACCAGATGTAAGTTGACAAAAGGAGATGATTCTCCTAAAGTTGATGCAAGTATGTATAGGTCAATGATTGGAGGATTGTTATATTTGGGTGCTACCATTCCAAACATTATGTATGATGTTTGTTTAGTAGCTAGATTTTAGCAAGAACCAAAGGAATCACATGTTGTTGCAGTAAAAGGATCTTCAGATATTTGAAGGGTACATAAGACATGGGATTATTGTATCTAAAGGACTCAGGTTTCACTTTGACAACTTATATAGATGTTGATTGGGCCAGATGTGTTGATAACATAACAGGAAAAGCACAAGTGGTGGAGCTTATTTCCTTGGCTCTTGGTTGGTTGCTTGGTTAAGTAAGAAACAAGATTCTTCATCTTTATCTACTATTGAAGTTGACTACATTGCACCATCCTCATATTGTACTTAGATACTTTGGATGAAACAAACAATGAAGGATTTTGGCATATCATTTGATGAACCGATCTTAATTATGTGTGATAATACTAGCGCAATAAGCATTTCCAAGAATATGGTACAACACTATAGAATGAAGAATATATCCATAAGATATCATTTTCTAAGAGAGAAGGTGTTGGAAAATGAAGTAAAACTTGAATATGTACCTACGAAAGAGCAGATTGTAGATATTTTTACAAAATCATTGAGAAAAGATACTTTTGAGTTTTGAGTATCTCCAACAGAAGTTAGGGGTTCTTCCCCCTCCTAGTCTATAATAACATGCACCGGGGTGTGCATTGGTCTAGGGTATTATACGTTCATTTTTATCTTGATCAATGTTTGGTGGCTTCCTCATAGGGGGAGTGGAGTAACTTTTTCAGAGGGAGTTTTTCCCTTTGTCTTTGATGTCAAAGTGGGGGAAGAAAAGAAAATAAGATGGTCCTTGATGTTGATATTAAGTTGTTTGGTTTTTTATTGATGAATGTTTCCATCAATGACAAAGTGGGAGATTGTTGGAATGTGTTGAAATGATGTTGATTGCATGTTGTCATTAATGGTTGTTATTGATGTCAACATATCTTGGTTGATTGACTGAAGTTCTGTTTTGGTGCCTTAGTGATCTGGATTAGCCTAGTTATAGATGTTGTGCTGTAAAGATCTATTTTGGGTTGCATCTATCCTAGTCCCATTCCTCTTGTAACTCAATAAGATACATTCTTTTGGGTTTGGACCAATCTGGTAGTTGGTTAATGTGCTTCAACACATGATTTGCATTGTAACATGTATATCTTATTCTTTCGTTCTGGATATCATGTAGCATGTTGATTTGAGTGAAGAGGATATTTTAAGTCCACATTCCATTCCTCTCCACCACGGGAATGTTTTTGTGGTGACCTATTTCAAATTGTATTTGGCCGACAAGGAAGATCATGCAATTATGGAAGCATGAAATGATATAAGTAAGAGTTGATTTTGTTTGAGGAAGCAAGTGTGATGAATGTGATTCTAAATATCTAGACATTGTGCAGTGTGTAAAAGTGTATGATCAAAGATAGCAGATAGTGAGATTCTATCTGGTGGTTGTTAGTGACAGTTCTTTTAGTGGTGGATTTCCTTTCATCATTCTTTTGTTGGTAGTGAGTCATTTTTTGTAGGCAGTGAGCCTTTCTCTTTTGGCAGTGAACCCTTTTTGTATCTTTGGCTATAATAGCCAAGTAGTGAGCCCAATCGGTAGTGAGCTACCCTACAGTAAGCAACCTGGCAGTGAGCCCTTGTAAAAATCACCTTAATCGGTGTCATCTTAATTGGTGCTTTATAATTGAGAATTATTATTCTCCATGGTTTTTCCCTTCTTGGGTTTCCACGTAAACTTTGGTGTTCATTGTGCATGGTGTTGTTTTTTGCTTTCATGTTCATAAATATCTTATTGATTTAAGTTTTGATCCGGATTAATTAAAGTCAAGAAAAATGTTGTATAATAACTAATTCACCCCCCTATTAGTTAATCAAACTATTCAACACCTAGCTAAGTCCCTCTCACTCCAACCCCTTCTCTCCCACTCCCTCTCTCTTAGGTCTCTCCCTTCCACCCCCTCTCCCTCTCTCAGGTCTCTCTCTCACTACCTCTCTCTCTCTCTCTTAGGTCTCTCCCTCCCTCTCTCCCTCCCACCCTACCTAGACAACTCTCTCTCTCTCTTAAAATTCTCCTTCCCTCTAAAGAAATACATACACACATACATATAAGCAGACATGCATACATACATACTTACATACATACAAGCATACATGCATATGTACATATAATCTTACATACATACATATACATACACTGATAAATACATAAATACATGCATACATACATAAATACATGTCATAAAAGAATACATACATATAAACATACAAATATAGATATATACATTCAATAGAGTATCATTTAACACAAAGCAAGACATAACACGAGTGTGTTATAATGTGCTCACGTTATGTCTTACTAGGCATGTCTTGGGCACAAATGCAAAAATAGTCAAAACTATGAAATAATGTGAGCGCATTATAACACGCTTGCATTATTTCCTGCTTTTGGAATCCACAATCCTTAGGCTTGGTATTTTCTTTGAAATACCAACCCAAAGGCTTGGTGTGCCTTCCCATTGTCCAAAGATGTGTTTTTGCAAATTCTACAATATTTCACATAATCGTGTTCATGCTAAGCATCAGGTTTTCACGTGTTTCAAGGTCGAACAAATCAAACACCTAGGTAATGTTAGGCTCTCTCTTAGCTATCTAATGATGTAATTTTTTTCACATTTTGACAATATTAAGCCTTTGATCTATAATTTCTTTTGTTTGTGTCTATATTTTAACAAAAACTAGTGTTTGGTGTTTTTTTCATTAGAAATTAACCGTTCATCAAAATTTCAAATAAATTACATTTTTAGAAACTAGAACCCATTCTACACATGCTAAAAAAATTTATTTTCAATAATTTTTCAAAATTTATAGGGGTAGCATGGCCTAAATTCTATTTTTTAGGAAGTGTCTGTTTTAAAAATTAGTAAAAAAATCAAATATTCATTGAAAAATTATCAAAAAAATCAAGCATAAACTACATACTATTAGCTAATTTCTCATTGAAGCGATTTTAAAAATACTTAAAAAAAGTTAACCTTTTGAGGGAGCCACAAAAGTTGCTATGTTATGTTTTTCTGACAAAAACAACACCAATTTTTGTGGCCCCCTCTTTTGAACCTCTTAATATCTACCATTTTCAAAAGAAATTAGTAGTTTAGAAAGTAGACTTGGAGCACTACAATCCTCAAAAGAAATTAGTAGTTTAGAAAGTAGACTTGGAGCACTACAATCCTTGTTTTTGTTGCATCTCAAAATTTTGAGTGTAAATATCCTCAATTTCATGTCCAAGGTTAGTATTTCTTGATTTCAGATAAAAAGTGGCCACATAAGACCCCTTTTTAGCCCCCATCTTTTTTCACTTACCCAGGGAACAATGCAAACACCAATGCCAATTACACTAATGTCTCATAGGAGTATGCCATTAATAACATTTGAGCCTTTGATGACAATGTCTCTACCATTACCATCAAGAAAAGTCCAGAATGTGTTGTTACCACCCGAAGAGTTAAAGTGACCTTGCAAGGGGCCACTTCAAATCCACAACAAAAGAGTCAATATAAACTTTTAGACCATCTAGGAAAGACTCTTGCACAAATATCCATTCTTGAGTTTCTTCGCATATCCCCTGAGTATAAAGCCACTTTGGATAAAGCTTTGCAAAAAACATATGTTCCCACCTACCTAAACGTTGATCAATTCCTAGGACATGGTAGGATACTTGGCTATAACCCATCATATCACATTTTTGAACAAGATCTTGCACAACGACCAAATCATAATGACCCACTACAC
Source organism: Sequoia sempervirens (assembly GCA_007258455.2). Taxonomy (NCBI): domain Eukaryota; kingdom Viridiplantae; phylum Streptophyta; class Pinopsida; order Cupressales; family Cupressaceae; genus Sequoia; species Sequoia sempervirens. The sequence continues at coordinate 91,569,517 of VDFB02049217.1, read as the reverse complement.
CTTGAGGTATGCATTAATAAACACAAAATCATATGAGTCTTGGTAGATAGTGGAGTAGGTCTAAATATATGCACCTTAAAATTGGTCATAACATTGAGATTCTCTTAAGTTTGTATAGATACATCTAAGAAAATAATCATCAAGGATTATGATAATGTTGAGTATTCATCCAAAGGTATAATCACACTTCCCGTGATGGTTTGGCCTACTATTCAAAACACGATATTCTACTTGTCTTAGATCTGGATCTACTATACAACCTTCTCCTTGGTTGCCCATGGATTCAAGCCATGAAGAGAATTCCTTCCACATACCATTAATGCCTTAAGTTTCCCTATAATGGCACTGGGATGACAATATCAGGTGATCCTGACCCCTTTCAATATTGTAGTAATTTGAAAGGGACCACTGAATATCAAGTACCTACCAATTAGGAAGCCTCTCCATCCACTTCTTCACATTACATTGATCCTTCCTCAATATCCATATCTTCCACTCCATCCATTCCCCTTCCTGAAGGTAATATCTAGATTTAAGACCAAGGACATGGGGAGTATCTTATTAATAGTTCATTTTGTATTAGGAAGCTATCCACATCACCTAAGATTGCAGGTGAAGATGTTAATACTGCTAAGAATATCCAAACCCCTGAGGATGATGTTAAGTTAGCTCTAGATCTTTGTGAGAATATGCAAATAAATGACCATGCCTGGATGGAAAACTTTTGGAAACTTAAAGATCCTTTAGTCCTTACCATATCTACTCCATCCCAATCCTTTAAGGTCTATGATAATACCATGTTTGATCATGACATCTATGATAATCCACTCTATGATCATGATCTTATTGAGGATGTTCAAGATCACCCTTTTCCATCTCATGATCCTCTTCCCCCTATTCCATCTTCTGAGCTATCACCCTTCCCTTTCAACCATCTTTAGTTAGGGTATGCATCCCCTACTGTTGCCTTTTTTGATCCTTCTTTCTAACTCATTAAGGATGTGCAAGCCTCCTTTGATGTTAACAGTGCTAAAAGGGATAGTCACAAAGAATCCATTGAGTGCATTTCCAACCTTTTTTATGAACCACACATTCTCACTATCTGATCTATATCATCCATCTCACCCATGTTCATCCACCTCATAGACATGGATCAACAAGTATCACCTCAAGAAAATAACAAGGATATAAATCAAGAATTAAAATTGAAAGTTCCTTTTTCAAATGGAGATCCAAAATCAAAAGACAAAATGCAATGAAAGAGAGATCAAGAAAAGTCCTTTAGTCAAAATCAAAAGCTATGTCCAACAAATCAAAGATAAAAATAAAATTCAAGAATGAAAGAAAGAAAAAATTGATCTCCAATTATGCCTCTTTATCCAAAATAACTAGGGAAATTTATCAAAGAAAAATATCAAAAGATGAGCTTGTTGATCCCAAGTCTAGACATCTTCATCATCTTCACCCAATCCATACACTCTACCAAATCCACGCATATCCACACACCCATCACATCACTCCATCTCCCTTGGTGATATTTCTTGATGGACCTTTAAGGATGACCCCTTCACATGTTGTAACTTACTAGCACATTAGGAATCATACCCTAGCTCCCTTTATTCATCACATCAATCATCCTTTGTATCCATCATTCACACCCTTCTTTCAAATCATATCCTTTCATCTGACATGGTCATCCATATATGCACCTAATTGGTTAGGTCCTTACATCATAACTGCAACATATGGATCCAGGGCTTATCAACTTCCCACTTATGAAGGTGAAACATTACCAAATCCTATCAACAACATGCACCTTTGCAAGTACTATACTTAGCTTTCAGAGAATCTCGTCAAAAAAAAAAAAAAAGGAGAAAGATAGGAAAAAAATAGTAAAGAGAAATAATCCGTCCAATAGTGAAAACAACTTAAGTGGTGCTTTGGATAAGTACCATGGTGAAAACTTGGAAAACATGCACCATGTGTAGTTATTTTTTTCCTAGTCGTCTACTATCATTCCATTTGATTTTTCCACTTCCATCCATGACCCCTCACGTATATTCCATTCCACAATAAGATCTTGCTTAATTCCCATCTATTCATAATAAAATCTTAGTTATCCTTCTCATGGCCTAAGAATTTATGATGCTTAATTAGCATCCTTCATCCTTTCATATCCATTCACAATAAACCTCACCCATCCCTTATGCATCCATAATAAGTTGGTACTATATTCAATGACTGGCGGAAATTCTTGGACTTATGTCTTACAAGGGATCCTAGATGTAGGTTGACATTAGAAAATGTCAAAATCCAAAAAAATCAGAAAACATCAAAATCCAAAAAAAAAGTATCAAAAGCTCCAAAAAATAGAGTCTATGTCAATTACACCAAGTGGTCGAACTATGTTGTCTTTGCACTTTATGTAGGCAAGGCCATCATCGATGAGCCCTTGAGGCATTAGGGCAGTCCCTTAAGGTTTTTCATAATAAGGTATTCATCTGTCCCAATCATCCATCTCACAATAAATTGTCCCTTGCTAAGGTTGACATTTTGAGTAGACACAAGTAGTTATCAAACAAGAGAATTGAGCTTATCCAAATTGTGAAACAACAAGAAAAATATCCAATCAATCTTCAGTTAATCAATAGATCAATTGCCTAAACATAGGTACCCAACAAAATATCACCATCAAACATCAAACAATAGACAATCAACAATCCTTATCAGCTATCAAATAGTCTTATACAATATGCAGTATCGTCAGGCTCCTTGGGCTTATACGACATGCTGCATTTCTAAAACCAGACTTTATCCATCAATCCTATCAAACTATCTTATATAGATTGTTGCACACTTGAAACTAGACTCAACATCTTCTATGAGGTGTACAATTCTTGAAACCAGACATAAACCAATCCATTAGCTTATATATAGGAGATTGCATCATCGGGCTCCCTGGGCTTACATGGCATGCTTCCTTTCCTAAAACCAAACACTATCCTTATCTAGAATTTGATCATTCAATTTGGAAAAATATCTAAATGGTTGTTGACTTGTTGGTCTAGTTTGTCTTATCTTTTATTGATTTATCTCCAGCCATGTTACTATGGCTCTCGAGGATGTCCCAAAGGGATTTAGAGGACCGATGATAGATCATGACCCTTTTCTCTTTGATTTATGTTTGCAGTTTGTCTTGGAAATATGAATGGGGAAACTAGGTTCCTTGTGTGTGATTGGGGTTCCATTTGGCATAATAAAAACATCCTATGCAAGCTAAAGGTCATCTTGAATGCTTTCTTGCATCAAGACTAGCATGCTTTGTGGTTACTTCCTCACATATTCTGACAAGGGTCTATGGTTACTAGACTACATCATGGTACTTCTTGTCTATCACATGTCTATTTTTTTGCAAGGGATAACATATTACACCTTGGTCTATGTCATATCTTGGTGTTCTATATATCCATTGCCATAATAAGTTCTATGATGATAATTATGCAATAAAATAAAAGATTGATCATTTATTAGCAAGATCTCAAGATAATAGTTTCAATTCATCCATTCATTTTCCATCCTTTCCAACTTCTTTCATGCTAACATCCCACCCATTCATCCCTAGATCGACTTTTGAGCCTAGATTTTCATTTCCAATGCATTTGTGCTTATCCAACTTGCTTATCGGTAAACTTGCTAATTTTTTTTGGAATTTTTCAAAAAAATGTCAATATTTTTGAGGGGGCATAATCTTATCTTGCATCCACTAGGGCACACTAGGGAAATTTTTGAGCCAAACTTTCCCAGTTATTCTTTGACACAACGTTCAAAATCACATTGTATCAAAGAGGGGAAAAATGTAGACACTGAAAAATATCCTGAGCCTACAAGCAACATTTTATCACTAATTTGCCTTCTTCCATGGATAATTAAATAATTTTAATTATTAAATTTTCTCCTAATGTCATTTTCTTCTATTAATTAAATAATTCTTAATTATTTAATAATTAATTCATTTTATTCTTATTCATCTTTTAATTAATGTAAATAAATATCATTTTAATTTCAATTATGTCACTAATTATCTTTTTCTATCCTTTCTTTTTTTAGACCACGGGAATCGATCAAGTATCCATCCCCCTATAAATTGCAGTGCATTTGGTAAACTTTTTTCACTTGATCGGTGATGTTGGCAAGAAACGCCCTCCAGTACCACAAGGATAGTGGGGAGACTAGACCTCGTGACCTCTTGCCTGCAATAGGATGCTTTAGCCAATCAAGCTAGGCCCATCGTCCCTTTTTCTATTCTTAATTAAATAAATTTTATTTATTTAATTATTTGTTTCCATTTACCTCTATAATTAAATAATTATTTTTAATTATTTAATATTTTAACACCCCACCTTCTTCTATAATTAAATAATTAAAAATAATTATTTAATTATTCACTTTCCCTCCTTTAAATTAAAGAATTGCTATCATTATTTAATTTGAATTTCTTCTTAGCCAAGCCCTAAATCTCAACCAATTTCTTGAGATTTGGTCCATCCTTCCCATCTTTATCTTTTCTCTTCTCAATTAATCTCATCCATTGATCATGATACCTCATCATTCAATCATAACCCTTCATTTGAATTGAGATTTCTATAAAAGCAAGCCATCATCCTCATTTCAAGTTTAACCACAATATTCAATATTCTACTTTCAATCATTCATCTTGAACAACCACAATCTTTGAAATTTTGATATCTTGATATCTAACTATCTTGCATCAACATCAAGCTTATTAAATACATTGCATACTACTATTCTAAGAACAAACAAAGAAAAATGGAGAAGAGCAATGGAGATGAATCAACCATGGCATAGAGATTGAGTGTTATTTATTTAAATTATTTGTGATTGCTATGTTCATTTGTGCTTCATTGTTGGATTAGGGTCTTCATAGCTTGGATTAGATAGTTTTGTGGTTGCTATCATTGATTCATGCTTATTTCCCTGAATTATAAGGTCCCCAATCTACAGTTTGGAAGGATAAAATATAGGAAATTGGATATGGTTTTAATGCAAGTAGAATTTTCTTATACTAATTTAGTGAATAGGATTACATGCAAGATACCATTTGAGGTAGTGTATAGCACTAATCCAATGAATGCATCATAATTAATTGACATTAATAATGAAGAATAAATAAGTGTAAGAGTATAATAATTTATAGATCATATGATGATGGTACATGACGAGGTAAGAAATAAGTTGCAAAAGATTAATATTAAATTTATGAAGAAGGATGACAAAAGAATAAGACATAATGATATTGTAATAGTTGCATATCTAAGAAAGGAAAGGTAAATAATAAGTTGGATTTGTAGAAATTTTGTCCCTACAAAATATTTAAAAATTTTGATTTAGGAAATGCATATGAAGTAGGGTTGCTAGAAGGTTTGGGCATATCACTAGTGTTCAACACTGAAGATCTTTTAAAAAAATATAATGAAGAATCAAAAGAAGGAAAAGTAGAAGTGGAATAAATCAATTATTTTTAACAAGAGATAGAAGTGATTGAAGAGATGTTGAATAAAGGACCAAGAGAAAGAACTAGAATATACCATATAACTTAATTTTTTTGTGAAATAAAAGGGAAGGTTGATTGAAGACTCATTATGGTAACTAAAGTAGAAGTTGAACCATTAACATCATCAAATTTGTAAGATCAAGTAACAATAGTTATGTTATATGAATTATTTTATAACTACTTTGTAACATCTTGTAACTATATTACACTATATTATGCATATAGTCATTCATTTCTTTAGGTAGAAGATTAGATGACTTGAAATTAGCTTAGGGGAAACTTATTGGAAAATGTGCCTCAAACTTACTGACATGAAACTCTTGAAAGAAAGAAAAAAATGGTGAGACTCCTAGACTATCTTGCCGACAAGTAGTTTGGTTCTAAAGGTTCAAAATGATCATGTTGATGTGACTACTGGTTGCTCTTGCCAATGGGATCCATCGGTATGACCTGAATGGTTAGCCCAAATTCTCTATCTTTCGACGAAGGTAAGAGTCTGGCCAATGGGGTATGCTCGGCGTGAGTCTTGCCGATGAATTTTTCATCAGTGTGAAATATGATGTCAGCCCAACTTTAAGATCTATGTCTGATGGTTAAAGTCTAGCCGATGGTTTACAATCAGGGTAAGTCTTCCCAATGAGATGAACAAAGAGATTTCCCATCGGTAAGACATGAACGGTCAGAGGAGCTTTGGAAACTCCCTCCGAGGTGAGTTCTCAACCTGATGGTGTTTGGTTGGAGAGACTTCACCAAGTCAGAGCGATAAAGCGATAGAAGACTATGTTGTGTGTGTTTGTCAAATGGGTAGTTTGGCATCGGTGAGACAAGGTTTGGTGTCTCACCGATACATGATACAGTTGAATAATTTTGACTAAATGACTAGTCTACATGGTTTGTTTTGAACCAATGAGAGAAGAAAAATGTAAACCATTTGTAGTTGGATTTGTTGTGACTGTTCACTTGTGGAAGATCAACAGATTGTTTGTGAACTGTGAACAAAATGGAACTCTCTGTAATGGTCGAGGGTTGAATGGTTTGAGGAGTTACTGTTTTGAGCTATATGTTGTATAAGCATTGGAACAATAAGACATATAATGAAGTGTGATCATAATTTGTTTTGCACAAGGTTGATCAAGGAAATGTTGCTGCTATGAGATTGATTATCTGAAAGGAGAGTTTGTAACTTGTATGTAATTGAATTATTGTAATAAAAGTGATTTTTCTTTGGTGTGGTGGGTTTTTTCTCCTGTAAGGGTTTTCCCACATAAATCAGGTGTTTAATTGTGTATGTGTTTATTTCTCTATTCTTTTCATGTGCATCTTAATGAACTATAATTGCAAAATTGAAAGACATATCTGCATTCTTCTCTGAGTTTTGACATTAGGAGAGTTTGTTCTACACCTTAAGCTTTTCTTACAAGTGGTATCAAAGCCTGGCCAATTGTGTTATCCTTGTGGGTAGGTTGGGTTTTTTGTGTCAATCCTATTTAGTGGGAGTTTTTTGTAGAAGTATGGTAATTGTAAAATTACAGATTGAGATGGCAATGGCAAGTACATCAGGAAAGATTGAAATTGAGAAATTTAATGGCAACAATTTTGAGTTGTGGAAACTCAAAATGGAAGATTTGTTGGTTGATCATGATCTTTGGATTGTTATGTCTGGAACAAAACCTTCTGGCATGAAGCAAGAAGATTGGGAGTTGGAAGATTGAAAATCAAAGGGGCTGATAAGGCTTTGTTTCGTAGACTATGTTCTTCTAAATGTTCATGAAGAGAATACTGCATCTTCTTTATGGAAAAGACTGGGAGATATTTATCAGGGAAAGTCCTTGATGAATAAGTTGCTCTTAAGGAAGAAGTTGTACTCTTTGAAAATGCAAGAAGGAGCATCTATTGCAGATCATTTGAATAATTTTAACATGTCAAGATTGCTCAGTAAGCATCTATGGGTGTGAAGATTGATGAAGAAGATCATTGTATGCTATTGTTATGTTCTTTGTCAAATTCTTGGGATCACTTGGTGATGGCTATTGGGAGTACGACATCCACTTTTAAGATGGAAGACATTGTTGCTTCTTTGTTATCATAAGAGATGAGAAGGAAATCTTCTGAGATGGTGAAGGAGGCTCTTGTTGTTCGAGGAAGATTGAAAGAAAAAGGCAAGAAGAAGGACAAGAAGTCCAAATCGAAATAAGAAGGGAGATCAAAGTCTCTTGGAAAGAAGTCCAAGGTGAAGTGCTAGAACTATGGGCAACATGGTCATATCATAAAGGATTGCAAAGAGGAGAAAAATAAGAAGAAGAAGAAGAACTCATCTAACAATGATTCTTCTCAGAGCAATGCAGATGCCTTCATTACAGCCTTGGCAACTTGGACATCAGATGATATCTGGCTGATTGATACCAGAGCATCTTTCCACATGACATCTCATAGAGACTAGTTCACAAAATATGAAAAATACAATGGTGAAAAGGTGTATTTTGCAAGCGATTCATCTCTAGAAATTATTGGCCATGGAAGAGTCATAATTCAATTCCTTGATGGAAGAGTGAAGGGAATCAATGATGTAATGCATATATCAGGTTTGGCTTGAAATTTACTTTTTGTTAGTAAGCTGAATGATGTTGGTGTATAGGTCTCTTTCTCTAATGGTGTTTGTAAGATGACTAGAGGCTCTATGGTATTGGCAAAGGGTGCTCAAATTGGTACACTATATAAGCTGGTCGCACTTGTTGTTCAATGTAACAATGTCTCTACAAAGTCACAAAAAGTTGCTCGTGGAGAGGAGGAAAACATTCATGTTAATGAAAACTATTTGGAAGTTAAAATTCCAACAGAAAATACTATGTTGTGGCATCATAGGCCTGGCCACATTGGAGAAAAAGGTTTAAAAACTTTGAAAAATAAAAACCTAGTTGAAGGGCTTGATGACTGTAACCTTGAATTCAAATTTTGTGAACATTGTATATATGGAAAACAACATTGTGTTTCATTTTATTCTAGTCCTTATAAATCTTCTAGTATACTTGATTACATTCATTCTAATGTGTGTGGTCTAGTGAATGTTCCTTCATTATCAAAATCTAAATATTATGTTTCTTTTATTGATGACTATTCGAGAAGGGCATTTTTGTATTTTTTTAAAAGTAAATCAGAAGTGTTCAGTCATTTTAAAGAATTTTAAAACCTTGTGGAAAGTTAGACTAGAAGAAAAATAAAGTGTTTAAGGGTTGAAAATGGTAGTGAGTTTTGTTTGGATGAGTTCGAAAGGTAATGGAAAGATCATGGAATTAAAAGACATAAAACTATGCCTTACACTCTGTGGCAAAATGGAGTTGCTAAAAGGTTCAACAGGATAGTGATGGAAAGGGCAAGCAATATGTTGAGCAGTGCTGGCTTGGAGGAGAAATTTTGGGCTGAGGCAATTGCAACAACATGTTACTTAATAAATCGTTCCCCTAACTCTGCTCTTGTTGATAAAACACCTTTGGAAGCATGGTCTGGAAAGAAGCCCTCTTTAAGACATATTCGAGTCTTTGGCTGTGAAGCATATGCATATTATGTGTCAAATGAAAAAAGATATAAATTGGACAACAAGGCTATTAAATGTATTTTTATAGGCTATAGCACTGGCATAAAAGGATACAAGCTTTGGAATCCTGAGATTGAAAAGGTCTTGTACAATAGAAGTGTTATTTTTCATGAGCTAAAACCTTCTACTTTGGATCTGCAGTTAGAGACAAAATCATAAAACAAAGAGGATGTAGTTGAAATTCCTCCCACACCAGATAAAGAGGAATTAAAAATTCAAAACGTACCTGAATCTGAGGAGAGCTCAAGCAGCTCTAAAAGTTCTGAGCAAGATGATGAACAATGTCCTCAGCCTCAACCTGTGTGGAGGTCTACACATGAAAGGCAACAACTGGATAGGTATGGATTCTCTATGTTGGATTCTAGTTGTGCCTATGCTTTGATTACTAATACTGATGAACCTAGGACTGTAAAAGAGGCAACTGAAATTTTTTATTCAGATTCCTGGTTGGAAGCCATGAATGAAGAAAGTTCATCATTAAAGAAAAATGATACTTGGGATCTGATTCCATTGCCTGAAGGTAGAAAGCCCGTGGGCTATAAATGGGTATTTAAAAAGCAAATTGGTCTGGATGGTTGTGTTGAAAAGTATAAAGCGAGGTTGGTTGCAAAGGGATATTCCTAGGCAGAGGGAATTGATTATGGGGAAATTTTTTCTCCGGTAGCAAAGCTGACATCTATTAGATTTCTTTTGTCACTTGTAGCTACATATGATTTAGAGATCAAACAGATGGATGTGAAGATGGTGTTTCTTCGTGGTGATCCAGAGCACTTTGTGAAAAAAGGTAAAGAAAATCTAGTTTGCAAGTTGAAAAAATCTCTATATGGATTAAAACAATCTCCTAGAATGTGGTACTAGAAGTTTTACACATTTGTTTTGTCACTGAGATTTGTAAGATCAAAATATGATTATTGTGTGTATTTCAAAGTTGAGGATGATCGTATTCTAATTATTGCCCTGTATGTGGATGATATGTTATTCATTGGAAATAGTAAGTTTATGATTTATGATCTAAAATCTCAGTTTTCTACAAAATTTGAAATGAAAGATCTAGGTGCAGCTAGATATATTCTGGGGATGGAAATAACCAAGGACAAAAAGAGTAGAAAACTTTGGCTCAGCCATAGTACGTATATTAACACTATTTTGGAGAGATTTTGTATGACTGATTGCAAGTAGCTAGTTGTTCTAGTTTTGCAGGGAACGAAGCTATCTATTGAAGATTGTCCAAAATATCCTACTGAGATGGAGGACATGACTAGGGTTCCTTATGCAAGTGCAGTTAGTAATTTAATGTATGCAATGGTCTGTACAAGGACATACATTTCCCAAGCCCTAGGGGAGTACTTAGTCATTTTATGGTGAATCCAGGAAGGACACATTGGGATGTTGTGAAAAGAGTGTTTATATATTTGAAGGGCACTTTGAAATATGTTTTGTGTTACCATGGAAATTTGGTTGAATCACATAGGACTCTCAACATTTGTGGGTATGTGGATTTTGATTGGGAAAGGGACATTGATAGCAGAAGATCCACCAGTGGATATATTTTTATGGTGAATGGTGGTGCAATTAGTTGGATGAGCAAGCGGTAGGTTGTAGTCCCTTTGTCCACTATGGAGGCAGAATACATGGCAGCTACACACACCTGTAAAGAAGCAATCTGGTTAAAATATTTGCATTCTAACATTGGGTTTGATGTAGGAAAAATTACAATTTACTGTGATAGTCAGAGTGTTATTTTTCTAGTGAAAAATTCTACTTTCCATGCTAGGATGAAACATATTGATGTGCACTATCACTTTGTAAGAGATACGGTGGAGGATGAAAAGGTATGTTTAGAAAAAGTGGATACTTTGGAAAATGTTGCAGATGCATTGATGAAACCAGTAAGCACAGACAAGTATAGGTGGTATGCAAGTTCCATGGGCCTTAGTGCCCATGAATCTCAGTAGTTTCTAGATGCTCTAGAGGTGTCAGTAAGATCTTTGTCAAGTGGGAGATTGTTGGAAAATGTGCCTCAAACTTACTGACATAAAACTCCTAAAAGAAAAAAAATCAATGAGACTCCTGGACTGTCTTGCTAACAAGCAATTTGGTTATTAAGGTTTGAAATGATCATGTCGATGTGACTAATGGTCAGTCTTGCCAATGGGATCCATCGATATGACTTGAACGGTCAGTGCAAGTTCTCTATCTCTCGGCAAAGGTAGGAGTCTGGCTGATGGGGTATGGCCAACGTGAGTCTTGCCGATGGATTTTTCATTGGTGTGAAATATGATGTTAGCCCAAATTTAAGATCTTTGTCTGATGGTTAAAGTTTGGCCGATGGTTTACAATCGGGGTAAGTCTTCTCGATGAGATGAACAAAGAGATTTCCCATCAGTAAGACATGAACCGTCAAAGGAGCTTTGGAAACTCCCTCCGAGGTTAGTTCTCAGCCTGATGGTGTTTGGTTGGAGAGACTTCACCAAGTCAGAGAGATAGAGCAATAGAAGACTATGTTGTGTGTTTTTGTCAAATGGGTAGTTTGGCATCGGTGAGACATGGTCTGGTGTCTCACCGATACGTGATACAGTTGAAGAATTTTGATCGAACGATTGGTCTACATGGTTTGTTTTGAACCAATAAGAGAAGCAAAATGTAAACCATTTGTAGTTGGACTTTTGTGACCGTTTATTTGTGGAAGATCAATAGACCATTTGTGAACTGTGAACAAAATGGAACACTCTGTAATGGTCAAGGGTTGAATGGTTCGAGGAGTTACTGTTTTGAATTGTATGTTGTATAAGCATTGGAATAGTAAGACATAACAAAGTGTGATCATAATTTGTTATGTACAAGGTTAATCAGGGAAATGTTGTTGTTGTGAGATTGATTATCTTAAAGAAGAGTCTGTAACTTGTATGTAATTCAATTACTGTAATACAAGTGATTTTTCTTTGGTGTGGTGGATTTTTTCTCCCGTAAGGGTTTTCCCACGTAAATCTGGTGTTCAATTGTGTATGTGTTTATTTCTCTATTATGTTATTCTTTTCATGTGCATCTTAATGAACTATAATTGCAAAATTTAAAGACATATCTGCATTCTTCTATGAGTTTTGACATTAGGAGAGTTTGTTCCACACCTTAAGCTTTCCTTACAAAACTATTTTATATGCTCATCCCTTTCTAGTCACAAAAAATCTCAATGTCAACCATGATATCTATAACTCCATTGTGAATTTAATCATTTTTATACTGAATATAAGTATCACTTTATTGCTAAAAATCTTATTCTCAACTCAAATATGTAAAGGTTAACATTGGCTAATGTGTTTTCCTTTGTAGGTTAGGAATTCCCATAGACCTCTTGGGGCTTGGACCAATGACCTTGAACATTGCTTATAATTAAACATGTGTGATTGAAACCTTTTTTCCAAATCCAAAATTAATCTTGATCCTAAGCTGACTTGCCTCAAACTAGTCATTAGTGGCCAACTCCAATATAAAATATGTGAACTTGCAAGCTAGGATGCTATAGAAACTTGGACAAAGCCCTAATTCGCTTTAGATCATTTAGTCATCACATCTTCATCCTAGACAACAATGCATTAGAAAATGAAATCATAAGCATAAATACAGGCATTTGTATTTCCACTTAGCATGTGTGCAAACTTGTTCCAAATTGCTAAATCAATCAATGGGCTTTGGCTAAGATGCAAGGTGGGAAGCTAGTCAACTTCCCTTCCCTAACATACTGAATTTCTAATGGTGCTTTGAAACACCACCATTTTTATATGCAAGAGACAAAAATGATTCTAAGGAGTTGAACCGCAAAGATAAAGGTTGCATTCCCAAGCTAAAACTGCATAACAGGTTCAAGATCACATATGTGGAGATAAAAACTGTAAGTATAGGATTGAACCAAAAGAGAGTGAAGGCCAATTCCTAAATTGTCAAAACATAACAATCACATATCCTTAATAGAAAAAATCATAATTTGATTCCAAACATGCATTGTTACAAATTTTCAATCAAATAAAATCGAAGGTATTGCTTCGTGCCAAAATTGACTCAACTTTTCAATCTTGAACACTTATTTGTTGGGAAAATGTGTCTCAACCTTGCAATTATATATGATTTATTGTTGATACGATGTATATATATTTATATATATATTTCCTAGTTAGATCGATATGTGTATACAATGGCAGCAAAGAGCAAAGTGTGTGTGTTAACTTTTTCAAGAAACTCCTAAAATGGCTGACATACATTAAATACTGATATATTGTAAATCTAGACTGTTCATTGTTAGGTTTTAGATCTAATGGCAGATATTTTGTTGGTTTGTCTTGCCCTAGAATGTAACCCTATTTTATGAGGCCATTGTATTATGGCTGCAATAGAGACGATGATGTATTTTGAGAGTTTGATAGTGGTCGTGTTGTCTCTTGATCTCTGAGTGGTGATACTCCGATGAGAAGCTTGTTTTGCAAGTATATTGTAATCTTTGTGATTTACTGAATAATATATTGGACGGCTTTTGGAGTGTGGGTGGGGTTTTTCTCCCGAAAAGGTTTTCCCCACGTAAATCACTGTGTCGTGGTATGCATGATATTTATGTTTATTCTGTTTTTAAGTTTCTATAACTGTTCAAGATTTGTAAAAATTTTGCATTATTCTCCTCGTTCCACTACCTAATCTTCTTTACATTATTGTAGCTGAAGCTAGTATCCCGTCCATCTTTATCAATTTGATTACATACTCCAATACTATTTCAAAACTTTATTATCTTCAAGTTATTGTCATATCCGTCTTTATCAATTTTATTACATAGTTCAATACCATTTCGATACTCTATTATCTAAGTTAGTTGTAATAATAATTATTTAATTTAAATCTAAAATAATGTGAGTAGGAGTGAGTGATTCAATTGTTATGCATGGGGACACGTTGGTTGGGTTTAGGCGAGAAGCAAAGCACTGTATTTTCCGTGACCAAGGAATGCTTTCCTTGAAACGATTTATCATATATATTATGCTAAATGTAATAACGACAAAGTTTTAACTTTAAAGTTAGAATGATTAAGGCCTTTAGCGATGTTTTGCATAAGGAGACGAGACGTAACTGATAAGAGAAACATCCATCATAAAGCTTCGTGTCACATACTGAGTCGCTCTTATCCAGCACCATCTCAAACAATTTTTCTTTTTGGAATTTTTAACACATTTAGCTGACAGGCGGTTAGTAAGCTGGCACGTTGGTCGCAGGTTCAAGTCACGACAGGTTTCCTACTGGTCGAAATATGTTCGTAGAAACTCATTGGAGCTCTTTACTGGATAAGGAGAGAGCTGTGCTTTTCTCAATATTTTATAAAGTTAAGTAGACGTTCGATATTATCAATGAAGTTATTAGACGCATAATTTGGAACTTTTCAGTTCCAACGTATTTAATAAAAGAAAAGAAGTCATAGTTTACAAAATCTCGACTTTTATAAAGCTGAGACGCAATGAAATCATGCCAGGTTTGTTGGGTTTTCGCGGGAGTGATTCCCCGGCAACAAAAAAGTTTTGGACGCCCAAATCCCCGTAAAAGTCATGATGATTTTTTATTTTTTATTTTTCCCGAGTTTGACCTGTAAACTTATTGGAAAGAGTCAAATGGCCCAAATGCATGATTGCGAGACTCCTCGGGAAAGTTTCTGTCAATTAACGGGTAACGTTTTTCCAGCTCGTATGATACATCATATATTGCGTGAATACGATGGAGTATTGGGTAAAAACCAAATCGGGAAATAAGATTGGTTGGGTTTGAAATGGAGAACTCATAATTTTCCCGAACACTTAGCGTGGAGGAGCGCATGGTGACATGTGAGTAGTGAAGTACGAAAGCCAATCAATGCAGTGTTGGTCGGGTTTTGTCCTAAGCAGATCTATTGGAAGTGGTGAAGAGGAGAGGTCTGGATCAAGTATAAGAGGATCCCCCTGAAGGTCTTCATAAATATACCAACCTATTGAAGGTACTCTAGACTTGTCCACACACTACTTGAAGCCTTTTGGCAGTTGCAGACTGTCTAATTCTGAATAATTTATTGTTGGGTCAGAGTAGATTATGGCAAGGCTTAATTCGGAAGCGGATTCTGAATTTAACTGGCTGCAATTTGTTGCCAGTCACGAAATGCAGACATTGCTGAATGATAATTTGTTCGCGACCAGTGCTTTGATGGACGAGAACTCGTTTGCTGCTTTGGTCGCTCTTCCGTCTACTGTTGGGCCGCAGCAGATGGTGAATATCGGCAGCTCCGTTTTTGACCCGGCAGTGGACGGGAATGTGAATTTAGGGGGCGAATGGCAGGATTCTGTTGCCCCACAGCAGCAGATTCATTCGACCGGGTTGAGTGATGGCAATTTGGTCGGGCTCGAACCTGCGGCCTGTGATTTACCCGGTCTTCCTTCGGACCCGGGGCTTGTTGAGAGAGCGGCGAAATATTCTTGCTTTGCGCAGGAAAATTGTCGAAAAGCCGAAGAATCTGGGCCGAGTACAACAGAAACGGTTACCAGCTGTAGCAGCAAAGGAAAGGCTTTCGATTCTTCTGTGTCCGGAAAAGATTCCAAGTGTTACCATCCGAAGAAACGGAAAACCGTGCAGAAGGTAGGTTTCAAGTTAAATCATACAGATTTACGGACCAAATGATCAGACGGCGCGTTTCTGGGGAACTTTGATTTGACTTTAGTTTAACTTCAACTTTGAGCTTTCCGCTCACGAGAATCGAACTCGTGACCGAAGAGCCATTTTATTATCTTGGAAGTGCAAATTTATTTTATAGTCTTCTGTTTCTTTATTCGTGGAATCTGATGTTCAGGCGGTGAATTCCGAGCCGAAGAAAGGAAAGCGCAGCAAAGGTGTAGGCCCTGCGAAGGACGCCGTTGAAGATTCTAAATGCCAGGCGGAGCAGAGTAATGGTGATAACTGTGAGGAGAAAAAAAATGTTAAGGCTCCGCCGCCGACTGATATGGCTAATTACATCCACGTCAGGGCGCGGCGAGGCCAAGCCACTGATAGCCACAGCTTAGCGGAACGAGTAAGTTCTTTGCTGTTGTTTCTCCCGCATAATTCTAAAGTTTCTGTAAATCAAAGTTTAATATGTTGTTATACTTCGGTGAAACCCTTGTGGTTTTGCAAAAATAGAACCTGAAAGTAGTTGTTTTGTGCTGGGCTTCAGCTGCGAAGAGAAAAGATAAGTGAACGAATGAAGCTTTTGCAGGATCTGGTACCCGGATGTAGTAAGGTACGCTGCATCTCAAGCGTAATGAAAATCTATTGAGTTGTTGACTTAATTAAATTTATGATTGTCGTTCATTTCTATTAATATTTGCTCAGATCACGGGCAAGGCATCAATGCTTGACGAGATCATCAATCACGTTCAGTGTCTGCAGCGTCAAGTTGAGGTACAGTACTTTGACCAGAAAAGCAGCTCTATCTAAGCTGGAGTACATAAATTTCTGCACCGTCTTAAAGCCTAATCTCCTTGTTATTTTCTTGTTAAGCAGTTTCTTTCGATGAAGCTCGCAACGGTCAATCCACGCTTCGACTTTGAAATCGACCGTTTCTCTCCCGAAGACGTAAGTGATTAGCTGGATCTTAGCAAAAGACACGAATCTTCTAGACTTGTTTGGCATAATACAACTCAAGGCGAAAGTAACGGAAACTACTTGAATTTTCCATATTGATGTTCAGCCAGGAGCAAACTGTTTGGAATTTCCCATAGTATTCTAGGAATAGAGGAAATTCTTAGGATTTTCGAGAATTTTGCGCTGATTTTGATGTGTTTGAGCCGTTCTTCAAAATATCGGTGGCGGTGCGCTGAAAGTTTTGAGACGTATTCTCCTTGACATTTTGCTATGAAACGACGAAAATTCTAAGTTTTATTGGAATTGCGTGCAGATAATGACGTTTTGTCCGCCAAACCCTCCGAGCGGTGGAATTTCTACGGAGTTGACAACCTCGCCTTACCTTCAATATCAACAGCCCAAGCCAAGTATACCTCAACGCTCCTTGCCCTGGAACGGTAACACTCACCGTCACAATGCATTCAACTCAGAGTTTCACCCGGCCATTATGCAACTTCCATTCGAGTCTCAAATGAATTCTGGTGAGATTTCCCTTTCCTTGCTTCAGTTCCCTGACATTTCATGCTAGACAAGTTTGTAGTAGATATATAGCTATCAGGAAATTCCAGTATACACCACGCTTTCATTTTTAATGTCTGTAATTATATATAACATAGTTATATCCTTATTAATTTTTAGTTAATTCTTAATTTTAATGGCGTCCCTACCTGTACCCTACATCTTTATAATAATTTTGTGCAATTGTGACTTCGGTTTTGGAGTTTCTCTGCTACCTTTCGTGTTGCAGTCTCTCATATACTGTTGGGACATGTGAATAGTTTGTAAGGTCAACCTCCACTATCTTCTAGGGTCTATTTAAAATACTCGCTTCTGACCTCGTAATTACTGTTTTGCCTCATAAATCGTCTCTCTTATGCATTGGAGTGTACAGTTTCTTATCTTCTGTAGCCTCGATTCAAAATCATGTTTTGAATTAGCAATCTTGATTTCATTTAATTACTAAGAATTTAGAAGATTTCTTAACAAAAATGTAATGATCTTACAGGTAATTTTCTAGTCAAGCGGGAAATGTAACAGCCATGGAACGTAGCTCGTCGATCTAATCAATTTTAGCGTTTGCCACAATTCAGGGGCTTAAATACAGGAGAGATGTTCCATCCCTCGCAGCTTTGAACTTATAATCCATTTCTTCCCAAACCCTCGATCAGAGAAATTATATCTTCCACAGGCGATTGATCTGTATTTTTAACGCCTGAAACTTCAATTAGCGCTGTATATATGTAATGCAAATAAGCTCTATAAATGGAAGCAGTTGCCATTGCCCTGAGCATTCTTTTTAGTTTCCATTGATGTTCTGATTAATTTAGAGGAACTTTAATCGTCTTCTCGCAGAAACTAATTTCCAACCTGATCGCAGGTTTCATCTTTAATCGTATATTCTGAACTTCTGATTAATGCTTTAATCGTTTTCTCATTAAAAATATTCTCCAATTTAACAGCAGATTCCAAAGATGAAGATTACAGTAGAAATTTATGCTGGAAATTTCAATTAAAATTTTTATTAACATTGATTGCAAAATTGATGATAGAGGCGACAAGGTTGTCTTCATACGTTCGAATAAGATGCAAACAAATTATGTTTCTGTTTCTCTGTCCATGTGAACAAATTGTCGTTTACGAGGCAAAAGGAAACAATAGACGACATCGTTAAAGATGCTGTCGTGGGGTAGATGGTTTAGCTTATGAAATTGAACAATGGTACACACAGACACTGACTGGAACAAAGCCATCATGGACTAGGCTCGACTACTAACCGGTTATTGCCGGTGATATTATGGAATCAACTTGTGTCCATTGTGATTGGAAAGGGCACTGATTCAATTAAGGAACACTGACAGGAATGTTCTACCGTAATCTCTGAAGCCTTCACGGTCCACCACAGCGAGGAATCGGAATGTTTCGTTAGATATCGTTCAACAATCGAAAAAGGTTATTTTCCTTCTACCATGAAACCCAAAACTCGTGATTAACCTGCATTATAGATTATCTGGTGTGCTGGGTCCATTGTTGGTATAGCGTTTGTGTTTATAATATTCAGTCTTATCATATATTTATACTCTATATTGTAAATAAATAGTTCACATATAAATAGAAAAATAATCAAATATAATTGTAGTAAAAAATAAGCTTACTTCTAAGTTTAATTTAGACCAATTCAATAAGATGCACAATTAATAACTAATAATTATGGGTTTAAGGTTTTTTCATTATTATAATCATTAAAATATGAAAAGTAAGTGTACAAGTTTTTGATCTAAATTGTTAGAGGATTAGAAGATAGGCTTATAGATTAGAGTAATAATCTACATAATTTATAGAGCATACATAAGAGACTCTAAATTACCATGCATATGTACATTTGAAAAAAGTAGAAGACTTTGGAATGTTATTGAATTGCATAAAAGAAGATCTATTTACAACAATGTGTTGGTATGACCTTTGCCAATAGCTAGTGCAAGACAACTATTTATGCACCAAGCCATCAACCAAGCCTAAAATAGTAAGTTGGAAAATGTTAAAAGCACATGGTATGCTTTTGATGTGGATGGGAGTGTGACAGGTGTGGCACTTGTAGGTGTCATACCTATATGGTTGATAAACATGTGCATCCATGTGCAAGGCTAAAAATTATGGGTGAGTAATGCTATACATGGATATGTATAGATTGTGCATGGAATGGTGTATAGAATAGTCTTGTGTAGAGTTGAGCCAAAAGAAATCATCACATGTTAAGTGTAAACACACAAAATAAGTGAATGGGTGAGACTCCAATTATGCATGTGGTGGTAATTGAATCTTGAGACATAAGTCTCCATTGCTTTTCAGTTTAGTGTAGGAAATTATGTATATAGTTGTTCTAGGTTGTACCACTTTCCTTGGTGAACATAATGCCCTATCTTGATTATGTAGAATAATCTATGAATGCTTAAGCAAATATTGTTTGTAGTTGTGTCAATGATGACATCTTTATTGTTTGATTTACATAAGCATGATTTTCATCAATTGGATTTTGAAATTGCATCAACTCTAGAAGTGGTGGGAAATAAGGTTTAGGTAGGACTAATGAAAAATATGATACATATTTGAGTACAAAGGTATGCCAAGAATGAAATTATTCTCACTAATTGTGCATAGTATAGTGTGAGGACCATATTATAAAGGTTCGATCTCATAACACACACTATGAAAATGTTTCTTTTGAAGATGAAGCCATACTTTGCCACCAATTTAGAAAATATGTGTTGCATGAAACATGAATTTCATGGTGACTTTGTATTTTTTTTTGTTGCTACTAAAGAGTTTGTTGGAACTATTTGTGAAGGCCTTGAATTCATTTGAAAATCATTGAGCTTTAAATATACTTCTATTTCATTTGCACATGTTTCAATAGTCATTGGTGTGTAGTATATATGTCAAGGGGAAAATTGTTGGTTGAAACAAAAGACATGTTTGGAAAGGATTGTAGCTAGGTAAAGAGTCATATAGTGTTCTATTATAAGCATGCTATGTGAAAGGTAAGCTATCATCCCATGTTCACTATATTCTATTATGAATTTAGACAAGATTAAACACTATGTTATTAACCACCTCTATCTACCCATGAGTTTATGGGTGGAAATTTGTAGATTGATCTAATTATATATCTAACCTACCTTAGAGGAGTTTACCAAGAAGTGCTAACTAATCAAGGGTTGTAGTTGTAAATCAGGGTAAAATTATCAAGGTTAGGCAATAATCCATGTAAATCAAACCCTAATAAGCAATGAAGTACAAATAAGCATAAAGACATAAAATATAAAGCAATATCACCATAAAATCTTCATGCCACCATTGATTCACATCCATTGCCCATCTCAATCTTGCTTGATATGAATAATTGCCCTCATATTTGAGTATGCAATAATAAGCCTATGACAATGACTAACAAAATATTGAAGATTGTTGTCTCACACTAGTAGCATGTACTTGCATATGAACTAGATATGTCAAAATGACAATGAAAAGGGTCTTTATAGAAAATAAAATTTTAAATGAAGGGATGAGATTGAATGTCAATAAGATGTGTCAATCAATGGCTAAGAATGAAAGATGTAGTATGGAATAGGGTTAGGGCAATATTAGTACAAATGATAAGAATGAACAAGGGCTAGAATTAAATGAGATGTCAAGAGATAAGATTTGATGTGGAAGATAAGATTGGCATGGATAAAGAGGTTGTAGGAGAAATTCAAATGAATAATTAAATAATAAAAGGTATTATTTAATTATAGAAGACATATGACAATCTAATTTTTTTATTTAAATAATAATTTAATTCAAAAATAGGAGGAAGATGACAAACTAGTAAGTAATTAAATAAATAAAATTTATTTAATTTAATGGTAGAAAAGGCTAATGAATAATTCAATAATTAAAATAATTTTATAACTATAGTTGAAAATGACAAATAATTAAATAAATAAAATTTAATTAATTATAGTAGAAAGGGACACTAGTGATGTAATTAAATAAATAGAATTTATTTAATTAGTCAAAGAAAAAATAAAGCTAGAAATGAATTAATTAAATAATTAAAATTATTTAATTAATAGAAGACATCTGACATTAGGAAATAATTAAATTATTTAATTATTTAATTATCAAGGATGAAAGGGGAAATGACGAAGAATTAGAGGTTGCAGGCCTAGGACAATTTTTGGTGTCTACAGTAGTTAGAGACAGGGGATCCAAAATCCTGAAGTGAAGTCCAACATGTTTAAAAAGGATGCATATGTGTCAAGTGTTGTGATGACCTCTATGCAACTTATTAATTTACCAAATACTTTTACCCTTATGAATAAATATAATCTTAATGCACGATTATGTCTTGATGATATTCAATGGTTGAAAGAAATGTATGAATGTGCAATATGATGAAATTACTTTTTAAATGCTTTAATGATGCTTAAGTTATATTGTGTATATGATATATATGTTATCAGCTAACTACAAAAATGTTGCTCTAAGTTGGATGCAGGAAAGTTTGAACCCTCTAGTAGGGGAAGGAGAGTATCACCTAGGAGAAGAGATCAATTGGTATTGGAACATTTGGTATTTCTATCTAAGTAGACACACACACTCACTTGCATAGGTTAGTGGAACCTTGTCGATTCAGTCTAAGCTTCGTAATGGTGAGTCCTGAACTTAGTTGATGGGCTTGTGAGTCGTTAGGGAAAATGATGCTTTTGTCATCTTTGTTCCTCCTTGACCATTTAATTAAATTAAATTAAAATGCTAAAACTCTTTGTACATAGTATATATAACATGTAAGGTATATTTTAATATATATATATATATGATAAAGCATATATATGTATGTATGCAGGTATGAATATACGTAGACAATAATATCTATGTATACGCATATGTATATATGTAATGTATATGTAGTCAATTAAAAGGGATATATATAAATATATATCTATTATCACATATATAATTATATGTTATTATAAATTTAAGTGATTTTGTAAGCCATATTAAGTGGCTATAAAGCCCTACATATGCAAGGCTTAATGTTATTAAAAAAATAAGTATTAGGGTCACCTAGTTTTGGTGACACATTATGCATATATCCATTCATTAACACTATCACATGGCGGTTGGAAATTCTCATTTTAAAACTATTTATTAGCTATGTGAAGG
Organism: Sequoia sempervirens; assembly: GCA_007258455.2. Taxonomy (NCBI): domain Eukaryota; kingdom Viridiplantae; phylum Streptophyta; class Pinopsida; order Cupressales; family Cupressaceae; genus Sequoia; species Sequoia sempervirens. The sequence continues at coordinate 91,546,994 of VDFB02049217.1, read as the reverse complement.
TGGTGAGTGGAGGTTATTTGGCATATGTTCCTATTAACATGGAAACCCATGACTTGGGAAAAAGGTAAGTAATAGAGTTTGAGTAGCTTTTGACTACCAATGTGCCTTATTATGAGACTTTTTTTGTAATAATAAACTAGAAAATAACAAAATATTGATGTTCCCAAGTTAGCCATGGCAATTAGTAGTTGAAGTCAACTTGGTTTTGGTTATCTGTTGCAAATTGGAAACTATATTATTAAGTGTTGCATCTCAATGTATAAGCTTTGGCATTGTTTGACTCTTTCCAAAAACAAGTTGCAATATTTCTAAATGCTTAGTCGACTAGTTTAAATCTCATGTTTGGTAGAGTTTTTGAGTGGTGGCAATGATTGGAGAGAAATTCAAGCCCTTAGTTAAATTGATTTCTATTATAATTAGTAAATCATTTTTAGTACAAAAACATAGCAACTATTCTTTGTTTGATTGTTCATTATTTTGCAATTTTGGATTAGTTGCATACATTAGTTTGAGAGAAGAATTAAGTTTTGTGAGAAGAGAAATTGAAATCTCATTTCAATATGCCAAAGAGTGAGATTAGTTTATTAGTATCAATGTTAGATTGCTCAATAGTTGTAAACTAGTAGTCAACAAGTAAGGAAAAGCTACAAGAACATAGCTAAGTGTTGGAAATTGAGAAGACAAGAAGTTTAAAGCTGAGTTAACAGTGTAGATTTCAAGCAAGGATTACCAAGAATCAAGTCAAGCTATTTTATTCCAGGAATGATTATAATGATTCTCTTTCATTCTCTTTCAAATTCTGATTAAAGCTCTTTAATTATCTGAGTTTTCTTTTTCCATTGTTATGTGCAAATTATGGTTGTTAGAAAAGTAATGAGTGCATGTACGAATTGCTTAGTTATTTATGCATAGTGCTAATTTAAAATGCAAAGAGATAATGAGAACTAGGGAAACTAATTGGGTATATCAAGTACTTTTGTTATATATAAGAGAGAGAGAGAGAGAGCATTAGTGGAAGGTTAAAACTCTCTCTCTAAAGATGTGTTTAACCAAAACAACCAGCTTGTTAAACTAAAGTAGTGAAGAGAAGCTAAGTATGGGAGTATGATATTATCCCAATATGACAGTGTCTTACATATAATGTTTTCAAACAAGTTTATATTGCATTTGAATAAGAGAGTCTGGAAATGTATTAGAAGTGAATATATCTTTATTATATTTTGAATGTTATCATCATATATATTATACGAAGTCTTTATTATTACCTATGCATGATAGTTTAATCTTGAGAAGAGGATTTACGTTCTCAAAAACTCAAAGAACTTAAAAATAGGAGAATAGATTATTCACTTGTGTATTGGTAAAAAATTGAATAAGAGGCAGTTGCCAAACCTAGAATGTTACAAGTATGTAATAGGGTATTCAAGATAAACGAGTCAAACCTATTTGGTCGAATAATCGACATTAGTGGGTCATCACTATTGAAAGATATTTTATTAAGTTAATTAACCTTTGGTTCAAACCAAAAGAAGAGTTAACCATAGGTGAGTAGGATTTCCAAATCGAGTTAGAAGCAGGTGAACTTACGACACCACTTCCTTAGAAAGTGGATTGAATTATGTTGATCAAACTTTGGCCAAAGTAAGTGTAAAATTCATTGCTTAGACTTTGTCTGTTCTCTGTGCTCCAAGTTTTACATAACTTGTTAGTAGAGTCATGCATAGCGTGTGAGGTAAAATGTGTAAATGAATAACAAAATCACACAATCAATGAGACATTATATTAGAGAAATTGAATAGCAAAACAAATCGAATTGAAACAAAACCAATTCCCTAAAGTCGTCCCATTGTTTCCTATCTTCAAGGATTCATAAAATTATAATGGCTCTCAAATTGTATATACAATTATGATATTTTAGAATGACAACTTGAAGAACAAAATGCTAGAAAATGCAAGAAATATATTCTTACATTATTGATTGATTGATTGTATGATTGATGCTATGATAATGATGTTGATGTTGTTGTATGACAATGAAGATTATGCTATGATAATGATGTTGTGATGAAATTAAAGAGACTAAGATGCAGCTAATAACTAAGCCATTATTCTAAATTAAATGCTTCTAAATGCTAATTGCTAAATGCTCAAACACTAAATGCTCTCAAGAAAATTTTGTAGAGTAAGTTTTCTCAAAGTTTGGATATCAAATGATGTAGAATGAGGCTGCATTTATAGGATTTCCAAGGCATAAAATGATGTGGTAGCAACCAATGGTCAAGATTTTAGCTAGAGAGATGAACGGTGGAGGATGAAGAAGTTAGAGGGAATTAGGGAGAGTGTTCCCTTTAATAGAACACTTTGCTAAGTGTTTAGAAGAATAAATGAAATGGAAGAGCCAAGTGTCCAAAGTTTGTTTCAGATTTTGTTGAGGAAAAAGCCCATTTAAATATTAAGGATATTTAAATTTATGAGACACTTGATGAGGTGGCAAGAGGAAAAGTTGTAGACATGTGACTAAATTTAAATTTGGAATTATTCAAATTTAGTAAGAAGATATTAATTAAATAAAACAAACTATTGAAATTTGTTTATTTAATTAAGATTAGAGGAATATGATTTAAGATAAGAAGAATTAGAAAATGTGAACTATATAAATAAATTTAGAATTTATTTATAAGTAGACGAAATAAGAAGTTTATTAATTAAATAAATTTTATTTAATTAATTGATTATCTTGATTGATTTTGGGGGTATACATTTTCCCCCTCTTTGAAGTGATGTGTTTACATATTAATTACTTCAAAGAAAAATTTGTTGGTGATGCTAACAATTTTTTTTTTTATGCCCCATACACTGATTTTTCGAGTGATGATGGATATATGCGCCCTTGGGAGATAAATCAATGAATTTTTCAAATTTTTAGGATTTTTGAATTTTTTATGATTTTCTAATGATTTGATGATGATTTTCAAATTTTATGATGTTGAGACGATTTATCTCCTGAAAATAATATTGAACCTGCCAAGTGATTGATTGATGAATTGATACCCTTGGTTAAAAAAAAAAATCAATCCCACTTTAAACCCCACTTAATCACCCTTTAAAAGGTTAAAAGATGTGATTTGAAGTTCATTTGAATCATTTGGATTTTGAAAAATTGAGTGAGTGAGCATCTTTTGAGCAAATTTAGCAAGATGGTGATTCCGATCCAAACCCATAGATTTGAGCATGTGCAACATCACAACCACCCGGTCATGTATGTACCTCAAAAACCTCCTTGCAATTTTTGAATTTTATTCTTCCCACATTTTTCATGTTTAAATTCTTCCTTTTTGTGTTTTAGCACATTCAGACTCTGATGTAGTGCATCAAGTCACTATTATAGCGCATAGAGTATTTTAGCACATAAGGTTAGTTTTTTAGCACATCCATGGAAAGTTGTAGCACATATAGTAAAATAGCGCATTCGTACTTAGATTTAGTGCATTTGTTAAATGTAGTAGTGCAACTGGTCTTGTAGCGCATAGGTGATGTTTTATGGCACATTAAGTCAGAGTTTTAGCGCATAGATCTTTTTAGCACATTGATGTAGTAAAATAGCGCATTGATGAAATTTAATGACACATACAACTCGATTTAGTGCTTTGAGACCCTATTTTGGCCCATCGATGGAATGTTTTAGTGTATAGATTTTTTTAGCGCATTGACACCAAAATGATGAACTTTTGATTAAACTCCAAGTGATTTTGATGCTTAATGATCGCGTTAGCCGATGTTTTGATGTTATTTGATGATGTTGATAGATTAGATGATGATTGATCTCATTATAGTTGAGAATCAATGATAGGATTTGATGATGATTCACCTCATGATAGGTGAGGATCAATGATAGGATAATGATGATTGACCTCATTATAGGTGAGGATCAATGATAGACGCTCATGAGATGTAATCAAAATCTCATCATATTTGATTAGATTGATAGGTTGATTGATGTTGATTTGTGATATGTTATGATGATAGGAGCCAATGAGGACCCTTCAGTCTCGGGAGCAGTTCCCGAGGACCTAGGATTTGATTCCTCATCTGGTACAGGCTGATCTAGATGTGATTGGATGATGCAAATTGACTTCCTTGATAGATATTTCCCAGCATAGGATTAACAGGGGACTTCTAACTACTTTGGCAGAGAGGTGGCACAGTGACCACAACACCTTTCACTTACCCACTGGTGAGATGACAATGACACAAGAGGATGTTTACCATATCCTAAGGATTCTTGTTGTCGGAGAGCTAGTTGTGTATGATTCCACTGAGTAGGGAGGTATAGATGCATTGCAAAGAGTCTTCGAGGATGATCAGATTTGTGGCTGAGTTTTCATGGTGAGAGATGGTTGATGCATATGCGACATTGCCATGTGTTCTTGTTGGATTTATTGGAGGATTTCTATGTCCTAACCGTAGGTCGAAGGGACTCTTATTCGAATGGGGTTGGACACTAGAGATCATGATCACATAGGGGACTAGATATGCTTGGGGCTTCTGCATGCTAGCACATTTATACCATGATCTTCACTAGGTGGTATATCTCAAAGGGGCCAGTTTGTCGGCGGGGGTGACACTACTGCAGATATGGGTGTGGGAGCACATAGTTGTTACTCATCTAGTTGTAGATAGACAGTGGCTAGTTGGTCATCCATATGTTCACAGATACACAGGTCCATTTGTCCAACATAAGATGGGAAAACTAGAGTACTAGAGGAGGGTATTGGATTATCTCGATACAGTTACATGAAGGCCATATCTTGACTGTGAGCAGTGGCCAGAGGATAACATTGAGATACCCTATGCATGCATGACTAGATACCTGATTGGGAGGACTTAGTTTGTGATTGAGAGATTCCTTCTTGGGAGAGTGTTGCGATAGTACGAGTGAGTACAAGGTATTCCCCAAGGAGTTGCTTTATATGCACGCTGACGATAGGACATTCCAGAGTGGGGACCTTGCCTATCATATGATGCAATGGTGGAGGAGTACTAGGGTTTATAGGTAGTTATTTGGGAGTACCATCTAGAGATTATAGAGGTTGTTGTATCACAGGAGTATGCACATTACCTCTTTTCACATCCGTTCTCGAGGATATCTAGTCTGAACAAGCTAGTACCTTTATTGGATGAGGAGTAGGCACCAAGACAGAGGAGGGGTGGAGGAGGGGTGGAGGAGGTGATGAAGAGAGGAGAGAGAGAGCAGTGATGATGGGGATGGATACGATGGAGATGGTCACGGGGATGGTGATGGAGGAGATGGAGGTGTTGGTGGAGGTGGACCGGTGCTGGATGTACAAGAATTCAGAGTACCCCAAAGGAGGAGATCCTTGGTGGTTACAACTTAGTAGCACATTTAGATTCGTTTTCCCTCACAATAGCAACAGGCTCAGATAGCTGCCTTGCAGGCCCAAGTACAGACTCTACAAGGTCAGCTAGTGCAGATATAGGGACAACTACATGCACAGGCACATGCATAGACACAGGCATAGGCACAAGTATAGACACAGGCACAGGCATAGATTTCTATGCTCACCACCGAGAGAGATACCTTGAGACAATGGTGTGAGTAGGCATAGGGACTAGCATAAAGACTACATAGAGTGGTTGAGGGCACCTCAACAATGGATTACCTTTGAGAGGTACGATGTTCCATCAGGGAGGACGAGCATTACCGGGGATGATAACATGAGGTAGTGCCTCTAGAGCGTTGGGTTAGTTATGCTTAGTCTACCAATTCCCACAACCATTCTAGGACTACTAGTAGGGGTGTGATTGGGCCACCTCGCAGAGATCCAGGGGTAGGATCATCAGGTGGTGTAGTAAGGAGGAACATTGCCAATGTTGTCTCGGGTCAGTAGCGCATAGCTCTGTTATTATCACTTCTGATGTATTTTAGACATGATGTATACCCCAATTTAGTTGAGACATTATGGTTTCTGCCATTTTTTTTTTTATGTTATATCTCTCGACATATTTGGACATCATTGTACACTTGACATTATTATTTTGAGATTTATATGAGATGCAGCGATGATTAGTGATCTATATGTGTTTATGTGCATTGTGTGATGAATACCTATGATGGATGCATTTAATTTCTATGTTATATGTTATGTGATGTTTATATGATGCTTATATGATGATGACATGATTATGTATGGATGCAATGATGATATGTTGATGTATGGATGATGATTCTATATGTTCTTATGCATGATTCTTTATGCTATGAGATGGATGCAAATGAAATGTGGCGCCCCTTATTTTTTTTATTCTTTTAGTGTAAATATATGATACTTCTATACTATATGGGATGAATTTGATTATGCAAGTGAGATGCAATGCACTTCTTTTTTTGTTTTCTAATGCAAATATTATGATGTAATGCATGGATGAATGGATGATGTAATAATGTTTTATAATGTAGGCATGCAAATGATTATGCAACTACATGAGATTGATATTTTTTTGTTAATGTCAAATGTACTCAATCCATTAATGATAGAGATAACATCATTTTGAAAATTGTGCCAGCCTTGGAAAATATATACTGCAGATGCAAAACTAACATGGATGCAATCTAACTTAACGATGCAAATCTAAATATGAAAAGTTGTCATCGTAGTAGCCAATTTTCTATGCTTTTATCATCATTGAGCCTTTAAAATATTGAAAGTGAGTACAAACATCGATGGTATAATTAGACCATGATGACATGAGTACTAATTTCATGATTTTTGATATTGCAAGTTAACACAAGTACCTAAGTATAATTAAATCAAGAAGATCTGAGCATTACTTGCGTAAACAGACAAGAGTTAATCATTTTCCTATGAAAATTCAAAATTTCATCAGTGATACTTTGTAGAGTACATCTCATGACAATTTCTATAGTAGTAATGATTAACTCATAGATAGCAGACAAAGAAAAATCATACTCCTTCCTAGCTCCTCTAGTTCAAGACATCCTCGAGGTGCTCCAAATATATGATAACAAAAATCAAAGTACAATAGTTGAACATTCATGCTAATGGGATAAAATCATGATTTAGACATCATCCATTTATATTTTCTTTGATTGATTTATTTATTTGTTTGATATGGATGGTTGTTTGTGTAAAGTTTGATGATTGAATCTGTTCAATGTTAAGTTGTAATATGATCATTGTGTTTGTCGTGTTGTCATACTGATGTTTTCTTGTTTGCTAGTTTAAGCTCAAAGTTTATTGCCCCCACTGAGTTCAGGATTTTTCCCCCAATCCAGCATGACACACGACCACAATTCCAAGATATGTACATGAGGTTTTCTGATGACAAGTAGAATGATGGCGAAAGTGAATGGTTGGCACATGCCCAAATAGATGGAAAAGCTAATCTATCACAAATAGTGCCTATTACTAGGTTTTCACTACTTGTTTTTATTCCACTTTTTCATATTTTATGATTTTTTTAATTTCTTTTTCACTTTTTTTGTATTTTCAATTTTTCAATTTTTTTCAATTTTTCAATTTTTTTTACTTTTTTTTGTTGTCACCAAGATGCCTGTTTTCTAGGTTTTCATCAGGGTGACCATTTTTTTAGGACATTTTAACATTTTTTTGTATTTTTTTAGGACTTTTATTGTGCACTAGATGAATTAAGTGTAGAACTTCTTGAGATGTAGTTTGTTGATGGGTTCTTCAAATAGGTCCCCTTCAGGCATAGCCAACTAATATGCTCCTAATCCATAGACTAATATAATGACAAAATGACCTAGCCAATTTGGTTCAAACTTCCCCTTCTTTTCTTGATCCTGTTGATTACAAGGATTTTCTTTCAGGACCAAGTCACCAATAATACCCCAAGCATAGGAGTTTCTTAGCATGAAGTTAGTCCACTTGAATGAGTGCCACATATACCTTCATGAACCTCACGTATAGTGTTTTTAGCTTCGTTACGTTCAAGACACCAAAGGAGAGTACCATCAAGACCTCGTTGATAAAGTACATCGACTATCAGGGTATGTCGAGCTACTTGTTGAATAAAGTTTTGTTTGTGGTTTTGGGATAAATTTGGTGGTAGGGTATTGTCTCTTAGATAGGTGTATATCTTCCCATAGATAGAAGAGTTAGCCTCTACTAGATGGTATATGACTTGGGATTCAGGGTTATCATAGGTAGGGTTAAACAATTGTTCCACCATGAATTCATAATGAGCTCATTTTTCAGGTATATGTAGGAGAGAGGCAATGGGCACCATAGCATCATCAGCTTTGTTGTCCCCTCTTGGAATTTTCTCAAATTTGATCTCAAAAATGTACTTCTTGAAATCATCGACCATTCTTTATATGGCATCAATTTTTCATCTTTTGTATGGTAATCATCATTCACCTAATTTATGACTAGTTGAGAATCACCATAGACCTATAAATCCATGATCTTCCATTTGAATACCACTTTGATTTTAATGATCAATGCTTCATACTTAGCTATATTTTTAGTGCAAGGAAACATTAACCTATAGGACTTTGGAATGGTGTGTCCTTGAGGCATGACAAATAGGATTCCTGCACCCGATCCATGTTGTGTGTAAGACCCATCAAAATATAACATCCACTATTGTGTTGACTTTGTAAGGACATTTGTATCTGGAAACTCAATGTTCATGGGATGATCATCTTGTAATACTGCTTCATCTAATTGATCCACTATGGCTTGACCCTTGATGGATTTTCTGTCCACATACTAGATATCAAACTTGCTCAATATCATTATCCACCTGGCTAGTCTTCTTGTTAGGGAAGCTTTGCTAAGTAGATACTTCAATGTATCAATATTTACTATGAGTTTTATGGTGTAGGTTAACATGTAGTGTCTTAGTTTCTGAGTAGCAAATACTACCCCCAGACAAGCTTTTTCAATAAACGTGTAGTTGATTTCATAGCCATTCAAGGTTCTGTTGATGTAATTGTGTGAACCCCAATCCTAATACCTACAAAACAAAGAGAACAAACACATTAAGTTAGATATTGCAAGCATGAACAAGGATTCCCCATGAAATCCATTTACAAACTTCAAATTAGGAAAGAAAACAATGAAAAACACAATGAAACAAGAAAATATAGATTCAATCCTAATTAGAATAGCAAACACATGATCCCATGGGGGAATTGGTGCCAATTTGATGTGAAAATTGGACCTTTCCTAGTTCCTAAGATGCAAGCTTGATATGTTGATGATGATTGATCCACTTTGTTGATGAAGGATGAGAGCTCCAAGCCAAAAATCTGCAAAAACCTAACTAAGAACTCAATGGTGATGGATGGAAATGGCTAAATATTTTAGCATAATAACTTTGCATAGTTTGTGGATGATCAAATGAGGATATGAGCACTTTATTTATAGAATGCCAAGATGGATGAATGTCCAAATTTGAGAAATGTGGGACTAAAATTCATCCAATGGTATGATGCCACTTGTCAATCTATGAATGGATGGAGGATGTGCAAGATTTGCTGGGGATTGTGCCAATAAATGCATATTTCCTTGTTGGGATCAAATTGTGAGCACCCTACAAATCTACACAAATCATAAACTCCATAGCATGGATTAGTTTATGCAAACTCACTAAATGCTCCTATGAAATAATGCATCATTCCTTCATAAACAAGATAGCAACACAAAATAATTTAGAGCAATGCATCATTCTATCATATATTTGTAGGTTTGGTTGATAGATTTGTAGGTTTGGACTTTGATTTGAATCTATCATAAAGAAAGGTGATCCAAACTTTGATTTGGTCATACTCACATTTGTTGTACCATTGATATTTGTAGAAGGTAATGATCCCATGTATGGATTGTATAAGTGTGAGTTTTGATAATCAATTGGCATTGTAAGGCTTTGATAGTTTGGTTGACTTGGATTACTCATGATGTATGGATCAAGTTTATATTCCATGTTCCTCTTGTGTTTTGACCTTGTTGTAAAAGTGACAGGTCTAGGGTGTTTAGGACCAATGATGAGGTGAAGGATGAAAGGGGTGAATGATATGGGTGTTTGAACGTTTAGGGATTTTGGATTCCATCGATGAAGTCTTGACCCTGTCAGGGCGATCTTCACAAAATTGCTGACTTTGAATCCACAAGAGCTCGACAGAGAGGACCTTGAGGGACCCTCTTCCTTGGCCCTTGTTTTCGAGAGAAATGAATGCCCCTCCTCTTAACATAGCACCCTTGCAGGATTGTCCTCCTTCCCCTTATGAGGATTTAGACTAGGAAGTGCATGACCTCTTTGCTGAGTAGTGTTAGGAGGAGGCCCCTTTCTTCTTGATCTTGTGTGCATGTGCATGTGTTTTGTGATGTGCTCCCCAATACTTGTGTTATTTGTGCCTAGATGACCCTTGTTGCCCTTGTTGGTGCTTGGATACATGCATGGTTTTTGCATTGTAAACCTTCTTCCATTTGTACCATCATTCTTCCATGCTTGTGCTTGATTTACGATAAATTGGGGATGATGCAAAGTGTTGGCAGAATTTAGGCTTCTCTTCCATGTTGACCCAATTTTTTATTTTTACTTTGTTTTCTTGTGCATTCTTCACATGGCCTGATATAGTAGGGGTTGATGATAGTTCATTTAATTACTATTATTATACATACTTATATATATTTATGAGTAGTTATGACCTTGAAATATCAAGTTACCCCAGTGTCCTATGTTTTTATTTTCTTTTTGCTTCCTTTACCTTTCTCTCTTATTTGTTTGAGTTTTCCCTTTCATGCATGACAATGCTCTCCTTTAACACTTCAATTTTCAGAAAATGAATTCTTTGCCAATGAATCTTTTCTTGAAATTCTTCACAAACTTTTCCTTAGGATCACATTCTCAACATTGGAACCCTTACGAAACATTTTTCCTTCATCACGACTTTGCAAAGAAAGGACTTGAAGACCTTCCTCCAAAGTGGGAATTGCTTTGACCTCCCCTCGCGTGGGGGCATGACCTTCCTTTTGAATTCCTTGATGAAGAATCGCTCTAAGATGAAAAATTGCTTTTGAATTGTGTGTCCCTTTAGTGGACCCCCCTTCTTCTTCATGGCGGGCTCCCTAGGGACCCTTTCTTCAAAAGCATTTGTAACGAATGGAATTTTTCACATCTTGCCTAGGTAAAACCCGACTAGGCTCATTCCATTCACCCTTTCACGTCTAGGGTGGGGGTACCCTAACTAGACCTTACTTTTCAAACTACACGTCCCTTGAGTGGACCCCTCTCCTTTTGAAGGGTTCCCGAGGGACCCCTTTGAAAGTTTTATGGTTTTCATGACCGAATGCTTTTAGACATGTTTTATCTACGGGTAAACGTGTCACCGCTTTTTGACATGCTTTATCTGTGGGTGGATGTGTCATCGCTTTAGACATGTTCTATCTACGAGTAGATGTGTCACCACTTTTGACATGTTCAATCATCGGGTAGATGTGTCACCACTTTTAACATGTTCTATTTATGGGTAGACATGTCACTGCTACCTGACTCAGTGGAGTATGCTTCCTTGGGGCTTCCTCCATGTGAGAGATCTTGTGGTTTGTCTCCTTGCAAGTCTATTGGCCTGTAAGATGATTTTTTGTTCCAACTTCATAGTTCTAAGCAGCTATGAAGTCCTTTGCATCTCCTGTGCCTTCGGGTAAGCTAGATTGAGTATTGCTTCCTCGATGGTTTAGGTATACTTCTCTAGCCCTACTCTCTTCTTGATCTACTTTATCGAGCACTCATCAGTATTCACGCTTGCTAAAGTGTGGGGAAAATGTGTAAGAACGAATTTCCACCCTAGGTGTAATTCCCCTTTTTTCCTTTATACACTTTAGAAAACTAAAGTCAGAGGCTTAAATTTACAAGTAAGCTCGCTAATGGTAGTCCACTTGGTGCCTGTTTTGTGTGTCGGTGGGGGTTTTTTTGTCGGAGATGCCCACACAATGTGCAGACATCTACATGGTATGCTTATGTCCCTAGTAGATTCCTACGCCTGGGCTAGTAGAGGCGTTACTCTACCCATTGGAAATGAAGTTGTAATGCCTCCTTTGGCCAACCGACCTGAATATGGTCATTTTCTTCCTCACTCCATCATATTCAGTCCTTGAACTTGGATTTGAAGGTTGGAAGGACTCTTGAATAAACTAATCTCTCATACTCTCACTCTTACAAGCTCATTCTCACTCACTTCAACCATCCAAGCATTCTATAGCAACAAAGCAACACCCTATCACATCGGTAGAGCAAGTTTGTGACCACGCCATTACAAGAGAGGCTTGAGTTCCTCTCATTTCTCTCCCAAGTAGCCTTGAGTGCTCTTGGTGGAGGTGGTAAGCTTCGGTCTCCTCTCCTCTATCATTTGGTTGAGTTAGCACTATATTTTTTTGAAGTGCTTTCATGCTCTTTACTATATTACTTTCTTTATCTTGTTCCTTTGGTTGTCCATAGAGGTGGGAACACTTAAATGGGGTCTGACTGAGGTAGGCCCCTATACAACCACCCAACATTCTCTCTCTTGCTATTTGTAGGTGTTTGAGCTCTCAGAGGATCAGTTGGTGAATGATTTCATTTGTGAGATTCTCTGCATTTTCATCACTCTTGCTTATTTACTTTATAATATTAGAGAATAATTTGTTTACTTGCTAGTATCATTTCTTCCTTTTAGTTAAATAGGTAGGTTGTTATTTGTTTTAGTGAGTCCAACCTTGTCTCTACTATAATCTGACCATACTGACTACATTGCATTTCTGAGATGCCAGTGCGTTGTGCTGTCGTCTAAATTCCATGCTGACATTCTTAGGTACAGAGCTCCCTAAGGCATAAAGTTGGACCTAAAAACTGACTCGCCTAGCCCCACCTTAAAACTCGAGATTGCAGAGTGGTTGCAGGATTCCATAATCCTCATCATTCTCACCCTCATTAGCCTAAACAATACACTTAGTTGAGGTAAGTTAGGGCAGCCTCTCGTGTCTTGGCCCTCCATGACCTGGGGTCTTGCGTGCAATGGTCCCCCTCTCTTACATTATATTCCTAATTGAGAGATTGATATTTTTATGTAAAATCTTGTAAATTCACATATTCTCTTCTCTTGTATTCTGGAGAATTTTGAGAATCAAAAAGAGTTTGCAAAGATTTAATAATTTCTTAATATATTTTGTATTTTTTATGAGATTTGGGTGATTGCATCATTTATGGCTATATTTATATTATTTTTTATTATTCTAATGTATCTAAGAGGTTTGAGAAAGTCAATAGCTTTTGTTTCATCTAATTTGGAGATCATTTGATATATTTGTAATCAGGGGTTTGAAGTTGAGGTCTAGTGAACAACTTCTTGTTGGGGAATTTACGACCCAAAAAAACTTTGTCATTGCATTCAAATGGCCCAAATACCCCAATTTTCATTTTTTTCTTACTTTAGATGGATTTGATTGTTTGAGAAATTTTTATTTTGCTAAGAGGGTTGTCTTTACAAGCTAAATCAACCATTTTAAAAAAATATCATAATTTTTGGTCATTGTGTCTATTTTTGGAAAATGAGATTTTATTAGAAAGTTGTGGATGAGAAATTTCCATCCACAAAGGTATATACAAGATTTATTTTATTTTCTTCTAGATATTGCAAGTTGAAGTTGTATGTTTCAAAAAATTTAAAAATTCATAACTTTCACCTAGAAGCTCCATTATTAGAAAAAAACAGTTTTGGAAAGGTATTGAAGAGAACTACATAGTTGTATGACATTAATTTTTCATATTTGTCTCAAGTTCATTTTGTATAAAAAATTATAATTTTGGCTATTGTGGGCCTATTTAGCATTGTATCTTAGAAAAGACTTTGTAAATGTACAAAAATATAAAGTGCCAACCTAATAATATTTAAAGGGGTGATTTTTTATATTAGTGAAAAGGGTGGGAGTGTAAATTAGTATTTTTATTTGGTGTCTTTTGTAGCCCTTCTTTGGGAATTATAATTACACTTTGTAATCATGAACTAGGATAAAGTTCCATTTATGGGGGGGTTAATCATAATAAACATTATTTTCATCCCTAAGATTAACACTAAACTTTATTCAACCTTTAACATGATAATTAAATTGTAATTCTCGCTCTTAACCTTAAATAAATCATAAACTTAATTGAACCATGATTGAAACCATAATTGAATACTTATTGAATCACACCCTTAATTTAACTTCATAATTCATAAGGAGGTTAAATACTTGATTGACTTATCAAGGAACAATGATACATATATAGAGTTGAAATACACTTAATGTGGCTGAAAAATAGTTGAACAATGCCATAACCACCTGATAACCACCACACTACCAATGTAATAATATATGCTAACATTCCCCCCATATTACATTGTTCTTACAAATGTACCTTTGAAATCCTAGATTTCAACTTGCTAAGGAAAATCCCCTTAAGGATTACATTACAAAATTTGTTGATTACAAAATAGATATACATTATTGAGAATATCTTCCTTGAAGAACCAAATCCTAAATAATATGGAACTCCATCATGCTATCTCACTACCCTCTGAAGGGTGTAGCTTCAAGTAGAATTCTTGAGTTATTGGACTACCATTTTCTTGAACTCCCAAATCACTTATTCCTAAATTATTTGACACTAATCTGTATTAATCTATGCAAACATAGGGCGCTATCAAGTTTTCTAATTTCCTTTAGAAGGATATAGTTATCTATCATAGTCTCGTAAACTCATTATACAACAATCTATATTGAGTTCAAAACAGAATCTCTTACCTTTCTCTAAAATCCAAACTTCACAATATATGTATTCTTGAAAATCATCAACATCAACAAGGAAAACAAGAAAGAAATAAAAAAATATTCTCAAGAAAAACACCATTTCAAAGTGAGAATATAACTTGAGATGATATAAATTCCTCCATCATCTAGTGCCACTAGCCACCAATAACATGCAAGGAACTAATCAAGACATTTCATTAATTACATGCTCAATCTCGACTTGTCTACAAAATACTTCTAGCAATTATATTAATGATTTGGAATGCACTTTCCCAAGCCCTAGAAGTAAGAAGATAGATTACTTTATTGGCATATCTCAAGGAACATATATAAACTAGTTGACATCTTATAACACTCACAAGAGTAATTTGAGTTACACCTTCTCTTACAAAGCAACTTACCTCCAAGTTATAACTAGTAAGAGATACATTCAAATGACTATGTAACTATTTATTAACCTTAATATTTTATAAATAAATGATTGTTCCACTCTTGATTGGATGATTTGGTGGGTCTTCATTCTCATGACCTCATGATAACTCTCTTTCTCTACCCTCACCAACATACTAGTGCACAAAGGCATGCTTGTTATGAAATTTTTTTAGATGGTACAATTTCAACTTAGCAATTCATTTTCCCAGAAGAATATTTCAAACCACTAGATTAATAAGGGTGGGTGATCCCACGATAGTAGTTTACAATTTTTGGCCAAACTAGACACTGAAATTATTATTTTTAACTAAATCTTCACATTAGGGCACCTATAGCAGCTAAACCATGAGGAATTTAAAGATGATGTAAACTAGAGTCTCACCACATTTTTTTTGTAGATTCTAAAAATATTTTTTTCAAAATTTTTGGAATCAAATTGCACTTCTTTTTCCATCTCCCATGAAAACTAGTTTTTTTCAAAAAGCAACATTTTTAAAAAGTGACGCACAACATATAAAGCATAATTTTTTTGCCACGAAGGATAAAATTATAATTCTTTCAAATTTAGATTCATAACTCCAATATCTAGTGCTTCCACTTTCTTAGATATCTTTTTATTGAATATTTTTTCTCTAATCAAGTTTCGAAGTCAAACCAATTACAATTCAGACATAGCGCGACCGTATAAAGCATAATTTTTTTTGTATATACCGAAATTAAATTTTTTCTTTTTGTTGGATCAAGGACTTAAATATCTGGTGCACTCATATTTTTCAATTTTGTTTTTTGATAATCTGCTATTCTGCCACATGTGCGAACAAAGACCTTCATTTTCGATGAAAAACCTATTTTTAATAAAACTAAAAAAACAAATACATAATAAAACCAAAACATATTGAAATTATATTCATTCAATAGCTCATTTTGAGGACTACATGATTCTAGTTGGATTTGTGAAAATTTCTTCATTTTCATCCTCAACCCGAGCTCCAAAGTGCCAAAATTTAGGTTTTTTGTGTCTCGGGATGAGGTATAAGGGGGTTAGTGAACCCAAGATTCAAAGGGTTTGGTCAACCCTTTACATGATTTTTTTTTTTTTGAGGACAAAATTTAAAGGGGTTCAGTCAAACCAACAGGTTCGTATGAACCCCTAAAAACACTTTTTTTTCCTTGGGGTCATTTTTTGTGAGTTTTCCTTCCGCACTTGAATTGTAAACCACTATTGTGGCTTCATGGGAGTATCAATACCATTGACATCCTTATTCAAAGCTTCTAGTAGCATTATATTAGTTTCATCAAATTTTCCCATATGCATATAATATATAGCATTCTTTGCAAAGACTACAAGAACAACATCCTGCAACTCAAAAAAATAAACATCAAAATGAATAGTGGGAATGGAGGTAATAATCACATCGAGCTTCAACTTGTATAGTATGGTAGTCTTTCAAACCACCATGAGAATGCGCAACTTCTTCATGGAATAAAAAAGATACTAAAAATAAACTAGAAAGTTATGATTCATATTAATCTCATATTTCTCACCTACGTTCACTCTCTGCTTAGCATAACATAGAAAGAAAATGACCCTTTTTATTTTGTATCTAAGAAGCTCGTGGCACTTTTTTGGATATAGCAAATGGCACATTCCTTCAAGGAACTTGTATGTTGTATGATTTCTTGTAGTGGTCACATCCATACTCCATTATTCTATTGCTAAGGAAATCCCCCACATCATGCATTCACATCTCTATCTCTTCCATCATGGTGAAGCAAAAAATACACGAAAATTTTATAAGAAGCTTACTTTGTCATTAATATTATCAATATTTTTATTCTTGCATACTATGCAACTCTTCAAATTAGATTAATGATTTTGAAGAAAGATAGATCCAAACAATATTTTCTCTAATGCCTCTACATATACATTTATCAATACCCTACATGTCTAGAATCAAATATTGTCAATCTCCAACATATTCACCTCAGTTATCTTCCATCTAAACACTATTCCATATTCATGTTATAGATCTCTTTTTCTTAGTGGAGTCATATGTTGAGGGAAAGTGTCTAAGAGGAGCATGCTATTATACCACACACACAACTTCCACAAGGTAAGTGGCCCATCAATGCTCCGCAATCACCAAATACAAGCTGTAAAAAAACTAAGTGGAATGATTGAGAATCCAAAACAAATTCTTTTAGACCATTCAAGCAAGTAGACCATTCAAGTAGATCATTGCTCTAGCTTGGCATATAAAAATTTGAGCATCCTTCTCTCATAATCTCTGTTCTAGCCTAGATGAATCTAAATCACCTTTTTTCATTGGTCTTCCACACCATTGAAATCCTAAAGTTATAATTTCACCCTACTCAAATTCCACCCTAATACTATTCCATTGGGGTTAGTTATAGGTTTAGGGTATGGTTAGTGTTAGGTTTATCGTTCAAGTTTGATAAAAGATCAATTAGAACTCTATTAGGTTTAAGTTTGGGGTTAATAATATTTTAGGCTTAGGGATATAGTAAGGGTTATGATTAGGTTTAGTGTTTTAGGATAAATATTGGGGTTAGGGTTAAGGTTATGATTAAGGTTTAGTTGGGGTTACTATTCAATTAGGATTCAATTAGGGTTAGGGTTCAATTAAGGTCAAGGTTAATATTTTCTTAGGATTTAATTATGATTTTGTGAAGGTTAAAGTTACGGTTAGTGTTTAATAAGGGTTAGGGTTATGGTTCTAGGATAAGGAATTTGGTTAGAGTTAGGGTTAGGGTTATACAATAAATTTTTGGGTTAGGATTAGGGTTATGGTTTATTTTAGTTTGTGCTTAAGGTTACAATTACATTAGGGTTAAGGTTCAATTACTCTCAAATAATTCATAGTTGGTTATTTTAATGCAAGGAAGAATACTATAACAAAATTTATGAGAGAGAAGAGCCAACTATAATTATTTATTGTGAGAAAAAACCTACAATTACTTAAACATAAATTTAGAGCTTGACCTAAATCCTAATCCTAACCATAACCCTTACCCTAACACTAACCTTAAACAAAATCTACAACATAACACTATGGTCCTTACTCTAAACTTAAATCTAAATAATAATATCATAGTTGTAACCTAACCCTAACCCTAAATCATTATCTAACCCTAAGCATAACCCTAAAACTTATACATATTTGGAACCCTAACCCTAAACCCTAAAATATTATATCATAAATTTGACCTAACCCTAACTCACAACCTAACCCTAATCAAAACTCTAACCCTAATCTTAAAATAAACCCTAAACCATAATTCTATGCTTACCCTAACCCTAACCTTAACCCTAACCCTAAAACATATCCCTACATCAAAGTCTATCCCTAAATAGTAACCATAATTGTAATGCTAATTGTTACTCTCAAATAGGTCATAGTTAGTTATTTTTTGCGTAAAAAAGAATACTATAACAATGGATGAGAGAGAAGAACCAAGTATACATTTTTCTTGTGAGAAAATAACCAATTGACTTAAACATAAATTTATATCTTTCTTTAAACTCTAGCCCTAACCATAAACCTTAGTCCAACCATAAACCTAAATATAAACCATAATATCATAGTCATTACCTAACCCTAAAATGTATGCCTACATATAACCCTAGCCCTAGACCCTAGAAACCCTAATATCATATATTCAACCTAATCCACTAACCTTAACTCACACCCTAACCCTATTGCTATCCCTAACCATTACCATAACACTAATTGTAACTCTAATCCTAACCCTACCCTTATCTTAAACCTAAATCTAAATCATATTTTGATAACTATAATGTAACCCTAAATCGCATCCTATCCCTAAGGCTAAGCCTAATCCTAAACCTACCCCAACCCTAACCAAATTCTTAAAATAACTCCTAACCATTTCCCTAACCCTAAAACCTCATACTACATCTAACACTAACCCTAAACCCTAAACCATATTAGCATAATCCTAACACTAATTCTATTTCTCATAACTGTAACCCTAACCCTAATCCAGAAATCATAAACTATAACTATGACCCTTAACTAACCCTAACCCTAACCATAAACCATAATCATAAACCTAACCTAAATCTAACCTCAACACTCTTATTATTCAATTCAAATATTTATCTTTCATTAATAATTACCTACATTAACTCTCATAACCCTATCCCTAATCATAAACCTAACCCTAACCCCAACCATAACCCAAATTTAGAAACAACCCCTAACCTTGGACCTAACCCTAATTTTTTTTTATAACCCTAGACCTAAACCCTAACCTATAATATCATAATCTAGCCTAAATCTAACCCTAATCCCAACTCATAGCTTATCCCTCACCCTAAACCCTACACCATAATATCATAACCCTAACCTAAACATAACCCTAATCCTAGCTTACATCCTAATCCTTACCCTAACCCTAACACAAACCCTAAACTTAAACCTAATTGTAATCACAACCATAAACCTAAAGCTAATCATAATCTCTAAATCATAAACCATAATTGTAACCCTTAACTAACTCTAATCCTAACCATAAACCATAATCATAACCCTAATCTAATCCTAACCTTAATTCTCATAACTTTAAGCCTAACATCAACACTCTTAATATTCAATTCAAATACTTATATTTCATTAATTACCTAGATCAAATCTCATAAGCCAATCCCTAACCCTAACCCTAATTCTAACCCCAACCATAACTCAAATCAAAAAATAACCTCAAACCTTGACCCTAACCCTATCAAGTAATCTTACATCTAACCCTAACCCTAAACTCTAAACCATAATATCATAACCCTAACCTAAAACTAATCCTAAAACTAACTCATAGCCTAAGCCTAACCCTAACACTAACACTACTAGTAAACCTTAACCCTAAACCTAAACCTAACTGTAGTAACAGCCATAAATCTAAACATAACCCCAATCCCTAAACCATAAACCATAATCATAACCATTATCTAACCCTTACACTAATCATAAACCATAATCATAATCTTTACCTAACCCTAACCGTAACCATAAACCATAATTGTAACCTTAACCTAACCCTACTTATCATAACCTTAAACCTAACCTCTACACTCTTATTATTCGATTTAATTATTTATCTTTCATCAATTCACTATATTAAATCTCATAAACCTATCCTTAACTATAACTATAATCATAACCCTATCCCTAACCCCAACCCTAACCCAAATCCAAAAATAAATCAAAACCCTAACCATAATCCTAACTCTAATCTAAGCCTAACCCTAATATTAACCCAACCCTAATCTTAACTCTCACCCTAACCTTAACTGTAACTTCTACTCCAAACTAACACCAAACAATAAACCCTAATTTGTAATCCTAACCATAAACTTAACCTTGACTCTAATCATAATCTAACACTTTTTCTCCAAGCCCTAACCTCGACAATAACCCTATCCTTAAATCTAACCCTAACACTAACCATACCCTTAACCCTAATCCTAACACTATTTCTCATAACCCTAACCCTAATCCTTAACATAAAATAATAACAAAATAATATAATAATAACAATAATGATATAATAATCAAAGGACAGTACCATCGAAAATGATCTTGAAAAAATCAAAGGAACCTTGAAAAAGATTACCGAGCAAAATTGTAGAATTGCCAGACATAACTCTGTTATCATCAAGGCTATGTCTGAAAGACTGGAGAAAACCCAGAAGAGAGTTTTGATTGTCGACCTTGATCAGGAGAAAGACCAGGATGAGGAAGCTAGAATATCCAAATGTACTAGATCTAGCATGAAAAGGAAAGCCCAGACTACCCCTAGTATGGCTCAAATCTTTATGGAGGGGGTTCAGGAAATGGCAGACTTGGAAGAGGTTGTGGATGAGCTCCTGAACTCTATGAATTAGTGGTGGTTGGGCCCTGCTTCTTCTGTTTGCTGGCTATTTGTTGGTCTCTTTGAGGCTTTTTGTTGCTACCTGCTGATGCTGGTTTTATTCTCTCTAGTAGTATTTTTGTTTTTTGGACCTCTGTTTTGGTCTTTTCCTGTATTGTTACTTCGTGGTTTCGGGTCCCTGTAAAACCCATTTATCCCCCTTTTATCAAAAACAATAATGATATAATAATATTGTTATTTATATTAGTAATAACATAATAATAAAAATAAAATAGTAATATTAATAATAATATTTTATTAATTATAATAGAGTAATTATAAAATTGATAATAATCTAACATTAAGAATAATTTAATATTAAAAAATTTAAATTACATATAAAAATATTTTATATATTTTATAAGATTAAAAAAATTAATATAAAAAAATAATTTAGATATATTAAGAAAAATATAATAATAATATTTTACTAAGATTAATAATATAATATTACTTATATAGTAGTTCTCCTTATATCTATAATAAAATTGATATACTATATCTTCATATATTTATTTTTGAGATATTTTTTAAAATAAAATAATAAATTAAAAAATTAAATGATATATATTATATAAATTATATTTATGATATATATACTATTAATAATATAATATTAAAATATGATACAATAACAATATAATATAAAATAATAATAATAGAGTAAGATATATGAACACATTTAATATTCAAAGCACTTGTGTCACGAGTCAAGCACACACTCATGCCATAAAACTGTTGATTTGACATGCACACTACTCGTCCCCTTGAGCCAAATTGCCACACGTCTTTCTAGATGTTGTCTGCTTTATGGCCTGTGTTCTGTGGACTTGTGTGAGTCAAATCATTTTTTTCCACTGTTAAGGGTTTTTGGATAAAAAATGTCTTTAGGATTTATTGAGCCTATTTTTTGAATCACAGTTTATTTTATAATTCATAATTTTATGTGTGAGGCTTGTTATGCCAAAGGAATTTCCTTATTTGATATTTCAGAGAGCTCATTTTTCCTATGAATGGTGGAAAAAGAAGGGTAGGCCTTGGTTGACAGTGGAACCATTGTCAGCCATTGATTCACATAGACAGTTTTGCAGAGCACAACATTCAGTAGGCCGAAACAAAGAATTTAAAAAGGTAGCAATAGAGGCAATTTTTGATTATTTATCTTCTTTCCCTACCACTATTGGTTTCCATTCTTCCCAACTTTGCCTCAATGTATTGACCTTTCACTTCTCTCATTTGGAAAGCTACAGCCTAAAATTAAGGTTTCAATGAGCGTTTAAGAGTAATTTTATTAAAATTAAAACTATGGCCAAGATCCTAATAATGACCACATTTGGGTGTTATTAAAATGAAAATTATAGCCAAGATCTTAATAATGAATACATTTAGGTTTTATCATTATGGCATAATTAACATATAATGTATATTTTATACAATTATAAATAAATTATAAATAATATAATTATACTATCTAATTATTATATATATTGTATTCTTTAATAAAATTATTAATAAAATTAAAATTAGGCAAAGATCCTAATAATGAGCACATTTAGATTTTATTAAAATAAAAATTAGAGCCAAAATCTTAATAATGAGCACATTTAGGTTTTAACATTACGACATAGTTAATACATAATGTATATTTCATATAATAATTTAAAGTAAATTATAAATAATATGATTATACTATCTAATTATTATATATATTATATTTTTTAACAAAACTATTAAATATCTATAAAAAATAAATTAATAATTATTTTATTTTTAAATAATAAAAAATATATATAATTATAATTATAATTATCATGTGTTGCATAAATGTATGAAAAAAATAGACCAAAAATTATCCTAATTGACCTTCCACACTTCTACAACATACCCATTGCACACTAAGGTGTGATTGCTAGTTATTTCTATTCAGCTTTATGTTTTATTTTGCTACTTGTGTTAGTAATAAAGTGTATTTCCTTTATTTGTTGTCTGTGAATTTTGTTATGATATGGGGTAGTATGTAGTTTCATTTGTTTCCCAAGTAACTTTATTTTTGAACTATCATAGAACCATTCAAATGGAGTGATTAATGAGTATTATGGTAAACTAGTGGGGATTCAGTCACATTTTTGATGTTATATTCTAATTTCACTACTAGATCTCTTATGTAGCTCTACATGTCGATTTTCACAATGGAAGCATTCTCTAGGAAAGG
Source organism: Sequoia sempervirens (assembly GCA_007258455.2). Lineage (NCBI taxonomy): Eukaryota > Viridiplantae > Streptophyta > Pinopsida > Cupressales > Cupressaceae > Sequoia > Sequoia sempervirens. The sequence goes on along the minus strand of VDFB02049217.1, from coordinate 91,523,567 downwards.
AGTTCGCACTTAAAACAACAAAATTTTATACCTTGGTGCTCTAATTGAAATCTAAAACTTATTTTTCCTTCGAGATCAACATTTAGAGCTTCATGGTTGTGACTGTGAATATACTTTTATGTATAAAATGCTTGGAAAATTTAGCTGACTGAACCCTGGAGTAGTTTTTTTCCTCTTAAGTATTTTTTTTACTTATATAGACTCTAGACAAAATATATATGATGTTGATTGCCTCAAAACTGACACAACCCATAAAATTTGACTTGAATCACCTTACAAATTGAGCATAATTGTTGTTATTTACCATGACAATATATAAAATTCATGTTTCATTAAGCTAAATAAAATCAATCATATATATATTTGGTTGTCTATGATTCAAGAAAATTATAAAATATTATAATATGTTTAGTCTTTTATGTTACTTGCTTTAACCATGGACTACTGTACCATTTGAAGGACGATGTAGAATGAACAATCGCCATAAAAAATTTAATCAACAAAGAAAGTTAACAGCCAAATCTCAAGCGTTTTAGACATTTCTCTGCTAGATTTTTGTTCCTATGCAGAAACCATAATCTAGGAATAAATTTCCAAAACTGGTGTATGAGTCCTAATAGAAATTAATTTCAAATTTTCTAGCATTTCAAGTCTTCATTCAAGCTCCTACAAGTTTCTAGGTGCACCTCTCTAATCTCTTAGTTTTACATTATGTTTTGCATTTAGTGAAGTCTTGCATATCTTTAGGTTTTTTTATATCATTCATCTTTCCAAGCCCTAGATTGGTGGTGAACCCTCTTGTAGTCATTGATCATACCCTAGGACACCCTATTGCAAGATCTCTTCTCCCACTTAATCCTTGGATTGAGATTACTATGGTTTCCTTGAATGAGAGTGTAGAATATTTTTGTCCTATGTCCTCAACCGTACCCCCCAACAACTTCCAACCTTTAATTTTGGTAAACCTACATTTAGAACATTTTAATTCTGATTTGGAGTGCATCATCATCCTAGATTTAGCTTGCATTAACATTCAATTAGGGTTTGCATTAGTTAATTGGCATTCTAGGGTTTCTAATTCTTGCATTAGTGAACGTGCATATAGGTTGCATTTTTGCATCTTGCATCATTGAATTTCACCTAAAATCTACATTTTCACTTAGTTTAGACATCATCCAAACTAGAAAGCATAACTTTCACTCAAAATTTTCTAAAATCTTTGCAAAACCCCTAAAATGGGACTCATACGCCCCTCTGGGAAATTTAGTCCCAATACTGTAAGAGATTTTTTTTTTATTTCTAGGTATTTGTGGTGAATATTATTCAACATTTAAACCCCTCAAAAACATTGATTGGGACTTATACGCACCTCTAGATGATTTAGTCCCATTTTAGATTTTAAACTACATTTTATAGCATTAAATTCTTTGTTTCTATGTTTTAGTTTGCTACTTTTAGTTATCTATTTATGTTTACAAAATTTTGTTACATTCATTTCATTGCATTTAGCTTAGCTTAGTTACATCTTGCATTTCCATGATTATCCCTTGTATGAGCTTACTAATTGGTGTCCTATTGCTAATACTATAGTGAGATGAAGTTCGAGACTCATGTCAACTTGTGATAGCACAATTTTTGTGGATCTTGGGTTATCTAGCTCTTTCACTACTAGTGTTGACACTAGTTCACCAGGTATGGACCATACCCTTAACAGTTCTCTACCTTCAAGTAGTGTGACGCATGTTGAAACCATCATTGCTAGTATTCTGCAAGAAAACATAATCCAAATTTATGAAGACTTAGAAAACCTACAAAATCAAATAAGTACTGAAAAGATTTCAACCACTATTATCCCTACCATAAATAACATACATCACATGATTGAAAGTGAAGGAGTTGATCTTATGTGTAACATAATTCAGATTTTTTGACCATGTCTTACCTCAACCACTATTTTTCCTTTACCTTCGAACAATTTTACAAACTAAGGAGGAACTCAAATTCCTCCACCCACAACCATTGCCTCTATTCCTACCTAGACCAACCCTCAAGTTACAACAACGATGCAACCTACTAGCAATGTGATTCCTTATTTGGGTATTTCTACTAGCATCCCTAGTACCTTTGTGGCATCACAAATCATATCTCCTACCAATTTACCTTCTATAAGAATTCCACTCACTTGTCCCTTGAACACATACACATGTCTACCTTATTCACCTCCATCTCAACATACAAACAATGATCCTCTTAGAAACCAAAATTTTCAAACCATTTCATCCCTTCAAAATTAAGTTTCCACCATAAACCAAAATCAAAATGGCCAACCTACATATTATGTCAAAAGGAATCCCTTTTCCTTGGAGATATTACGAACACCGATGCCACAAGGTATAGAGGTTTCTACATTCAAGAAATATGGGGGGAAAGGAGATCCTTCTAACCATGTTTCCGCTTATACCACCTTATGTAGTGAATTTATTTTGGATGATAAGCTGTTGGAAAAGATTTTCCCTAGGTCCTTGAAGGATACCACCTTTGAATGGTTCTCCTCATTATCAAATAACTCAACTCATTCATTCAATGAACTTTTTGATGCATTTATAAACCATTTCCAAGTGCATATATGACTCCTAAAATGACATTAACCGATTTGATGAGACATAAAAAAAGAAAAGGAAAATAATACTGACTTTATTTCACACTATCAATTAGTTTATTCCTAAATTGACGTAAATATTCCTAACCCTCAGCTTCAAAGGATGTTCATTTATAATTTGAAAAGTAAGATACAAGATAAGTTTAGCATGATGAATTTTCTATCCTTTGTGCACCTGTGTACTGCCCTTCATGATTATAAAAAATTTGTTAGAAGTCATGAAAAAAAACCCACCTCTAGTCATCCTAAGATGTTTGAATCCATGAACCAAAACAATTATAAACCTTTTAGAAAATAGAATAAAGTCTTCCTTCAAATAAATTTCCCTCAACAAACAAATCAACATGTTGATACCCAAGTGGCTGCTAAAAGGAAGACGAATTCTCCTTTTGCATTTGGGATCTAGCTAGACAATTCACTCCCTTACCTGATACCCTCCATAACACAATGTCACAACTTTAGAATAGAATATGATCACCTTGCCTCCCATTAAGACTCTTGATCCTAATAAGCCTCTACCCCCAAACTTTAGATCAAATGCTTATTGGCATTATCATAGACAAAATGGACATGATACAAAACATTGTAAGCATCTTAAAAATCTTGTGCAAAACCTCATTGATTCTGGTCCTCTTTCAGTTGTAGGATTTAATGATCAAGGTAATAATTCTATTACCCCTCCCAACCAATATTTTCAAATATTTACCAATCCCATGTCGAAACATAATATTTCATTTGTCAATGCTAGTGAAACTTCAAAGAATAATGTGATGAATGTTGACATGGATGATGAGAAAATGGATACTAGTGAACTAGGTGCTATTACTAATATTGAAAAAGGTTTAATTGCATTAATTGAAACTCAAGCTTATAAGGGCCGAACTAAAAATCCTCTTGAAATTATTTTCTCATTTATAGATATAATTAAACATGCACCTGATGGTCCTCTCTACATAGCCGGTCGAATCTATGATAATCCCACTGTGAATGCCAAGTCTGCAAATGGTTAACAATATTAACATAATATCATGTTAGTCCTTTGAAAAACATTAGATTAAACATCCCTATGAAATACTTGACTATGATAAAATATGCAAACTAAATAAAACAAAGATAATGAAATGCAAGCATATAAAAACATAATCAAAACTTTATTTCATAGTGGATTGGTGCTATTGTTGAAAATATCCCTTTCCCAATCCTTGATAGATAAGCTAGATGATGAAATGCCCTGATGATGATGGAGTGAAGGTGCGAAAAATCAGTTCTCTTGAAGAGAGTGACTTTACATGAATGATTGTGGAGGATTTGATAAAAGATGAAGCTTCTCCTTTATAGATTCTCAATTGCTAAGAGAGCTCATAAGAGAGCAATGTGCGATAAAAACAAGCCAATAAAAAGAGGTCACTTGTCATCATGCCATAGGTTGAGGGATGTGCAAGATTTGGGAAATGTGCCCAAGAGAGGGAATTTCAAATTCAAATTTGTGCAATAAATTTTGAGAGGGGGACATGAAAATGGGAAATTAATGCAATGTTGGAGGGGAAAAGTCAACTTGTCCTCTTTTTCAAACTTGAGGGAATATTCCCCAAAGATGCTATGTTGATGGAAAATGTTGATTTTAATAAATCAATAAATTGATTTATTTGTGCAAGTGGGAATATCTAGAGGATGTGATGGGTAGTTAGGTTAGTTTAATCAGGATTAGATTAGCTTAATGGTGCTTAGGTGAGTTTGACCTTTTTGACTTGAATATTTGATTTATTTAAATCAAAAAGGGATGGAAGGTGATTTTAGACTTAATTAAATAAATGATTGATTTATTTAATCAAGGAGGGTGATGTTGGGATCAAGTTGATTTATTTAATTTAAACTGACTTTAGGAGATTGATTTATTTGCTAAATGGATGAATATGACCTATTCAAATGCATGATGTCAATTTTGCGTGTTTACATTTTTCCCCTCTTTGAAGCAATGTACTTGCTGTGTTGGTTCAAAGAATAAACTTGTTGTGATCAAAATTCAAAAAAATTCTAATTTTTTCGGTTGCCCCAGTAGAAAGAGGTACACTAGTACATTGCCCCCTCGAGAGATCGAATGAAAAGATTAGATTTGAGGGTCGATCTCGGGATAAAGAGGTTCAAGATGGATGGTTATGGATGATGATGCAAATAAGATGGGTTTAGGATGTTTAGATTAACCAATCTATGTTAGCCTAAACAACTTAAATGATGATATGATGTGATGATGGATGAGATGGATGATGCGATATGCTATGATTATGAAAATGTATGATTTATGCATATGCTTAGACTAATAGATCTATATTATGATGATGATGCAAATGCAATGCATGTGGGATGATATGCAAAATGTTGATGGTTTTAAGATGCTTAGAATAACAGATCTATATTATCTTAAACAACTTAAATTATGATATGATGCGAGATGGATGAGATGGATGATGTGATAAACTACTCTTGACATGATGTTAGTGCTGAAGTAAGAAATGATATGATGATAAGAGGATCCAACAATTCCATGATCTGATGAGACTTTATTAGAGATGATGATGATGACGATGACGATGATGATAGATGATGCTAAAAAATGGATGATTTGCTTATCAAGGATTGGAATTTTAAAAGGGCTACTAACCTTATGTCTGATAACACACATAGGAATGATGCATCAAGGTAAAAAGAACTAGGATGGTGTTGTACCTAGTGCGATGGAATTTGACTCAACAAACGGATAGGAGTATTCTTGTTCACACTTGACATACAGAAACCTTGCTAGGACATACCTAAGAAAGCAAGTATTCACTGAGTTATTTTACAAGAACATCCAACAAGCACAACAAACGAAAGATAATGATCGTTGCCCCATTCCTATCTCTCTAAATCCTTCATTCAGATATCATTGAGAGGTCCTTGGAATGATGCAATAAGATAAATCAAAAGAAAAGATCAAGTACGCAAACAAGCCAATGTTCTTCATATCTCCAACCAAAGAGATTTGTTTTGATAGGATAAGGATCTAGGGTAATATACAAAATGATGTCCATTGTCGGAACGATATATCCTAGGACATGCATTGTATAGGATGATGATGGGTTGATAAGTTGATTGATAGGCTATTGATATAAAGTTGACTGACATGTTTGAAAATGATTGAGAGTTTGATTTTGTTTTAAAGGTTTGTTGTTTCGATTTTGATTTTACAATTGAAGCTTGCTTTTGCTGATTGCTATGATTGTTTTTGTTTGCATTGCCAAAGGATGAAGGTGATGATCAGTTTATTATGGATGATTGATTATTGTGGGTGAAAGCAAGATGAGGCAAATGGATTTTTTTCAAATATTTGGATGTTTTTGACATTTTGAAATGTTTTGAGGCTGTTTTTGGTGTTTTTAGATTTTTCAAATATTTTGATTTTTGATTTTTTCAATTTTTTTGTGATTTTCTAAGATTTTATGAATGTTTTTTGGATTTTTGCAGTTTTTTAGATATTTTTGGATTTTTGTGTTTTTTGAATGTTTTTGGATTTTGATGTTTTTTGAATTTTTTGGTTTTTTCGCACAATTTTGACGATTCGGATATGGATGTGTGTGATGATATTAGTGCTCTATTTAGGATTTTTGTTGAAAAACAAGCTAGGGTTGATTGATCTGATTGATGGATTGATGATGATGATGATAACAATGTTGAGGATACACAACAATGCAAGGATTTGATTGATCAAGATTGATGATGATAACATTGTTGAGGATGCACAACAATGCAAGGATAGTGTTTAAGCAACACAAGGATTGGGAAAAATATCACCAAGATGATGATGGATTGATGATGATTTGATTGATGTAGATTGATGAAGCTTGATTTTGGAACAAAAGTTTTTCAAATGATTTGATGTGATGTTGAAGGTTGCGTTAGATACGACTGATATTGATTGTTTGGATTGATGTTCGATGAATGATGAAGATTGATATGGAATTTCATCTTATCAGAATATGCAATGGGCTAGTGATGTAGATTTTGAATCAAAAATGCTTTGACCAATTTGGTTTCACGTTTTCCAATGTTTGAATCACCACATAAGTCAGAGGATATAGATCAAGTTTTATTCCTGAAGTGAGATGTAAATACTTTCCCCCAATGTCTAGCAATGTATGGAATGTTATGTGTGGATGCTCAGATAAGTGTATGGATGGATGGATATGGTAAGTATGCCAAGGATGCCAAGGATTATCTTGCGATAAGATAATGTGTTTGGATAAAGAATGCTGATTTGGATAATGCTTCATAGCTCAGATAATGTTGAATAGGATAGGATCAATGAAAATGACCCATGTTAAGATGTTTACCATAAGCAAGCGTAAAGTGTGCCCCAAACTTTCATCAAGATCAAGATAATTTGGACTATGGATGCAGATGGATGAAAATGGATTGGATTAATGGTTTATGGATGAATGGATTTATTATGGATAAGATGGATGGAATGCCGGATTTATTATGGATGGGATGAGATGCTTCCACTTGAACTAGTGCACATAGATTCTTAGTTCTACACATGATGCCTATTTTCCAGGTTTTCATCATGGTCTTGCCCACAGTGCCGCTCATGCGATTTTCACTAGAGGACAATTTTTTATCTTACTATTTTCAATCCTTTTTCTGATTTTTTTTGGATTTTCATACTTTTTTGATTTTTTTTGGTTTTTCTGAAAGATTCATGCTGAACCACCTGGTGGTGTTGACGTAGATGCCCCTATCATAATGTACCATCGATATCCTACTTGAAGAAGTTGCCTTGCCAAGGTATGTGCACTTGAATGCAAATTTTGAGATCCCTGATCTACTTCATTGATACCAGAGTTAACTTTATCTTTGTGCGCACATCGTGATAGAGTGCCTTCAGAATCCTTATGATGAAGGGTCATTTCCAATACATGGTTAATTTGAGAATTGGATATCATGCGTGGAGGCATGGATGGAGTGTGCTTAGGGATAAGAGATGGGTTGGTTGACAGTTTGGAACCTTTGACTCTCCAAACTTGGGAAGATGATCAATGATGGGTGGATACGAAAGTGTGAGGGGAATAGGACCAACTACTTGATACACTTTGTATGTCACTTCAAAATCCTACTTTTTCTTTTGTGGACATCTTTGATGGATACTTTTCTATTTTTTATTTTGCCACATAGTTTCTTTGATTGATGGAGTTTGATAGGGATAATATTTCTTTGTATGTTTTGGTATCCATTCGTATTTGATTTGTCCATTATGCTTTCCAGCTTCTTTTTCTTTGATAACATTCTTTGTGCTTTGATTCAAATCTTTCCTTCGAAGTTGGTCCCAATTTGTGGATGGGGTGATGGGTGGATGAAGATTCATGACGTGGCTGGTTGTAGTATCGGCATCGGTTTTATCATAAGTAATCTTAATTCCCCCTATGTTGGTGTTTCCTTGAGATGAAGTTACCCCCAATATGGTGGTAGTAGTACCTTCATGCTTTGATTCTGCCTATTCTAAGAGCTCTTGTTTAGAATGCATTTTTTGATAACTGACCATCGTAGATGATGTTATTTCGATTGGATGCTCTGTTGACTCTGAAATATCTTGTTCTATCTTACCTAATTCCTTGAGTGGATAATGTTGGATATCTTCATTAACCTGCTCTTTTTCTGTAACATAATCTTGTTTTAGATGAAGATCATCTATGTGTCCATCCATAGAAAGTATCTCATGGGTAGATGGAGGAGTATGTGTTATGTGGATATGATCATCTTGTGTGGATAGGAGAATATCCATTAGATCATTGTAGTATCTTGGAGATACAAATTTTTGATCTTGATTAATTTTGGGATTGCTTTCGACATGCTTTGGATCAAGTTCTTGACATGGATTAGTTTCAAAGGATGGATTGCTTACAAGGGGTTCTTGGATGTTGTCATTACGAATGGGAAGTGGCTTAAAATCCCCTTGATCTTTGAGTGGACTTAGATCAAATGTTGAGTTGAGGATTCTTTCAACATCTGTATCCATGAGGTCAAAGGGGGTCAACATGTCTTGGAAAGGACCGTTGCTAGACCTTAGTGAAAGATGTTGATCATGCTTTGGGATAAATTCTTGAGATATGTCCTCTAACTCATAAGGTGATGTAGAGACATTTTCAACATGATCATAGGTCAATGAATAATGCATTATGTCGATAGGATCGAATAATCCTAACAATCCCTAAATTTGTTGAAATGACTTGCAAGAGGTAAGGGAAAATGCAATAAATGCCACTTGGCTCAAGGAAAAGGACATGTAAGATGAAGTTATTTCCTTGTTGGATGTACATGTTGACTTGGAATTTTAAATTCAAATTTAGAGAATATTCTAAAAGATGCCTTGTGAGGAAAATAGAGATTTAATAAATGAATTAAATATATTTTCATGTGCAACTTGCAAAATCTAGAGGATGGGATATGACTTAGAATTAAATTAATCAATGGTTAATTAATTTAATAGGAGATTAGATGATGTGACCTATTTGACTCAAATTTATGGATTTATTTAAATCAAATAAGAGAGGAATATGATAATAGATTAATTAAATAAGGATTTTGATTTATTTAATTAAAAGAGATGGTGTTAGATTAAATCAAATAAGGTTTTAATTTATTTAATTTAATGGATAGACTTTAGAGATTTAATCAAATAAAATTAATTATTTAATTAAATAGGGATAATTAGATCACAAGGATTGATTTAATTAACAAAAGAGGTGACTTAATTAGATAAAATGATTTATTTAATTAAGAGAAGGAAATTGATGAATTTAATCAGATAAGGAGATTTGATTAAAAAGTTAGACCAAGGGATGATTCAGGATGAAACAATGTTAGTAGTCGGGATCAAGTACACAATGTCAATCAGTATATTTTACGTGTCTACATTTTGCCCCTCTTTGAAGCAATGCACTTGTTGTGTTGGTTCAAAGAATAAATGATCTTGATCAAAGCTAAAAATTTTTGCTATTCAAAAACTTGCCCCATTGCTGCCTGGTGAGAGAAAACATGCCATTATATTGCCCCCTTGAGAGATTGGACAAAAATTTTAATTTTTGGGTGATCCCACAAAAAAAAGAGGACAAAGTACCTGAAAGGTTCGAAAAGGCTCCAAGAGGTCAAAAACGTGTCTAAACGCAATAAAATGATGCAAAACAGGCCTCCACTAGACAAAAACAGGCTCAGGGGTCCAAAACCCTAGCAAGACGGTCAATCAGGGTGAAAAACCCTAATTTTTAGGCCTAAAAGGGGCCCGAGGGGTCACTTTCAAATCATTTTCATACACTTCCAATAGTAACCTCGAGATTTGAGCTCTGACCTCTTGACGATATGGCGTAATGACAGCTTCCCCTGCACATTTTTGACTGAGTTCGGATGTACCAGTGGCCACCTGGCATCGGGGCATTGGTAAGTGACCCTTACCTAAGCTTCATTTTTTCATTTATTGCTTCATTTAATGATTTTAAAGGTCAGTCTGTTTGCAGTGGCGCTATATAGTGCCGCTCGTTAATCAAACTGCGTCAGGTGGTGCAATATTGCACCGTGGTGGTGTAGTTTGGAGTTTGAAAAAATCTGATGTTGAGCTCGAGGCTGGTGGGGGGTTTGAAAAGTGCAACGCGACGGTCTTGATTTCTCCCAAAGTGCACTGCTGGATGAGAAAGTGCACTGCAACGGTGCAATTTTTCTCTTTTAAGCCCTAGCGTCATAGTTTGATTAGAAATCAAACTATGACGCCTTCATGGGTTGCACCACTGGAAAGTTTTTTTACCCCCGGTGAAGAATTTTCCAAAAATTTTAACATGGTGACCTTCCTTGATGCAGGACGCGGCGAGGGAGCTCTACTCCCAGGAGCAAAGGTCATGCGATCTAGCTGGCTATTTGTGGGACCTGAGCGACAGGGACCAGGATTGACTCTAGATTGTGGGGTTATGGTACATTGCATATGCAACACCCATTTGCACTCACCTAGGGATGTTGTTAGCATTGGCCGAGAGATGGCACAATGAGATGTCTTCGTTTCATCTTCCCACTAGCGAGCCCACCATTAGCTTAGAGGACATTTGGCGTATTTTGAGATTGTCGATTCACGGTCGTCAGGCGATTTTTGACATGGACGAGGGGCGTGAGGCCTGCTACAGAGTCCTCACCACAGACGAGATTGTCTTTTACGAGGGGTAGATAGAGATCAAGCGGCATAAGATCCTGGCACCTCCCTACCATTGGGTGATGCATCCATCATCTCGGGTCTCATTGCCCTTGACAAATGAGGTTGATACTTTAGTCCTGGTTGGGGATATTGCTGGGAGCGGATCGTTTGAGACAGGCCAATTCATTTTTCCTGGGGACTGGTTCTTCTAGCTTCTTTATACTGATATCTCCATGAGTACATGTATAGGGATGGCAGAGCACTCAAAGCAAGGGTGACCCTTCTTCATGTTTGGGCATGGGAGCACATTGTTGTGCTTCAGTTGTGCGTTGTTTCAGTTCCAATGCTGCCAAATGATCCCCTCATGTGGCAATACAGAGGCGGTGTGTCCTTCACACACACCGGTGAGCACGTGATCTCCTATTGGAGGAGAGTCTTGGACAAGATGCAGGTTTTCACCTAGCAACCATACCTTGGTCGGCCCAGATGGGCTGATGATGCTGATCAGATGCTCTATTGCCGCCAGAATCATTTTATGTAGGGGCGGGAGCACACCATGATTAAGAGGTACTTGCCCAGGTGTGTGCAGTGTCAGTTCGGGGAGCCTTAGGATTGCCTTGATGATGATTACATAGTCGTCTTCGCCTGGTCCATGACACAGGTTTCATGGGGGTGGTATATTCCTACTTCAGAGGTGGTGGATAGCATCAAGCAGTTGGTGGCTCGACCGTGGGCCTACGATCAGGGACTCACAGATCCAGGCACGACTCAGGCCTATAGGGATTGGTTCCAACCTCCGCTTCAGTTGACTATTCTAGGAGTAGTCTCAGATCTGCAGAGAGTTAGAGGCAAAGGGGGAGGACGAGGACAAAGGGCTAATGTCTGACACGATCATCTAGTTGCACCTCCAGTTCAGCCAGGGTAGGGCGATGTACCGATGCTAGATTAGCAGCAGGTTCCACCAGGTGTACCACCACAGGGTGAGGATCATCCTCGAGTGCAGCCACAGGTACAACCAACAAGACAGGCAGATCCTTAGGATGCACTGATTGTGTAGTTACAGGCTTAGGTCCAGGTTGTAACAACCAAGAGAGATCAAGCTAGGGTCAAGAGAGAGTAGCTCAGGGCTGAGAGAGATCAGGCTGTACAATAGAGATAGGCTGCAGAGCTATAGGTAGCTACAGAGTTAGGCAGGATACAACAGCTAGAGAGCATGGCAGCCTCCTCCTCCCAGGGTACAGTGTCATTTTGATCATATAGGAATGTCGTGCGAGAGGCTGAGTACTATTGGAGGCATTATGATGAGGCCACACCCAGAGGAGCATGGGTCCTAGAGTACTCGCAATAGACCAGCTATAGACCAACAAAGGGTCACATTGACAGAGGCGAGGGCAGTATACATAGGGACAAAGCTTGACCAAGATGAAATTTTTGTGCCCTGTGGGTTCCTTTTTTATAGCTCGATGGGCCTTTTGTACTGATTGACATACATGTACAGTGGTCCAATTTATTCTTTGTACTATGACAGTTGTGTTATTGATGATATATATAAATGAGCTGATGATTTTGATATGATGCGTTGTGTGAATGATTTTACTTCTATATGATTTGCAATGATGCTTTTATGGATGCATTTATTTTTGATGATATATGCATTAAGCAATGATTATGACTAACAGATCTATATTATGTTAACCCATGATATGCAGATGTATTTGTGTGATGTGTAATGATGTTGTCTATATGATGATCTATTTTATGTTGATGCAAATGATGATGTGATATGTGATATGGAATGTAATATGAAAAATTATATGGTATATACATGAAATGTTATGTGAATTATACTTATATATGAATAGATTATGGATGGATATACACTTTGTATGTAATGAATTATTTATGCTTATGTAGAATGAATGATTTATGATACTATTTATGAGATGATGTAATGATGTAATGTGATTCAAATGAGATGGTTTTATGTAATGCAGATGAGATGGTTCTTTAAGATGCTTAGAATAAAAAATGTTATTATCCTAAACATATTAAATGATGATGTAATGTATGTGATGTATTTAATATGATGCAATGATATGTAATGATATGACAATGTTTTATGCAAGATGAACCTAATGTGTGAGATGACTTAATGATGTTATGCTAGTATGTATGCAATGGATTATCTTATAATGCTTATGTACCTATTATGTATGATTATGCAATAGGTGGTAATGTGAAATGGTTATGAAATGAAAATGAATGTTTGTGTAGTGATTGATATAATGCAATGCGATGCAATGTAATGGATGAAATGCAATGAAATGGATATAACCTATTTATATGATGATTGAAATGCAATGCATGTGTTTCCTATATGATATGTTTATGCAATATGCTAATGATTTGTTGATGCAGGATTGATGACGATGATGATGATGATGATCAACTATCATAGTACTTTGTTAGTGTGGTGAGCAAGAAGAGAAGAATTCATTTCAGCAAGACACAAGATGATGCAAATGCAAATGATGATGATGATTACTTGTTGAGGAATTGGGATTTTCAAAGGGCCAAATTTTCTTATGTTTGATAACACACGTGGTATGATGCATCAAGGTATAGAAAACCAGGATGGCGTTGTACCTATTGTGATGGACTTTGATTTGACAAGCAGATAGGAGTATCCTTGTTCACACCTGACATATGAAAACCTTATTAGCATGCACTTTAGAAGTTTCAAACACCTCAGACCAAAACATGGAAAGGTAAACCTATCAATGCAATAGTCAACAAGTTTTCCAAAACCTCCTCTGTACATACCTAACAAAGCAAGTATTTGCCAAGGTTATATTACAAGAACGTCCAACAAGCATAGAAGATAAAAAGATAATGATTGTTGCCCCATTCCTATTTCTCCAAATCCTCTTGTTTGGATATCATTAAGAAGTTCTTGGAATGAGCACAATAAGATAATTCAAAAGATAAAGATGAAGTAAACAAAAAAGTTGATGCTCTTCAATACCGCTAACCAAAAAGGGGATGTGTTTTCAAAGGATAAGAACCGAAACTTATTGCCAAAAGATAATGCCCATTGTATGAAGGATTCATTGTAGGACATGTTAGTGGATGACAACACGTCATTTCATTTATCCAAAGCATTCTAAATGATGATTGATATGGGACCAATTTGGATGATGAGTTACCGACATAAAGAGTTGACCAACTTGTTTATGCACTGACTTAGACCTAAGACTTGACGATTTGAGTTTTCACGTTCGACCTGCTAGACTTGTTTCTAACTATTTCACCAAAGGTTGAGGATGACAATTATTTTATTATGGATGGTGTTATTGCAAGTGCAAGCAAGATGAGATGGATGGATTTTTTTCAATATTTGGATGTTTTTGACGTTTTGCAATGTTTTGAGGCTGTTTTTGGTGTTTTTTTCAAGATTTTACAAATGTTTTGATTTTTTATTTTCTTATGTTTTGGGATTTTCTGAGATTTTGAAAAAGAGACTAACCTAAAGACCTATCCTAGGGGCCTCGGGGGTTGATCAACAAATTAGCCTTGCCTACGTTATACATGCAGAGACCACATAGTTCGACTGACGATTTGACCGATTTATAGACGATGATATACATGATGAGATGCCAGTTTATTATGATGATGGACTCCTATAGGACTGACCTAAATGTATCATGGGATGATCAAAGATCAACCTTGCCTATGTTCAAGCTCAAAGATGATGTAGTTCGACAAGACAACCTTGTTTTTGGCTTTTTTGACTGACTTTTGACTTGTTTTTGGATTTTTTGATATTTTGATGTTTTTGGATTTTCTGATTTGAGGACTTTAAGATCATACACGAATCTGATCTGATAAGAACATGCCCCCAGCGTGATGCAATAGACTACTCCGATAAAGGAAGGACAAGCTAACCTTGAGGATGGGCCGAGTAGTACTAGGAGGGATCATGATACAAAAACATGATGAACCTATGATGTAGATGAGAGTGGATGAATGGTGGGTGGAGATATGGAACACAATGGATGATGGAAGCGTGATGGATGAAAAAAAAGCCGTCAAGATCCTGGTGCATGGGAGGTGCTTATTTACACAAGGCACCTGTTTGCCAGGTTTTTTCCAAGGTACTTGTCCAAAGTGTCATCGAAGTGGTTTTCACTAGAGGACGATTTTTTCTCTTTACTATTTTTTTATCCTTTTTCTGATTTTTTTGGATTTTTTTATTTTTTATTTTGTTTTGCTTTTTTTTGTTTTTACCAAGATGCCTGTTTGCTAGGTTTTGCTGAAGTAACCATTTTTTTAGGACATTTTTTGATTTTTTAGATTTTTGGTTCTATACCTTGAAAGATTTAGGGATAAAACTTTTTGAGATGAGCGTTATTCATGGGATCTTGTAGAGGTTCCCTTTCAGGTGTTGATAACTGATATTCCCTTGACTTGTAATTTGTTGTGATGACGAAAGGTCCCAACCAATTAGGTTCAAATTTTCCTTTGCTGCTTGGGTTTGGGACATTTTTCTAATTCTCTTTTAATACCAGTTCTCTGACTTGGAAGGTCTTGCTTCTGATTTTCTTATTGTAGCTCCTTTTGAGTCTATTCTGATAGACTTGTAAATGATTCAAAGCATCTATTCGTCACTCATCTAGTAGCTCCAACTCATTCAATCTTGACACTTGGTACTCTTCATCCGTGATGAGGTTTTGTAGTGATATCTTGAGTGATGGGATCTCGATCTCAATGGGGAGTACTACTTCTGATCCATAGACCAGGGAGAAAAGGGTGGCACTAGTGGGTGTGTAGATGCTAGTTTGATAGGCCCAAAGGTGGGATTAAGCTGCAAATTCCAGTCACGACCTGCATTATTGACTATTTTCTTGAGGATTTTCAAAATGGTTTTGTTTGTAGCTTATGCTTGGCCATTGCCTTGGGGATAGTATGGGGTGGAGAAGTGATGTTGGATCTTGAATTTTTTGCATAAGTCATGAACCTCCTGATTCTTAAATGGTGTCCCATTATCTGAGATAATGGCTTGTGGAACACCATATCAGCAAATGAGATAGTTCAAGATGAACTTAGAAATATGCTTTCTAGTTATATACGTCATGGGTATGGCTTCCACCCACTTAGTAAAGTACTCCGTTGCGGTTATGATGAATTTGTGGCTGTTAGATGAAGTGGGTGTGATTTTTCCAATGAGATCAAGTCCCCACTGTGAAAAGGGCCATGGTGTGGCAATAGGATGAAACTCTTGAGTTGGAGCATGGATGAGGTCCCCATGTTGCTAACATTGTAGAAACTTTCTGGCATGATCATGTGCTTCTCTTTCCATTGTGGGCCAATAATACCCCATCCTTAGCAGTTTCCTGGCTATGGTCATTCCACTCAAGTGTGAACCACAGATACCATTATGTACTTTAGTTAGAGCAGTTAATGCCTCCTCAACATTTAAGCAACATAGTAGGGTTCCTTCTATGCTTCTACGATATAGGGTATCACCTAGGATGAAAAATATGGATGCCTTATTGACAAAGGTTCATCTTAGGTTTGAGGGTAAGTCAGCAAGTATGACTCCTATACGAAGGTATGTGTAAATGTCATGATACCAAGGATTTCCAAGACCAACGACTTCACACACATATTATGATTCTGGTACCTCAAATGCAAGCATGAGAAGCTGCTCAATTAGGAATTCATATTTTGGTACATTGTGGGGGATATCGAGCAAGGATCCAATTGTTGCCATGGCGTCTATTGCTCTGTTGTTGGTTCTAGGAATCTGCTCAAATCTTATTTCAATGAAGGATTCTTTGAGAGTCTCCACCAATTTCTTATATGGAGTGAGCTTGTTGTCCTTGGTCTAGTATTCATCGTTCACTTGATTTATGATCAATTGGGAATCGTTGTATACTTTGAGAGCTATGATGTTCCATTGCACTGCTATTCTAAGACCTATGGTCAAAGCTTCATATTCTGTAATGTTATTGGTGCAGGGAAATGCCAGTTTGGAGGACTTTGGTATGCAATCCCCTTGTGGGGTGATGAAGAAGACACTAGCTCTTGATCCATGTTGCGTGTATGAGCCATCGAAGTATAGTTTCCAGTGGTTAGCTTTGTTGAGATTGAAAATGGATTCATCTGGAAACTCTAAGACGAGAGGGTTCTCTGAATAGATTGGTGCTTTTGCAAGTTGATCTGTGATGACTTGACATTTGATTGCTTTCCGCTCCACATATTTGATGTCATATTCTGATAATATCATCACCCATTTTTCCATTCTTTCGTGAGCATTTCCTTTGATAGTAGATACTTGAGAGGGTCAATTTTGGAAATGAGTTTTATTTTATGTGCCATGTAGTGTCTGAATTTTTGTGATGCAAACACTAATGCAAGGAATGCTTTTTTGATGAATGAATAGTTTAGCTCATGCCCAACAATTGTCCTGCTGATGTAATAAATGGCCCTTTCTATTCCATTTTTGTCATGCTGAGCTAAGAGAGCTCCAAGGGTTGCTGCTGCTGCTGATACATATAGAGTCAATGGTTTTCTTGGGATGGGTAGCATTAAGACTGGTGGTGTCAGTAGATATTCTTTTATTTTGTTAAATTCCTCTTCACACTTGGTATCCCATTTGTACGCTACTCCCTTGTGGAGTAGGTGATAATATGGGTTATGTTTGTCCACCAATTGTGATATGAATCTTTGAATGGATTGAAGTCTTCCTTGGAGACCTCTCAATTGTTTTAATGTTTTTGGTGCCTCCATCTCGAGGATTGCTTTTACCTTTGCTGGATCTACCTCAATACCCCTCATTGATACTATATATCCTAGGAGCTTTCCTGATTATACATTGAAGACACACTTCTTTGGGTTTAATCTAACCTTGTACTCCTCCAGTCTATCAAAGATGGAACTTAGGGTTGCTATGTGATCTTTTCTCTTTCTGGACTTAGCTAGAATTTTGTCAACATAGTCTTCAACCGTCTTATGGATCATGTCATGGAATATCAATGCCATGGCCCTTTGATATGTTGCTCCTGCATTCTTTAAGCCGAATGGCATCATGTTCCAATAGTATGTCACCCATGGACAAGTGAAAGTTGTTTTATGTTGGTCCTCTTTAGCTATCATGATTTGATTGTACCCTGAGAATCTGTCCATTAGTGACAACATCTCATGTCCCGCTATCATGCCTACTATCATGTTGATGTTGGGAAGCAGGAAGTCATCTTTTGGACATGCCTTGTTCAAATCTCTGAAGTCTGTGTAGATTCTGATGTTCCTTTCAGGTTTTGAAACAAGTACCAAATTTGATACCCATTCTGGATAGTCTATCGGTCAGATGAATCCTACATCTAATAGCTTCTTTAGCTCCATTTTGACTAACAAGGCAATCTGAGGATGCATTTTTTGAAGCTTTTATTTGATAGGCTTTGCTTCTGGATACATTGCTAAGTGGTAAACCATAGTCTTTGGATCAAGTCCTGGCATATCAGCATAACTCCATGCGAAGTTTATTTTTCTTTCTCTTAGGAATGCTGCTAGGATATCTTGATCTTCTGATAGTAGTGATTCTGCATAGAATGTGATATGTGGGGTCTCTTGTGTTCCTAGGTTGACTGGATTGCATTTTTCTGCCAAGATTGTTGACTTTTCCTAATGAATAGCTCTTAAAGGAAGATTGAATCCCCCATCCTTGGGCACCTCAGAGAGGTTTTCACTGTTGGATACGTCCTTTCTTTTTTACTTTTTTTTTGGTCAAAGAGTGCCATAGTGTGGTTTTCTCTCAAGGACTTGGATATTATTCTTAATTTCTCACTTTTGCAACTGAAGGATTCAATCGTTTCCCCATAATAGGCACACGTTTCTAACTCGATTATGAACCCTGCCTTATGATCCCCATCTGGAATGTTATCACGTAGTCCCATGAATTCTGAGAGTGCCTCATCATTTTTGAATGTATCAAGAATTGGTGGTCCTCATTGGTCGTAGTCGATGAGTTGGGGATATACTAGGTAGATCTCATGATTTTGGTGGTCTTTTTCAAAAGATAGGGTGCTCATCATGCAAAGAGTGGTATCCTCAAATAGCCTAGGTAAGTTAGTCAGGTGATCCTTGTCATCACTACTACTACAGACGTCAGTTATATCAAATGTAAAGTTATCTATGACTCTACCTGTAGACACTGGTAATTGTAGTTTTGCTTGGGTTGGCTGAGGAGGATTGTTAACCGTTCTAACTGGAGGACTTCAGCCACGTATGGTTATACTTAGAGGGGTACATCCAAGGCCAAGATTTGTTATTGGTCGCATCTCTGGCATGATAGGTGTTATAAGCCCATTGTTGTTTTGTCCCAATCTTTGATTTCTATCATAGCCCATTGTGAGCATCATTTGTAGACCCTTGCTTATGTCATCCATTGGTAAGTCAAGTACTAGTCTTTCATCTTTATATAGCATATGAGATGGATCTGCCTCAATAACTTCTCGTCCAAGATCTCCCCAACTTGTAAAGGTGGAATAGTTTTCAAGAGATGTTTGGGATGTGGAAGCTTCATTTATTTGCGGATGTCCCCGTGATCTAGGAGATTGTGGTAACTCTCCTACCACAAAATCATTATTAGGGAGCTTGTAGTTTCCACAATCATTATCTTGGATGATGACCTTAATGTCAGAGATGGTGGGGATGGCGGGAGTGGCAAGTGTCTCTGTCGCAGAAGTGGATGCGAGAGTAGCAGGGTCGATGTATGGTGTGGATGGGCCCTCATCATTTTTGGGTACTTGGGGGATTTTGTAATACATTGCTTCAATATTTTTGTAATACGAGAAAGGTTTGGGATCTCCATGGATGGTAACTTCTTGTCCCTTATGTGTGAATTTCACACATTGGTGGAAAGTTGATGCTACTACTTTCATTGCATGAATCCATGGGCATCCTAGGAGGATGCTATACAACAAGTCAAGGTCCAAGACTTGACAAGTGGTTTCCATGATGGCATGCCCTACTTGAATAGGTAGTTTGATTGTGCCCTGAGACACTCTTTCTTGATCATCATATGCTCTTATCATGATACCCTTTCAATTGCTAATGGAATCTTCTGATATTTTCAACTACTTGATGAGGCTAAGAGAACAGATATTCAAACCCACACCTCCATCCACCAAGACCCTTTTTATTTTTCTCTTATGTACTATGGCTTCCAAGTGAAGTGCACAGTTGTGAGATGGTTAAGCGGGGAAATCCTGGTTGGAGAATGTAAGAAGATTAGGCGTAATGATATTTCTGACCATAGCTTGGAATTGCTCTGCATCAAGATCTGCGGGGACAGTGGATGAGGCCAACGCTTCTTCAAGGATTTTCCTATGGGAAGATGATATTTTTAGCAACTCCATGATAGAGATTTGTGTTGGCGTTCTCTTGAGTTTATCTAGGACATTGTAGCCATTAGGGACATATCTAAATGCAGGGACTCTCTTTGGCTGGGATGATCTTGTGATGATTACTTTGCTGCCTCTTGTGGTGACTCCACAATCTTCGGCATAGGCGCCCTTGATGGTGATGACCATGTAGTTTTCATCTAGGGAAGTGATGACTGTTTCATACACATGATTTACATTTGAGTGGGTGCCTTTCCCTTTATCTTTGTTATTGTTATTCCCTTTGTTTCCATCATACGACATCAGATTCATATATATCTTAAGATCCTAATTTCCTATAGGTTGTTCCACGTTTATGACACCATCATCAGTAGTGTTTTTTTTCCTTTCCCACGTGCGAGGTTTATCGTTGTAATTGGAAGGTGGGTGGTTGTTTTTTTGTTTGGGGTATGAAGTTGATCCCGCGGGTTGAGTCATAAGGGCTCGTTCGATACTGAGTGCCTTGGGGATCAACTGGTTATATGTGGTGATGCCCTGAACCTTGAGATGGAATGCCAAGAGGCCGTCAAGGTTGGCTATGATGGTGCAAACTTGTTGTTCTTTTGGCATGGTCCACTTGCTCTGATTGGCCTTGGATCACCATTGTTGTAGGAATGAAGCGAATGATTCACCTTTCCTTGTTTCAAAGCTGAGAGTTCTTCTAGACTAACATCCATTACAATGTTACATGTGTAGTTTTTTATGAATGCATATATAATTTCTTCGAATGTCCTAATGCCTATAGGTAAGTGAGATAACCATTCCATAGCCTGGCCTGCCAAACTCCTAGGGAATAGTTGCATCAGATAAGTATCGTCATATGTGACTTCCATGCAATGAACCTGAAATTCCCTGATGTGATCTTCAGGGTTTCCCATACCGCAATATTTGTCAAATTTGAGGATCTCAAATCCCTTGGGGAATGGTTTCATCACTAGGCTCTTATCAAATGGATAGGGACACAAGTTGCTTTGTGTTTTTGTTGTTCGCCCTAATTGAGGATCAAGCACTTGTTGCGAGAGCAACCTAATTTGTGTTGTTACGTCATTTTGTGGATCAGGGGGTGGGATGAAGGTGTTTTGGGGTTTTTCGATTGTGGGTTGGATGGATGGGTTGTTTGGTGTGTTGTTCAATGGTATTTGTATGTTCTGTCAAGCTAGGTAGGCTTCCACCTGTTGTTGTATGAACAACACTTTTTGTTGATCTTGCTATTGCTGCACTAAGATTTTTGCTTGTTGTTGCGCTTGTTGTTGTGCTTGTTGTCGGGGTGCCAATTGGGCTACTTCTTGCTACTCTTGATATTGCTTTATTGCTTGATGATATGCTTGCAATTGTGTTGCTTGTCTTTGTGCAAGAAGTTGTGCTTGTGCTTGTGCATGATGTGCTTGATATTGGGCGTTTGCCCGAGCTTGAGATTTTGCTTGTGCTGCTTGTGCTTGGGCTTGTGCTTGTGCCACTTGTTATTGTAATAGATTTTGTGCTTGAGCAACCTTTTGTGCTTGCAATGTAGCTTGGGCTACTTGGGTGGCTTGCACAACTTGAGCAACTTGTTGTTGTTCTTGTTGCAATAATGCTTGGGCATGTTGCACTTGTAATGCAGCTTGGGATGCTTGGGAAGCTTGCACAGCTTGAGTGGCTTGTTAAGCAACTATTTGTACAGATTTTTGTTTTTCCACTTGTTGGAATCCCCTTTGAAAAGCAGCTTGCAATGCCGCATTGTATTGGCTTGATGTGCTGGAAGTTGGTGGTGGTGGATTCAGAATGGAATTTGTGGTGAGCGATGATGTCGTGTTGGTTTTTTGAGTGATGGATGGTGGTGTTACTGTGGTGGTTGGTCCTTGGGAGACCATACTTTGCAATGTTAGGGGGGTGTTTGATGATGTTGCAATTGCTTGTGCATTTGTCATCTGTTGTTGCGATATCGATGACAAATTTTGAGCATTTTGCATAGTGATTTGATTGATATTTGGGATGTTGGTTTGGTTGATAGTTGGTAGGGGGGAAGCCCTAAACCAAGGAGTGGTGTTAATGATAATGGAAATGGTGGAAGAGGTGGAAATGTGAGGGGTGCAAGTTCTTGTGAAAATGTTGTGGTGTCGAATATGCCCCCTGGTCCGAACATATCTCCCTCCTCTTGCGAATTTGTGAGGAGAGAAGTTTGAGGTGTGGCATGAAAAAATGATGATGATGGATCATGATGGAACATGAGAGGAACATTCTTATGTAATGGGTTTTCAAGTATGTTTTGTTCCAAGATGGTATTTGCATCCAATTTTTGATTATTAACAAGGGGGTGTGTTTGAATAGCATTGAGAAATGCATTTCCCTTATTAACATTGGGTTTGGTTGGAGCAAATGATGTCGTGATTTGCAGAATGTTTTGGGTGATGTTTTGGGATGGGGGTGTAGATTAGATGGGAATGGTGGATGAGATTGGAGCAAACGATGTCTCCACTATAGTACTCACATCAAAATCTGAAGGTAACTTGGCCCCTTGTTTTGCTAGCTCAAGCATGTATAACGAAGGGTTAAGCCTCATCATGATGTTGATGATTTTATGGTTCTCCAGATTTTGGAGCATTTCAGTTATTTCTTTGTGAGGAATCCCAGAGGTAAGGTCCTCTCCTTGGGTTTCCTCTTGCGGATTTTGTGATGATGAGATGGTCAAAGGATTGCTTGATTCAACAGGATTCATTTCAATGTTTGTTTGGCTAAGATCACTTGAAGCGAGTGTTTCCTTTTTGGCTTCCATGCTTTTCTTGTATTGAGATCTAGTTTGAACCATAAAATGAGGATCAATTTTTCAAGAATAGAAGAGATGAATCTCTTGGTTCCTTGGATTGATATTTACTTTATGCCTAAAGTAGAAATTTTTAGGATATCTTGAGGGTCAAAAGGTGATATGATGATGATGCAAGGGATGGATGATGCAGATGTTTTGGATTTTGATAAATCTTGAAGGAGATACTAGGATTTTAGGACTTTCAGATATGTTTCAAATTTTGATTTTGATTTGATTTTGGTTTTGGGATTTGTCCTTGATTTTGATTTTGATTTCGATTGCTTTTGATTTTGAACAAAAAGACCCTAAGATGTTGGATGATTATCTAAAGGATAGATTTGTTCAAAGGATGATAATTTGAATATGTGTAGGGAGAAGGATGCATCTACCCACACCTATTCAAACAAGATGATAGTTTTACTAAGCATATGAAGAAGGATTCATCCACATATACTAAGCTAAACAAGATTATTTTGATAGCTTTGACTAAGCATATGCAAAAGGATGCATCTACACATACGTAGACAAAGGTGATTTTTGATAAAGATTTCAAAGACGTTGTCCAAGGATTTTGATGAATTTGATTTTTCCAAAAAAGCCTAGCTTTAAGGATGATTTCAAGATTTCTCAAAAAGGTGATGGTGAGATGATTTTTGTTTTGTTGTTTTTTGAAGGATTGGTGAAAAAGATTTTTTTTTGCTTTGATCCTAAGATGAACCTAAAAATGACACTTTGTTTGCCTAGACCTGGGTATTGAAGAGTAGACAATGCTTCTAGAGACCTTTGTAACCAAGAAATAATTCCTTTTGAACATACATTTTGAAATTTTGAACCAATGATTTTCATTTTGGGATTTGGACTTTTTGAGAATCGTGAGGCTTCAACACACATGAAAGTTCATTTTGCTTAGCTTTGCTTAGTGACTTTATTTTACCACAAACACTTTCTTTGATTAGGTTTTCCAAAATAAGTGTCCAATGTCTTGATCTCTTCAAACCCCACAAGATATGTTATGTGGAAATTCGATGAACTCAAGGAAAAGGTTTACCTATTGTTTACTTTAGTAGAAAAAATCGAGATGTAATACAATGTTTAGAAACCTCTAAGGATGTAAATCCCAAGGGAAAGAAATAACATATGGATTGAGTCAATTGCATTTGTCTCCAAAAGGGTTTGAAATTTGGATGATGATGTTAAGTGTTTGTTTTCAAGATGTTTTTGATTAAGCAATGCATTTTGTAACCCAAGAATAAGTACAACCCTATGGATGTGTAAGACAATATTTGTTGGATTCCTACTTGGACAAGTCTAGCTATGCTTATCTTTAGTGAATGGTTAGATGCTTGACCCCACTAGCTCCCTTCTATGACACTCACTTATATGGGGTAGCCAAGCATCAACACCCATGAAACTCCCATGGCATGCTTTCCATTTCTACTAAAAGACCATAAAAGTGTGGGGTGGCTTCAGAATGACCGTTCTTGCACCAACAAATAGATTAAGGATTTTGGCCAATTCTAGAACATGGGTTTTAATAAGGACTTTCTGTTTGTGGAGATTGACCCATACAACAAGAGTCCCCTTTCTGATCCATCTTGTTAGAATCAACTATGTGATATTGGCGTTTACTCCAATACCCACATTTATATACCGGTTGGAAATACTCTTGGCTTTAGAGTATTACCAGTTGAGTCGTTCCCTTGGGTGAGTACTTTTCCCCCAAGGCAGGCCCTCTAGGATAAACAAAAGCAAGTAAAAACAATATTCGTAACTTGATTAATCTTTGTTGGCAACAAAGAGAGAGAATATATGTAATAATGCCCCCACTCACACTCGCACAAGATTTTGTTCAATTTTTAAACCCAAATTGAAGTGTGGAGGTGATTGCTTTGTCTCACCCTAAAGTCATGAAAAAGGCCTTTTGATTCTCAAGATCACTATAAAGCACGAGAGAAGCACATACATCCTTTTTCAATGAATTTGGTTTAAGTAAGCCTTCACAAAACAATGTAGCACATGTTCATTTTAGATCCCACAAAGCAATAATGAATTTGTTTTAGAGCACCAAAAGATAAATGATAGACATTTTGTTCAATTTGTTAACCAAATAAACAAACTCTAGTATGTTGTGACCCTAATGTTCATTTTAGCCTTTGCAAGAAAAGGAAAGATTCTTTTTAAACCCAAATGAAATTGGTGTCCTAAGAAAGAAGTGATAACAATTTCTTAAAAAAGTGTTAAACAAACACTAAAGTGTTTAAAAACACTTTGATCTTGCAAAATATCCTCCTCATGCTTCTCCTTTCTTCATTTCTGATTTCCAACCTACAAGAGAGAAAACCAGTCATATTCTAGAAAATACAGAGATTAAAAAGCAAAAAACATAATATATATTAATCATTAATCAAAAAAGCACGTGCTAAAATTTCATTTCCACTTTTTACTCCCTGCTAGCGGTGCAACCCCTGATTGCGTCAGAGTTTGATTTCTTAGTGGTGCCCTCATAGCGCCACTTACTAGTCAGTGTCGCTCTGTGTTAGGACAATGAGCTCAAATGCATCACAATTTTTCCCAACATCATAGTTTGGTTTTTTTGAAAATTCTTGCGAGTCAAATAGTCAAGCGAAAGAGTTTAGATTTCAATTTTTTTGGGTGGGAAGAGTCTAGCATTGCACTTTGAATTTCTCGTGGTTCTATATAGCGACGCTGAAGAGTCAGTGGTACCAAAACAATGACGTTGAGCTCTCAGCATTGGAATTTTTCTGTGTATGAACAAAAAAGAAAAAAATTGTGAGAAAAGTGATAAAGAATGATATCCAGCCCTCCTAGCACCAAAATGTGTGAACCCCAATCCTAATACCTACAAAACAAAGAGATACAACATGTTAAGCTAGATACTGCAAGCATGAACAAGGATTCCCCATGAAATCCATTTAAAAACTTCAAATTAGGAAAGAAAACAATGAAAAACACAATGAAACAAGAAAATATAGATTCAATCCTAATTAGAATAGAAAACACATGATCCCATGGGGGAATTGGTGCCAATTTGATGTGAAAATTGGCCCTTTCCCAATTCCTAAGATGCAAGATTGATATGTTGATGATGATTGATCCACTTTGTTGATGAAGGATGAGAGCTCCAAGCCAAAAATCTACAAAAAAACTAAGAACTCAATGGTGATGGATGGAAATGGCTAAATATTTTAGCATAATAACTTTGCATAGTTTTGTGGATGATCAAATGAGGATATGAGCACTTTATTTATAGAATGCCAAGATGGATGAATGTCCAAACTTGAGCAATGTGGGACTAACATTCATCCAATGGTATGATGCCACTTGTCAATCTATGAATGGATGGAGGATGTGCAAGATTTGGGGATTGTGCCAATAAATGTATATTTTTGAATTTCAAATTTGTTGAAATGACTTGCAAGAGGGAAGGGAAAATGCAATAAATGCCACTTGGCTCAAGGAAAAGGACATGTAAGATGAAGTTATTGCCTTGTTGGATGTACATGTTGACTTGGAATTTTTGAATTCAAATTTGGAGAATATTCCAAAAGATGCCTTGTGAGGAAAATAAAGATTTAATAAATGAATTAAATCTATTTTCATGTGCAACTTACAAAATCTAGAGGATGGGACATGACTCAAAATTAAATTAATCAAGGGTTAATTAATTTAATAGGAGATTAGATGATGTGACCTATTTGACTCAAATTTATGGATTTATTTAAATCAAATAAGAGAGGAATATGATAAGAGATTAATTAAATAAGGATTTTGATTTATTTAATTAAAAGAGATGGTGTTAGATTAAATCAAATAAGGTTTTAATTTATTTAATTTAATGGATAGAATTTAGAGATTTAATCAAATAAAATTAATTATTTAATTAAATAGGGATAATTAGATCAGAAGGATTGATTTAATTAACAAAAGAGGTGACTTAATTAGATAAAATGATTTATTTAATTAAAGGAAGGAAATTGATGAATTTAATCAGATAAGGATATTTGATTAAATGGTTAGACCAAGGGATGATTTAGGATGAAATGATGTTAGTAGTTGGGATCAATTGCGCAATGTCAATCAGTATATTTTACTTGTATACAGTAATAAATAGGCCTTTCTTTTCCCACAGAATCTTCTTGTGTCAGTAGAGCACCCAAAGATACCTTTGTTGTTGTTATGTAGAGTAATAATGGTTTTCCTTCTGTTGGTGGTACTAGTATGGGTGGTGAAATTAGATATTATTTAGTTGATGAAAAGCTACTTCATA
Source organism: Sequoia sempervirens (assembly GCA_007258455.2). Taxonomy (NCBI): domain Eukaryota; kingdom Viridiplantae; phylum Streptophyta; class Pinopsida; order Cupressales; family Cupressaceae; genus Sequoia; species Sequoia sempervirens. The sequence continues at coordinate 91,496,189 of VDFB02049217.1, read as the reverse complement.
TTTTTCATCCCATTTGAAAGAAATGTTCTTGTGTAGCAAGTGATTAAAAGGATGAGTTATATCTACTAGTTGTGTGATGAACCTTCTAATAGATTGGAATCATCCCTGTAAAGATCTGAGTTGATTGATATTCTTATTAGGAGGCATTTCCATGATGGATTTGACTTTTGTAGGATCCACCTCAATGCCTTTAGCTGATACTATATATCCTAAAAGTTTAGCTGATGTCACACCAAATACACATTTCTTGGGGTTTAACCACACATTGAATTTCTCCAATCTGGTGAAAATTTTGTCTAGGATTTCTAGATGCCCCTCTCTAGTGAATGATTTTTCCAACAAGTCATCTACATAGTCCTCCATAAAAGTGTGCATGATGTCATGGAAGATGGTTGCAGTCATCACTCGCTGATATGTGGCTCCTACATTTTTCAATCCAAATGGCATGATGTTCCAACAAAATGTGCCCCAAGGACATGTGAAGGTTGCTTATCTTTATCTTCGGGTGCAATATTAATTTGATTGTAACCTGAAAATCCATCCATAAGTGATAACATGGCATGTCTTTCTATTAGATCTACGATGATGTCAATGTTAGGCAAAGGAAAGTCATCTTTCGTACAAGCCCTGTTAAGATCTCTAAAATTTGTACATATCCTGATATTGTTATCTGGTTTTGAAACTAGTACAATATTTGAGATCCATTTAGCATAATCAATTGGACAGATAAATCCTACATCCAATAGTTTTTTCAATTCAGCTTTCACTAGAAGAGCAATGTGCGGATGTATTTTTCTCAACTTTTGCTTCACTAGATTTACTCCAAGTGATATGGATAGATGATGCATGATAAGCTCTGGATCCATGCCCTGTATGTCAGTGTAGGACCAAGCAAATTTGATTTGTCTCTCTTCAAAGAACTTAGTAAATATTGGTTTTTCTTCCTCTATCATGGATGTTGCTAGATGTAGGGTCTTCATTGTTTCAATTGTACCAATATTGATGGATTGTGTAGGTTCAATCAACACTGAAGATCTCTCATGATAGTGCTTAGGAATAATGTCAAATATCCCATCTTTCGGTGCCTTAGAGAGGTTTTCACAGTTAGATGTACTCTTTATTTTTTCTTTTTATTGATCTAATACTACCATTAAATGGTTTTCACCATTAGATCAATTTTTGATATTCATTATTTTGCAACTAAGAGATTTGGCACTCCCCTTGTTTGAAGCTTTGTTATAAGATTCACTGGTGGAACATGTTTCAGGATTATCAAAGCAAAGGAAGTTCACAATGGCATCATTGTTTGGAAAGATAGGGATGTCAAGTAGCTTGGTTTGGTCCTAGTCAATTATTTCGAGGTGTACCAATGGAAAGGAATCATTAGGTTGGTGAAGGTCAAAAGGGGTAAGTTTCATGATGGAAGTTTCGTCAAAGTGTTCAATAGAGATGTCAAGGTCTATGATGTTACTCTCCTCCAAGTGATCTATCTCACTTGAAGTTTGATCATCTTCACTAGAGTCATCGATATGTTGTGATCCAAATTCAAGAGGTCTAGATGCTAAGAATTGTCCCTCCATATGTGTTGGTGCATACCTTTGTATCACATCAATTTCTTTGTCATGACAAGACTCTTTAGAGAGGAAATCCCATTCATATTCATTGGAATATGTTTTAGAACTATCTCATAATTAAAGGATTTGATCAACAATCTACTGCCTTGTTTCTTCTTTTGACTCTTCTTTGTATCCCAGCCCTGTTTTATCCTTTGAGTTGATTATGGTAGGCTTTATTGGTTCTATGATACCCTCTTTTCTTTTTCCGATAGGACCTTTTCCATCATATCCCATCTTTTCTAGGATTGTAAAACCTTTACCATATGGTTCAGTTAGCACGTTGGAAGTTGATGCTTGTGATGCTTCTTCATCTTTGTATAGCCAGTTTGAAACATCTTTGTCTTCTGATTCATCCACTAAAGTGCCTACTTTTATAAACTCGCCATCAAATAGTGTGGTTGGTTGTGAGGATTGTTGTCTTGATGTGGATGGCTGCCCATAGGATCTTGGTGAAGGTAGCAACTATGAAAGACACAAGGACTGCTCAATTGAATATTCACCCATGCCTTTGTCTTTTAACTGGATCTTTTCCTCAAATTATTTTGATAAGGAATTTAGTTGAATTTCATGATTTTATGGGGTAGAATCACCAATGCCTTTGTCTTTTGACTGAACCTTTTCTTCAGGCTGACTTGAAAAAGAATTTAATTGACTTTCATTACTTGTTGGAGTAGATTCACTGATACCCTTATCTTTTGGCTGGTCGTTCTCAACCCATTTTGACAAGGAATTTAGTTTTCTTTCATTGTTGGATAAACTAGGAGTGGTAGCTTCCCTATTGTATGGTATAAAAGTATCTTGGACTATTTTGAGTGTGTTGCAATATTGAGGATTGTTGGAATCAACTGAAATGGTGATCTCATGTCCATTGAAAGGAAATTTCAAACACTGGTGATACGTTGATGACATTGCTTGCATCTCATTAATCCAAGGACGTCCCAAGAGTATGTTGTATGTCAACTCCCTCTCTAACACTTGGCAGATTATATATTTTACAACCAGTCCCACTTGAATTGGTAGCACTATCAATCCTTGGGAGGATCTCTCTTCATCATCATAGGCTTTTATAGTGATTTTTCTTCTAGCATCAATTGCATTTTCTAAATATCCAAGTGCATGGATAAGTTTTAAAGTGTAGATATTTAAGCCAGCTCCATCATCTATTAGAACATGTTTGAATCGGTGTTTGTGAATTAAAACCTCAATGTGGAGGGAAACATTATGTGGATGGGTGAGTGATATGTCATCATTTTTAGAAAATGATAGGAAATGAGGTACGGTAAAGTGTCCCACCATAGCTTGAAATTGGTAAAATTCTAGATTATTTGGTATTCTGGTGGCTAATAGAGCTTGTTCTATAATTTCTTTGTGAGCTGGTGAAATTTTGAGGAGTTCCAATATGGATATTTGAGCTGGTATTTTTTGTAGTTGGTCAACTATGTTGTATTGAGTTGTAGGGGCATCAACGAGTGTTTTAGATGAAACTCCTTTCAATATAACTTTCGCTTGTCCTCTTGTGGTTTTATTTACTGGTTGGTAATCTTGTTTATCTCTGATTTTAATGACATTAATTTGATTATCATTTGCAGCCACATTTGTGATCAGATTTCTTGGTATGATTTCATTAATTTGGTGTGATTTGGTGTTGATGTCATGAAGATGATTCTCAGCTGTAACAATGCTTTGTTCATGTTTAATTTTGATGTCATGAATTTCATTCTCAGCTGCAATAATGTATTTTTTTCCTTTGATTTTGATGTCCTTAGTTTGATCCTCAACTACCTCAATATGGAGAATGGTAGAATCATAAACATAGTTCATATTTTTCCCTTTGGTTTTGATGAAGAGGACTCCCCTTTTTCGTAGTTAGGTAAGGGATTCTTGAATGATCCATGATCATTATTCATTTGAGGTCGTACAAATAGTTATTTTATATCAATCAAATCTTGTACCAAATGTTTTAGTTGCATGCAATCATTTGTTTTGTGTCCTTTATTTCTGTGAAATTCACAATAATTTGCATCATTCCACCATGAAGGTTTAACTCTTGGTTTCCAATCTCATGCCTCTGGTAGGGTTATGACATTCGCTACAAGAAGTTCCTTTAGTACTGATTCGAGTGATTGTCCCAAAGGTGTAAATATTGTTCGATTTGATGATGTTCGATATGGTGGTGGTTTAGATTCAACATTGCTTTGGTTGTTGTTTTGATTGGTGTTTTGATTGGTGTTTTAGTTGGTATTTCGATTGGCCTTGGTGGCAGCTGCTATCAAGTTAACTAATGGTTTTGCAATTTGTGTTTTAGTTGCACCATCATTGTTACCAAAATTCCCGTATCTTTTCCAAAACTTTGGTTTATCATTGTTGTTATAATGATTGGAAGAATTTGCTAAGTTGTTTCCTTCATTGTAGATTTTTAAGACTCCTCTCTTGACCAAGGCTTCTTTTATTTTGATTCCAGTTTTAATCATTTTCTCATAGGTGGGTGGAAATTGCAATTCAAGTCTATATCTCATCTCATCATTTAGATTGTCAATGAAGATTTCCATCTTTTCCTTTTCAGGTATGGGACGAGCATATCTTGCAAACAATATTCTCCATCTTTGTAAAAATATGAGGAATGATTCACCATTTTTCTGTTTTGTGTTGCAAAGGTCTTTCATGGTTATCTCATGTTGGATGTTGTAGGAGTATTGGGTGATGAATTTATTGACCAACTCTTCAAAGGTCTTAATACCTGGTGGAATTTTGGAGAACCATTCCATACATTGACCACCTAAGCTTCATGGAAACAATCTCATCAAATAAGTCTCTTCGTGTGCAAATTCAAGGCTCATGGTTTGAAATTCCATTACATGATCTATAGGATCAATTTTACCATTGTATTTATCATACTTTGGAAAATAAAAATGCTTGGGAAAAGGAATCATGTTGATAGTTTGATCAAAAGGATATGGGCAGATGTCTTGTATCAAGTATTGTTTTATGGTTCCTCTTTGTCTTGAATCTACTGTTGGATATTTTTCATTTGATTAGTTAAGGAAGCCACTGGATCTATGTTTAGTGGATTAATTTCAGTCCTTTTCAGAGCTCCTTTCAGTTGATTAACATCAAAGTCATGTGGAAGTTTGATACCTTGATTAGCCAACATTAAAAAGTATTTTTCTCCATCTTTTTCAAAAAAAAATTCCATGAATTTGTGGAATTTGGGATCTTGTTGAGATGTTTGGATTTCCTCATTAGTAATTTCATCATTTTCAGGTTGGTGGAATCTATGGAATGGGTTTTCTTCACCTTCATCCATGGTGTTTTGAGTTTCAATTTCTTTTTCCTTGAGTTTTTTCTTTTGTGATCTTGTTTGAATGGGCATACAAGTGTTATAATTTGACTAAACTTTGATCTTTGTTTGGAGGAGTGCCAAGGATAATAACTAAGTCAAATAGAATGAAAAATTCTATTGATGAGACTAAGTTAAATCTGATTATACAATGTTGTTTTGTGATGAAGGATGACCAATCTTGATGATGAAACTTAGCTTAAAAATCAAAGGTATGATGGATGTTTAGGCACTTTAAGGTGTTAGATCTTGGTTTAGTTTGAAGGATTTCACTTGTAAAGACCAGTTTCAATAAGTTTAAGACACTGGTATGACTAAGGAATGATTCTATACTAGAAAGGATCCTTGAATATGGTTCAAACTGATGGAAAAATAGTGAATTTAGCTCTCTAGTTTGAATTTAATTGGATGCGCTAAAATAGGGTACAGATGTGCTAAAATATGGAATGGATGCACTAATAAATAACCTAGATGCACTAGAATTTCCCCTAGATGTGCCAATAAATAGACACAATGCACTAAAATATGGACCAAATGCGCTAGAAAGTGACCCAAATGCGCTAAAAGATGGACTCAATGTGCTAGAAAATGGGTCAAATGCACTAAAAGAATCCAATGATGCACAAGAATACCCCTAGATGTGATTCAAGTTGGTACTCTACTAGATTATCAGGTAAATGCATTAAAAATTTTTGCAAATGTGCTGGAATATGGAACAGATGCGCCAGAAAGTGAACCAGATGTGCTAGTAAATTGGTTAAATGCGCTAAAATAAAACCTAAATGTGCTAGAATGCCCCTAGATATGATTTCAATTGGGTATTTTGTAGGTGAATGCACTAAACAGATTTATAAATGTGCTAGAAAATGTAACCTATGCACCATAAAGTGACCTAGATGTGCCAAAAGTTGAACTAAATGCACTGGAAAATGACTTATATGCGCTAGACTATCCCCTAGATATGATTTCAATTGGGTATTCTATAGGTGAATGCACTAAATATATTTGTAAATGTGCTAGAAAATGTAACCTATGCACCAAAAAGTGACCTAGATGCACTAGAAAATGGACTATATGCATTGGAGAATGACTCAGATGCGCTAGACTATCCCCTAGATGCACCAGAAAATGGACTCAATGCACTAAAATATGTTGTGAATGCGATAGAAAATGCCCTAAATGCACTAGAAAATGTCATTAATGCGCTGAAATAGGGAATGCATGCGCTAATCTGGAAGTGTTCTACATTTTTGAAAGTCTGTCTAGTTATTTTGCTTTTAATTAGTGAAATGGCTATTTCCAATGGATGCTTTTCTAAACAATGATTTTTTTGCTTGGTTTCCTTGTGTTTGAATTATGTGAATTAAATGTTTTAAATGGATGATTTCTTGAACAATGACTTCAAACACAACAACAAGTTGTAAAATAGTTGTTTGTAGCCTAAGAACTAAACATTGAGTGTATGTTCAAGAATTTGGTCTGATTCTTTTGATTTCCATAGGTATAACACAAGAGAAAATAGATCAAACACTTTTCTAATGTCAAGGGTTACTTAAAATACCACAGCCCACATCTTAGAACTATGTCAGCTCACACAGCTGTGTCACCCCCTAGAGGGCGCTCATGTTTTTTCCTTTCTTGGGCCTTAACCAAAGTTGAATCCTCCACTTTTGGCCAGTAATCCCTGATAGTTATATGGTGAGTATCTTGGGGGAAGATTCTTCCCTCCCCTTGCACTGTGATATTAGAAGTGTTCAGAGACTGACTCAACTGGCTTCTACACTTAAGGTTCGTAGTAAGTGTTTCTATTCGGTGCAGTAAAATGATAAACTCTTGTAGGAGACCTCCCAACCTTTAGAACAAAGGCTTTGGGGATGGTTATCAATGCACACTACCGTTGAATTTTGAGTTTCCTCGAATTCACTTTTGATTATAGTAGGTCAGAAAAATTGGCTTTAGTTGTTCCAACTTAGGTTCTTCCCATAGGGTGAGTACTTTTTCCCACTATGGAAGGCCTTCTAAAGGTGCTACCAAAACATAAAATAGTGAGTTTGGCATTCTGGTCACCCAGTGAAGGGGAGAGCATAGGCCTATCACTTTACAAGCATTGTAGATAGGGTGTTCATTAACCTCTTAATTAAACTAGATTCCTAATTTAATCAAAATAAGACAATGATAATTCCAACCCCTACAAACACCATTAGTAGTTTAATATAATTTTCTTTGACAACATTTAAAAGTACCTGCAAAAAATAAAGTATTGATCAATTCTCAAAATTTTAAGTTTCTGCAAAGAAAACTAGATGCACTAAAACCAAACTCATATGTGCTAAAAGATCACAAAGATGCACTAAAAGATCTACTGAATGCGCTAAATTATCAACCAAATGTGCTAAAAGACCCCCTTATGTGCTAAAGTATGAGTTCGATGCACTGAAAGATGCTTTGGATGCATCGTAATAGGAACTCGATGTGCTAAAAGATGTTTCATATACGCCGAAAAGAATCATGGATGTGCTACAGAAGAGTTCACGTCTAGATCTATAAACAAATTTCCAAAAAATGTCAATAAAAATGGGGCTAGGCCCCACAGTGGGTGCCAATTTATGTGAGGTAAAATGTGTAAATGAATAACAAAATCACACAAGCAATGAGACATTATATTAGAGAAATTTATTAGCAAAACTAATCGAATTGAAACAAAACCAATTTCCTAAAGTCATCCCATTGTTTCCTATTTTCAAGGATTTATAAAATCATAATGGCTCTCAGATTGTATATGCACTTATGTTCTTTTAGAATGACAACCTGAAGAATGAAATTCTAGAAAATGCAAGAAATCTATTCCTACATGATTATTTGATTGTATGATTGATGTTATGATAATGATGTTGATGCTGCTATATGAAAATGAAGATTATGCTATGATAATGATGTTGTGATGAAACTAAAGAGACTAAGATGTAGCTAATAACTAAGTCACGATTCTAAATTAAATGCTTCTAAGTGCTAATTGCTAAATGCTCACACTAAATGCTCTCATGAAAATTCTGCAGAGTAAGTTTGCTCAAAGTTGGGATATCAAATGTTGTAGAATGAGGCTACATTTATAGTATTTCCAAGGCATAAAATGATGTGGCAGCAACCAATGGTCAATATTTTAGTTGGAGAGACGAATGGTGGAGGATGAAGTAGTTAGAGGGAATCAAGGAGATTGTTCCCTTTAATAGAACACTTTGCCAAGTGTTTTGAAGAATAAATGAAATGGAAGAGCCAAGTGTCCAAAGTTTGTTTCAAATTTTGTTGAGGAAAAAGCCCATTTAAATATTAAGGATATTTAAATTCATGAGACACTTGATAAGGTGGCAAGAGGAAAAGTTTTAGACATGTGACTACATTTAAATTTGGAATTATTCAAATTTAGTAAGAAGATATTAATTAAATAAAAAAAACTATTGGAATTTGTTTATTTAATTAAGATTAGAGGAATATGATTTAAGATAAGAAGAATTAGAAAAAATTTAGAATTTATTTATAAGTAGACGAAATAAGAGGTTTATTAATTAAATAACTTGTATTTAATTAATTGATTATCTTGACTAATTTTAGGTGTATACACATAGCTAGAGAATGTCTATAGTTGTATGACCGTACATGTTATGTAGGACACAACACTAGATACTCAGATAAGCAATACTAGGGGTTCCCATACCAAACTCTTTGTCGAATGGTAGGGCCACTTCTAGTTAGGAAGGTGTGTGGGGGACCATTGGCCTATGGTTGGAGGTAAATCACTTGGGTGATGCTCTCCCTCTTGTAGATGGCATGCCGAGACTTGTGAAATAAAATAAGTAATCCAGATAAGGATACCTTGACCTTGATCTCTTGAAAATTATAAAATTGTATATATGATCATGAATTCTATTTATAAACTGTATTTGAAAAGATGAATTTCATTTACTTGAAGTTTAGTTTTGATATTTCAATTATACAAATGTTATATGAAGATATGTATGCAATATGCAAATTATGTTATTGGAAAAAGAAAAAATTTATTTTCATGTTTTTGGAAACATTGAATTATTCACTTCTTAAGTTAAATCAGGTGAAAACAATAAAGTAAACATTGGGTATGTTACATAAGGTATAAGAGTCACTAGGTTCAATAGAAGGACCTATGAGTTCATTATGCTAGCCTATATTCTAACATTAAGAGTAGTTAATGTTTGGAATTCTTGTGTCAAGATGGTGTGACTCAAGATGAGTGACAAAAAATTTGTGATTGGAAATGAGTGTTGCCTAAGGGACAAGAAAGAACGTGAGGCTATAGTAAAGACCATAGAAGGAACCAATCATAATGAAGAGATATGGCTTGAATATTTTGAGACTCAATATAATGTCATATCCTACATTAAACTCAAGAAGAAGATGCAAGATATATCCAAGTCTACAGCTCATATACCCCCAGCTAATTTTGACCAACTATCTCTCTCAAGAGACATTCCAACTGAATGCAGTGTTAGCACCCCTCTAGTTAGGCAGGAAGGAATGGAAGTGCACCTACATGTGCCTTTATCTCCCAAAATCATTGTAATATACTTTGATAGTGAACATGAGGATATACTCCATTTGGCCATGATGAATAATTCATCCTATACATAACCATGGGGTGAAATCACAATATATTGTGTCTCACTTTTTGGCTAAGATGAACATTTATATCAACATTTTTAACTAGATATTCACCTTTTTAGTCCTATAGCAGCTAATTCATTGAGAATTTGAAGATGATGTGAACTAGTGATTTGTGGCAATTTGTGTGTAGATTCTAAATATATATTTTTATTTTTTTCTAAAATAAATCACGAATCTTTCAACATCTCCTTTAATAACTAGTTTTAAATAGTAAACAATATTTTCAAAAATTAATGTTTATGTCATCAAACATAAAATATTTTTTAGAAAGGATAAAATTCTAATTTTTAAAATATAGATTCTTAACATCAATATCTAGGGTAATGATGTTTTTTCATAATTTTTTGTTATATATATATATATATATAATTTTTTGATCAAGTCACTGTAACTATAATTTGGACATAGGTGTAAGTCATCAAACATAACTTGTTTATTTATCAAAATCCTTTTTTTTTTGTGAAACAAGGACATTAATACCTAGGGAAAAGGTAAATTTTGAATTTTTTTACAATGGTTTACTATTTTTCCACCTCTATAGAATGAATAACTTGATGTCTGGTGAAAAACATATGTTTAGTAAAAATTGAAAATTAAATACAGATAAAATGAAAACATATCAAAACTATACTTGTTGGAAACATCATTTTGAGGGCTACGATCTTGCAAAATATAATCTCTAAATGACTTTATTTAATCCCTCAAAAGGTAAAGAAAAAGTGTATTTTTCTAGTATTTTGATAGGTGCAAAGGAGACTCCCTTGTGGGTTCAAGGAACAAGACCAAATCAAACAAAATGGACAACCAAAAATTCTTATATGATTTTATTTTTCTACTCATTATTATATGTTGTAAAGAGGTATTTCAATGAGGAAATATACATGTATTTGTCCACTTTATCACCTTATTCAACAAGCAATTTTTTTAGTTCTTAATGAATGGATATAAATGTGGCAGTGTTGGCAAGTAGGGAGAGAGGTTCATCATGCAAGGAACCCTTAATCTTTTAGGTCCATTCTAGAGCATTTATGATCTTTGCTAGTTATTTCCCATTTTTATTCTATTCTTATATTCCCTTCTTTCTAAGGGTTCCATATATTCGTAACATGCTTATAATCATTTAGTTCATATATTATATTGATATTTATTTCATATTTTATGATTTTGGTGGTGAATCATATAAATATTTTCTCTTAAGAGCATTAACCTTCCACTTTGTGACCCTCCTGCTCCTAAGATCCTAAATCTATGTTTCTATAGGCTATTGAAACCTAACATATTTATGTGCATCTCATCATTCTACTAAAAAAAAATCATTTACAACATTGGATTCAGGGAGCTCATTGTGATAGTAGGAATGAAAAAAATTTCATAATTTTATACTTAAGTCATTGCCTCTCTTATATAGTGATGGCTTAATTTATCCTTTTAATCACATTTATGATGTATAAATTAATTCAACACTCATCAAAATCTCATCATGATCAAAAGGATTTATATAAAATGCGTACATGATTTTAACTCATGATTTCATAAGGTATGGAAATGGTTCTAGTCAACATTCAATTAGCTCTAGGTTTTATGTTTCTATATTTTTTAAGAGCTTTAAATTGTTAAATTATTGTCTTATTTCAAGTATTAGGAGATAAAAATCATGTTTAGTCATGTGATTTAACTAAATTATAGATGATATAAGTCTTATCAAATCCAAGAAATTACCTCCTACCCCTCTAAAATCATTATTTTCTAAAGATAGTAACCTTCCCAAGCTATCTAATATGATCAAAAGAAAATGTTGATCTTACCACCAACCTCCTAATTTTATCAATTCTAGTGAGATATCTAAGGTGAAAATTCTAATAGGGAATATGTCCCATGAGCTTAAGAATTTAAAAAATTAGTAAAAAGACCAAAATAATTAAATTTTCAAGCTCTAGAATCATTTTTTATTAAATATCATAAATAGGAGTTACAAAGTCATCAAATGGGGCAGACCATGCAAGGTCTTATTTACATAGTGATATATAACCTATTGCAATTTACTATACGATGCAATGTTCAACTAATAAATCTGTTTAGATACATTTACCAATATTTGAGAATAAAACATAACTTAATATTTTACAAAGACCTATGAAAATAATAGAATAGAACTAGTTAACAGAGTATTATATGTGATTATAGCATTATCCTTGATCATCCTATCTTTTTCCATTTAGCATCTCCTACTTTCACATCTATCTTGTGGAACAATATCTTATCTTTCATTGTGGTAGAGGTTTAATTCTTTATTCAATGCCTTAGTTGGGTATTTTTTGTTATATTTCTTTTTTAAATTCTAAGTAGATTTTCTTGAAAGAGATACAATCAACTTCATTGAAAGGCCAATGCCTTCCATATTTAACCTCTATCATGTTGAAATCCATAGATTCTTCCTTTAATATCTTCACAAATTTTTCATTGAAGATCTCCATAGTTCTTGTCACCTGCACATAAATATTGTGAAACACAATTCTTCTAAAAGACTCAGTAAGTACTCTCCTAGAACCTTGAAAAATATCTTCATTTCTATCCTTCTAGATTTCCCATAAGATATTAGATGATAGAGTAATCTAAAATAAATTATATGCCATACTTAAACCTTCTACAAACCAAAGAGAATCTCCTGCCATTTGACCTTACCTTTATCCTCCCATCCCATAAGATTAGCCAAAAACATGCTCCAAATATATTTTGTAAAAAAATATTCAAATAAAATATGCCTAATGCTTTCAAGTTGTTTACATACATAACATATGCTCAAAATTGAAGAGGATAGAATAAAACAAATATTTTGCAACATAAGTAGCCATTTAAAGCAAGAAATATTTGGTTTTAGTATATTAGACCATAACAGTTTGATGACTTTTTCCCATTGTGCACCCGAAAAATCTAGATTCCAACATCTTTTTAGATAGAATGGAAGGTCTTGTGAGTAAATTAAGGTTTTATACAAGAAAAAAGGTTTTAGCATAAAATCTTAGTATCATCTTCCTAGGTGATATTTTCAAGTAATTCATCTCTAGGACCCTTAATAATAGTAATATAGTTCATATTCTCCTATAAAAAATGTCTCTCCCCATTCATAAAAAAACACTCAACCATCTTGAAACTCATGCCTCCCAAGTTCCTATGGTTTCTAAATAAAAAAATCAAGTCAACTTAGGTCTTGGATTAGGTTTACTAGCAACTTGATATTAGGGAGGATCATAATGAGGGCTCAAATAATAAATTTTAGTATAAAATAAAGGAGGTTACTATTGTTTATTCAATATTATCATTAGATCATGAGAATCATATGCATGTGTAAATTATCAAATCATGTACTATGTTAAACCCTTTAAAATTAATCTCATTTGAATAATTTTATCATGGAATTGATGGGAAGAATGAAAGGGGAACATAGTTTTCATGTGGGTTAAAATTTTAGTTACAAAAGTACAACATGAAATAATTCCATGAAAATGTATAAAAACATAAAAAAAATCATAGGGGAACATAGTTGTCATGTGGGTTAAAATTTTAATTACAAAATTAAATCATGAAACAATTCCATGAAAATGTATAAACACAAAAAAAATCATGTAAACTATAGATCTCAATGATTTATTTTCCATTTTTGGAAGAAAATGAGTACATAGATGATGATGGAGAGTCTTTAACTCCTTCAAAGGATGATGTTTAGAAATAAATTATTAGAAAACCTAGAAAGAGTGATTTCATTTATTTGTTTAATAAGCTCCCATTTTGTTTTTGAGAATGGCATACATTTATGTGTAGCAAGACTAAGGAATTGATGATAATAACCAATTATCAAACATTCATGAGGAATATAACATTCTTGATGGAGAGGGTTTTATGTTGGAGCATGCATCTAGTTTCATTTTCAAAGAAAAATATTTTTTATAAGGATAATTTAGTTAATGATAATTTAAAATCTAAAGATTTGTTAGATTTGTTCACTTTTCTTGCAAAAAGCATTAGTTGAGAGAAATACGAATGTGGAAATAGGAATATCTTGTACTCAATGCATTGTGGGAAAAAATAACTATTCCAACATTTCTCAGTGGGTGGGTGAATTCTAGGGGAGGCCTATGTTCATTCCCTAGGTCACTTGATCCTTCTAGGCTACACTATTGTGATAGTCTCTTAAGATCCATAAGAGCAAAAAGCTACCAAACTATGATGAATTAGTTCTTAGACTTCATGGTACTTAGTAATGTTTAGTCTAAACCTATTAGTTTATATAGGGTCCCTCCACATTAAAATATCTTAATTTCAATCAACTCCACACTATTTGACCATACCAAGAATGAATGCATTCTTGCTAAAATTATTAATTGAGATTAGTGCAAATTTGGAAACATGGATGTAGACACTTAAAATTGTCCTAAATGATACTATACACTTTTTCATTTGATTACTAACACCATTTTGTCCTAAATTCATCTTCTTTTCGACTGTTTAATTGAATAATCCTAGTTCTTTAATTAAATGCATCATTCTCATTTATTAATATAAAAAATTTCATTAGGTTAATTCACCCCCTTTCACACTAATGTTTCATTTTGTTTAATCAGATAATGCAAAGTATTTTAATTGAATAATCTACTATTTAATTAAATGTCACTTAACCCCGTTTTCAGTAAATAAACTAATTATTTAATGATAATCCTAAATTCCTCTAATTTGCAATTAAAAATTTGTTTTAATTATCTAATTCCTAAATTAATCCTCACCCTCCCACTTGCAATGGAATATTCCAATGGAATATTCCCATGGAATATTCCTCCTTGTGCACTCATTCAAAATGAAATATATTTTAACCACTTCCTAATTCTTAAGAAGTGTGTTTGTTGAGAGAAGATTTGAACCATTGATCAAATTGATTGATCCTTGTCAACTTTCAACCTTGACCATGGATTGTAATCCTCAATCCATGCCTAATCCTCTCATCGATTTTCATTCCTTGATGAAGGCCAATCAATCTTGACCATTGGTTTCACAATTTCACCTATAAATAGACCTCACTTATGTGAAATAGGGATTGACCTTTTAGATAAAATTTACTATAATGAAATTTAGAGCAATCATCTTAAGCATTTTTAACATTTTAGCATCATCTTAGTTAGTTTATGCATCCATTTTAGCTTAGTTTACATTAATGGCTACCATCTTTGAGCATTGTTTCCACCTAGCTTAGTTTACATCCATCTCCATTAGCATTTAGCATTACCATTTTATCATTTAGCATTCAATATCCATGTCAATCTAGCTTTCCATTCATGTTTAGCTCACATTTCATTACTTTCACCAACTTTTGTCAATAAAAATTCATTTGAAAGCTTTTTATCCAAGGGATTGGGAAAGGGCTACACTCCACATCATATGCAACACCACTCCTCCAATGGAATGAGGTTTGGGTCATTAGAATAGGTTTTCATTATGCATTTATTTAATGTTTTGTGTTTAATGGCTTCCTCTTTTAATGGTTTTGAATAGTTTCATTGTGATTATAATGTAATGGACTTAATCTGGCTTAAATTTGTATGGATCTGGTAGATTTAGGTCATGTTATGATTATAGTCACATTTTGGCACTAGGAGGGTAAAACTAACCAAATCTGATGAATTTCTCTTGAGTTTCCCATGATTTCTAGTTTGTAGATGAAGCGACGCTTTTTTTTTTTTACCAGAGTGATGCCTTTGTAGAACAACGATGCTTTTGAAATCTTGAGTCACTTTTGAAATTAAACGACACTTTTTTCTTTATGGCATCACTTTTGACTTTTTTACCAAAGAGTTTCTTTTGAATATAGAGCTGCTTTTGACCTCATTGTTTTTTGATAGGTGTTACAAAGCAATGCTTTTGATCTTCACCAGAGTGATGCCTTTGAAATACAATGACACCTTTGTGGAACAATGATGCTGTTGTTGTTTATGAGAGTGGCACCTTTGTTGGCTAGCAACGCTTTTGCAAGGTAAAATAGAGAGCTAGATTTTAATGATTGTCTTAATTTTTTAATTTTGTTCCACTCTCTGATCATTTATTGACTTCTGGTTTTTTTCTATGAGGCTAACTAGTTTTGCAGATTTGAAAAAGGAGAGAAATCTTGAAGTAAAGAAGCATATTATCACTTGATTCATATTGTAAAAGTGTTATAAACACTTAGGGGATGATATAACCCCTCATATGTTGCTTCCATGTTTTAGGACAAATAGATTTCAATTGGGTTTAAAATTTACAATGCAATAATATTTCAAAGTTGGTTAAAATTGAACCCATACATCCTCGCCATTGTGATATTTGTTAAAATTTAACAAATAAAAACATACACTTTAGTTTTGTGGTTAAAATGAAGTCATCATTTCCTTTGTGGATTAAAAAGAATGAGTGTATTGTGTGAGTACTTTGCTTGTGTAAAATTATAGTGTGTATCCACTCCCCTTGCACTTCATTTGATCTTGGGTGAAGAGAAACACTCCAAGTGTACAAATTTTTTTGGTCACCCCTAAGAACTTGCTAGGTATCCACTTCCCTTGCACTTCGTATGATCTTGGGAAAAGGGAAGTAACATTTTTTTGTCTCTTTTTAGAGAGGACCTACCATGTGATACATCCTACAATGGAGAATGCATGATGATTCTCAAGCCCATTTATTGGTGGGCTATATAAATCTCGTAAATGTGCCAAAAGGAAAGTGACTTGTATTCGTGAATGGCTACTTCTCATGCCAACTCTCATGCAAACAAATGGGCCACTTAGGGGAATCTAGAGACTTTAGTGTCTCACGACCATCATACACCTCATGATGTTCATGATGTCACTAAAAAATTGTCATAGTAACCTATCCTTGTTTTATAAAATGTACTTTAAAGTAGTGCATAGGAGGTGCACCACTCCTAGCAGTTACTTACATGTTTGGTTTTTGGTTGAGGCAATAAAGAAAATAGGAAAGGGACTCTTTTTCTTGGCATGTCAAGTCGGTACATTTCCTTGACATAGCCTATTTGTCCACTCCATCTTCATAGATTAATTATTTCTTAGGGGATGATGTTAAGCCTACTAATAATTATGTACCTACTTGAGCTAGGATTGTTATTTCTTGTTCTTGTGTAGTTAGTTTGATACATTTCTTGGTTTTAAAACAATTTAAACAAACATTAACATGTTCTTCAAATTTCAAACCCTTTGAACTTAGTGTGAATGCCTTTGAATAGCGCTATATTGCCACTTGTCCCTAAGGATTTTATCCTTTGAGGATTCTAAATATTTGAACTTATATCTCAATTCACACTTTCCAAAGTCAACATAGGAGACTATGGCCTTAGCTTCTTTATTTTCACATATTAGACTTTGTGGAATGAAGGTTGCTTAGACATAGAAATTTTAGTTTGAACTTAATTAAGAAATCTTGATGTGGTAATAAAGAAATCTCACTAAATCAAAGTTTAAAACCAAATGAACACACTAGATATTGGGATTATTTTTAAAACACATTGACTCCCAAGCAACAAAGTGAAACAAGGAAATTCTATCGCCAAACATTGAGTCAAAAGTTCTATTATCAAAACATTGAGTTCTTGGGTTTATCACTTTAAGGGTAAAGCATGTTTTTCACTACCTTGGTCTTGTAAAATAAAGGTCCCTTTTAGGTTAACACATTTTGGGTCAAACATCTCATCCATCTTCACACATTTGATATCCCACTTCACAAACAACTTTAGAAACTTTGGACACATCAACATTCTAGACTTAGGCTATCTTCAAATCAATCCCTTAACTTAGTTATTTGTGTGTAAATGAATCCTTTTCCATACACTTAGTTGAGTTAGTCACCATCCTTTTGAACTATTATATCTTAAAGGTCACAAGTATACCTTTAGATTTACAGGTTCATTAGAACCTTTTATCCAAGACATCAAAACATCAAACCTTTAAGTCTAAAGTGTTGTCCAAATTTTAGAAAGTTTATCCCTCCATATCACTCACCCCTTTCATCATCCACTTACACCATTGGTCCAATACAATTTAGAGGGTCCCTTTTATAAAAATTTGAGTCAACTAGAGAGTTTAAACAATATGAATCTCAACATACCTCTACCATATTTGATCCACAATTTATGGTAACAACAAGGTCACAACACAAGAAAAACATGTAGAAAAACAAACCTACATCCACCACAAGTGATCCTCACCCACAATAATTTGATCCTAGGAGCCACTCTACCCCATCACAACAACCACCTAATCCACTAGACATGGGTTATGAGGTAGAAGATGTCATGAAAAACCCCCTTGAGCTCACCATAGAGTAATTGCTTGAATACCAACAAGATCCTAAGACAAGTCACATCATTAGCTCTTTGATGAAAATGAACCCTACATGATACATGCTAGCTTTAGCAAAGGAGGGGGCTAAACTCCCTTCAAAATTTTATGTAAACACACTTAGGGAACAACCATTATAAAATATGGCTTCAATTCCTCAAGCTTCCATCTCACAACCCTTGACACAAGGTGAGAATCAATCCATCATTCAAGCAACCCCATCACATGCACCAAGTCAACCATTGGAAACTAGTCTTGCAACACAACTTGCAACTCCCACTTTAGGAGGTAACACACTTTTTGTTACACAAGACACCACACTTCCACAAAACATAAATTGGAAAACAACATTTAGTTCCCAATCACATTTTTCCACCACCATCCTTGAAAACCCTCTACATCCACATGTACCACTTACATTTCATAACACCACAACAAGCTCGACAATTTGAGCTCAACCATCTTCATATACCACCATAAGTACCACAAGTGATCCTAATGTCACACAAATAAATGTGATCCAAGTACATCAAGTAGAACAAAAAGGGAAAGTAAACACCCTTAACAAGTGGTTCCAACCACCTCATTGACACATCGAAACAAGTGGTTCCATAAGCCACTCAAACCAACCCACAAACCACATCAAACCCATTTGTCATGAATCCAAATCAAGGAAACCCATTTTTCATGAATCTTATCAACCAAGGTAACACCTTGGCCCCAAATCAAACACAAGGGAACACTCAACAAATCAATCAAGGGAACCCTTCCAATCAATTTTCCCAAGGTCAAAATGTGCCATTGATATTGCAACATCAAATGGCACCATCATCACAACCATTGGTCCTCCAAGCCATGAAAAATAAAATGGGACCCCAAACCAACATTCCTCCACCCCATCTAAAATTTTTACAAGGAATGATAGCACAAAAAACCCCCCAAAATCCCACACAACAACCATCTCAAATGAACCCACAAATCACTCCCACCATGGTCACTTAAAATCCATCTCACATACACCAAAATCAAAACGCTTCTACATTGCAAACACAGAAAGGTCAAGCTCAAGCTTTGCAACAAAAAAAATCCTATTAACAAGTGTTGCAAGCACAACAAGCTCAAGCTCAAGTGTTGTAACAACAACAAGCCCAACAAAAATCCCAACAACAAGCCTATCAACAAGCATTGCAAGAGAAAAAATCTCAAGCACAAGCCTTACAAAAATAGAAAGCTCAACAACAAGCCTTGATTGTGCAATAACCACATCAACATAAACAACAAGCACAACAAAAAGCATTGCTCACACACCAACAACAACAAGCGCAAGGTCAAGCATTGCGAGCACAACAATATTCCCAACAACAAGTGCTCACACAACAACAAGAACAATAACATGGATTGTACTACAATCCCCAACAATATTCCAACGTGTAACAAAATATCATAAATCCTAATGCACAAGGAGCATATACACGTCTACCACTTTCACCCTTACCTATCTATACACCATATAACACCCTACCATATCAAAATTCCACCTACAACTCATCTACCATCCCACAGTATACCACATATGCTCCCCCACCAAATCCTAAAGATGATTTGTCATCACATATCAAGGAACTCACACAAAAAATCTAGGACATTCAAATGGGGAAAACCAAGAAACCACATATGTAAAAAAACTTGTGTCCATACCCTTTCAATAGGAACATCACAATGGTACCTTTCCCACTCAGATTTGAAGTCCCAAAATTTGATAAATACAAAAGACAGGGAAATCCGGTGGATCATATCAAAGAATTCCATGTAATGTGTATGGAGGTGTCTTACAATTATTCCTACTTGACGTGCCTTTTCCCATACAATTTGGTGGGTGCAATGATTGATTGGTTCTCATAGTTTCCTCCAAGAAATAGTCGATAGGTTCATAGATTATTTATCCTTCAATCTTGAAATGGATGTGAGCTTGGAAGAACTATACACCCTCAAACAAAACAATGGTGAATCCTTCACAAATTTCCTACAAAGATGGAGGCAAAGAGCTAGTAAGAGCAAATGGTCTATTCCTAACGAACAACAAGTAGGAATCATCATTGCTAATGTTGACTATAAACTTATCCTTTCAATGAAAGAAGCAATGTGTCACAACTTGTGATGTGCTTATCCCTAGGGCCTTCAATATTGAGAGAACCCTAATCACACCATGGAGGACAAAAGCATATAAAGACAATCACCCATCTACCAATTCTAATGATAAGCCTCGTGTGTGGGCTACAAACAAGAATGTAACAAATGATGGTGTCACTGATGCTAAAGTAGTCATAAGTGCTCCTTGAAAAACCACCAATCAACCAACCAACACACAACAAAATGTACAACAAACCAACACACCCCCACCAAACAACCAAATCAACAACACCAACACCCAACAAAGGGGACCACCCAATAGGAATAACTACCCACAAAAGCATAAATACACACAATTGGGGGAGCCTATCAAAGCAGTCATGAAGAAGTTGGTACAATCAAACCTAATCATGCTCCCCAACTACCAAAACTATAAAGATGCTCAAGTTAAACCACCTTGGTATAATGAAAAGGATCTTTGGGATTTTCACAAGATCGAAGGACATAAAATAGCAAGTTGTATGAAGCTAAAGAACATTATCCAAGATCTAATTGAAATTGGAGATGTGACTATTGATCAACTATCAGGTAACCAAGACCTAAAGATATACATGAACCCAATGTTGGATCACAATAAAGGGAATGGCAATGGCAAGGGGAAATATTACACTAACATAGGTCATGTATATTCCAACATGGTTTCATCTTGCAACAATTTTATAATAGTCATCATTGTTAAAGGATATAGTGTAGAGTGTGGAGTCACCACATGACATGGAAATGTCATAATAAAAGGAGATTCATCTCAACCTAGGACACAACCTACACTTTTTACATCTAACCCTAGTGGCTATAGTCTCCTAGATAAACTAAAGAAAACCCTTGCATAGATCTCCACCCTAGAGTTGTTGAAACTATCCCCCACACATAGGAATATACTAGAAAATTCCTTATCAGCTTCCTCCATCCCTAAAAAATATTGATACTAAGCAATTTCAAGCTATGATAAGACATATCACCACCCCCCATCTTCTTACCTTCTCAGAACAAGACCTCCTAATGCAACCATCTCACAATAGCACTTTGGACCTTAAGGTCGTTGTTCAAAAGAATAAAGATAAAAGAGTCCTGGTGGATGGAGGTTCTCATCTAAATATTTGCACCCTTTAGTTAGTTAAGAACTTGGGTTACTCAGAGGATGTTATTGAAAAGAAAAAAGGTGTAACCATAAGGGCATACAATGATCAAGAGCAGGTGTCCCAAGGCATAACCAAGCCACCTATCCAAGTAGGACCCGCCATTGCTGAAACCACATGCAAGGTGCTAGATCTTGACCTTCCTTACAACATCCTTCTTGGTCGACCATGGAATCATTCCATGCAATTTTTCACTTCCATGTACTAGCAATGTGTCAAGTTTCCATTTGAGGACAAAGAAGTTACCATCCATGGTGATCCTAAGCCATTCTACTATTGTAAGAACCTTAAAGCTAACTTTTACAAGATCCCACAAATACCAAAAAATGATGAAGGGACCACATCCTCCTCATTTGTTGACCCATATTCCTTGGCATCTACCTCATAATTCAAAACACCCATTATACAAAATATACCAGACATCAAGGTAGTGATCAAGGATAATGGATGTGGGGATTATAATCTAAAGAAGGATACTTTTGTGCTTGGAGAGCTACCTCTTTCCCCTAAGTCTCATGGGAAACCTTGATCTATCAAAAAGGTAACTAAAAATGAAGGTAGCATCAACCACCTTCACCAAGTGGGGAGACTTGAATAAAGAGGTCATCAATGAAGATGTATCAAAATTACTATATCAAGATGATACACCCATCCCTATTCTTCCAATGGTATATGATAGAAAAGGATTATAGCTAATGATGGGATGGGGGTATAACAAGAATGAAAATTTGGGGAAGAATGATAATGGTTTGTTAGAACCCCTCATTCCTGAGAGATGATCAAAGAATCTTAGCTTAGGATATACTACTAGCAAGGTGACCCCTATTGGCAAGGGTACTTCTAATAAATGGGCTGAGGATTCCTCTTGGTTACCAACATCACATGATGCTACCCTAGATGACTTTCCCCTTGACACTACTGACTTGTATGAGGATGCCTCCATCTTTATGATAACCACAACATCCTTTACCCCAAACAACCAAATCTATAAACTAAAGCTAGTACACCCCCAACTAATTGACTGGGACCAATGAGGACCACCAATTTTGGATGTGTTCAAAAATGATGAAGCAATCTCTGAATTTATGAGACTCTGGGACAACTTTCCATGTGGGGATCATAAAGTAGGATTTGACATAGAGCTAAATACAAAGGCATACTATGGGGAGATGATTGAATCCCTTAGTCAAAAAATAAATAACATAAGAATAACATGTAGATATTTAAGTAAAAACCACATTGTGACACTTTTTGATCACAAAATAGTAAAAATAAAGGATGCATCTGAAGGTGAAAACCTCTCTAAGGTGCTAGAGAATGAGGGATTCAATATTCCCCTTAGTGCAATGCATCTAGATAAATCGGTGATACTTGTAGAGAAAGCAAATCTAGAGAATGTGGGAACAAAGGAGGCACCTAAGATAACCTTCTATGTTGAATCATTATTAGATGAAGAACACAAAAAATTAGTAATGTTCCTCAAAGAATGAAGGGCTAACCTTGCATGTTCCTAAACAAATATTCCTAGACTTGATCTTGAAGTGGTTTACATCACTTAGTAGTTTATCTTGAAGCAAAACTAGTAAAACAAAAATTGAGAAAGATGCACCCTCAGATAGCATTACTAGTTAAACTAGAATTGTAGAAAATCCTTGACATTGGATTTATCTGACCAATTGACTATCTTGAGTGGGTTTCTAACCTAGTGCCAATCTCCAAACCCATTGGGGGCATTAGAATATGCATAGACTTCAGGGACTTAAACAAAGCATGTCTGAAAGATGACTTCCCTTTTCCAAACATCAACATTCATTTCCAATTTAACCATAGGACATGAAATGTTATCACTCATGGACAGATTTTCAGGCTATAACCAAATCATGATCACTAAGGAGGACCAATACAAAACAACATTCATGTTTCCATGGGGAACATACTACTAGAATATGATGTCATTTGGGTTAAAGAATGTTGGAGCTACCTATTAGAGGGTAATGACCCTAATCTTTCACAATATGATCCATAAAATTTTCAAAGACTATGCGGGTGATATTCTAGCTAGATCCAAGACAAGGAAATGGAATATAGAGGTACTAGGACCAATCTTCGACAGACTCGGAGAATACAAGGTGCGACTGAATCTGAAAAAGTGTGTCTTTGGGGTCACATCAGGTAAGCTTCTTGGATAGAGATAGATCCAACAAAGGTAAGCAAAAGAGCATTGTCAAAGAAAGAAGCTTACCTCTTTTGGTAAAAGGTTTTGTGAAAGAAGCTTACCTTTTTCCAATTTCTTATAGGAAAAATAGCATTGTCAAAGAAATGGGTTTACAGGTTGAAGGAAGAAGATGGAGGCAAGAAAAGATATAAGGCCAGACTCATGGTAAAAGGTTTTGTACAAAAAAGGGTATAGATTTTGATGAAATATTGTCTCCATTTGTAAAGATGACTTCTATTACAAATATTTGAAGTCCTATGGATACATAAGACTTGCATCTTGAATAACTATATGTGAAAACAACATTTCTCCATGGGGATTTGGAAGAGGAGATATACATGTAGCAACCATAGGGATATGAGGTCAAGGGTAAGGAGGAATTTGTGTGTAGGTTAAAGAAGAGTTTGTATGGTTTGAAGTAAACACCTCAGCAATGGTATTTGAAATTTGATAGTTTTATGACTAAACAAGGTCACAAAAGATGTCATTCTAATTTTTTATTTTATTTTAAGAAATCGGGTAATGGCAGCTATATTATCCTATTACTTTATGTTGATAACATGCTTGTTATCAGGTCTAACATGCAATATATTAATGAACTTAAGAAAAAATTAGAAAATTCATTTTCTATGAAGGATTTGGGTGCAACAAAATAAATCCTTGGTATGAGGATCACATAGGACAATACAAATAGAAAATTATTTTTTTCTCAAAGTGAGTATGTAGAGAAGGTGTTGAAAAGGTTTAACATGCAGAATTTAAAAGAAGTTAGTACACCTTTTCTTATTCATTTTAAGTTGACTAAGGAGATGTGTCCAATGACACAAGAGGGGGAATAAAACATGTCTAAGATACCATATGTATAAGCAGTTGGTAGCTTGATGTATGCAATGGTATGCACAATGCTAGATATTGCACATGTAGTGGGAGTTGTGAGCAGGTATATGAGCAATCCAGGAATGGAACATTGGAATACGGTAAAATGGATTCTATGATATTTGAGAGGTACTAATTCAAAGAAACTATATTTTGGAGGAATAAATTCTACTCTAAAAGGATATGTTGACTCTAATCCAGTGGGTGATATTGATAGTAGGAGTACTATAGGGTATGTTTTTACTGTAGGAGGTACTGCAGTCAATTGGATTTCAAGGCTGCAAAAGGTTGTTGTGCTTTCAACCATTGAAGTTGAGTATGTTTTTTCTATGGAAGCTATCAAGGAGATGATTTGGTTACAACATTTTCTAGAGGAATTGGGACATTGACAAGAAGATATCCCTTTGTACACTAATAGCTAGAGTTCCATTCATCTTGCTTAGAATTCATATTTTCATTCAAAAAATAAGCACATACAACTCAAATACCACTTCATCTGGTCAGTTTTGGAGGATGGACAATTGAAGCTGGAGAAAATTCACACAAGTGAGAATCCTACAGATATGTTCACAAAGGAAGTTACACAGGAGAAACTGATTTCCTTATCAATTTTTTTTGGCCTTGATGACTGATAATGGTGGCCATAAGAAACCGTTCCAACCTATAATCTAGTGGGAGTTGCATGTGTAGTTGTGTCATCCAAGATTAGTCTCCAAGTGGGAGATTTTTTGGTGTGGAGAATGATTATTCTCCAAGTGGGAGATTGTTGGTATGTGGCGACTGATCATGCAAATATTGTACACTCGTAACGTATCCTTACTAGGGTTTGGGGGTGATAGCCCTTGAGAGTGGGGGTTTAGGGGTGATAGCCCATAATAGCAAGGGTTTAGGGGTATAGAACTTTATTTTTTTCCCCTATTTTGCACATCAACGGGTTGATAGTTATTTTTTGTTAATCAAAAAATGAGAAATGACTTTGTAAAACCCTAATTCTAGAAGCTTCCAAAAATCTTGTTATAAGCAGTTGGGGTGTAAATTGTGGTATAGTATTCTTGATATTGTAATATGTTTTGTGTTAGATAATAAAATTATTGGATGACTAAGTTTCTATGGATGTAGCCCATATTGGGTGAACTAGATTAAAATTTTGTGTTGATCTCTTTTGTGTTATTATTCATTGTTATTTTTGGGTTATTTAATCTACATATAATTGTTAATGTTTATTGCTCCAATCTGCCTAAACCCTATCACAATTCTTGACATGGATCCACCACAAACATTGAAAAAATGTGAGGTCTACAAGGAAGGTTGCAATCTATTATGAGATTCATAGCACAATTGTTAGAAAAAATCCACCCCTTTTCTCACCTTTTCCATAAAGGAATAACATACAAGTGGGATGAGAAATGTGATATAATCCTTTCAGCAAATCAAGGGCTATCTACTTACACCTACAATCCTCATGCCACCAATATCGAACAAGTCATTGATCTTATACATTGCGACAAAATTAGAAGCATTAGGTGCTCTTCTTTCCCAACATGATGAAACAAGAAAGGAAATAGCAATCTATTATATGAGTAGGAATTTGGTGGGATATGAAATGAATTACTCATCCATAAAAAAGGAATGTCTAGCAATAGTCTTTGCTTCAAAAAAATTCAAACACTATATGAATGGACACCAAATAAAGTTCATTGCCAGGATTGATCCATTGAAATATATTTTAGCCAAGGAAAATGTCACTAGGAGAATGGCTAAGTGGGTAATTATCTTAATGAAATTTTGAATAGAGTATGTGGAGCAAAAGGCTATCACAAGGTAGGTTATTGCAAACCAACTAGAAGAGGCACCCATCTATGTGGAGAATCCATTAGTATTTGAATTTCCTAATGAGTCAGTGTTTCTCCTCAATGCAGAAAATAAGTGGAAAATGTACTTTGATGGATCATATACCAAATGTGGATCAGGGGAAGGTATTCTCTTTATCACCCCATAAGTCGTTTGTATCCCCAAATCATACCGAGTATCGTTTCAATGTACCAACAACATTTTTGAGTATGAAGATCTCATAACAGGGTTAAGAATAGCAATACAATGGCATATACATGAATTGAAGGTCTATGGCGATTCATAGCTTATCATGAATCAAGTCAATGATGAGTATTAGACCAAAGATGATAAGCTCACATCGTATAAGAATATGGTAGAAAGTCTTACAGACTTTTTCATTGATATAACCTTTGAGAAAATACCCCATGTTAACAACCATGTAGTTGATGCCATGGTGACCATTGGGTCCTTATTAGGAATGCCACACAATTTCATTCAATGCGACTTCCTTGTAGAGTAGCTTCTCCTACTGGCTTTTGAGATACCTGACTCTAAATTTGTGTATGATATCATTGGTACCATTTCCTCATGGTATCATGATATATTCACCTACTTAAATAGAGGTATACTTCCCACTCACATCACATCCAACCATAAGAAAACCTTCATCAAGAAATCCTCTTTATTCATTATCTTAGGAGATACCTTATACTATCAAAGCATCAAGGGGACATTATTATGATGTCTCAACCAAGAGGAATCCTTAACCACATTAATGAAAGTACATAAAGGAATTTGTGGTTCGCATTCTAGTGGTATGACCTTATCCAAGAAACTATTGAGGATGGGGTATTACTAGCCAACCATGGAATAGGAGGCTCATCAGTTCATGAAGAAGTGTATGCAATATCAACAACATGGGAACCTTATCCATGCTCCAGCTCAAGAGCTCCAACTGATTGCTTCACCTTGACCTTTCTCATAGTGGAGACTTGACCTCATAGGAAAAATCACCCCCACCTCATCTAATGGTCATAAATTCATCATCATGGCCACTAAGTACTTTATGGAGTGGGCGGAAGCTATTCCTATGACTTACATAATGGGAAAACAAGTCTCCAAGTTCATCTTGAACTACCTTACTTGTCGCTATGGTTTTCCACAAGCCCTTATCTCAAATAATGAGACAACTTTCAAAAATCAAGATGTAAGAGAGTTATGCCAATGATTCAACATCCAACATCAGTTCTCTACTCCCTATTAGCCCCAGGATAATGGGAAAGCTGAGGTGTCAAACAAGACCATTCTAAAAATCCTCAAGAAGACACTCAATGAAGTTGGTTGTAACTAGAATTTGCAACTAAATCCTACCTTATGGGACTATAGAACCAGTATATGCATGCCTATAGGTGCAATCCCCTTGTCCCTAGTCTATGGTTCTGAAGCCATCCTACCCATTGAGGTTAATCTATCCTCACTGAGAGTGTAATTGTAAAATCTAATCACTGCTGAAGAATATAGGGTGTCTTGGTTGA
This sequence comes from Sequoia sempervirens, assembly GCA_007258455.2. NCBI lineage: Eukaryota > Viridiplantae > Streptophyta > Pinopsida > Cupressales > Cupressaceae > Sequoia > Sequoia sempervirens. The sequence goes on along the minus strand of VDFB02049217.1, from coordinate 91,468,387 downwards.
ATAAGTTAGAGTTTTTGTGTGAGAATTGTCTTGATTCCTTGAACCATTTACAAGCATACCAAAACTAATTGAAATGGAGCTACAATGAGAAAATCAAGAATCAGTCCTTCCAAGTGGGAGATCTTGTCCTCAACCAAAATTAGAAGAACATGCTAGATCAGGATAGCAAAGGTAAATTCAAGCCTAATTAGTTAGGACCATTTATCGTCACAACAAGCTATGGATTAGGATCTTATTAGTTATCAATGCTTGAAGGAGAACTCTTGTAGGAGCCAATCAAAATTATGCATCTCAAAAAAAATTATGCCTAGGCTTGAAGGGTATAAATCCAAAAAATACCAAAAAATAAATAAATAACAAAAACCAAAAAAATAAGAAAATGGATTGACAATGGTAAAGAAAAAAATCATCCTCTAGTGAAAATCACTTTGGTGGTACTTTGGGCAAGTACCTTGGTGAAAAATTGGCAAACATGCACCTTACATAAATAAGAACTCTCTATCTATGTTTAGCTCTTTACCTTATCCTGCTTCACTGACTATCACATCCATCTGTTACATCACTAATCCTATTTATTCCATCACCCATCTACATCGATATCATAGCTAGATATTACATATCATATTCCCCTTTAGTACTACCTAACACATTCCTAAGGTCAATTTTTCCTGCCTATATCGAGGTAGTCTATCACATCACACTGGGGGAAAAATTTTCATACTTGCATTAGATTGGGTTCTTTTATATCTTAAGGTTATTCAAAATCTCTTAAAAAATCCCAAAAACATTTGAAAATAACCAAAATTCAAAAACACTTGCAAAATCCAAAAAATCCAAAAACATCAAAACCTTGTATAGCCAAAATCAAAAAAACATTCAAAAAGTTGTAAAGTCAAAATCCAAAACATCCAAAACACATCAAAAATCCCTAAACGTGTCAAAATATCAAAAATCGTACCATGTCGAACTACGTTGTCTTTGATTTTGAACATAGGTAATGCCATCACTAGTGTGCCCCTGAGATGCTTTAGGTTAGTCCTTTAGGAGTCCATCATAATAAACTGAAAATCCATCAATATTCATATCTCATCAATAAATCATTGTTGGTCAAAGTCAATCGAACTATGTGTTCTTTGTGTGTATAACATGGGCAAGGACAATCTTTGATAAGCCCTCGAGGCCCTAGGTCAGTCCCTTTTAGGTCTTGGTTAAAACTCAGAAAACACAAAAACATTAGAAAACATTGAAAAACCCTAAACAACCTCACATAATTGAAAACATAAACATTCACATAAACATTCAAAAAGACCAAAAATAGCCTCAATACATTAGAAAATGTCAAAAACATTAAAATATTTCAAAAACTCCAAAACCACCCATCCCATTTCACTTTCACCTACAATAAAATTTCATCCATAATAAATCATTCATCACTATCAACCTTTGGTAAAACAAATAGAAAACAAGTATGGCAAGTCATGAAGTGTGAACCTAAATGTAGAAATCTAAAGTCTAGATCATAGATAAACAAGTTGGTAACATTTGTATCAACAACCTATCAAACACTTAGTCTTATTAAAAAACAAATGATAAAAATTTCCTAGGATGCATCCTTCCTACAATGGAAATCATTGTCAGAAATCATCTTAGCTATGTTACTTGGGAAAGAGATATAGATAAAATTGACTATTTGTTTTTTTTATCTTTTCTTATGGTTTATGTTGTTGACCCATTTTGAGTATGTCTCGACGATGTCTATCAAAATGATTTAGAGAGAAATGAATGGGGCATCAATCATTATCTTTTATTTTTTGTGCTTGTGGGATGTTCTTGTAAAATAACTTTCTTAGTTGTGTGTAGGGAGGTTATTTGGAATAGATTGTAGACTATTGTGTATGATTTGGTCCTAAATGTTCTAAACTTATAAATTACATTCCAACAAGGTTTTTTTATGTCAAGGTGTGAGCAAGGATTATCCTATCTATTTGTAGATTCAAATTCCATTGCACTAGATACAATTTCATCCTAGTTATTAATACCTTGATGCATCATTTCTATGTGTTATATCAAAAATAACGAATGAAGCACTAAAGTATCCCAATCCCTGAAATAAGAAATTCATCAATCTCATCACCATATCTAATGTCTCAAAAAATCATAGACTTGTTGGAATTCTGAATCAATCTTGAAATCAATGGTCAATCCATTCATCTTATTCTTCTATCTTCTTTCCACGCTAACATGGTATAATTGTAGTAAATAAAAATCATAATTCATCCATCCTACATCGACAAACCATCAACATACATACATCGTGCATAATCATATCATATCATTAGCATATCATAATCATAACATCATCATATGGACAATACACAAAAGAGAAATGCATCCATCTCATAGTATGTCATATAGAAATATATTGAAAAGAATAATAAACATCCAACGCATTGCATGTCAGATAAACATCACTTCATGGATCATACATCACATCATATTGTAATGCATAAATAAAGCAACACATTCATCACATAAACATCTACATCCATCCATATACATCTACATCCATACATAAACATAAAGCATGTAGTAAATGAAGCATCACATCATAGAATATCATATCATAATTGCGTCGGGCCATCTCATATGTATCATCAAAAATGAATGTCATGATACAAAGTCAAAGTCAATATGTCAATGCCATCAAAAATAGATATACAAGAGGCTATCAAAAATAAATTAATGAATGTGCATACATATAAAAAATTAGGGTTGTACATCCAAAAAATGTCTACAAAATGTAAGGCTAGCCTTAGATCTATCTATCTTGGTCTTGACGACCACCTAGTGGTTGTCGATGGCTCCAAGAAGGCTTCCCAACTGAAGGTTCTCCTAATGCACTCAATGCTACCCCACTCATGAGGGGGAAGTTTGGTTTTCTCCACTCTAGGAGCACTAACCTATGATACAAGGTACATTAATACGAGGCCTCCATCATCACATTCCCATACATTTGCACTAGAACCATGCCCTACTCCTATGTATGAGTTTTAGTAGCCTTCAACTACTAACTTTGCTCGGTCTCCTATGCCAACTGGACCATGCGCTGATGGACCTATTGGTGATCCTGGTCCCTCTCACCTGTAACTGCTTGTAGTTTCGTAGTCAACTATTGTACCTACTATAAAATTTGATCTCTATGCATTGTGAGGGCTACAATCTAGGAATCCTTAGGGTCTAGAGCCTGACCCTATTGTTGCTAATCTTGAAAAGCTGGTGGTGGTGGTGGTGGAGGTCCCAATGGTACATGCCCTGGCACATGTCTGTCATGCCCTACTTATTGATGTTTCCTATCTCTAGGCACCTATCTATCCTGATCATCTCTAGGAGGTTGTTGAGGCACCCTACCATGTCCTTTTCCTCCACCATGTCACCTACCCATTCTCAGTGGTTGTACCATTGCAATATCTATCAAATGGATAGGTGTGAATTGTATCCACCAAGCATCATATGCAGGTGTGGTACCTATGTCATATGGTCCACTGATGTAAACCCATGGCTAGGCCACAAGTTGTTTGAAATCATCAACTGCTACTTGTGGTGTGATTTGTGGCCCCTACTGAGCCTTTATAACGGTACATGCAAAAATAGTTGTGTAGTCCTCATACATGATATCCTGCACCTCCTTGAACTAGCGAGCAACCTAGTCTGGGAGGTATCTCTCTATCATAGTATGCTCCCAGCCTGCATAAACCGAATATATCTAGCATAGAATAACTATTGAACATCATCATACCAAGTAGGTACCTATAACCATAGTCTCCACTAAAACAATTTCATGTCATTAATCAGTCATCTCCAGTACGAGATGCCTGAGGGCCTTGTTTGATGAAGAGTGACCATACCTCTATAACAGTATACAATTGGATCATTTGGATCCACATCAACATCTATCAGTGCAACAATTGGTCTCAGCACAACAATGTGCTCCCATGCCCATATGTGTAACAATGTAACCCTAGCCCCTATGCTCTGCCCATCCATGTAAATGGCCTAATGCATATCATAATATAAAGAGGAAAGTACTATGATGCCCCAAGTGAAAATAGTCATGTCCTCTATCATTTGATACCAAGCAAGTCCCCAACCTAGGTTGAATCCTCTCCCCCACCGATCTGGAACAAGCACCCTGCATATCAAGGTATCGATGATCAAAGTCAAATCTAGGGCATGTCCTCTATAGTCCTCTAGATGAATCTATGATGACTCTATGCATAGAGTATCAATTCCAAGAACATCATAACAAGCAATGCCCCTAGTGTTCACATCATAAATAAACTGCTTGTCATTGATCGACACGTGCAATATTTTCCAAATGTCCTCTAGTGTCGTAGTGGCCTCCCCAGTCAGCAAGTGGAAGGAAGAGGTCTCATTGTGCCACCTCTTTACTAGTTCTATCATCATCACCAAATGGGTCTTGATGTCGGGAATGTGTGCAAAAAACCCTAACCTGATCTCTCTAAGGAAAATGTTTGTCGGATCTCTCAATTGGGACATGATGGAAAAGGTACCTGATCTAGGCTCCCTTGAATGAAGTGTCTGGATGATCTCCTGCACAATTGAAGCAAACTACATCAAAAATGCCAAAAAAACTTAAAAAATTTCATGCTTTGGACCTTAAATCTGCAAAAGCATTGTAGTATTTCTAAGTGTCGCTATACCAAAATGATAAAAGTGTCGCTCTTCACAAAAGTAGGACAACATTTCAAACACGTTGCTGAACTAAAATAAACCCTAAAAATTTGCACGAGACTATATTGCAAATGCATTGCTTTGCCTATCTAGATAAAAGCAACGTTATATGTAGAAGCATCGCTATTCCTACAAAAGTGATTGCAATTGGTTCATTCATGACAGTGTATAGAGATGCTATTTTTTGGAATTTTTGATCCCCAATAAATGATAAAAAGCATGAAAAATGAGAAAAGTTTCAATTTGTGTACTAGTGGTCCTACATCTACTATGTGTTGGTACTCTCATACCCTTTCCACGAGGTGCTCTGGAAGCTGTCGAACCACCATTTTTACGAGGTGTAAGAGCAAAAGTGACAACATATCTCTAAGGTCAAGTGTGGAAATGAATTGAAAATGACCCTTCAACTATATTTATGCCTAAAAATTAGGGTTTTTTCCCTAATTTGAGAGGGAAAATGGCTTGTTGACCTTTTTACCAATTTATAAGCTATGGGGCATATTTTGAGACATTTTTTTATGTTTTTGAGCTTGTTTTTGCATTGCAAAACCTATTTTTGCACCTAAATCAATGTTAAATCTTTCTTGTGATATCAACTCAAAAATTAAAAATTCTACCCAATCTCTTGAGGGGGCAGGGTACCAACTTAATTCCTTCCGTTGGGGCAATAGTGGGGTATCTAAAAAATCAAGAATTTTAAATTTTTGATCTAGGTGGCAACATTAATCGTAAAAGTGGTAGTCTTTGAACCAATGCAATAGGTGCCTTGCTTCAAAGAGGGGAAAAATGTAGACACTTAAAATTGTCCTGAATGATATTACACACTTGAATATGATTAGTAACATTGTTTCATCCTAGATTCATCTTCTTTTTGAATATTTAATTGAATAATACTAGTTATTTAATTAAATGCATCATTCTCATCTATTAATCTAATTAATTTCATTAGGTTAATTCACCCCCTTTCACACTAACATTTCATCTTATTTAATTGGATAATGCAAATTATTTAAATTAAACCCCCTTATGTCCTCTCATTTAATTGAATAATCTAAATCATTTAATTAAATGTCACTTAACCCCCTTTTCATCAAATAAATTAATTATTTAATGATAATCCTAAATTCCTTTAATTTGCACAATTAAAACTTTGATTTAATTATCTAATTCCTAAATTAATCCCCACCCTCCCACTTGCAAGGGAATATTCCTATGGAATATTCCTTTTTTGCACATTCCTCCAAAAAGGAATATTCCTATGGAATATTCTTCCCTGTGCACTCATTCAAAATGAAATATCTTTTAACCACTTCCTAATTCTTAGGAAGTGCGTTTGTTGAGAGAAAATTTGGACCATTGATCAAATTGCTTGAGCCTTGTCAACTTTCAACCTTTACCATGGATTGGAATCCTCAATCCATGCCTAATACTCTCATTTATTTTCATCCCTTGATGAAGGCTAATCAATCTTGACCATTGGTTTCACAATTTTACCTATAAATAAACCTCACTTCTATGAAATAGGGCTCAATTTTTTAGTGAAAAGTTACTATAGTAAAATTTAGAGCAATCATCTTAAGCAAATTTAGCATTTTAGCATCATATTAGTTAGTTTATGCATCCATTTTAGCTTAGTTTCAATTAATGGCTACCATCTTTGAGCATTGTTTCCACCCAACTTAGTTTGCATCCATTTCCATTAGCATTTAGCATTACCATTTTATCATTTAGCATTCAATATCCATGTTAATCTAGCTTTGCATTCATGTTTAGCTCAGATTTCATCAATTTCATCAACTTTTGTCAATAAAAATCTATTTGAAGGCATGTTTATCCAAGGAATTGGGAAAGGGTTGCATTCCACATCATATGCAACACCACTCCTCCAATGGAATGAATTTTGGATCATTAGAATAGGTTTTCATTATGCATTTATTCATCTTTTTTTGTTTAATGGATTTCTCTTTTAATGTTTTTGAATAATTTCATTGGGATTATAACTTAATAGACTTAATCTAGCTTAAATTTGAATGGATTTGGTAGATTTAGATCATGCTATGATTATAGTCACTATGGATATCCTGCATTAAATACATCATGGGGCCAAAACGAATGTCCCAAAATGTGCAATTAGGTGGATTAATTCTATCATAGGTGCTCCTTCATTCCTCAGTTCACCTAATCCTTCCAAGCTACACTATTCTGGCTTAGTGTTTTAATTTCCCTAAGAGAGAAAATCTACCAAATTATGACAATGTAATTCTTAAACTACATGGAATCTAATAAATTTTTTTCTAAGAATATGTGTGGATATGGGATCTCCCTACATTTACCTCACTCAATTTTTTTCAACTCCACTCAATTCGACCATGCCATTAACAAATGCATTCTTACAAAAAACATCATTTGAAGTAATGCAAATGTGGAAATAGGCATGTCTTGTGTTATGTGTGTGTTTGGTTCAAAATAAATATTCTAATATGTATAGGTGGGTGGGTGAATACTATCAAAGGAATCTATTCATTCACCACATCAATAGATCCTTGTAGGCTACACTATTCAAGTGTAATGTATTAAGAGCCCTAAGAGAGAAAACTACCAAACTATAATGGAGTAGTTCTTAAATATCATGGAACCTAGGAATGTTCCATCTAGACCTACAAGTGGATATCGAGTCCTGCCATATTAACCTCTCTTGGTTTTGTTCAAATCCACATCATTTGATTGTGCCAATAATGAGTGAATTCTTGCAAAAATCATCATTTGAGAGCAATAAAAATTCAAAAATAGACATATCTTATGTTCTATGTGTGGTGGGGCTAAATTTTCTAACCAAAATTTCCAAGTAGGTGGGTGAATGCTACCAAAGGTATCATTTTATTCCACAAGTCACCCAATCCTTGCAAGCTACACTAGTTCAATGCAATGTCTTAAGATCCCTAAGAGGAAAAAAATCAACTATGATGGATTAGTTCCTAGAACTTTGTGACACCTAGGAATGATAAATTTGAACCTATAGGTGGATAATGTCTCCCTCCACATTAATCTCTCTCAATTTTGGTAAAATTTACACCATTTGATCATGCCAACAATGAATGCATTCTTGAAAAAGGGTCAATTGAGAGCCATACAAACATGGAAATAGGCATATATTATGTTTCATGCATGGTGGGGAAAAACCAACTACACCAACATGTCTAGGTGGATGGTTGAATGCTACCAAAAGCTTCTATTTGTTCCCTAGGTCATAGGATCCTTGTAGGTTATGTTATTTTGGTGCAATATCTTAAGATCCCAAAGAGAAAAAAGCTTCCTAAATATGATGGAGTATTTCTTAAATATCATGGCACCTAGGAATATTTTTCTAGACCTATAAATGGATATGGGGTCTTTCCACATTAACCTCTCTCAATTTTCTCAACTCTACATCGTTCGACCATTCCAACTATGATTTCATTCTTAAAAAAAGTGTTAGTTGAGAGTAGTGTAAATATGGAAATGGGCATGTCTTGTGTTCCATGCATGGTGGGGACAATTCAATTGTGCAAAAATATTTAGGTGGGTGGGTGAATGCTATTAGATACCTTTTTTGTTCCCTGAACCACCCAATCCTTGTAGGCTACATTATTTTGGCACAATGTTTTAAGAGCCCTATGAGCAAAAAACTGCCAAACTATGATGGAGTAGTTCTCATATCTGTAACCTAGGAATGATCCATATATACATACAATTGGATATGGGGTCCCTCCACATTAACTTCTCTCAGTTTTGATCAACTCCATAACATTTGACCATGCCAACAATGAATGAATTCTTGTAAAAAGTGTTATTTGAGATTACTTCCAACACATTTGAGTGGGCGGGTGAATTATATCAAAGACACCAATTCATTCCTTGGGTCACCCAATCCTTGTAGGCTATGATATTTTGGTGTAATGTCTTAAGATCCATAAGAGAAAAAATAAGCCATACTATGATGAAATAGTTATTGAAGCTCAAGGAACCTAAGAATGCTTTTTCTTGACCTACAAGTGGATATGGGATCTCTCTAAATTAACCTCTTAGTTTTGGTCAACTCTACACCATTTGACCATGCTAACAACAAATTATTTATTAAAAAAAAATTATCTTAAGAGTAGTGTAAATGTGGAAACACGCATATCTTGTGTTTTAAGCATGGTGGGGAAAAAAAACTATGCCAACATGTCCAAGTGGGTGGGTGAATTATATTGGACATTTACATTATTCCCCCAGGTCACCCAATCCTTGTAGGCTATACGATTATGATGCAGTCCCCTAAGAGCCCTAAGAGCAAAAATAGCCAAACTATGATGAAGTATTCCTCAGACCTCATGGAATCTAGAAATGTTCCAACTTTACCTATAGGTGGATATGGGGTCCCTTCACATTAAACTTTCTTAATTATAGTCAACTCCACACCATTTGACCATGCCAATAATGAATACATTCTTGTAAAAAGTGTCATTTAAGAGGAGCGAAAATGTGGAAATACACAAATATTGCATTCCATGCATCGTGGGACCAAAATATCCAATGGGTGGGTAATCTACCAAAGATGGATTTCATTCCATAGGTCACTTGATCCTTCTAGCCTATACTATTTTGGTATAGTCTCTTAACAACCCTAAAATAAAAAAAATGCTAAATTACGACATAGTAGTTATAAGACTTTGCAACACTTATGAATGTTCCATCTAGACTTGTAGGTGGAAATTAGGTCCCTCTATCATACCCTATCTCAATTTCAATAAAATTTACACCATTTGACCATTTTAAAAATGATTATGTTCTTGCAAAATGTGTCATTTAAGAGTAGTAAAAACATGGAAATAGGTATATTTTGTATTCTATTTGTGCTGAGGCAAAAATAGCTAAGCCAACACATTAGGGTGGGTGGGTAAATACTACTAGAGGAATTCATTCATTATTTGGGTCTCTCAATCCATTTAGGCTATATCAATGACTAAACTATGATGGAATAGTTCTTGGATCTCTTGAAATCTATGTTTGTTATGTCTAATGTAAATTTTTCTAAGTTCATGAATTTCCAAGCTATAGGGAACCCCAGAAAACCTACAACCATCAAGAAAAACATCAAAATACCTATAAAAATTTGAATAAGATAAGGAAATTGTCATGTAGAGATAAGATGAGAGAGGGAACAAGGATAAAAGTGATGCAAGGAGCTAGTAAATATGAATTACTAGGATTGGGGAATCGAGAGGAACAAGGATCTTGGAACTAGATTCTAAGGTCTTGGTTTCACTTAGAGGTCTATACCTAGAGAGGAATGAAGGAAGCACATGGAGAAGGATGGGGGTTAGGTTATAGATAGACCAATAACCATAGGACCTAATTGAGGTTCATACATGTATAAATAAGTAAAAATAGTACCTTGAAATGAACCCCTATGCTACTAGTAGCTAAATAAACATTCACTTAATATCATCTTTATCATAGGATCTATATATTCTTGTAAATTATCAATTTCCACCTTTTTCTTCCTTTTAAACTTTTCAATTGATTAAACATGGAATAATAAATAATGATTATGGTTAGGGAACAAGAGTTGCATTGCAGAGTATTTCCTACCATGTACTCATAAGATATTTTTAGGGATGCAAGGGATACATTTGAAAATAATTTTTATAACACTTATGCTATCTATAATTCCATGAATGAATAATATTAATTTAATGAGTATAATTGATGTTTTATTACAAACATCATTGGAACAAGTGTAAATATAAATCCTATAACCTATTCTAGCATTCTACCTACCTATGCCAAAATAGTAAATTTTGATGAGGGGATGTACAAGCATCAAAGGATAAAGGAAGGGGTTTTTTTAGATGATTTAACTACAACTATTCTACTAGAAATGTATGAAAAATATGGAAGTGTGACAAGGAACATGAACTATTTGATAGGATTCCTTAAATTGGTGTGTCCTTGTGGACTACATTGATTGTATAATTTTCCAAAAATGGATTTGTTGAATAGGTTTTTGTATAAACTTTATCAAAATTCTCCTTGCCTATTCTAATATGGGTGATTTCAAGAATTTTATGGATGTCCAACATATGTACTAATAGAATAGCTAATTATGTAAGGTAACTCACTTGACATCCAAGAATAAATATATTGCAAAAAAACTAGTGTATCAAAGTTATAAAGATCATAATTCTTGAATAGTATAAAAAACATAGATTTAAAATTGTAGAAAACCACAAGAGTTATTAAATTGTAATGTCTTTAATATTCTAAGAATATAGATTTCAATTGAAATATCACCAACCTATAAAATTATAACCTCTTATATAAGCCAAGATTACACATCTAAAAATATCATTTATCACCAAGTGTAAAGCAAAATTTCACATTTTTTGTGATTATTTATCATGTAAATTCCAAAATGGGAGCCTTTAAATAAGGTATAGACATGTATCAAAGCATAAATAAAGTGATATTTTTATGACTCAGACATTTCCCTATTTTTATTACTCTATGTCAAGCTATGAAGAAATACAAACAGACTAATTGTAGCTACTTGTTATTTTCAACATAACTAGTTTCAAAAAGTTATATACAAATTTGTATTAACTAAAAACTTATATAGGAATACACTGGTATATGTTAGTAAAGTATAATATATGTGAAATAAATCCATATAGGCTTATAAAATAGGCATATAGGAATATAATATCACATATCTATAATACAAAAATATATTTACAAAGCTGCTATATAGGCATACAAAAAATTCACAATGTAATCACTTCCCTCCAGAGGAAGGGAAGATTTTATGATTATTTTTCCTTGTAAGTGGATGGAGAAGCAACTAATGATGGTTTCTTTCAAACCCATTGAATTTACCTCCTTTCTACACGTTTTTGGATCTCCACCTAATTAAAAAAGTAAACATTAATTTATAAATATTAAATTATAGAATGACACATAAGGGAATAATTACTTACCACCAACTCATAATCGCTCTAAAAAAAATTACTCTCTTCATCCATCTAAGGGGCAACTGGATGAATTGGAGTTGTGACCCATTGTGATAAGCATACCAAAATTAAACTAAAGATGAATATCATTCAATTTACACCAATAAATGTGTGATAAAATAAAAAATTGTTGGAAACTTGAGTTGTTTGTGAGTTGTTTGGGAGTTGTCATTGATGTCAACCCCTTGCATGAAGAGAGTGTTGGAATGTTGTTGGTGTTGATGATGTCAACCCCTAGCATTGGAGTTGTTGGTATTCATGTCAACACAATTCTTTTGGATGTACTATAGTTGATGAGAGGTGTTTAGATGTTGTAGAAGTGTTGCAGAGATGTTAGTGGTGTTGCTGATGCAACTGGTTCACTTGGTTTCCAAGTGCTTTTGAGAAAATTTGAATAAAAGAGAGTTAATTGTGAAAGAGTAGCGTTAAATGTTCTACTCCACATTTATTCTTGGTTGAAGATATTATTGTGTGGTTTAGATATGATAATTAGATATTTTCAGAGGTTCTATATCTAGAGTTTCAAGTTTTAGATCGTTTTGCAGTGAAATTTTTGTTTGATAGTATGTATGTCTAGTGAAATAGGGTATCTAGGAGAAATGGGATTTTTTTTCATTTCTCTGTAGTAAAGTTTCTTTTCTTGAAGATCTAGGAATGTTCTTATATTTTTTGTATCTACCTTCCCTTGAAGTTTCAGGTGTTGTGGTGCTCTGCAAGATTTTTTGGTGTGTTGGATGTTTGTACCAATGTGTCTAGTTGCACCGAATAAAGGTGTTCTTAAGTTTCAATTGGTTGCAATAGTAGTGGTGGATATTCTGATGATGTGGAATATTTAGATATGTTTTGGAATTTTTTTGTGGTCCATAAGATGTATCCAGATCTAGGGAGGTGTGTTTGTGGTTGGTTATTAGTGTTAGTGCAAGTTTGGCTGACTTGGTGTGCTAGCACTAATTGTAGAGGATAACTGTTGTTTTTGAAGTGTTGAGAAGAATTTTGGTCTAGATTTACGTCCCAATTAGGTTGTTGCATGGTATTCATTCACTTCTTTACACATTAGAAGTGTTTGGTGCTGACCTATTTGATGTTGCATGGTTGAGGTGCATATGTTTCCTTAAGGCTAACCTAATTGATACTTTTTTAGATCATGAATGGTATAAATGCAAGGTGATTTGTTGTATGGATTAATCAGAGCATGTGTGTGATACAAAATATATGAGAGTGATCAAGTATGGTGATCTGAGTGCCATATTTAATCCTTATGACTCCCAAATGCAGTGAGCAGAAGGTTTCTACATTTTATTCTGTTGAATGAGTTGTTTGTGATTCATTGGAACTGTACTTCATTGGAACTATACCTTCGGCATAAGAGATGTGCATTGTTAGTAGTTAAAATTGGCAGTGATCCATCCCTTTTTATATCTTCTTTATTTTGGATAGTGGGACCTTTGGTAATTAGCCCTTCTTTCTTTTGGGTAGTGAGCCCTCTAGTAGTGAGCCTATTATATTCGATGTTGCTATTACTTTATATTGTGAGCTAATCCTCACCGTGGTTTTTCCCTTTTAGGTTTTCCACTAAAATCTGGTGTTCTTATGTTTTTGGATATGTTTGAATTAATATTTCATATGTTTGCATTCTACTAATGCATGATAAAGGTTTAATGGTTGTTAAGGGTTTAAGGAATAATACATATTTGAATGGTAATAAGGGTTTTTATGTTTTAATGTACAACTAATTCACCCCCCTTAGTTGTCCTATGCATCTAACAATTGGTATTAGAGCAAGGTTCCTTGGAAGAAGCTTAACAACTTGAGGTATATCTAGATGGCACACAAGAAGGAGGCTCCCTTGTTTGATGGGACAAATTATGCATTTTGGAAAACCAAGATGGAAGGTTTCATTGTTTCCCTAATATTTGGAGTTTGGAATTCAATTGAAGATGGATATACCATGCCTAATAATGGTTCAAGAACTGATGATGAGATCAAGGAAAATGAGAACAATAGAAAATTAAGGAATTCTCTTTTGAGTGGTCTTGTTGATTTAGAACTTGTGAAGGTAATGAGCTACAAATCTACTAAAGAAATCTAGAAGGATTTGGAAAGTGTCTATGAAGGAGATGATAAGGTCAAACAAGTAAAGATTAAAAAAATTGAAGACTAAGTTTGAAACCTTAAGGATGTCAAAGGATGAAGATATTGTAGGCTACATGCATAGAGTGTGAATTTTTCAATTCCATCAATGGCCGTGGTGGAAAACTACCAGAAGATGAGGTGGAAAAAAGGTATTAAGAACTCTTCCTAAATCTTATATCATAAAGTTTCTACTATTGAGGAATTTTAAGATTTATATCATTATTGTAGAGATCAGTTGTTTGGTGCTTTAACTACTTTTGAATTGAGAGATTTTGGTCAAAATGATTCAAGAAAAGAGACTTCTTTTAAAGCTAGAAAAATAGAGAAGGGTGATGGATTAGACCCAAATGATCTTGATGAGATAGAAGAAAATTTTAATAGGAGATTGAAAAAGGGGATCAAAAAGTACAAAGGTAAGTTGCCTTCAAATGTTTCAATTGTGGAAAGATAGGTCATTATGCTTTAAAATGTCCAACCAAACTTTCAAATGATAAATATAAGGATAATAAAGGTAAAGCTATCAAAATAAGTTGTTATGTTAAAGAAGATGCTAGCATATTTGATGATGAATCTAATTACCTGGATGAAGAAAATGATGAATTCTTGTTCATGAATCTAAATATTGGAACTAATTCTACTGAATCTAAAAGATGTATGAAGGAAATTTCTCCAAAAACAAGTCACAACATCAAAGGAACTATAGCGACTACTTTTCATGCTAGAGAGGAGAAAAATCACTAGATAATTGATAGTGGATGCTCAAATCATATGATAGGTGATAAGAGTAAGTTTTTTAAACTTGAGAAGTTTGAAGGCGGTTTTGTTAAGTTTGGTGATGATACATCTACTAAGATATGTGGAAAAGGTTTCTTAGTTTTGATGGAAAGAATAATATAGATGATGTTCTTTATGTCAAGGGTCTCCAACATAATCTTCTGAGTGTAGGACATATGTGTAGAAAAGGATATAATCTTGTATTTTAGGATGTTGGCTATGAAATTAGAAAAGGAAGATTTGGAACTCTGGTTGTTGCAGGAATAAGGACAAATGGGAATGTTTATTATCTCAAAGGTTCTAATGGTAAGTGCTCTATAACTCAAATCAATGAAAGTTGGCTATGGCATAAAAGAATGTCTCACATCAATTTTGATTGTCTAGTGAGGATCAACTCTACTCAAGCTATGAGAGATATAATAAGAATTACAAATCATATCAATACAGATTGCAAGGAATGTCAAGTTGGGAAGCAAAGAAGAAAGAAGTTCAATATCAAAGAATATTCTACTACAAGAGAGTTGTCTTTGATGGTTTTCCACATCTTGTGTTTCCATCAATGACAAAAGGGGAGATTGTTGAAAGTATGTGTAGATTGGTGTTTTCATTGATGTCAACCACATGTGTTGTCATTGGTGTCAATTGGTTGATGGTGTTGGAACAAAAAAAATCTACTAAGAGGGGGTGACTTAGTAAATCTTAAAACTTAGCTCTTAAAACCTTTCGTGCAGACTACTTTCTTTAACCCTTAATGTGTAGATATTAAACATGTAGAGAGATAAACATACACACACACAAAAACCCATAATGCATGATATACGTGGAAAACCCAAGATGGGAAAAACCATGGTGACAAAAGTTGCTTGAGTCTACTAATCAAATCCAACATCACAAATAAATATCTGTTACAAAGTTTAAGGGAACCAACCCTAAGGAGACACCAATTCCCTAGTTTTAGGAGCACCAACTCCAAGGAAGCACCAACTCCCTACATTGAGAACCAACTTAGTTATCTGATGGCACCAACCAATTAGATTTACAATGACTATATTACAAATGATTCATATGAACCCGGTTTTTTGTTACAAGTCTAATCTGTAACTTTTAATACCTTGCTTGGAAACTTTGTAAGCATCCTTTCTGCTACTATTGGTGCAATGTCAAAAACACACCCTCTCTTCTCTTCTTTGCACTCTCCTCATTCTGTACTCTCTTCTTTCTCTCCTTTCTCTATTTTGTGCTTAGAACATACTCTATTCTATCTTGATGCTCTGTACCTCTTTTCCTTTCTATAGTATATCATACACCTACACTCTCCTGAATGAAAACCTAGATGATAATATGTGTTGTATCTAGATTACACACATATTTGCATTCACTATCTACACTCGTAGCACTTTCTCTTCTCACCTCCTCCACAAAGACAACAAAAAGATAATTTCCTAGTTGTATTTTTTTTCTTTGCTAACTTGTCATCATAGTCTTGAGATCCTCACCACTATTTAGATCATCTTGAATCTTCTACTAGGGTTTTCCCACTATCTTCTTTAGCAAGCTACCAATTTACCTAAAGCTTTTCACCATCATATAGCTCATCATTAAGACATCTAATAGGATTTATCAAATGTCTTCATCAGCACACTAGCTTTGCATTGAGCCACATGCCATCATCTATTTCAAATATGATTCATTGGCTATCATGGAGGTTTGCAAAACCCTAAACCTAAATGCATTAAATTATTTCTCTAGATCATTCGATTTGATTTTGATATCATTCACTGTGACTATATATGGCACTGTCTTAGCAGATCAAATCTCCAATTAGATAGTCACAGGAGTAGTTGAATGAATTAAATTCGTTCATAGTGTCATTCTTTAGTTGAAACCCTTGTTCACACTATTGTAGTCATTGTAAATCTTTATCTTTGAATTTGAGCCATCGAAATTCTCTTTTGTGCCATGATCAATAATTCACAATTCATTTTTATAACTTTAAAACATCGTCGTTAGATCGATTACCTTTAATCTGGCACTTTCAATCTTAGGGTTCAATCTCAAAGGTCAATGCATAATGATGACCATCACTTTTCATCATTGAAGATGCATTATCTTATTGAGTTGAGACTCTTTAGAGTCCTACCAATAAACACCATTCACTTTGACACCTCTTGTGAAAGACATAGGTCCACACACCATTTGTCATCCATGTCATGGCCACATAGTTTGCAACAATGATGCGAATTAGTATATCGAGTAATCACTCTTCACCACCTATCAGCATACATCATCTTCCATCACTGTCACCTTCCTATCAGGTCCCACTTAGATCTTTGTCATGACTTCAATGGGTCGAGGGGACACCAATTCACCTCTCTTTGATGAGGTGACATCTCTTCTATGAAGCTCTGTCGAAATATCGAAGAGACCAACTATTTTGTCTTACCAAACTTTTTCCTTCTCTTCAATCTGCTTCAAATACTTGTATTTCCAATCGGTGGGTCCACCTGATAGGTCATCACCAAGAAATTCGTAATGAGGATGTGAATTGACAACCTGATCAATTGTTGTTTGCCACTTGTCATAAAACATCACCATCCTCCTATGTCACTTTCCCAGTCAGGTCCCACATAGTGATTGCAATGAATCACTGTGTCAAAGGGAAATCTAAGTAGCTTCCACTAAAATTCACCTTTCACTCTAAATGGGATCATATCAGAATTTTTGGGGCACACCTTAATAGGTCTCATTGATGTCCATCAATCTACCTGATGAAGACCCTTCATCATAATGTCAAAGAAACACCAAAACTTCTAACTTTGAGAATGTGTTGTCTTTTCTATGTACTTCACTCGATCGTTGTTGTTCAATCATGATCATTTATTCACCACCATTACCCGCTATACCGCTAGCTAAAAGCATTGTCCCACAAAAACTTTGTGGGCTGGAGGGCTAGTGTCACCTATTTTCCTTTGATGTCACCTTCCACTAACACCTCCTGCCACATGTCTGCCACATCTTTGCTATCTCAACCATCTTCTCACTATGTTGAAGGGACTCATTATAGAGTCACTTAAAAATACATTCTTCTCCCCAATGATAACCCGTTAGAATATCGAGGGGACACCAAAATGCCTCTCTTTGAATTGGAATTGTCTCATTAACATATCTCCATTGTTATTCATATGTTGCCATCGCTATGTCAAAGAGACAAAAAGAAATGTTTCTCCAAAATTTGACTATCACTTCGATGGAATTTTAACACTTCTTTGAAGGAACTGTAAACCATCTCCTCCTAACATTGTGTTCTCCCTTTTAACTATTGTAATGGATCTCCACCATTTACACTTGTTCTACTTTTTGGCATATTGAAGGGACACCAACATAGCTCCTACTGACATCTTCCTATCATCCTAAACTCTTTTTTCCTTTGCTAAATTTGTGGACCCTTGAATTTCTTGAAACTCTTATTTTCATGAAATCTATGGATGGTTGGACTCCCTGAACTTACCACTATATTGCCAAGTCCTTGTACTTATGGATTACCTAAGCTTCACCATTTTCGTGAATTCCTTTCTCAAGAAGATTACCCAAAATCAATATTCATAGCCTTCCTTTTTATTTTCAAGGGTTAGAGCTCTCTTATTCCTCTTCCCTTATGCTTGGAGTGCATTGTAGCTTTAGAAAAGTAAGTCCAAACACATAAGTCTGATGCACTCTTTCTCCTATCAGGATTTGGCCATCATCCCTACCCTTTTCCATTTACCTCCTTTCACATTTATTGTAGAAAATAACTCATACCCACAAAACTCCAAAGTGAGAAACACCATCTTTGCATTGATCTCGTCAGATGTCGAGGTTCACCCTTCCATCTTGCCAACTTTGAATCCTGCAATAAGTTGCAAGCCCAAAACATTTTTGTGTGGTGGGGTTCCTCCATACTACCTTCTTCAAACACAACTGTAGGTTGTACTCCCAAAGTTTGAAGTATGAAATACTTTATACTTAGTGGATTTAACATCATCCTTCTGAGGGGACTCGGTAAGAGGTATGACTGAGGCCCTGATGCTTGAAACCTTGGAGGCATAGTAAAAAATGATTAACTCCAAACACCTTCCTTCTTCAACAAGTGATACATAGTAAGCCCGAGACCCAAGGCCTGAACTTTGTAACAAATATTTATTTGTGACATTGGATTTCATCAGTTGAAACTTTTGTCACCATGGTTTTTACCATCTTGGGTTTTTTTGTGTGTGCATGTTTAATATCTGCACATTAAGGGTTAAAGAAAGTAGTCTACACAAAAAAATTTAAGAGCTAAGTTTTAAGATCTACTAAGTCACCCACCTCTCATTAGATTTTTTTGTTCCAACAACATCAACCAATTGAAACCAATGACAACACATGTGGTTGACATCAATGAAAACACCAATATACACATACTTGCAACAATCTCCCCCTTTGTCATTGATGGAAACATAAGATGTGGAAAACCATCAAAGACAACTCTCCTTTCTTTTTTATTGATTAGAGGTTCATTCATATAAATTTTAGAGGAGGGGAAATAACCCCCAACTTCTATTGAAGACAATAAAAATTATTCTTATGAAGATCCTTAGTGAATATGTCAACAATCTAATCCTTTATAGGTACATATTCAAGCTTCACTTCATTCTCCACAACCTTCTCTCTCAGAAAGTTTTATTTGATTGAAATATGTTTTTTCCTTGAATTCATCATTGGATTCTTTGAAATGTTTATTACACTTCTATTTTCATAAAAAGATAGATCTAGGCTTATCATACACCACTCTAATATCCTTCAATGTTTGCCTCATCCACAACACTTATGTGTAGTAAGATGCTACTACAATATACTCAATCTCTATAGTAGATAAAGAGAATAAATATTGTTTCTTACTTATCCATGACACCAATATACATCCAAGAAAGAATGCACCACCACTTGTATTTTTTTTCATCCACACAACCAACCCAATCTACATCTATGTAAGCACTAAATTTAAAATTAGTATCTTTTGGATACCATAAGCCATAATCTAGAGTACCCTTTAGGTATCTAAATATCCTCTTTACAGTTGCAACATGTGACTCTCTAGGATCTTCTTGGAATCTAGCAACAAGAAAAATTTCATGCATGATAACTAGTCTTGTAGCAGTTAAATATAGTAGTCCACCAATCATAGATCTATACTTGCTCTAATTAGCCTTAGGGAATTCATCATTCTTGCTCAATTTGCAACTAGTAACTAGACTGTGTGCCTATCTTGAAAAGTTATTTTTGGTATAAATATAGGTATAGAGTTTCCTAGGGCGTATCAATCTATGTACACCTTTCTAGCTCTATTTGAGGTACTCTAATGACATATATGAGCTTCTAATTCTTAGTTGTAGAGTCGTCAAAACACTGTAAGATAATTTTGTAGGAGATTTTTTGTGAGTTGACAAGATGTAGGGCTTCAATTTCAATAATTAACAATTTGTCTTCAGGATCCTTCAATCCTCCTCAAACTTGAAATATGCACATTCATAAAGAGAAGATATGTTGTGCCATTTAGGGGCCTTTCTTAGTCAAACCTCGTGTTAGTGTTTCCACTTCCACAATGGAAATGTTACTGATAAAATGGATAAATGATCAGAAGGAATGATGAAATCACAAAGTGCTACAACTCAACACCCTTCAATGGCTTCCTTGAAGGACTAAATTCATGCACATCACTTCAAGGTCTGGGATATTGCTTGCTTGAATGCTTGAATTTCTTGGAGACCGACAACAAGGGTTAACCTTCACAAACAATGATAACATAAACATATATGAACTCACATAATATTTTACATGATGTTAGGATCTTGAATTGCTATGATAAAGCTCCAATATTATACTCTTGACTTGATTGGTAGTTCTCTTGATCATAATTTTTTCAATAGTTTTCTTGTTAGATTTCAAATGATGCAATAACTAGGTATTTATAGGTATTTTTCTAATTTCTCAAAAATTAAATCTTGATAGCCAACATTTGCAATTTGAATTTTGAATGTTAAAATGCCAACATTAACATATCCAAAATTGGTCCTCAAAAAAATAGGGGGATGGCATATGGGTCCTAGCCCTATTTTCTAGGACATTAAGTGTTGGGGGAAAAATATTAATTATATACATTTGTTCAATGCTTTACAATTTCTTAGAAAGTGGTACAAATAGGCTATAGAATGCATAATTTAGGAAATTAGGGACCCAATTAGGCTCGATAATTTAGGGGGAGAAAAAATAGTGTGAAATTGTCAAGGGTGACAATTTATGATGCTACATTTAGATCCCACTTTAGTGAGAGTATTAACTTATGGTTGAACTCACACTAAAGTAGAAAATCTATGTAAAAAGGGGTCTAATTGTCCAAATTTTAAAGAGATAGGATGATGAAGGATCTAGGGGGAGTGCTCAAGCCCCCTGGATCCAAGATCCCATGGAAAACCAACATAAGCACAAAGGAACACACATATATGAAATGCAACAAGACAACATACACAAAAATATGATATCAAAATAAAATGAAAAAGGAGGGTTAGTGTATGGATAATCACAAGCTAGAAAGTTGTGTTATGTTGGGAACCACACCAAGGCATTCATGACACACAATAACAACATTTGATATTTTCTAGGTGAATTATAAACAAGAAAGAAACATGGGCTAGTGAAGTCCGATATTCACTAGGTGATCCTCAAATACAAGGTAAAATGAGAAACACATTAGGTCTAGTGAAGTTCCATATTCACTAGGTGTACACCCATGCCAACCATAACCAGAGTTATACTCCTTGATAACTCTTATAAGGTACCACAAAATGATTGAATGATATACCAGCATAACACTAAGTTCAATGCATGTAAACGAAGTGAAGAAAAAATTCCAATGCCAACTTACCACTAAGTCAAACGTGTGTGAACAAAGTGAAGCAAATAATACCAATGTACGCCCCCACCTTAAAGAAATTACAAAACACCATGTTGTGAGAAATTAATTTAAGGTAGAAAATGATAAATTTCATGCAACAAAAGGTCACAAGAGCTTATTTAGAAACCCCTATGCCAATGATATGTTTCCAAAAAAAGATACATCATGATAAGGGGTTGCCCCCAAATGGAATGCAATAAAATATTGAACACGTAAGGGATCCATGGATTTGGGGTCAGTATACATCTTTGCTATAGTGATATAACAGATATTATAACTAACATCATCCCCCAAATACTCATGGAACAATGAACATAATGGAGGAATGAAACATAAAGAGAGAAGACACACACTTTTGGGTCAACATGGAATAGAACTAAATATATCAACAACTTGAATTTTCCCCAAAAGGAAAACACAAGACAAAATAAAAGAGTAAGTTTATGACATATAGAAGAATGAAGATACAAATAAAAGAATATCATGACAGATTTGTTTCTTTTGTATCCTTGATCTAATGGTGCAACAAGGGTCATCCAAATTAAACTCACAAACACAAAGGCACACCAAGAATCACAACATGAGAAATCACATCATGTAAAAGAAAACACAAAGAACACATGAAACAAACATAAAAGAGCACCACACATGTGAGCCAACCTAAAGCAAGTCATTTGCATCCCAATATTGCTCATCATAGAGGGAGGGGGGACAACTAGCCAAAGGTACTACAACAAGTTTCATACTAGGAGCATCTATAGGTTCAACACACAGTGGGTCACTCTCATCAGGAGGATCATCATGATTTCCCCCATCTAAATTCATTTTCTTTGAAAACAACGTATTAAGCTCATTATGGACTTGTTCATCAATTCTAGCAATTTCATCTTCATCATCCAAATTAATCACAATGGGAGGTTTTATGAAAATATTTGTTGTAAGTTATTGTTTCACTTCTTGTTTTGGTTTCATTTCTAGTTTTGGTGAAGGTTGTAATTCTTCTTGAGTTTTTTGCATAGGTGTTGGATTATCTTGCACTGTTTTATTCTTTTCTTCTAACTGAAAAGTGATAACATGACCCCTATGCCTATCCTCTTTACCATTTTAGTTTCTTATTTCAAGGTTTTAAATTTGTGATGGGGTACGAGTGGGTTTCTCAACCATTGGTCTCTTTTCTTCCCTTAAGGGAGGAACTAAAGGAACCATAGACAGTTGGGAAACCATTGTCTCTTTAGGTCTATACATGTGTTTTATCTTTGGAGGCACAAAAGGAATAATTTTGATTGTCTATTGGTCTTTTATGTGATATAGGTGGAGGAAATATGGCATAGTTACTTTTGTTACTTGGAAGGGTCTTTGATTCAAGCATGGGTTTATCTATAACTGGTGGAGGAGGAGGAACAACCATGGTCTTATCATTTTTTGGAATATTGGTAAGAGATAACTATGTTATGTGCTTTGCCTTAAACTTTTGATATGACCTAAAAAAAATATTCATGAGGCTTAATAGGTTCCATAGGTTGAGGCCAAAATAAATCAAATGAAAAGTTCACAAGGGAAGACAAAGTATTTAACCCACTATCATGCACTATAAATATCTCATTTTGAAATGGGAACTTTATGCACTTGTGAATAATCAACGAGACAACATTCATGGAGTGTATCCATGAGTAGCCTAGATTCACATGAAATTAGTCTGATGTTAAGATGATGGAGAATTATACATATAATTATTTTGGTCCAAATTTAAGAGAAAGAGTGATCAAACCTATTATATAGCGAGAAAAACCGTAATGAGTTTTCAACCATGCTTTTGATTTCTCATAAGAATTTTGATAAATCTCATACACAAACAAGAACTCTTTAGTGATCACATTCTCTATACACATAGAATCAATGAGTATTCCTTGTGCATTTTTTTCATTGATACATTTGATCATATAGAGAGGACCATCGGGTGCATGTATAGATGCATCACTATGAGTGAAAGAAATGTCGGGTAACACAGTGGTTTGGCACTTACAAGGTTGAACATATATTAATGAAATCATGCTATCTACTTCCTTCTCATTTTTATTGTCATTATAATTCTTATCATCATTCATATCACCAAAAGCTTGCAAAAATTTGGATTAATGGTTTGTCATTGGATTAGTAAAAAAGTGTAAGTTTTGGTTAGGTGGGGCAATAGACTTATTTCCTTGATCATTAAAACCACCCAAATGGATGTGATTAGAATCAATAAGGTCTTGAACTTGATGTTTAAGAAACATACATGATTTTGTATCATGTCCTTTTGTGTGATGATATTGACAAAATGTATTTAGATTGTAACTTGGTGGTAGAGGTTTATTATTCTCCATAGGTCTAATAAGAGGTAATCAAATTAAGTTCTTATTAAAAATTTACAACATGATTGAATGGAGGGTATCAGGTAACTAGGTAAATTATCTATCTCTCTATCTAAATTGGCATGGGGTTAAACTTATGGAAAAAAATGAGGGTTAATGTGGTTGGTTGTTTGAGATGTATGCGACTTGATAAAGTTTTTGTTTTGCTTCTTGAATGGTTGATAGTTGTTTTGTAGTACAAATTCAAATTTATTACTAGGAGTAGATGAATATGTCTCTTCATACTGACTAATCAAGTTCTAGTAATCATGAAGGGTCATACAAAAATGTATAAAGGATGGATATTTCATCAATAATATTGTATCTCTTATGTTAGGTTGCAATTTTTTAATGAACACTCTTTGGACATCTGCATCAAGTAGAGTAATATTGATTCATGAATACAGAAACTAATACCAGCCTATGAAGTATGTGACCTTTTCATTTTATTTTTTTTACATCTCAATATATCAGTTATTATAATTTTAGGTCCAATGTTAACTTTAAAATGTTAGATAAATGCATCAACAAGTTCATTGAAAGAGTGGATTGAGTTATTTGGAAATGAAAAAAACCATTCTAAGGGAATTTATTTTAGTGACCTAGGAAAGAGCTTAGCAAGGAGTTTATCATTAAAAATGAAGTCACTACACAAGTCCATAAATGTTGATATATGATTGCCCAGGTCTCCTTTACCATTGTACTTGTCAAATCTAGGTATCTTTACATTTTTTGGCATTGGTGTTTTCAAAATTTCAAGTGACAATAGGCTTCTTTTGACTTATTACAATGGTTTTCCATTTTAGTTTTGGTTCAAAGTTGAATTTTTTTGTTGAAGTGAAGTTATGTTTTGTAACAGTTGGTTAATGATCAAATCTTAGGGAGTAGCTAAAAACTTTAAAAAGATAATTCATAAAAATAAAAGAATGTAATATGGTTCCTAACTATCAAGGCCTGATGAGGTACCCATGTACAAACAATCTAGTCTCTCACAATTGGAGAAAAGGAGAAAAATTTATGGGAAAAAATCCTCTCCAAAAGAGAGAAAGTTGAATGAAAGACTAAGAAGCCTTCAAAACAATGTCTCAAAAAGAATAGGAACATGAAGAACATCACATAAGAATAAATAAGTTGTAGAAATTTTCTGAATGATGAATATTATAGTACTAAAATGAAGAACCTCCTCTAAAATAAATAATGATTAAGATCAAGAAGATAAGAATTTACATGAGTGCCCCCAATGACACTACTCAAATTAGATGGAAAACAAAGGAAAACATCTAGAAATTGAAGATACAAATGGAACATGAATCTACATGAGTGAACCCAATAAAACTAATCAAAATTCAAGATGCAAGTCAAAAAATATAGGTACTAATATGTTAGAAGAATGAAGAAGAATCCCTCCGGTGTGTTGTCATTGATGCCAACATTGGTTGTTGACAATTTCTACCTATCCAGAAAACAATGTTTGTGCTACTTTGTTTCAGTAATTTGGTCCGGAATCGATCATATTAGAAGATCAATCTATGTGGTTTTAGTATGTTATGTAGGAATATCAAATGCATCTATGAACAATTTTTCAACAATTTTGGTTGAATGGGCTAAAAAATACAAATAACAGAAGATCGACATATAGTTTTATGCTCAAAGTTATGTATAGTGGTATGAGTTATTTGGTATACATTCCTTTGGTAATTAGATCTAGTTGTTATGACTTTGGGAGATGATTTATAGGTGCCAAATGTACATGTACTCCAAATGGTGCACACTAATATTATCATATGGTTGATTGGTGTTAGTCATCTTGGCCTATTTTTGTGATTAAGTCCTCTACTAGCTGAACTTATAATTGGATAAGTGGTATGAAGATTAATACGTTTTTGCAAATGTCAAAGAGATATTTCTTAGGTTTAGGCCGAACTAAGTTATGCCTTGCACATTTTGGTTTCAGTGTGAAAGGAGATTTGTTTCAATATTTGAGCCAAGCTATTTTTTAATTAAGTATATGTACATCCAATTAGGCCGACCTAATTGATGTGTATAGATGTATTAGCATATATATATGAAATATATTTGTATTGATGGTGTGGCATGTGATAAGAGGAGTGGTGTTATAGTGTGATATTATACAATATTGTATGTATAATTTTTGTATCAAGGAAATGTATGTTGTGAAGCTGCAAACTAGTGGAGGATTTTGTATTTTAGAGCTTAATTGGGACTGAATTCAACACATGAAAGGTGTATTATATTATTTCACTTTTTAGCAGTGAGCCACACTCCATTTTGTAATCATTTCAAGATGCGATCCTTTCAAGGATAGTGTGTCTTGGATGTGTGCCCCTGCAATATCTTATAACTAGTTATAATATATTGTGAGCTAATCCTCACCATGGTTTTTCCCATTTTAGGTTTTCTACATAAAAATCTTGGTGTTTATGTTTTATGTGGTGTTATGATCTCTTTCATTTCTTTATTTACAATTATTGTTAGATGTGCTTTAGTTTTTGGAAGGTTTATAGCTGAATTATTTAATAGAATACTAATTCACCCCCCCTCATTATTCTGGGTGTTCAACAATTGGTATCAAAGCTTGGTTCCTTTAGAAAAGCTTAATAGCTTGAGGAAGATCTTGGAGTTTGAACACATGGCTAAAAAAAGATGTCCCATTCCTCTGGACGAAATATCTACAACTAAATGCATGGAAGATGACTGCACAAATGACAAAGAACTCAATGCTACTCTTGAAGATTTGGATAGAGTTGAAAGTGAGAAAGAAATTTTGAAGGAGAATCTAAAAGAAGAAAATTAATGCATCAAAAAATTAAGAGAGAAAATCAAGAAGTTCAAATAAATGCATAAAGAAGCCAGTGATCAGTTGAAGAAAGAAAATGAGGACATCATCGGACTAAAAGTGCAAGTGGAAGAGAGGAAGAGAATTCAGGACTATTAGAAAGCTAAGATTCAAAGCAAGACTGATGAATGCATCAAGCTTGAACAAGAAGTGGTAACCCTAAGATCATATTTGGAGAAAGCAAGAGCCCATGAGGACAAATTCAAAACAAGTTCTACAAGGATGGATGAACTACTTGCAGGAAAAAAACCTTGTAAGGAAAAAAGTGGTTTGGGACTTGAAGAAGGGAAAATTTCAAAAGCAAATAAATTCCCTGACAAGGTTGACAATCAAAGGAAGACTCAAGGCAATGGTAGATAGATCAAGAATCAAAGAATCCATACTGGAAGAACACTTATCAAACAACCTAATGCTTGTAGGTACTCATTGTTTAATGGTGTTTTTTTCTCATGTAATAAATTTGGTCAGAGGGCAATAAAATGTAGAAGTAGAATGAATTATAATGTTGGATTCTTTTCTTGTCAATGCTTTGCATGCACTAAATTTGGACATAGAGTTGTTGAGTGGAGAATTCAAATGATGATGAATAGATTCAATACTGGTAAAATGATTAAATCTTTTCTTGTTTATTGCTACACATGTAATACATTTGTTCATAAGGCTAACTAGTGTAAATCAAGGATGAATTCAAATTAGTTTGGTCACAAAAATGTTGTGTGCTACACCTGTAACAAACTAGGAAATATTTCAAAATTTGGTAGTGTAATTGAGGATTTCTTTTAGGTTTGATTATGAGTGTTAGCAGTAAATCAATAAAGACAAATGAAACCCAAAGTCCTATCAAGTACAAAGGAAATCAAATAATAAAATGGTTATACCTGTTTCTTGAGATTTCCATGATTACCTCCATAGTACCTTCTTACTTGCTGGATGATGTTGCCCTCAGATTGGACGTACGAGCAATCTACAAACGTCTAAGTCCTACAACAAGCCTTGAAGGATTTGTATAAAAATGTCTAAAGCCTATGCCTAAATGCCTATGACTATGACAATGTCTAAGATTTGATCAAACTAAAATAATAAATGCTATGATAAATCTAAGAATGCAAGTGTGAAAATGTAATGCCTATAATATGTGCCTGCATCTATGTAAAATGTCACTGTATAATTGTGTGTCCCTGAAAAGTGAGAGGAAAATGACATTTTATAGAAAATGTCATTTTGAATGGACGGATGAGATTAATTGATGACGAGAACCTAAAATGAAAGGTCCAGATTAAGTCTGAGAATCCCTAATTAGGGTTAGAGAAAATTCATTAATCGAACGGTCAAAATAATATCTCAGATAATTGGATCAACGGTGGAGAATAAATGAGGAAATTAATTAGAAAATAAAGATTTTCAAAAAAAGAAGAAGATAAAGACTGAACTGAAGATCAGATTTGGAAAATCAAGAATCTGCCCAATTACTTGATTTTTGGAAGATTAGTTACCAATTTGAATTAAATTAATTCAAAATATGGATTTATGAGATAATAAATAATTGATTTTCCAATTATTTATCAAAGTGAACTGTCAGTTAAGATTGTGATGACATTTTAAATAATTTAATTTATTTAAAATGAGAGGAATATCAATTGGCAATTAAATAATTAAATTTAATTATTTAATTTAGAAGATAAGATTAATTAATTGAATAAATTAATCAATTCATTTAATTATGACAGTTAGTGACATATTAAATAAATAAATAAAACTTATTTATTTAATAATCAAGAAGAAATATATGACAAAGGGGAATTAAATAAATTAAGAAATTTATTTAATTAAGGAAAGACTTAGACAATTAATGATGTATTTAATAAATAAATGAAACTTATTTATTTAATAATCATGAAGAATCAAAGGACATGAATTAATTAAATAATTATGAATTATTTAATCAATAGTCGAATGTGAACCAATGACATAATTAAATGTCATAGTTATGCTAGGACGAAAGTGGTAAAAATGAGGCTTGTAGGCCTAGGTCATTTTTAGGTGTCTACATTTTCCCCCTCTTTGTCATAATGTAGCATGTTGCATTGTGACAAAGAAAATAAGTCGAGAATATGCCCTAGTTAAGGTACGGAGTATTATTGCCCCCTCGGGAAATTTTTCAAATTTTGGGTCGACGACAGAAAAATTTGTAAAAGGGCCCGATAAATCAATCTGATGACCAGAAAAACAATGGTGCAGTCAGTTTCGGATTCGGACATGTTTAAGATAGTCAACGGGGTAGTCAAACTTAGTCAAATGACCCTCCAGTGCTAACTTTGTTTGAAAAAATGTCATTTTGACCCTATAAATAGGTTGACAAAGGGGTATAAGTCAATTCATTTCTACTATTTACCTTGTGAATTCGAGAGCTCAGAGTGAAAAAGCAGTGCATCGAGGATGGTGATTCCAATCACAGAGCATCGCGAGGAGATCGTGCAGACATTCAAATGGCCAAAGGGCTCAGAGCTAGCGGTAAGTACCCTTGTCCTGCTTTGTAATTTTTTTGTTTTGTGTGTCAAATTTTAGTTTCTAGGGTAGATAAAAACTGCACCGCAATGCAACTACATTCGTGTAAGTCGCAATAGTCTGCACGTTCGACACATTTGATGCGTCACAACACAATTGCGAAAAAAATTTAGGGTAGAGTGGTGGTTTGCGCCACATTTGACACATAGTGTGACGCATGTGACTTATCGAGTCACATTTGATTGCTATAATGCCGCAATCGCGAAGTTGAAACGCATTCGCTGTTTTTACTGACTCAATTGTTGTGGTGTGACACATTCGCAATGTTGTGACACCATTGTCAAATTTCATGACGCAAGCGCCAACATGCAATGCATTTACGATGTTGGACTGCATTTGATGTGTAAAACGACACATTTGACATTTTGAGATGCAATTGCAATATTGCGACGCAATTGCAATAATGCGACGTAATTTCCTTTAACCTTGACTAGAGCTTGTTTTGATGTTTGCGTTACCATAGATTCCTTTTGGTAATATTAACCGATTTACTCAAAGTGTTCTGATGACTTGCTTGACATTTTGTAGAGGTAGCTTGCCCTAATTTATACCCACGAGAGCAGACCAACGACATTTCGGTTTGCTGACTAGTTGAGCCCGCGAGAGCGGTGATGATTGATGTGCTTAAGATTATTCTATGCTGCTTACATGCCCACCATTCATGCGAACAGGGGATTGTTGACTGCGCTATGTGAGCAATGGCATTTAGAGACTTGCTCATTCCACCTTCCGACAAGTGACACTATGATTACGCTGGAGGATGTCTATCATATTTTGTGAGTGTCGATTCGCAGGGAGTGGATCGTCTACGACCCTTGACATGGTGAGTAGACCTTCCGTGCCTACTATCGAGATTAGGGTGTAGGATTGGGCATCCAGGGTTATGAGATCCGATGGGAGTTCATGGCGAACCACTATGGTCACTTTGACGCGTTCCTTGCGACTCTGATTGCTGGTATTTTGGTTCTCGGCCATCAGGGACATGGATTTCCTATTGGTTGAGGAGACGTCCTACTTGGTATGAGGCGTGATAGGATAGTGTATGCCTAGGGTATTTTCCTACTAGGGACACTCTACGATCAGCTTCATGATGTTGCCTATAGGGGAGGAGAGAGCATCTCGTGTGGGACCACATTAATGATGATATGGGCCTGGGAGCACATATCTAAATTCTATCCACCAATTGACAGACCATAGTTGGCCGACGGTATGCCCTATGCTTATTACTAAAAAGGTACGTTACAACAGACTCACATGGGTAAGATAGGTTGGTGGCGGCATCATATCGACATGATGGTATCCTTTATCTGGAGACCGTACCGAGACTGCAGATAGTGGGATGATGAGGATGAGCACCTTAGCCTTTGCTAACAGTATAGGTATCTGATTGGTAGGACAGTTCAGACATCTCTGATTATTGAGATGTATCTACCATAGCGTGTTCTGAGGTAGTTCAGAGAGCAGCAGGATGTACCTGTAGGGATAGCTGAGTACACCAAGTCTTCCAAAGAGTATGCTTGGGGGCCAGCCATCCCAATAGCATTTGCAGAGCAGCAGATTGATGGGCTAGTAGCCCAAGCATGGGGATGGAGGGGTGGAGTAGCCAATCCTGGGATGACACCAGATTATGGCCTATGGTGGCAGGCATGCAGACCAGTGCCATTGACAGATCCTGACGAGCCAGCACCAGTAGATAGATGGTCAGTGATTCCACGGGTGCCATGGGCTAGGTGAGGTGGCATCAAGGATGGAGGCAGGGGTCACAGAGGGTAAAATCAAAGACCGAACAAAGAGCAAAGGAGGGATGGAGGTTGTAGAGGATGGATGGAGAGGTAGGAGGAGGCAGAGGTAGAGAGAGGACAGGAGGATGTGGAGGTGGAGGTCAGAGGATAGGAGGAGGTGGAGGTGGAGGATGATGATGACGATGACGATGCCATGGATGAGGCCGAGAGACTCCTCAGATGGTAGATGGTAGAGGGAGAGGAGGAGATACCTTCTAGGTCAGGACTGCCCCAGGATGCCACAACAAATCAGAGGGTGGCAGACCTACAATAGAGATTGGATGCTAGCATGGCACAAGTCAGGTCACTACAGTCAGCGTTGGAGGTAGCCCGGGTGGAGTGGGATCAGGCAGTGATATGCCAGCAGGATGTAGCTCAATGGTGCACATATTTTGCAGCATTATGCATAGGGCCCACGAAAGACATGGCCCAGGAGTTGGCCAGGGTGAGCACGAGACTAGGGTAGTACAGGACTCTATATGAGCAGGCAGTGCCACCAGAGTGACGGGATCCTACTTTGTCGCAATCACATTCGAGGACAGGCAATGGCCACAGATTAGGCAGTGCTAGTGGCAGTAGGAGTCAGATTAGTGTCAGAGGGTCTACCTCGACAGGGCACACTTTAGGGCATAGGTCACATCATTCATGCAGGCACACTCTGAGTCACCATTTGGGTCATAGTCATGGGTCGACTGGTTCAGTGCAGAGGTCAGTATAGGTACAGCCGCTAGTGGTTGATCCCTCTTCTTCTTAGAGTCTGGCTGCAGTGACATCATAGATGTTGTATACCATTGAGATGACACCATCCTTCGTAGCTCCATCAGTGGCATAGGCAACGGTTGTGACAGGTCCTCCTATTGTTTCAGTACCAACGATAGAGTTGTCGTTGCCACATTCTTCACCATGAGGGGATGATGAGTGTCTACCCTAGGGGCATGTTGTTATTATGACACACTATGTATATTATTGAGCCTGCAAGCTCCATTTTTGGGATATCCCATGACTTTATCCTGTGACATTGTACATTTTTGAGATGACTATATGATGATGCAGTTTTGATGTGACCTACATGTGTTATGTGATGTTCTTTGATTTAATGCTTTATGATATGTATGATGTATGATGCTTATGTGTGATGTTAATGCCATGATGATGTAATGCTTATTTATATGAGATGAGGATGATAATGATGTGCATAATGTATTTTAGTAAAAGATGCAATGTTGATAATTATTTTAATGCAATGTTTGTGATTATGTATATGATTTGATGCTATGGATGTTGTATGTATGGACATAATGCAATGTTTATATGATCATGTATGCACTTATGTTTTTGGATGTCACAGGATATCATCATGAGGTGGACGAGAGAAGACAACAAGACAAATGAGAGAAGATGACCAGACCAAAGCGAAGAAGACGACAAGACTAATAGAAATTTATGTTAATTCCTAGACCAAATCCTTCAAAGCTTTACCATAGGACATTAGTATTTATTTCTCTTAATCATCATTGGGCAGACTATCATAATGGCCAAGAAACACCATGATATGACATAGATCAAGGTGTGCAAGGTTGTACCATCACGTAAGACAAACAGTCATAGATAAGGATGATCATGACTCATACTAAGAGTGTTATTGCCCCAGTCTTCTTGTCATAATCAACCACATGCAGAAAAAGACAAGGACAAGTCATGAAACGTTGTTGCTTCTCTAAATCCTATTTCTAGGACATCCTTGAGAAACTAGTGGCATGATTGTCAAAATGCAAAAATAGAGCCTTTACCATGATATGTCATTGTTTTTCTAAATCCCAAAATCAGGACCTCGCTAAGAAACTAGTAGTCATGTGTGTCAATTGACATGATACATTGTTACTTATCTAAATCCTGCTTAGTGGGATCTCGCTGAAAAACTAATATCATGATAAAAACTAAAAGAAAATTTTCAAGTGTTTTCCAAGTACGTCTAGATATCCATTGTTCTGATGCCAAGATTCCATGTTTGATAATGTCGAGATGTCGAAATGTTTAAAGTTTTGATGATCTTGAAAAATGTCAAGAATGGGTGAATTCAGGAAGGACACATCCTGAATAATGCCGATGTCAAGAGGATTTGATCCCTAATAGTTGTAAGGGGTCCCTCTAAATGATGATGATGCCTAGGAAGGACACATCCTAAGGCATAAATGACAGAGTTTGTTTCTTCAGAAGGACACATCTGAAGAATACTGATGTCACGAAGAGTGATCTTTAGATGTCAAGAGGATCACTCAAAATGTTGAATGACAATGACGATGCCTAGGAAAGACCATCCTAAGGCATAAATGACAAAGGTTATCATTCAGAAGGACACATCTGAAGATTAACCAAGGGTTGACAGTGTTGACAAGTTACGGTGATTTGACTTTCTTTGACCAAGTTTGACTTGTGTTTGACTATATGCCGATTTTGTCATGATGATATGATTGACATGTTGATGAAATTGTCATATTGAAATAACTGATTGTCATGATTTGTTCTTAGGAGTTTACCCATTTGGGAGTAATTTTTTTTTCCTTGAAGATATTTTGATGTGTGTGCTAGTATGGTGCCATGAACCCTAATGGATTGACCTAGTGCAGCCTCAGGGGCTCATCGACAGATGGCCTTGCCTACATCATACACTCAGAGACCTTGTAGTTTGACATGACCAATGAATTTGTCTTGGTGACCAAAGATTGCGTCATGATTTTATTCTAACAAACCTAAATGGACTGACCTAATGTGTTGAGGACTCAAATGTGAGTCTTGCCTACGTAGCAAATGCGTAGAGACAACGTAGTTCAGAAAAATGACAAAGATTGATTGATATGACTGACTTTGACAAGAGATGACAATGCGTTCGTGTTCCTCGAGCAGTTTGATGTTTTTCTTTGTGGTTTTCTTCAAGACATTTTATGATTTTTAGGTCTTTCTTCAAGACATTTTATGATGTTTTTGGTCTTTGTTCAGGACTTTTTGCCATGTTTTTGTCTTTTTTCAGGACCTTTTACCATGTTTTTATCTTTTTGTCTTTTTTTTTTTTCGGGACTTTTTGCCAATTGTCAAGATCATGTGTGACATCCACTGCAATTTCATGATAAAATTTTTGCCTGCAGTCAGGTCCAAGACTTAGTCATTTTTAAGGAACATGGACAGGATGATGCTGGTTTCCTAGATGGACAATCGTCGGGACTTGATGTCAATCATTTATCCACTATGAGAGCTATGATAGAGTGTGGTGGCTATTTGCGTAACAATGGCGATACTACCTTTCATCCTAAGCCAAGGAAGACAAAGTGACAGTAGATGGCAGAGCAATGATTGACTACACATGGCACCTGTTTGCCAGGTTTTCACCATGGTACTTGTCCAAAGCGCCTGTTTGCCAGGTTTTCACTATTAAACAAATCATTTTTCTCTTTACCATTTTCTTGACTTTTTTAATTTTTTTGGTGTCACCAAGATGCCTGTTTGCCAGGTTTTCATTAGGGTGATAGTTTTTCATCATTTTTCAATTTTTTTGTATTTTACAGTTTCCAACTCAGTCCTCTAATGTTATGTGTAGAACCTTCAGAGATGTAAACTGTTGATGGGTTCTGTCAATTGTTCTCCATTTGGTGTGGCCAGCTGATAAGCTCTAGAACCAAAAGAAGATATGATAATGTAGGGACCTAGACAGTTTGGTTCAAACTTTTTTGGGTTTTCTCTGTCGGCTTGATTCTTGGGGTTCTGCATGAGAACTAGGTCACCAATGTCAAACTGTCTGACCATAACCTTCTTATTGTAGCTACGATAAAGACGGTTCTGATATGCTTGGAGATGGTTTAGTGAATTTTTCCTTCTTTCTTCTAGCATTTCCAACTCATGCAAGCGTGATTGTTGATACTCCTCTTCATTAGTTAGACCCTTCAGGGGGACTCGTAACGAAGGAATTTTGACCTCAATGGGTAAGATGGCCTCAGTGCCAAAGACTAGGGAAAATGGAGTGGCTCATGTAGGCATACGAATGCTAGTTCGGTAAGCCCGCAGAGCAGGGTTGAGTTGTATGTGCCAGTCACGGCCAATGTCATTGACAGTCTTTTTGAGATTTTGACAATAGTTTTATTGGATGCCTTAGCTTGGTCATTTCCTTGTGGGTAGTATGGAGATGAAAAATGGTGTTGAATGTAAAATTGATCACATGACTCCTGAACGTCTTGGTTTTTCAATGGATGTCTGTTGTCAGTGATGATGGACTGTTGAAGGCCATATTGGCAAATGATGTAGTTAAGGATGAACTTCGATATTTGTTTGCCGGTAATATATGTCAATGGAATGGCTTCAATAAACTTCGTAAAATACTCAGTGGCGGTGATAATGAATTTGTGGCTGTTGGAAGAGGTTGGATGGATTTTACCCACAAGGTCGAGTCCCCATTGAGCGAAGGGCCAAGGAGAAGTGATTGGTTGAAGTTCTTGCGCTGGAGCATGAATCAAGTCACTGTGAATCTAACATTTGCGACAAGTCCTCACATGTTCAATTGCATCCTTTTCCATTGTTGGCCAATAATACCCAAGTCTTGTTACTTTCTTAGCTAGAGTAGGACCACTCGAATGAGATCCATATATACCATCGTGCACTTCGCGTAAGGTCGTACACGCTTCGTCGGTGTCGAGACATCTAAGGAGGGTGTCATCAAAACTACGACAGTACAGGGTGTCACTGATGATGGCATACTTGGAAGATTTTCGGATGAAGGACTTCCTTTGGTTATTGGACAGGTTGAGTGGAAGGGTTTGGGATTTTAGGTAATTGTAAATGTCCTGATACTAGGGAGAGTTGGGACCAACAAGTTTGCAAACCATTTCTGATTCTTGTATATCATATGTTGGGATTAAAAGTTGTTCTACTAAGAACTCAAATTGTGACACGTTTTGAGGGATGTCCAAGAAAGAACCAATAGTAGCCATTGCATCAGCTGCCTTATTCTGTGTCCTAGGGATTTGTTAAAAAGAAATCAATTTGAAGCATGTTAGGAAACTATCCACCATCCTCTTGTAGGGAAGCAACTTCTCATCCTTTGTTTCATAGTCATCATTCACTTGGTTGATAACAAGCTAGGAATCCCCGAATACATGCAACATTTGAATTTTCCATTTGATTGCCATTTTGAGACCTGTGACCAGTGCTTCATATTCGGAAATGTTATTTGTACAAGGGAAAGTGATTCAGAATGCCTTAGGAATTGAATCCCCCTGTGGTGTGATGAACAAGATTCTGGCACCTAAGCCATGACCAGTATGAGACCCATCAAAATATAGCTTCCATTGTACCGCTGGTTCTACATGAAAAATGGACTCATCAGGAAAATTAGTTACTAGTGGATGAGTGACTTGAATTGGTGCATCTGCCAGTTGATCTGCTATTACTTGTCTTTTTATTGCCTTACGCTCGACATATTGTATATCATATTCACTTAGTATCATAACCCATCTTGCCAACTAGCCTATTAATGCCACCTGACTTAAGAGGTATTTTAGTGGATCAATCTTGGCAACTAGCTGTGTCTGGTGACTGAGCATATAATGTCTTAATTTCTGGGATGCAAAGACAATAGCAAGGCATGCACGTTCGATGTGTGTATAGTTCAACTCATACCCTATTAGTGTGTGGCTGATGTAATAGATGGCTCGTTCTATTCCTTCATGATCATTTTATGCCAGTAATGTCCCCAGTGCTGAACTAGTAGTCGAGATGTAAATTATTAATGGCTTTCCGTGAATTGGAGGCATGAGGACTGGTGTTGACAGCAAGTAATCTTTGATTTGCTGAAAGGCTTCTTGACATTTGTCTATCCATACAAAGGGGATACCTTTGCGCAACAGATACTGGAATGGGTGACACTTATCTTCCCATTGGGCTATGAAACGTCGAATAGACTGTACTCTGTCTTGTAGAGTTCTTAGTTCACTGATTCCTATGGGTGGTGGCATGTCTATGATAGCTTTGACCTTTGCGGGATCAACCTCTATGCCTCTTCGGGAAACTATGTATCCCAAGAGTTTTCCTGATGTGACCCCAAAAACACACTTCTTAGGATTTAGCCAGACTTTGTACTCTTCAAGTCTCTTGAAAATTGTGTCAAGTACCTTCAGATGATCTTTCCTAGTTACTAATTTTCCCAATAGTTCATCTACATAGTCTTCCATTATTTTGTGCATCATGTCATGGAAGATTGTGGTCATAGCCCTTTGGTACGTGGCACCTGCATTTTTGAGACCGAATGGCATGGCATTCCAAAAAATATGTACCCCATGGGCAAGTAAATGCCATTTTGTGCTGGTCTTTAGGAGCGATGCAGATTTGATTATAGCCGTAGAAATCATCCATGGGGGATAGCATCTCATATCCCGCTATAAGATCAACTATAATGTCAATGTTTGGCAAAAGGAAAGTCATCCTTTGGACATGCTTTATTTAGGTCTCAGAATTCTGTACAGACACGGATCAGCCCATTTGGTTTTGTGACTGGCACCAAATTAGAAATCCACTCAGTGTAGTCAATAGACCATATGAATCCGGCGTCTAACAATTTCTTTAACTCAACCTTGACCAATAGAGCAACTTGGGGGTGCATTTTGCGCAACTTCTGCTTGACTGGTTTAGCATTAGGTAATAGTGGCAGATGGTGCAAAACCAGTTCTGGGTCCAATCCTGGCATGTTAGCATAGGACCATGCAAAATTGATTTTTTGTTTTGCAAAGAATTTAAGAAATTCTGGTCTCTCGTCTTCAGTAAATGATGCGACAAAGAGGACCATCTTGGGATCTTCTGTAGTTGATATGTTATCCTCTATTTTGTCTTCAATAAGCATGGCCAATTTCTCATGTTGCATTGGGAGAAAGTCCAGTCCTCCATCTTTGGGTGCCTCAGAGAGGTTTTCACCCACAAATATGTCCTTTACTTTTACTATTTTATCGTCAAGAGGTGCCTTTTGGTTTTCACCTAGAGATGTTTCACTTTTTGTTTTATTCTTATTTTTACTTTTGCAACTTGAGGACTGAACAGTCTCACTGAAGTATACCGTGTAGTCTAAATCAATGGCAAATCCTGATTTGTGGTCCCCGCTGGGTATGCCTTCTCGTAATCCCATTAATTCAGCAATTGCCTCATCATTCTGAAATGTGTCCAGCACTGGCAATCCTTGTTGGTCCCAATCGACTAGGTCAGGGTAAACTAAGGAAATGCCATCATCGATGTTGGTGAATTGGGGTGAGGATGCAGACAACATGCAGACGTGTTTAGTGATGTTGTAGATGAGATTATCATCATCCAACTCGACATCAGACTCTATCCAATATTCTCCTTCACTAGTGTCATATTCATTGTCAAAATAAGGAGTGAAGGTTGTAGAGCCCTGATTGTCACTGTCGTTTGATATTTCAGATGGATTGAACGGAATGGGTTTAGATGATGGGTGTGGGACATCATGGGGAGTGGTAATGGGTCTTTAACTATTTGGTGCTTGTTCAATTTTGAATGTTTTCCAAAACTTTTGTTCAGAGGTTAGTTCCCCTGGTTCGACAAACAAATCATCAAGACAACAGTCACTTAGGGATCGTTCTGAGCCAAATTCCCACTCATGGGAGTCTGTTTCGGTGAGGGTTTCCCTAGTAGTCTTGACACTATCCGAAGCATGTACTCACTCATTTGAAAGTCCAGAGGTACGTCAATTGTCATTGTTGGGTGATCCAAACCCTAATCCAAGATATTTTAGAATTTGAAAAGTTTTTATGGGTTCCCTTCGGCTAGTTTTATTTCTTCCTAAGCCACTAATATCATCGTAGCCTTTAGCTTTCATGATGTCATAACCTTTGCCATATTTTTGAACTGGTAATGGGGGTAGGGTGATAGTATCCTTATAGATCCATCCTGTAATGTAGTAAGGTCTTCCTTACTCATGTCTCCCCACTTGATAAAAACTATTTTTGGTGGAACTTTGAAAGTTTCCTAAGGTTCCATTCTGAAACGTGGCCGACCATAGTCCTTTGGAGACCTGGGCATTGTTGTTATGCTGTATGTTGTATGTAGTTTGAATTCTCCATAGCCAAGGTCCTGGATTTTGACAGTGGATTCAGTCTTAGGGTTAGTGGAAGGTGGTGTTATGGTGGAAGACGTGGATGTAGTGGATGTGGAAGATGGTGTGAGTGTGGATGAGTCGACGTATATGGATGATGAGGAGCCAGGTACTTCTCGGTTAATAGGTACTCAATTTTTAGAGATACCCCTTAAGTTTGTACAATATTGGAAAGGGTCGGGGTCTCCATATATGGTTATTTCAGTGTCATCAAATGGAAACTTGAGGCATTGGTGGTATGTGGACGGAACGGCTTTTAAGGCATGAATCCATGGACGACCTAGTAAGATGTTATATGGTAGTTCCAAATCCAGGACCTGGCAAGTCGTGTCCATGATGACCGGTCCCACTCTGATAGGGAGAGAGATAATGCCACGTGAAGAGCATTCCTCATCATCGTATGCTTTGATCACTATACTTTTTTTTGGGTCTACGCACGCATCAGAGAACCCAAGAGCCTTAACTAGTTTGAGGGAGCATATATTCAATCCTGCTTCGCCATCTACTAAATCCGTCTAACTTTGTGCTTGTGGACAAAAGTTTCTATGTGTAATGCATCATTGTGGTTGGTTTTAGGTGATGAGTAATCTTGATCTAAGAAGGTGACGTGGTGAGGCGTAGTAATATATCCCACCATGGTTTCAAACTGATTGACATCGATGTCCTTGGGGACCGACGAATCTAGCAGGGTTTTATCTAGGATATCTTTGTGTGTGGGAGAGATACGAAGCAACTCAAGTATATATATTTGTGTGGGAGTCTTTCCTAGCTGGTCGATGAGGTTGAACTGAATTTTGGGTTTCCATTGCTTTGTGTTTGGGACAGGTTCTAGCTATTTTGCAGATGGGCCAAGTTGTGTATGTTTAGCAGATGGGCCCGGTATGGTGATTTTGGCTTGTCTAGCGGGAGGTGGACCAGCTATAGTGACCTTGCCACTGCAAGTAGTAGCATTACATTAGGGTGCTCTTCTAACTATAATGGTATTGATGTATTCATTGTTAGTTCAGACATTGTTTATAATAGGTCCACCAGAATAGTCATACTTGACTCGGGCAAAGTTAGCTTGATTTTGTGGACCTAACGTGGAAGCATTACGAGAACCATGGTCCTATAGTGGATTCTTATGGATAGTATGATCTGAATTGGAGGCAAATTGAGATCCACCTACTTCAATGATGCGACTTTCGATAAGATCTTGTATTAGGTTTTTCAATTGGTGACAGTTAGAAGTTGTATGCCCTTTTCCTCGATGGTAGTCGCAAAATGCATTATCATTCCACCAAGCTGGTTTGAATTGTCCTGGGTGATATGGTTTTGGTTCTTGAAGTATGATGACCCCATTCTGGATGCATTTCTTGAGGACTTCCTCAATGGGTTCCCCCAGAGAAGTGTATGTGCGACCTTTAGGAAATTGTCTCATTTGACAGTATTGTCCTTGATTGTTTTGACCACTTGGGTTGTTTGAAGGAATATTGGGAGGAGGTGTTAGTGTCGTTATTGGTTTGTTTTGTTGTTGAACCCCCTTTAGGGCCAGTACAGGGCCCACGATGTTTGCAGCCTTGGCGTCAACAACGCCGTCATTTGTAACGTGTTTGTTTTTAACCCAATATTTGTTTTTGTCGGTGGTTGGATTGACATTTATGTTTTTGGAACCATATCGCAATTCTCCCTTTGCGATAAGGGTTTTCTCAATCTGGACCCCTTTTTCAACTAAGTCTGTGAAGTTTGTGCAATAATGTACTTGCAATGCATATTTTAGGGGCCCAAGAAGTGTTTGCACGAAGATGTCGACCTTTTCCCTTTTGGGTATATCAATATGAAATCTACTAGCTAGACTTCTCCATTTCTGAAAGAATGGGATGAAAGTCTCACCGACATCCTCTTGCGTGAGATTGCACAAGCTAGTGATAGAGGTATCCATGTCAATGTTGTACGCATAATTTTTTATGAATTTTCTTTTAAGCTCATCCCATGTTTGGATATCCTTTTGAGTGGAAAACCATTCAAGGGCCTGACCCGCCAGACTTTTAGAAAAAAGTCTCATCAAGTATGTTTGTTCATAGGTGATGTCCATACAATTGGTTGAAAATTCATGAATATGTTCAATGGGGTTTTTCTTGCCTCTATATTTTGTCAAGTTGGGTGACACATATCCTAGAGGAAATGGAGGCATGTATAAGCTCATGTCAAATGGGTATACATTTAGGTCATATTATATTTCCGATTTTTGACCTGAAATGTATATGTTTTGGATCGTTTTCTCTAAACCCCTCACTCTTGTTTGGAGGGCATCCACAACAGGGTCATTTATGTTTTCGTACGTTGGATTTCCTAGTACACCATAGGTTCTTATTTGTTGTGCGTGAATATTGGTGTATTGTTGTGGGGTGGATTGCTATGATATGTATGACGTATGCGGATTAACATGTTGTTGATATTGGAAGTTATGATTGGGTGTATGTTGATGAGTATGAACGTTAGATGAGTAGGTTGGGATGTGTCCCCCAGTCATGTGTGTCGTTATTTGGGGAATGTGATGACCATGAATGTTATGATGCGTTAATGGTGCCATGGGTTGCGTTATTTGGCCACCTTGTGTAAATTGATGCATTTGCCTAAGAGGAATGTTTGTGTTCGTACCTTGGGAGGCAATGACATTTGACTGTGTTGTTGTGTTAATGTTTTGTTGTTGTCCTTGGATAAATATACGTCCGGTGGCTCCTCCCAAAGGATTTTGTGAAATACCAGTGAGCGGATATGTCGAAGTTGTGCTCATGGTAATAGATGGAGCCATCAAGGGGGGATTGTTGTGACTTGATGATGCCCTCGTGGCATTTACTGTTATGGTACTTATGTTGTTGGAGGTGTTTGGGATGTTGGAAGTAACATGCACTGTCATTGTAGTGTCAACAGGTGTATTGCTTGTAGTGTTTGGAAGTTGACCACTATGTGACATGTTATGTGCGTTGTTGTTATTAGGGTCAGGAGGTGTCACATTTATCGAGTTAATGTCAAATCCTTGAGGTAATTTGGCTCCTTCACTCAAGAGTATATCCAAGAATCTGTCTCTGTCATGATGGACCATTGTTTCAACGAAGTGAGAGACCTTTGGGTTTTGTGCTATTGCCTCTATGTTTTCCTCAAGTATTTGACCATATTCATCTCTTTGCAAGTAGAGTTCAAATGTACTGTTTGATGAGGATTGCGTTGTCATTGGAGGTGGATTGTTTGAATTGGAAAATGGATCGTAAAAGGTCAAGTTTGGGTCACTTGTATGATTATCGACAGTGGACATAGGTCTTGCCAAAAGTTTGCCATTTGTCTTTGTTGTTTCTAAAGTCTAGTTTCCACCATAAATGATATTGCTCAAATGAAAAGGAATGACAGCTAAATGATGATGGTATTATGCGAGATCTAAGTTCAAAATCATGAAATGTTTTGAATCTTTTTATGAATAGGATATGCAATGTGTAGACCTAAAATTCACTTTAAGACAAGGGTACCTAAGCACGTCTAAGCTCAAACTTTGGTTTTGATTTTGGCTACAAAAGGACTTTGTTCAAAATGACAAGGTGACAAGGTCTAATGACTAGTGAGTTTTCCTAACTAGACTTTTGAGTTGGAAAAATCTCACAAAGAGGACAATGACTAAAAATGGGTTTGATAACCTAGTCCAAAAGAGCCTAATTTTGAAAGCAATGTTGTTGCAAATTGTGCTGAGGTTTTCCTAATCCTAAGTATGCAAAATGTGAACCTAGAGACAACCTAATGCCGAATGTATGCAACTAAAGATAAAAAAAAATGAAAGATGAAACCTATGGTGACGAATGCAAACTAATGGTCAAGACTTTGAGCAATTTCAAGTTTGGTTTCTGACAAAATATCCTTGGGAACAGTGTTTGAAAAATTATTGACAAGATGATGACTTCAGATTTGACTTTGTATGAAGTTTTGAACAGTGACAGGAAAATGTGTCATTTGAGATGTCAGTTACGTCATGGTTTT
Organism: Sequoia sempervirens; assembly: GCA_007258455.2. Classification (NCBI taxonomy): domain Eukaryota; kingdom Viridiplantae; phylum Streptophyta; class Pinopsida; order Cupressales; family Cupressaceae; genus Sequoia; species Sequoia sempervirens. The sequence continues at coordinate 91,424,986 of VDFB02049217.1, read as the reverse complement.
GCGAATGCGGCTCAAGTTTTAGTAGATGCGACTCAGAAACAAACAAGTGTGACTCAGTTTATCAGATGCGATTTAATGACAGTCAGTTGTGTTTCAGTTTTGCACATGCGGCTCTTTAGTGTTCAGATGCGTCACGACGCATACAGATGCAGTGTTTTGAGTATCAACTGCGGTTTAATAGAGCAATTACAGTTTAGAAAATCAATTGTGGTTCGATAGATGCGATATAGTTTTGTTTCAAATTGATTTTCTTGTCATTTTGATTGCAAGTTTGATATGTTTGGTGTTGAATGTTTTTTTTGGAGCTGTTATGAAACCAAAAATCAATTGACAAACACAGTGTTTTGAAAAGTAACTAAACACACATCAGATAAGCACAATCCTAGGTTAGGCCATGATAGTATTCACTAGATTCCACGCAGTTTTCCCCAATCGCATATCTGTAGCGTGTGAATTCAAAAGCTTGGCTGCACGGGCTTCCCCTTACAGTGCACTCTCCTCTCAGGCCAACCAAGCTTCCAACCCCCATGAAACTCCCATGGTGAGCTGATCACATCTACTACAAACTATGAAAGTGTGGATGCCTTCACACCAACCGGTGCTGCGCTAGCAAATAGAAGGATTTTGGCTTTCTATACAAGAATTTTTAGTTAGGGACCCCTGTTCAAGTGGCCATACATGGGGCAAGAGATTAATCACTATTAAGGTGGCACTCCAGCCTAAAGAGGTTAAGCTCAACAGGGTTTAAGGGAATACAACTCCGTCTGTATGACACATCCGCACAAGCAACCTTAGGTTTTCCCTTAAGGTTTACATTTATATACCGGTCAGGGGTAGCTTGGCTTTAGCTTTGTTGCTGGTTTGAGTCATGTTGGGGTGATGAAATCCCCAGGCAGGCCCAATTTCTAGAGGTGGTAACCGTTTCTCTTACACCCAAGATAGCCCGAAAGCGCGAGGGGAGAGGATACTCCAATATTACAAGTCAGGGTAATAACAAATAAAAATGGGTCCAATTTTATGATCACGAGGTTTTCACCAAGTGAGAGCATACTCACCTACCATCTTGAAAACATAGTCAAGCAAAGATGACATGAATTTTCTTTTTATGTGCACCAAACTTAAATGTTTGCTAATCTATGAAAAACAAACACAATGTTTGTTTTATTCCATCTTTGACATTCGAATCTATAGACAAAAGATTAGTAGTTTCTTTATTAAATTATCTTCGACACACTAGTAGTAACCGCCACACACTGCAAATAGAGATTAGTAACACAAAACCCTAAGCTAGCTAACATGCAAAAATGAAAAACCAAGAAATTAGAGGACCAGAAAAAACCAGAAAGAAACCAGCAACCAAAAAACCCTAAAATCCAAAAATTAGAATGCCAAAAATGAAAGAAAATATTTACCAGTCGAATGTGGCTCGACATAGTAGATGCGTCGTTCAGGACTTCGAACGCGGCTGAATTTGTCAGATGCAGCTTTCCTGAGGTTGATTGCATTGTGACAGAGTGATTGCGACTTTCCCATTTGTGAATGCTTTGCGATGCATCAAATGCATCACGATTTTAAAAAAAATGGTTACGTCGCTCCGTACTTGTACCTGCAAAACAATAGAAAACACAAAAAAAATGTACGGAAATAACCAGAAAAATGAAGTTGGGTTCACCAATGTAACTGAGAATTTCTTTTAGGTTTGATTATGAGTGTTAGCAGTAAATCAATAAAGACAAATGAAACCCAAAGTCCTATCGAGTACAAAGGAAATCAGATAATAAAATGGTTATACCTATTTCTCGAGATTTCCATGATTACCTCCATAGTACCTTCTTACTTGTTGGATGATGTTGCCCTCAGATTGGACGTACGAGCAATCCGCAAACGTATAATTCCTACAACAAGCCTTGAAGGATTTGTATAAAAATGTCTAAAGCCTATGCCTAAATGCCTATGACTATGACAATGTCTAAGATTTGATCAAACTAAAATAATAAATGCTATGATAAATCTAAGAATGCAAGTGTGAAAATGTAATGCCTATAATATGTGCATGTGTCTATGTAAAATGTCAGTGTATAATTGTGTGTCCCTGAAAAGTGAGAGGAAAATGACATTTTATAGAAAATGTCATTTTGAATGGACGGATGAGATTAATTGATGACGAGAACCTAAACTGAAAGGTCCAGATTAAGTTTGAGAATCCCTAATTAGGGTTAGGGAAAATTGATTAATTGAACGATCAAAATAATATCTCGGATAATTGGATCAACAATGGAGAATAAATGAGGAAATTAATTAGAAAATAAAGATTTTCAAAAAACGAAGAAGATAAAGACTGAACTGAAGATCAGATTTGGAAAATCAAGAATCTACCTGATTACTTGATTTTTGGAAGATTAGTTACCAATTTGAATTAAATTAATTCAAAATATGGATTTATGAGATAATAAATAATTGATTTTCCAATTATTTATCAAAGTGAACTATCAGCTAAGATTGTGATGACATTTTAAATAATTTAATTTATTTAAAATGAGAGGAATATCAATTGGCAATTAAATAATTAAATTAAATTATTTAATTTAGAAGATAAGATTAATTAATTGAATAAATTAATCAATTCATTTAATTATGACAGTTAGTGAAATATTAAATAAATAAATAAAACTTATTTATTTAATAACCAGGAAGAAATATATGACAAAGGGGAATTAAATAAATTAAGAAATTTATTTAATTAAGGAAAGACTTAGACAATTAATGACATATTTAATAAATAAATGAAACTTATTTATTTAATAATCATGAAGAATCAAAGGACATGAATTAATTAAATAATTATGAATTATTTAATCAATAGTCGAATGTGAACCAAGGACATCATTAAATGTCATAGTTATGCTAGGATGAAAGTGGTTAAAATGAGGCTTGCAGGCCTAGGTCATTTTTAGGTGTCTACAGGCAGAAGCAAAAATGGGAGGAAATCTAATTCAGTACAAAGGAATAAACCTGTGAATAAAGTTGATACTACTATAGTAAAGAAGAAAATATAGATAATATGGAAGAAAAAGGAAGACCCTAAGAACAAGAATGAACCAAACACATATGTACCTCAATCTATTGTAGATAATTCTTTCAAAAATTAAATCCAATAATGGGTTTAGGGGGAACAATTATAGAGAAAACTAACAAACCCATGATATATGAGGTGTCAAGTAGTGACACGAAGATATGTGATGTAAAATGATAATGTGAATATGTTAAAAAAATATTATATTAGAAAACATGCAAATTTTAAGATTTGCAAAGCATTTTAGGGTTTACAGTATATTCATAAGGTGTTTATCATCTTTTTGGAGATTCAATGCAATAATTGCAAAATTAAGGAAAATCAGTAAGGTATAAAGTGAAAATCTAAGTTGAGTTAAATCACTCTTACACATTTGGAAGAAATTAGAGTGAGTTGAAGGAAATTTGAAGGTGATTCAAAGTATATGGCATCAAACCCCAATTTTCATTGAAGCGTGAAAAAGGTATTTACAACTATCTATACTTTGAGGGTTTGCATTAGAAGTAATTTCCATATGTATCTATAAAAGAATTGATGGATAAATGGCCACAAAAACTATGGTTGAGACTTCTAAGGGACTTGACCAAAATTCAAAAGTTTTCATGGAAGGTTTTTGACATTGATCCTGTCGATGCGTTTTCACAAATTCCAAATAATTTCTTGCCCATTGAGGACACTAGAACCTACATTCATGGGAAATTGGAAGAATTTGATCATCAAGAAATCAAGAATCAATGGTTGAAAGAGTTAACTGGAGATGATTTCTTAGTGAAGCCAGAGTATGAAAACCTTGTACAAAAGAAGCTAGATTTCTAGAACAAGTTCCCTAATTTTTGCAATGGAATGGATGTGAAATTTTTGAGGATATCACTTAGTAGAGTGCATGATAAATTTGTATGAAAAAATATTCCTAGATTAATTACCAAAGAGGTGATCAAAGCTATGACTGAAATTTGTGATACCGAACCTGTATTGGTGCTAAAGGCTATGGAAAATGATGTGGTTATGAAGTTAACTGGTACCATATATGATGGGAGTGCATTGACATCCAAACCTATTACCATCCTTGTTGTTAGGAATTCGACAATCATGATAGGTCAAAAGATCTACTTCACCAATAGAGGAAATTTGGTGTCTACAATTGCAATTTATGTTGCACTTGACATGGTGGTGAATGGAAGAGACTATGATTTTTGTGAGTCGTTATGATAGTAACTTATGGAGAACTTGATCTAGACCAAGACAAAGAAATATCACTTCAAGTTTGGAACACAAATACTCTATTTTTTGTTTTACTTTTTTAGAGAGTTACCTAGAAGGAAAAATAGTATATGGGATTCTAATAGACTGGTAGAACATCAAATATTTGATTATTTGCAGAACATTGGGGATTTCAAGACATAGGGTGATGCTCTAACTACATTTTTCGTAGTTTTTCAAAATAACTTTCTTCGTATTCATTGATGAGTGCATTATAGAGGTAGTAGTGTAAGGAAAATTAGATGCAGAAACAACTCTCCTAACATCAAAACCTCAGGGAAGAATGTAGAGATACCTTTTAAAATTACAATTACATTCCAACTAAGATGCACATGAAAGAGATAACAAAAATAGAGTATTTAGACACACACATATGGACACCATATATACGTGGGAAAACCCTTATGGGAGAAAAATCCACCACACCAAGAGAAGTCACTTTGTATTACAGTAACAATTAATTACATACAGAGTTCTAACTTATCTTTCTAATGCTAGATTACAACTTTCACAATGATCAATCTTGTACAAGAACCTTCAAGTTACAATATTTTCAGAATAGAAATCACTCTGATATAATTTGAATTGTTCACACAACTATTCTTCAAACCAACTGAACCTTCAAGCATCTGCAACTTCAAACTATATTGATGTCATTCCCTGTCTATCGAACTTCCTCATAGAACTACCTCAATAGACTATCTTCCAACGGTTTCCATTCAGCTTCTCTGATAGGTCCACGTGACACCACATAGGAAGTCTTCATGTGATCAAAAAACTTCAATCTATGTTGGCATGTCGATGAGACACTGACCGTGTCTCCCCGATGCCACACACAACTTAGCATCTGATATCGCCAAGATTTTTCCATCAGCAAGAGGTTCCACCGAGCTTACAACCATTGTATCAACTTCAGCATTGCTATCAGCAAGACTTACCGCTCGCCAAGAGGTTACACCAAGTCTTCTTAAGTTACACCGAAGCATCCAAATGATCAGCAAGACTTACCGCTTGCCAAGAGGTTAAACCGAGACTTCTTAAGTTACATCGAGCACCGAACGGTCAGCAAGACATTCGTCTTTTTGCCAAGACCTCATAGTGAATACTTCATGTTAATCCTAGTGCATCCACCAGTCAGTGAGACTCATCACTTTCACCAAGACCTCATATCGAGGTCCATAAGTCACATAGACATGAGTATTCACATTGGCAAGACAATCATCTTTCATCAAGACATCTTATTGAGTTCTTTATGTTACTCTGAAGCCTCAAGTCATACTGAATAATCGGCAAGACTTCTTTCCATCATTAAGACCTCATAGCGAGGTCTTTCATGCTACCCTGAGTGAACACCATCGGTGAGACATTCCTTATCGATATAAGTCATAATGAAACTCCAAGACTTTCCCTGAAGACTTCATATTAAACACTGTTGGCAAGACATATTACTCAATAAGACTTCTCACTGAGCCACCAAAGGTTATCTTGATGACTCCAATGTATAAGCATTTGGCGAGACATCCATATCACTGACAGCTCATAGCGAACATCCAAGACTCTCCTCGATATCTGATCGAATGGCCTGTCGGCCAGAGATCTCCATGAACAGTGAGAGGTTAGAACGAATAAACTATCACAACGATAGGCACTTTTGGTGAGACTAAATCAAGGTCACAACGACCTGTACAAATCACAATGTGTCAAAGCTGCTAGTTGGCCAGACATTAACAATATCACACCGAATTGGCTCCAATAGAGGTTATAGCCTGTGATGATTCAGGCACATATTTCCAACAATCTCCCACTTGATGAAGATCACACAGGCACCTCTAGAGCACAACAGAACTTACTGAAAATAATGGGCACTAAGGCCCATTGTACTAGCACACCACCTAAACTTGTTTGTGCTCACTGGCTTCGTCAATGCATCTACAACATTCTCCAGAGTATCAACTTTTTCCAAACTGACCTTTCCATCCTCCACCATATCTCATACAAAGTAGTGTTGTACATCTATATGTTTCATCTTGGCATGGAAAGTAGGATTCTTTGCCAGAAAAATTGCACTCTAACTGTCACAAAAGATAGTTATTTGCCCTACATCAAAACTAATGTTAGAAGACAAACGTTTTAACCAAACTAATTCTTTACAAGCATGAGTAGCTGCCATGTATTCAACTTTTGTAGTGGAAAAAGTGACTACAGCCTGTCGCTTACTCATCCAACTCACTGCACCACCATTCAACATGAAAGTATATCCACTGGTGGACCTCCTATTGTCAATGTCCCCTGCCAATCAGAATCCACATAGCCTTGAATACTGAGATTCCTCTGTGATTCAACCAAGTTCCCATGGTAACACAAAGCAAAATCTGAAGTGCCCTTCAAATATCTAAAAAATCTCTTTACAACATCCCAATGTGTCCTTCCAAGATTAGCCATAAACCGACTAAGTACTCCCACTACTTGGGCAATGTTTGGCCTTGTACAGACCATTACATATAAGAGACTGCCAACCACACTAGCATAGGGTAGACTGGTCGTGTCCTCCATCTTAGTAGGAGATTTTGGACAGTCTTCAATAGATAGCTTCATTCCATGCAAAACTGGAACAACTAGCTACTTGCAATCATTGATACAAAATCTCTCAAGAACAGTCTTGATATACTTAATCTGACTGAGCCAAAGCTTTCTACTATTCCTGTCCCTAGTTATGTCCATCCCCAGAATATACCTTGCTGCACCAAGATCTTTCATTTTGAACTTAGCAGACAACTAAGACTTAAGATCAGAAATCATTAGCTTAATATTGCCTATGAACAACATATCATCAACATAGAGAGCAATAATAAGAACTTGATCACTTTTAGCTTTATAATAGACACAATGATTAGATTTTGATCTCACAAATCCCAAAGACAATACAACAGTATCAAATTTCTGGTACCACATTCTAGGTGACTGCTTTAACCCATACAAAGACTTTTTTAACTTTCAAACCAGTTTCTCTTTACCTTTTTCAACAAAGTGCTTAGGTTGGGACATATAGATTTCTTCTTCAAGATCACCATGAAGAAATGTTGTCTTCACATCCATTTGTTTGACCTCTAAGTCATATCTGCTGCAAGTGACAAAAAAATCTAATGGACGTCAGCTTAGCTAGAGGAGAAAAAATATACCCATAATCAATTCCCTCTACCTAGGAATAACCCTTCGCAACCAATCTTGCCTTGTACTTTTCCACACTGCCATCCAGACCAATCTTCTTTTTAAATACCCATTTGCAGCCCACAAATTTTATGCCTTTAGGGAAGGGCACCAAACTCCAAGTTTCATTCTTTTCTAATGATGCCATTTCTTCATTCATGGCTTCCAACCAAGAGTCTGAATCAGACATTTTAAATGCCTCCTTTACAGTCCTAGGCTCATTAGTGCTAGAAATTAAAGCATAGGCACAAGTAGAATCTATCAAAGAGAACCCATACCTATCAGGTTGTTTTCTTTAACGAGTTGACCTCCTCACTTGTTGAGGCTGAGGTTCTTCTTATTCTTCAAAACTTTCAGAACTGCTTGAGCTCTCCTAGTTTCAGGTACATTTTGAATTTTTAATTCCTCTTTATCTGGTGTAGGAGGAATTCCAACTACATCCTATTGTTTTCTGACTTTGTCTCTAGCTGCAGATCCAAGGTAGAAGGTTTCGCTCACGAAAGATTACACGCTATATACAACCTTCTAAAAAGCTTGTATCCTTTTATGCCATCACTATAGCCAATAAAAATACATTTGACAACCTTGTTCTCCAACTTAGATCTTTTCTCATACGGCACATGAGCATATGCCTCACAGCCAAAAACACAAATATTTCTTAAAGAGGGCTTCTTACGGACCATGCTTCCAAAGGTGTTTTCTCAACAAGAGCAGAATTTGGAGAATGATTAATCAAGTAACATGCAGTAGCAACAGCCTTAGCCTAGAATTTCTCCTCCAAGCCAGCACTACTCAACATACTTTGTGCTCTCTCCATCACTATCCTATTGAACCTTTCTGCAACTCCATTTTGTTGTGGAGTATAAAGTGTAGTCTTATGCCTTTTAATCCCATGGTCTTTACAATACCTCTCGAAATCATCAAAACAAAATTCACCACCATTATCAGTCCTTAAGAATTTAATTTTTCTTCTAGTCTGATTTTCTACAAGGTTCTTAAATTCCTTAAATCAACTGAATACTTCTGATTTATTTTTCAAAAAATAAAAAAAAGTTCTTCTCGAACAATCATCAATGAACGATACATAGTATCTTGACTTAGACAAAGAAGGAACATTCACTGGACCAAATACATCAGAATGAATATAATATAGCAAACCAAAAGATTTATGGGGACTAGAATAAAAAGAAACACGGTGCTACTTTCCATATATATAGTGTTCACAGAATTCAAATTCAAGGTTACAATCTTCAAGCCCCTCAACCAGGTTTTTGTTCTTAAAGGTTTTTAAACCTTTTTCTCCTATGTGGCCAAGCCTATGATGCCAGAGCATAGTCTTTTCTATTGGGATTTTAACTTCCATATATTTTACATAATTAGGAACATTTCCCTCTTTTCCTCCATGAATAGCCTTTTGTGACTTTACAAAGACATTGTTACATTGAACAGAATGTGCATCTAGCTTGTACAAGGTACCAATTCGAGCACCCCTTGCTAGCACCATTGAGCCTCTAGTCATCTTGCAGCCATTTCCAAAGAATGTGAATTTCACTCTAGTATCATTTAGCATACTTATAGAAAGTAAGTTTTGAGCTAGACCTGGTATATGCATTACATTATTGATTCCCTTCACTCTTCTATCTGGGAATTGGATTCTGACTCTTCCACGACCAACAATATCTAAAGTTGAATCACTTGCCAAGTACACCTTTCCACCATCATATTCTTCATACTTTGTGAACCAGTTTCTATGAGATGTCATGTGGAAAGATGCTCTAGAATCAATCAGCTAGACATCATCTGATGCTTGTGTAGCCAAGGCTGCAATGAAGGTGTCTCCATCACTGTGAGAAGAATCATTGTCAGAAGAATAATTATTTTTCTTCTTCTCCTCATCTTTACAATCCTTTTAGACATGACCAGGTTGCCCACAGTTCCAGCACTTCACCTTGGAATTATTTCCAAGAGCCTTTGATCTCCCTTCTGATTTTGATTTGGACTTCTTGTCCTTATTCTTGCCTTTCTCTTTTGACCTTCCTCTAACAGTAAGGGCCTCCTTCGCCATCTCAAAAGATTTCCTTCTCATTTCTTCTAATAACAAAGAAGCAACAACATCCTCCATCTTGAAATTGGATGTTGTACTCCTAATAGCCATCACTAGGTGATCCCATGAATCTAGCAAAGAACACAATATCAACATACAATGATCCTCTTCATCAGTCTTTACACCAACATAAGTTAATTATGCAATCAACATGTTAAATGCATTCAAATGATTAGCAACAGACCCTCCTTCCTGCATTCTCAAAGATTACAACTTATTCCTCAGGAATAGTTTATTCACCAAGGACTTCCCCTGATAAATAGATGTCAGTCTCTTCCACAAGGAAGATCTAGTCTTCTCTTCATGCACATTGAGAAGAACAGAGTCTTCCAAACAGAGCCTTATTATCCCACTAGACTTTCTATCTGCAAGGTCCTAATCTTCTTACTTCATGCCTATAGGTTTAGTTCTAGACACAACAAGCCACAAATCACGATCCACTAAAAGATCCTCCATTTTTAGTTTCCACAACACAAAATTGCTGCCATTGAACTTCTCTATTTCAATCTTTCCTGACATGCTTGCCATCTCAATCTGTAATTAAAATTTGACAAACTTCTACAAGACTCCCACTGAACAGAAATTGACACAAAAAACCCAACGTACCCACAAGGATAACACAACTAGCCAGGCTCTGATACCACTTGTAAGGAAAATTAGATGTGGAAATAACCTAATGTCAAAACCTCAGGGAAGAATGCAGAGATACCGTTTAAAATTATAATTATAGTCCAACTAAGATGCACATGAAAGAGATAACAGAAACAGAGTATTTAGACACACATATGGACACCAGATATATGTATTACAATAACAATTAATTGCATACCTAGTTCGGACTTATCTTTCTGACACCAAATTATAGTAGCTTTCACAATGATCAATCTTGTACAGAAACCTTCAAGTTAAAATCTTTTCATAATAGAAATCATTCTGATACAATTCAAACTATTCACACAACTGTTCTTCGAACCAACCGAACCTTCAAGCATCTGCAACTTCAAACTATATTCATGTCATTCCCTGTCTATTGAACTTCCTCACAGAACTGCCTCAATGGACTATCTTCCAACGGTTTCCATTTGGCTTCTTTGATTGGTCCATGCGATGGCACATAGGAAGTCTTCACGTGGTCAAAAAACTTCAATCTATGCTGGAATGTCGGTGAGACACTGACTGTGTCTCCCTGATGCCACACACAGCTTAGCATCTGATATCGCCAAGAGTTTTCCATCAGCAAGAGGTTCCACTCAGCTTACAACCATTGTATCGACTTCAACATTACTATCGGCAAGACTTACTGATTGCCAACAGGTTACACCAAGACTTCTTAAGTTACACCGAAGCATCCAAATGATCAAAAAGACTTACCACTTGCCAAGAGGTTACATCGAGACCTCTTAAGTTACACCGAGCACCAAATGGTAAGCAAAACATTCATCTTTTTGCCAAGACCTCACAATGAATACTTCATGTTAATCCTAGTGCATCCACCAGTCGGCGAGACTCATCACTTTTACCAAGACCTCATACTGAAGTCCATAAGTCACATAGACATGAGTATTCACATCGGTAAGACAATTGTCTTTCGTTGAGACATCTTATCGAGTTATTTATGTTACTTCGAAGCCTCAAGTCATATCGAACAGTCGGAAAGACTTCTTTCCATCGATAAGACCTCACAGCAAGATATTTCATGCTACCCTAAGTGAACACCGTCAATGAGACATTCCTTATCGATATAAGTCATACTAAAACTCCAAGACTTTCCTCGAAGACTTCATATTAAACACTATTAGCGAGACATATTACTCGATAAGACTTCTCACCGAGCCACCAAAGGTTATCCCGATGACTCCAATGTATAAGCGTTCGGCAAGACATCCATATCACTGAGAGCTCATAGCGAACATCCAAGACTCTCCCCGATATCCAATTGAATGACCTGTTGGCCAGAGATCTCCATGAGCCGTGAGAGGTTATAACGAATAAACTATCACAACAATAGGCACCTTCGGTGAGACTGAAGCAAGGTCACAACGACCTATACAAATCATAATGTGTCAAAGCTGCTAGTCAGCTAGACATTAACAATATCACACCGACTTGGCTCCAATAGAGGTTATAGCCTATGATGATTTAGGCACATATTTCCAACAAGTAGAACCTCGAACTCTATGGATAGAGCCTTTAGGAAATGAGATTGATGAGAAAATGGTTGAGGGTCTCATTGAAATATTGCTAAACAACACCAAGGATCCCACTTAACCCCAACATGGTACATATGAAGAGAATTCAACTAAAGTGTGTTTGGAAACTTTAGCACCTCAAAGAGAAAAAAGGGTAAATAAAAATGTGGAATATTTTGCACTGCATACACTTTCAAAGGATGATGTTGATAGGTTGAGGGAAGTTGCAGTAGAGAAGAGGGCCAAAGTAATAGGAGATATCTTCAAACCTAAAAGATTAGGAAGATCATCTTCCACCACTTCCTCTGCATTTCCAACTACATTTGGTGCTACAACAGTAAAAGAGAAGATGGAACAAAGTACTCTGACAATAGTTAATGTATCTACTTCCATCAGACCCAACACCCGAACTACTAAAAGGAAGAATGTACCCCCTATTACACCCTCTACTACCTCTAGGAAAATAATGAAACAAAAGGCAAGAAAAAAAAGGAACATGAGTGATGCAGTACAAAAGGAAATTGACCTTGGCTTGCAAGAAGAAGTTCAATTGCAAAGGAATAGAAGCAGTGCTTCCACTAGCAATGAAGGTAATTCACAAGGAGTTGGAACAATAATTAAGAATACTTAAGGAAATGTTGTAGATTCATCTGATGAAGAGGAGATAGAGGAAGAAAATAATTCTTTCACCATACATGTGCATGAGAAGAAGGATGAAGAAGACAAATTAGAGCTTCAAGAGGAAAATCCCAAGTCTCCTTAGGTAAGTGACCACTGACCTATGAAGCTAGAACCTTTGGTAAATAATATGATAGAATCTAATGATTTTCTAGCTACTGCTAAATTATTTGATGAGGTTGATAAAGAGGATAAGGAAACAACTATAAATGCTTTTATTCAATATATGATTATCTTTGATGAGATCATGGAGGATATGAAGAAAAAGGTAACTGATAATGTGTGGGAAGCCTTGCTACAAAGAAGGCATGAAGCTGTGAATATTGAAGACAAGATTAAAAATAATGCCATGAATAAGTTTGGATCCTCCTTGTTTGAGGTTGATCAGGATTCTCTACTAGAAGAATATATTAAAAGGTTCAAAGTCAAACAAAGAATCACTATTCACATGGCAAGGGAAAAGGACAACTCAAAAAAACTGAGGCCTGATACTTTTGATACAATAAGGGAAATGGCAAAGAGAATTGGAATGAGTGTTGTTTCTTCATCCCATACAACTCAAGTACAGGAGCCTATTAAAGACAAAGGTATTGATATAAAAGAAATGCTACCGTCTACAACCAATTTACCCATTTTTAAAGAAGTAAAAGATCACTCTATTAAAGAGGCATCACATTTGGAAAAGCTTGATGATATACATGCTTCTTCGGTGACATCTTCTCCTCTAGAAGATACAAAGGATACAACTAGAGAAAATATTGAAGATCAGTATCAAAATGATACCAATGACAATCTAGAAGAACACCATGAGCATACTGGAAATGATGGTGAAGAAGATAAGAATGAATGAGAAGAAAGAAAAGATGAAAAGAGTGATGATAGAAAGGATGATGAGGACAAGGAGGAAGAAAATAAAGAAAAACCATCAGAAAGCCCCTTTGAAGAGGAAGAAGAGGTAAAAAAGAATAAAATAAGGAAGAAACAAAGGTTAGAAGAAGTGAAGAAGAATCTCCAAATTGTTGGGAATAGGATGCCATTTAATTGCAATCTTAAACATATTTCATGTATCTCCTAAGTCCTTGGAAAGTGTTCCCCAACACTAGGATTAGAAAGAGATTAAATTCAAATGAAATGAACATGTAAATTGACATTTTTGATTATTCCTAAATAATAGGAACATGTGGGGACATCCAAGAAGATGTCCTACATGATAGGAGCACATGGAGCGTCCATATGGAAGGTGGAACCCACCTTGCTTCAGTTAACTATTTGGAGGATTGATAACACTTCAATAATGCATGTTTTGATCCTACAAATTAGGGATTGATATTTACATGAGTGGAGTGGCACTATCAGTTTAGTATCAGTTTAGTTCAAATCAATTAGGGTTTAGTTATCTTCAGTTGCATGAAAGATAATAGGTGGATACTTTTAGTTAAGTGGGGATGATAAATCATGCATAATGTTTGCATGAATTGGTTGAGAGATATGTTTCAATTAACTAAGATTGACTTGGGTCCACCTTGGGCACCCAAGTTGGCATCTTTTAGTTAACATCTTTTGCATGAGAAGATATTTACAACGCTCAGTCAGGTGGGCCCATTCTTGGGTGCCAAGTTTGAGGTGAAGTTTGCATGATATCTTCTTGACCAAAGTTTAATTAAGTGTTTAGTTTGGGGTACCTAAATTGAGGAAGACTTTGGTTTGACTTCAAATTATGTTGTGGAACTCTACTTGCCCAATCTAGATGTAGATTTTTGTGAGGAGCTTTATGCTCTTGAATTGAACAACTCTTATGAGTTTACATGTTCATTTTATTGTCTAATAATTGCAACAAGTGTATGAGAGTTCCAGGAGAGTTAATTGCAGGTTGTGAAGAAGGATTGTTGAAGGAAAGGAAGCATATCAATCAAGGATGATACTATATTATTGTAATCTTGTTCTAAGGTTAAATAATACAAGCACTATTGATTTTGGTTGAGTTTTTTCCCGAAAGGGTTTCTCCATGTATATGTTGTGTCACTTCTATCTCCTTGTCTCATTCTTCTACAATCTTTTGTCTCTTTCTACAATTAGTAAAATTGATCTAAATAGATTAATCATACACAAAGAATTGTGACAAAGAACACTTATTTAGATCTACAGTTTCATAGTTTTACAAATTTTAAGCTACAATATTACCTTCATTTTTAAAATTTGGTATCAGAGCTAATGGTTGGTTAGGGTTTGGGATGCCTTTCTCTTAAAATTTTGAAGGTTTTTTGGTTGTAGTGGGAACTTTTACTATTGTGTTATTGCAGATTTGTAAAAGAAGTGTGTTACAATGAGTTCTTCTACTCATCTAGATATTGAAAGATTCAATGGATCTAGTCATGAGATGTGGAAACCAGAAATGGAGGATTTCCTTGAAGAGAGAGATCAGTGGTTAGCTATTTGTAATGAGACAAAGGCATCTACAATGATGTCAGATGAAGCTACTACATTAAAATTATGGAAAAGGATAGGTGATATCTATCAAACCAAAATTCTTACTAATAAGTCGTATCTAAAAAGATAGTTGTATTCTTTAAAGATGAAAGATGGTGATTATGTTGCACATCATTAAATGCTTTAAATTTGATTCTAAGTTAGTTAGCATTTGTAGATGTAAAGCTAGAAGATGAAGATAAATGCATTTTGTTACTTTGTTCTTTACTAGGTTGTTGGGAAAATCTAATTGTTTCTATCAGTGGTAGTGGTGTAGATCCTAAGATGGACAATATAATTCCTACTATCCTATCAGAGGAGATGAGGAGGAAGTCTAAAACAGGATCCCATGATGCCTTGTTTTTAAGAGGTGGGCCTAAGGAAAAGGAACCTAAGGGAGACAAGATAGGAAAGGGTAAGTCCAAAGGATAGTCTAAAACCCCTGGTAAGAGTAAGGTAAAGTGTTGGAACTGTGGGAAATAGGGACATGTAAACAAGGATTGTAAGTGATGGAACTTCAAAAAATTTCTCTTTGTGTTCCATTTTTCTATCCTGCCTTATGTCTCTGGTCATCTATGGTGTTTGGGAAAAGCCTAAGGTTGGGGTTTTTACTTTTGTCTTCATGTAAAACCTAGTGTTTATTTTACGCCTTGGGTGAGATTTATTTGGCTATTACTTTTTGGGAGGGTTTTAAAACAAGTTAAGCCCCATCACTTCATTTAGGTTGGGCTCCTTTTTGATTTATTGTTTTATTTCCTTCGCCTGATTTTATTTTATTTTCCTAAGTCTTAGGTGGTCCCGTGCTCCCTCATTAAGAAGACAACTTATGCCATTGTTTATAATCGGCCTAGTTATGTCCCATCATTCTTTTAATAAATGTTTTATATTTTTCTAGGCGAAAAGTTTGTGTGACCGTAGAACAATTATCGTTTGATCTCAGTCGTTCCCCACCATCCTGTGATGACCCCGTCACACTGTTTTGGTTGATCGCAATATCACGGGCGAGTGCCACGTGTCTCATCTAATGAAGTTGAAGACATGATAGAAATAATTTGATACATTTATTTGGCTTTAATACATTATGTAGCAATGAGATGCACATGTTTCAAATCAACGGAGATGTTATAATCTCGGTAAGAAAGGTGTTTGATGGTTAATAACAAAGTTGGTGATTGTGTTGAATGAACAAGATTACCAATGGTTGAGATCCACAGTTTCCTGCCATCACATGATTATAAGTTGTGAATTCTTTATCGATCACGATATCACAGGCGAGCACCACGTGGATTTCCTTGGAAACGCATAGTGTGGTGGGACCTTATTGCCATGACGGACATTGTGTTAGTTTGTTTTGAAGGAAGCCATTTGATGATCTGACCAAAGTGAAGGATCAACAGTTAGTATTTGAATCTACATCAAATGTGATTGGAGCCATTCACGCAACGCGCGAGTAACATGACATCTACTGGCATGGTTTTGATCAAAATAAAGAGATTATTCTCCTGCTTTTATTGTGTCACAAAGCATTCAAACATCTTTGCGGAGCAGTCTCAAGGCCAAGGATGAGGTTACGAGTTGTTACAACAAATATTTGGGTTTCTACAAAAATAAAGTTGTGAGTTTATTTTTGTATCTCCTAGTTAATTTGAATTTGAATTTGGGGGAAATTTGTTGTGTGCTTGTTGATAATTTTTTTTAGGGCTATAGGTTAATTGAATTGTAGGAAATTGCAAGGTTATATTTTGTAATTTCATATTTCTGTTTAGCCCTAGTTTGTTTGAAGTGTGAAATAGCAAGGAAGCCCTAGTTTACCCATGATGGCACCATCAAAGCAACATTTTGGCTAGATTGATTATTTAAATAGAAACCTATATGATGATTTCTTGGATCAAATTCTATTGTCAATGAATGATAGGAAGAAGGGTTTGGTCTTGATGTGAGGAAAGACCCTAGGTGAGTTATTGGTATATAAGTGTTCCAACATAGCCGATGCTAGGGTTCCTCTTACAGGTTTAGAGATGTTCAGATTGTGGTTTGGATAGAGGAATTTTCCCCACCCATTTTTGAATGGTTAGATGTATGATATGGGGAATTTGGTGGTACCGAATGTGTTCCTTGATGTAGACTTGCTTAGGTCAGTGGCTGCACGATATGACCCTATCACACAGTTGATTAGAGATAATGATGGAAGGGTTATATTAAGCATTGACAAAGAGGAATTCTGACAGGTTTTTGATCTGAGTGGGCCTAGTATGTTTTTGGTTCATATTGATCTTGAAGAGATGAAACGGGAGTATGGGAAGTTGAAATCGCTTTTCAAAGTTATGTTGCTCCCACCTCATTTGGCTAGGGAAGGAGGCTCAAAATTCTATATTAGCCCTAATGACCAAGAACCTTTCAAATTGAATTGTTTTGTAAATAATTTCTTGGCCACCTTTTACTCATTGTGCTAGATTTTGGGTTTTAACACCAACATAATGATGCCTATTCCTTACATGTTCATGGGGGTGCAAATACAACACCCTAATTTCTCAATGATTTGTGATTTTTCTTCTTTATTGGCCGAAAAGGTACATGAAGGGCTGTTGAAGTTGCATCAAAATGATGCAAGCACTCCATTCTTCTTGTATTCCATGTTAATGTATATGTTCTTGTATAAGAATGTTGAATTCTTCTCTGAGAAGATGGAGTTAAGGCAGTTGGTTAATGGAGAAAGATTTCCAATGCAGGTGTGGACTGCATATTTATCATTTAACATGGAGAATGCCAGCTATGTGCATTTTGACAATTGTTTTGCTTCCAGATTGAGAACCAGGCTGATGGTAAATGTACCCAAGATTCTTGAGGAGTTGCATGATTTCCTCAGACCAAAGGGGAGGAAGCCAGAGTTGAGGGTTTTCCATAACTGGGGTGATATTATTCCATACCCAATCATATATTTCCATACAATGTGCCATCAAGAGTGGGACCCTTCATATATTTCCATACAATGTGCCATCAAGAGTGGGATTTGCAGAAGTTATGTGGCAGATTGGTTATATCCATGAGGACAACCTTACTAGGAAAGGTAAAGGAACATTTTTCCCGAACTATACTATGGTGCTAGATTTTGTCTTTTCAAAAGGAGGTTGGGTACACTTTGGGAAAAAAATTGAAGAATACCATTTGAGGTGTGGTCCCAAGCAGCAACATGATCCTGAGGGCTTCTTTTCTCTTTTTAGACAAAGGATAAAAGGTGGTAAGTTTGTGCATGAGTTGAAATTACTTGAAGACTTGATTAGAAATGAATTTGACCTAAGTAGGAAAGATTTGAACAAGGAGAAATGGATAACTTATGACATGCTATTGGCCATTGTGCACAAAATGGATCCAAAGTATGATCCATTGATGGAGTTCAGTCCATATCATAAGAAAATTGATTTTTTGATGGGAAACTTCAAAGAAATCATGGGAACCTTGATGACCAAGAAGGTAAACCTGGAGTCAGATGTGCGCATATAGGAGAAATATTCCAGGCCAATTGAAATAAGGCCAGCCTACCAACCTACAGAGAAATGGCCTATTTACAGGAGGAAAACAAATTATAGCAGTGATGAGGAAGAAGAGGACAAAAAGGAAAACAAATAATGAAATTGCTTGCACAACTAGGTCCAAAGCTCAAAACACCTGGGGAAATGAAGATTATTGATTTGGATGCATCACCCGAGGATAGCCCCTCACCACCACCATCAGAGCGAAGCCCTAAGAGGCAAAAGATTGAACAATCACAAGAGAATTTGGTGGGTGAAATTGTTGTCACCGACCAAGATATGCAGATGGGTAAGCCTTCCCCTCCTAGGCCAGCTAAATTGGTTCTCTTTGATCTAGTTATGAAAGGAAAATGTGTGCAAGATGCAAGAATGGAAGCATATAAGGAGTTTCTAGATGATAATGAATTTGTGAAAACTCCAGTTTTCTTGCAACTAGTATGGAGAATGAAATTGGAAGAATATCAGGATAAATGCAAGAGGACAAGAGAATTGAGACCTGACAGGTCATACTAGGAGAATGATGATGAAGAAGTGAAAGCTGAATTAATGGATGAATTCAAGAGCATCACTCCTAAGGAGGGGATAAAATTGGTAAATCAAGCTGGTGTCTTGATTTTTCCTAAGTGGGACATTGCAGATGTTGTAGCTTTTAACACTATTCTGAAGTCCAAATATCCCTTGTAAGATTATGAAGAGGAGATCAAGGAAGCATTGCAAGATTCTACCTTTAGTGAAGAATATGAGAGCTTGGAAATTTGGGCATTGGCTCCTCAAGGGAGAAATCCAAATGTTACTGATATCAACCCAAACTTAAGAGAAGGGTTGATAATAAAGAGAGCTTCAGAGACCTCAACCACAGAGGCCACTAATTTGACTATAAATGTGGCCAAATTGGCCCAAAAGACTGCTGAAATAGAGGAGGCTAAAAAGAAAAGCCTAATGGAGAAGTAAAATTTCATAATTGGGGAATATAGCAAGATGCAGAAAAGAAATGTTGAGCTGTAGACTGAGGTGGACACATTAAAGTACAAACAGATTGGGGAGATATCAAGTGCTCCAGGGATCAGAACATTTCTTTCCACATCAAGGTCAGTGCCTCCTACTTCTCCCATTGTTTCTACACCAGGGTCTCCCAGCCAAACTCCTTCCCTCAGCCCTACTTTTGAGCTAATTGATCAATAAATAGAATGCTTCGTTGATCCTACAAAGAAGCAGCTAATACACAAAATTGCAGAGTTATAGGCATCCTTGAAGGTAAGTGAGGAGGGAGTAATTTTGAAGCAAAGGGAGGTTGTTAATATTGTATTTAGGAATTTAAATGAGAAATTTGAGGAAATATTTTCATCTGTGTATTCTTTATATTCTTTATTATTAGATGAAATAAAGAATATTAATAGGGATCAGGAGGTAGTAGTACCATTAATTAAAAATTGGATCCCTAGGGAAAATGATTTAGACATAATGTATAAATCCTCAAAGTTTGATATAAATAATAGGCCCCAATAATTAAAGCCTACTCAAGTGTTAGTTAAGTCATTGCAATGTTTTTAGACCTTACTAGATGACATGAGTAGGAATATCAGAGAGTTGGTGAAGAAATTTGATGATTGGAGTGACACATTGTTACCTAACATAATTGATAAGCAAGGAAATATCAGGTCACTCCAATAGTGGCAAGATCAGGCAAGTGAGGTCATCAATGATCAAATTAAATTAATTTGTGATGACTCAGATTATGATTTATTAGTGAGTTGTATGGACAAAATCATTAGCACCAGCTCATTCTTGGAGTCTTTTGAAAGAGAAGTGAATCAGGTGGTAGTTAAGTACACACCTTATAGTGTTAAGGTGAATGAGGTAATCAATTTTGATTGGACAACTGATGAAGAATACCAGAAATGGATAAATGTATATTTAACCAAGAGTGAAATGGAGTAGGTTGCTAACGGTTGAAAAATCAGCAGTTTTAGTTACAACAGATTCCAGTTTTGTTTTTGGTGACAGTCTAGGCACAAAATCCTTGAAGTCTTGTTGATGCATCAACCATTCTCAGTGGGAATGATGAACAAGAAGATTCTCCGGGGAGATTGTTGTTGTAACAAACTTTTGAAATATCACAAGGCGGTCCAATTGGTTGGTGGCATGTGTGCTTTCTGGCTCGATTCTTGTTTGCTCTGTCTTTTTCTATAAGAAGGATTTCAAGGCCAAAAGTACGGGTTAGCAAGTGAGATATTCTTTTTGGTTGAGTCTAGGTGAAGTTGCAAAGAAAATTGTAATGTTTGATGGTTTTAGGGAAAATGCAATTTAGGTTTTGAGTCATTCTATAGTAGGTTTTGAATTCATGGGGATTTGATGTTTTATGACAATATTGGAATTTGAATTAAAATGATTAATTCAAACTCATGTCTCTCCATTGTACATGCATATCTAAAATTTTGAATAAGATAATCAAGGGTTGTCTCGTTCATCTCACTGTTCTGGTGTGTATGATTCTTTTTTTGGCTTTAATTCAAGGAATTAATTAAAATACTTGAATGGGATTGTAGGTGGGTATGTTCTGTATAAGGATTTGATAAGTAGTATTGGGTTAGAATACATATTGATGAGATTTTAAAGCAATGTTATCAAGGATCTTAATGTTATGTGTTAAATCTATCATAAACCCATGGATGGTTATGAATTTGACTCCTCCAATGAAAATGTGGCACTGATCTAAGTTGTAATTATTTGTATGGTTCAGTATTTGTTTGTCTTTACCTAGAGCTTGCTACAAATTGAAAATCAATCACTATCTTGTACTGTGAAATGTGGTGTAGTTATCTCATGCTCCAAATAGTTGATATTATTGATAAACAATCAATTCTCTTCGGTATTATCCTATTATATTGAGCTATTAAATGAGATTATTTGTTGTTGTTATTGTTGTTTATGATAATGGTCCAGAGGTTGTAAATGCATTAAGGGATCACCCTCTCGGGTTTTGTAGAGCCCAAAGTGTAGGAGGTCTTTAAAATCCCCATCAGTTAGTCCAAGTCCTTCGAGCTGCCCTTGATTGGAATTGGCAGTTCCATAGGTAGATTAGAAGACCAACCTGGTTACAGTAAAAAAAACCAACAATAAGAACAAGAAAAAGAGTTATGATGCTTCTATAGAGAAATCCTCAGATGATGGTAATGATGCATTGGTCGTTACATCTAATACTATTAGTGATGACTCTTGGCTTATTGATTCAAGTTGCTCTTATCATATGACTCCTAACAAGGAGTGGTTCACTAAGTATACTGCATATGATGGAGGGAATGTCTTCTTTGGAGATAATAGCACAAAAAAGATTGTGGGAAAAGGAGAGGTAAAGTTGTGTTTCAATGATGGTAGGGTTAAGACCCTTAATGTTGTTTTACATATTCTAGGACTTGCTAGAAATCTACTTTTTGTATCTAAGTTCAATGATTCTGGAATGCATGTGACATTTGACAAAGGTGGTTGTAGATTGGTGAAAGGTAATATGGTGGTTGCTAAAGGATCTCAAATTTGGATTTTGTTTAATCCTTATACCTCCAATTTGAATAAATCAGCCAATGTAACTAAAATTGAAAATACATGTATGTTGTGGCACCATAGTTTGGGCCACATTTTTGAAAAATGTCTTAGGACCATTCTTAATAAGAAATTGGTTGACAACATTCCTAATTATAATATTGGAAAAAAAAAAATTATGAGAATTATGTGTTTGGAAAGCAATCTAGATCTTCATTTCCCAATGGAACAAATAAAGCTAAAGGATTATTAGAGATTATTCATTCAGATGTTATGGGTCATGTGGATATTGACTCTATTGGAAAATATAGATATTATGTCATATTTATTGATGATGTATCAAGATACACTTGGATCTATTTTATGCATAACAAATCTGTTGTGTTCAATAAGTTTAAAGAATTTAAGGCTTTAGTTGAGAAACAATCAAATCATAAGATAAAAGTGTTGAGATCAGATAATAGTGGTGAATATTTTTCTAAGGAATTTGATTATTATTCTAAGCATGCAGGAATTATGAGACATAAAACTACTCCATATACACCTCAACAAAATAGAGTAGCAGAAAGGATGAACTGGACCTTAATGGAAAGAGCTAGGAGTATGTTAAGTAGTGTTAAGCTATATTAGTACCTTTGAGCTAAGGCTGTAAGTACTTCTTGTTATTTAATCAATAGACCTCCTAGATCATCTCTTGAAGATAAAACCCCTTATGAAATGTGGTTAGGTAGGAAACCTAGTGTTGCACATTTAAGGATCTTTGGTTGTGAGGCTTTTTTTCATGTTCCTAAAGAAAAATGGTCTAAGTTGGATCCAAAAGCACATAAATGCAAATTCATAGGTTATGGTGAAAATGTAAAAGGTTACAAGCTTTGGAATCCTCTAACCTCAAAAATTACTTTATCTAGAGATGTGATTTTTAGGGAATTTAGATATTATACAAAAGACGAACAACCAAAGGAGAAGGATACTTCTCAAATAGTGAATTTTGAGACAAATATTGTGAAGCATGAAGATGCACATGTTGAAGAATAATTGGATGGATTGGATGAGGAGAGTTCACAAAGTTCTGAGATAGATGCTCATGATGAGAATATTGAGGAATAAGAAGAACCTTCTTTGAGAAGATCCACAAGACAATAGATTCACATTAATAGGTATATCCCTCCTGATTTCCATTGTGTATTTTCTTTGATGAGTACTAATGATGAACCTAGATATTCTAGGGAAGCTTTGTCTTTAGATGAGAACAAGCTTTTGTCACAAGCTATGCATGAGGAAATGGTTTCCTTTGATACTTGTGACACATGAGATCTTGAGAGTTTTCCTAAAGGAATAAAGGCCATTGGTTGTAAATGGGTCTTTAAAAAGAAAATCGGAGCAGATGGTGATCTCGAAAGGTACAAGGCTAGATTAGTAGCCAAGGGCTACTCCCAAAGAGAGGGACTTGACTTTAATGAAATCCTCTCTCCTGTTGCTATTTAATTAACTTCTATTAGATTCTTTTTATCTATTGCTACTGCTTATGATTTTGAAATAGAGAAAATGGATGTGAAAATTTCTTTCTTACAAGGGGATCTTGATGAGGAGATCTATATGATGCAACCTAATGGTTTTATTGTAAGAGGAAAATAATTATTGGTTTGTAGGTTAAAGAGATATTTATATGGATTGAAATCATCACCTAGAATGTGGTACCAGAAGTTTGATGCTTTTTCATTGAAATTTGGTTATGTTAGGAGTGAGGAAGATCATTGTGTTTACATAAAATTTATTGGTGATCAAATTTTAATTATTATCTTGTATGTTGATGACATGTTGTTTATTGGTAACAGAAGGGTAATGATCAAAGAATTGAAAGCACAACTCTCTAGCACATTTGAGATGAAAGATCTAGGGGCTGCAAAATATATCCTTGGTATGGAGATCAACAGAGATAGAGGTAATAAAAAGCTTTGCTTAAGTCAAAGAAACTATGTTGATACTATTTTGAAACAGTTTAACATGCATGATAGTAAACCAATTAATATTCCTTTACCAATTGGCATAAAGTTAAGTTTAGACATGGGTCCTAAATCTGATTTTGATCATGGGGAAATGTCTAAAATTTCATATGTTAGTGTAGTTGGTAGTTTGATGTATGCAATGGTCTGTACAAGACCAGATATAGCCCAAGAAGTGGGAGTTCTAAGTAGGTTTATGTCTAACCCTGGTAAAGAACATTGGATTGATGTTAAGAGGGTGTTTAGATATTTACAAGGTACTTCTGATTACTATTTTTTTTATCATGGTGCTAATAATATTGATATTATGCACAAATCATTAGACATATAAGGTTTTGTTGATTCAGATTGGGTAGAAGACTTGGACAGTCAGAGGTCGACAAGTGGCTATGTGTTTACTTTGTTTGGAGCTGCAGTTAGTTGGATGAGAAAGATTCAATCCATGGTTGATTTTTCCACCATATAAGTAGATTACATGGCTGCTACACATGCCTCTAAAGAGGTAGTTTGGTTACAAATACTTGGGAAAGGTATTGGTTTTAACTGCAAGAAAATTAGACTTGAATGTGATAGTCAGAGTGCTATTTGTTTAGCCAAAAATCCTATGTATCATGCTCATACTAAGTATGTTGATGTTTAGTATCACTTTGTGTGAGAAATGGTTGAGAATGGGAAGGTATTGATTGAGAAAGTTGACACTTTGATCAATGTTCTAGATTATCTTATGAAACTAGTTCCTACAGATAAGTTCTCTTGGTACAAGAAGGCCATTAGCCTTGGGTCCTATACTTGATTTATAATAATGATTCCTTTTTTAGAATAATTGCAATGTATAATGTCAAGTGGGAGAATGTTGGGAATAGGATGCCATTTAAATGCAATCCTAAACATATTTCATGTATCTCCTAAGTCCTTAGAAAGTGATCCCCAACACTAGGATTAGGAAGAGATTAAATTCAAATTAAATGAACATGTAAATTGAAACTTGAGATTATTCTTAGATGATAGTAACATGTGGGGAGATTCAAGAAGAGATCCTACAAGATAGTAGCACATGGGGTGCCCACGTGGAAGGTGGAACCCACCTTGCTTCAGTTAACTATTTGGAGGATTGATAAAACTTCAATAATGCATGCTTTGATCCTACAAATTAGGGATTGATATTTACATGAGTGGAGTGGCACTATCAGTTTCGTATTAGTTCAATATCAGTTTAGTTTAGTTTAGTTCAGTTCAATTTAGTTCAATTCAGTCTAGTTTAGTTATGGTTCAATTATCTTCAATTGCATGTAGTTATTTTGAGTTGAATGCTAGTTGACTTGATTTGACTTGATTTGCATGATAGATAATAGGTGGATACTTTCAGTTAAGTGGGGATGATCAATCATGCATAATGTTTACATGAATTGGTGGAGAGATATGTTTCAATTAAATAAGATTGACTTGGGTCCACCTTGGGTGCCCAAGTTGGCATATTTTAGTTAACACCTTTTGCATGAGAAAATATTTACAAGGCTTATTAGAGTGGGCCCATTCTTGGGTGCCAAATTTGAGGTGAAGTTTGCATCATATCTTCTTGACCAAAGTTTAGTTAAGTGTTCAGTTTGGGGTGCCTAAATTGAGGAAGACTTTGCTTTGACTTCAGATTACATTGTGGAACTCTACTTTCCCAATCTAGGCATAGATTTTTGTGAGAAGATTTATGCTCTTGAATTGAACAACTCTTATGAGTTTACATGCTCATTTTATTGTCTATTCATTCCAACAAGTGTATGAGAGTTCCATGAGAGTTAATTGTAGGTTGTGAAGAGGGATTGTTGAAGGAAAGGAAGCATATCAATCAAAGATTGATACCGTATTATTGTAATCTTGTTCTAGGGTTAAATAATACAAGAACTATTGATTTTGGTGGAGTCTTTTCCCAAAAGGGTTTCTCCACATATATGATGTGTCACTTCTATCTCCTTGTCTCATTCTACAATCTTCTGTCTCTTTCTACAATTGGTAAAATTGATCTAAATAGATTAATCATACACAAAGAATTGTGACAAAGAACACTTATTTAGATCTATAGTCTCATAGTTTTACAAGCTTTAAGCTAAAATATTACCTTCATTTTCAACACAAAGACCATTGAACCATAAAATTCATCTAGAGAATCATTTGGAAATACTCTTAAGGGTATTTTTTCAAGACAAATCAGGATTTGTCCTATGATTCAACCCCAGTTGATTCAACTCCCATCACATATAGGCTATGTGGATCTAAGTAAGATCTCACTAGTTCAAAGGATAGAGCTTAGTGGTACCTTTCTTGACTTCAATAAAAGGAAATTATTGAAACCCATTAGAAAGGGACTGAACTAATAAATGGTGCCATCAAGGCTTTGTAGGATACAACTCCTGGTGCCATAATTGATGACTCCCTAGCTCCTATTGAAACTTAAAGTTCTTGGTTGATTCACTCAAAGAATATACCTCTATCCTAAAGGAGCAAACTAAAAAAGAAGTAGAGTCAAGAATTTTGGAGAAAAGGTTATTGGTACTTGTTAGCGAATGAAATGGCCACTTAAAAAAAATTGGTAACGTCTTTGACTCTAGTTCACCCTAAAGCACTGAAAATAATTGCTAACAACTTTGGAAATGTTGCAATTGCATTTGCGACTTTTCTCTGAATTGGAGAGGTACAACCCCCTCATATAATCAAATTAAATTAAGATAGCTTTTAACCATAAAGTAGTAAGGTTAAATACGTTAGTTCATAAGAATGATACTAACAAGAATGTGAAATCAGAAGGCCATAATTAATCAATACAAAGATTGAAAAACCTATGACTATTATAACATGAAAAATGAGTTTATGCTACAATAAATGGATTCCATAAAGTGTATCTCACAAAGAAGACATAATTCTATTACACGTATGACATAAAGATTAGCGCGCTAAGCATTACATTTAATCCATAATTCAAATATTAGGAATCTTTACAGTATAAATTAATATCAAAATTCTTCCTCGAAAGTACAACCAAGTATATTTCTAGAGATCCAACCCCATATCCTTCTTCTTTATCACATTTATAGCAAAACCATTCCCTCAAACTATTGCTAAAATCATTAGTAAATTTGGCAGTCTTCTTGTTTCTCCACTGTCTTCTTGGAAATGGCTAAAGATCAATCAAAATAATCAATCTAACAAATGAAAGGGCACCGGGCAAGAAAACTAATCTTATTTTCACCAATGGCTGCTGAATAACCTTTATCACAATCGAATAATTAAAGAAGCTTAAAATGAACACCATATGATATCACATGTATACTGCCAACTAAGGATGTGATTGAGAACTAGTTCAAATCAGCCATTAATTCGAACCAAGTTATCATCCCACCAAATTTAGGAGAAAAAATGGCAATGCCCAACCAACCTCCTATAAATTCAACTAGTGTCACCACACTTCATCATTTAGAAGCATTAATTGAAGGAATTTTTTTTGAGACACAACAAGGTGGAAGAAGAGGTGCTTTGTAGTATTCTGGGCAAATAATTTTTGAGCTAAACACATGTACACAATGCTACCATGTTAGAGTGTTTTGTGTACATGGTCATCAGGACCTTTGATCACCGCAACTGGGGTATGAGAGCGTTAGAACGTATGGTGAGGCCTGAACTTCATCACCGTGTCAATGTAGCTATCACTGGGCTCAGTCACTATCCTTGGAGTGGGTTGGTAGGCGATGCCATTTGTATAGTGTCAACTCTTCAGAATGATACTATGGAGGAAGCAGTTACTCTTCTCCATGTAGGAATCATGAGAAATGATATGGGGCTCTTCACCTAATTCCTACAACCCCATGATAACCTACTATCTCATGCTTAGATTGAAGGCCTCCAAATTGAGATTGAGGGCATACAAGTCCTGATGTTTTCCTTTTGTGTCTAAACAAGAATGTCACTTTTTTCCTTTTCTTATCGATATTAACTTTGTAATCAAATCAACCAATTTTGTAGTGCCAATGCGATGTATACACATGTATATAAATAAAATATCCTTTGATATCTCTATGTTTCTATATGCATGGATCTGTTTATTTTTGTTCATATCAAATCTGATAATGCTAACTATTTCCTTGTGTGATGTGCTAATTTTTTAAATCAATATTCACTACTTAT
This sequence comes from Sequoia sempervirens, assembly GCA_007258455.2. Lineage (NCBI taxonomy): Eukaryota > Viridiplantae > Streptophyta > Pinopsida > Cupressales > Cupressaceae > Sequoia > Sequoia sempervirens. The sequence continues at coordinate 91,396,769 of VDFB02049217.1, read as the reverse complement.
TCCATTAATTAACTGAAAGCACTTCCAGGTGGGAAAGTGGTTAATTTATTGAACTTGATAAAATATTGCTTCAGGTTTTAAAAATTTTAAGGAATACTACCCATAAACATAACTTGTAGTACAAGATATTGGATGACCTCTAATAAATGGAAATTTATCACATGAGTCACTAACATGCCGAAGATTTTCCCTTCAACAAAGCAATAAGTTAAGATAAAGTCATAAAACACTACCTAGACCTAGGGAATAATAATAGAAGTGGTGAAGCAGACAATTAGCAGAATTAGCGAAATCCTTTCCTGAGTTCAAAATGGGAAATAAAACCCCACCTAATTATAAGTCATGTAAAATTTTGACTAAGCATAGTAAAGCAAGATAAAAGAATCAGACATGGAGGTAATAGTGGCTCTAATTGGGGACAAGAACTACAAAGGACATAGAGAACCCAACATATATGACTAGTCTTTATCGATTAGGAATAGAGCCAAAATGAGAAGGAGCACAAACAACAAACCAAAAATGAACACACCAAAATGCAACTATTTACAAGGTAGGACCAACCTGCCAAAAATGGAAAGGAAAGATAAAACAATCATACAAACTCGTTCATAGGCTGAGAGAAGAATAATCCATTCTTGAAAAGACCAACTTTTCTGTAAAGCCTCTGAAGCAAATCCAGCAATACAAATTTCCCAACGTTAATTCAAAAGGAATTGCAACCACTCTCAAGCAATCCTTCAAAAATTCATTTTTCATCAAAAAATTTATTCTGCTGTCATCCAATTGATGGCAATCCATCCTTGATCAACTACTTTTTGTTATCAAAACTCATCAACCCATATGTATCCAACTTTAGTGAGGAGTAAAAACTTGGCACGTCATCATTCTCTTCCTTTGATAAGGAATTAATGATTTTCCAGAAGTTCCCATGATTATAATCATCCTCAAGCATTGAAGAGAAAAATTCCACTTCAGACATAGATGGATCAGAAATAGAATTTTTAAAGAGAGGATTATCATGCATTGCAAACTTATCAAAAATAAACAGAGGGTTAGCATTGATTGACCACTTCTTTTTTTCCTAGGAAGCACCATATGCAAGATCGTCATTCTCCTCTCGATGAAAGCATGTAGTCTTGTCTATCATCTCTTTGAAGGTGAAAGATTCATATTCAGGAACCAAAAGGGAATTTGACACAGGATCCTTTAAATCAATCTTGAAAAAGAAAGACTTATTCAAGATTGAGGTGAAAGGGGGAGATGATTGGAATTCTCTTCTGCAGTGTATCATTTTCATCATCACTAGATGAACTAAGATCACTTTCAACTTGAATCGAGGTATATAAATTGAAATCTTGATCATTGTAATGTTTGTCTTGTTCTTCATTTAACTGCTACATGTCGTCAAAAACCATCAGATTAATATCTTCAGCTGTCGGGTGAGGAAATTTTATCTCTTCATAAAATTTGATCAGGAAGTCAAGAGGTAGACTGCAACTAGCTTCAAACTTTGCACTGTCATCTAGTTTCCACTTTCCCAAAGCAATAAAATCATCCTCAACACTTATTGCTTCTAATTGAGCCCTTTCAATTGCTTGAATTTTATCTCTTTTGAGGATCAATTGAATATTAGGATCTAGAGAAAAAATACACGTGAAATTGGATCTCCTCACTAGGCCTTTCCAGAATAGGAATTTGTTGAAGCAACTGATTAAATGATATAAAAAATCCCTCATTGCCTCAATTTTATCCTTCATGATCTGGAAAAAAAGTCGTAGGGTGGCCATGATATTGATTGGAATTTTATAACATTGGAGAAACTTTATTTTAAGAATATTCCATCCTGTGATGCTTACTGTTTCAAGTCCTTTGTACCACTCTATCTTCTTCTCAATCAAACTATCAATGAATATTCTCACAAAAACGTCCTCTTCTTGAATTCCCAAAACTCTGCTTATCACATTCATAGCTAGGATGTGTTCTTTAAGGTCTTGTGTGTCTTGACCAAAAAAATTAGGAAATCGTTTGTGGGAAAAATTGGGTAAGTCATGATATTGTGACAAGGAAAGAGGACCAATGTGATTACACCAAAGATTAAAGGCCATGAATGATGAGATTCACCAACTCACAAGGGAGAAAAAATGGGAAAGAAAATTATTGAGTTAATTTTTGGGTGGTGGATGAGCCAAAGGTGGATTCCAAGGTTGAGCAAGGGGCATGCCCTGTGGGTGATAAAACAATTTATTAAGCTGATGATCAGGACAATGGGGAGGGTTTTCATAGTACATGAATACCAACCTCAGAGGGAATTCAACTATAGGTGTAGGTGGGTGTTGGGCCGACTCTTCCTCTTCTTCCTAGGAAAGGTTCGCTCACATATAATCTGTTGTGTTCCTCCTATATCTCTAGGCGAGCATATTTAATTGTGAAATGATGTCCTCTTGTTCTACTCCTACCCAATCTAAATCAGGATGCAAAATAGGAAAAACATCATTATGAGGAAGTACCAACTTGCCACATGACAACATGGGCACTATCAGATGTTTTTAGTCAATTCAATTTTTTTCTCTAGCAGAGTCACCAAAAATCTGTTAGTGAATGAAATGGCCAGTTAAAATAAATTGGTAATTTCTTTGAATCTGGTTCACCCTAAAGCACTAAAAATAATCGCTAACAGCTCTGGAATGTCACAATTGCATTTGTGAATTTCCTCTAAGTTGGAGAGGTACAACTCCCTCATATAATCTAATTAATATTAAGATAGCTTTTAACCAAAAAGCAGTAAGGTTAGAGATGTTAGTTCATAAGAATGATACTAACACGAATGTGAGAGCAGAAGGCCATAATTAATCAATACAAAGATTGAAAAACCTATGACTATTATAACATGACATATTAGTTTATACTACAATAAATGGATGGCATAAAGTGTATCTCACAAAGAATACATAACTCTATTACATGCATGACACAAAGATCAGCACGCTAAGCATCACATTCAATCCATAATTCAAAGATTATGAATATTTCCAGTACAAATTAATATCAAAATTCCCCCTCAAAATTACAACCAAGTGTATTTCTAGAGAGTTGACCCCATATCCTTATTCTTTATCATATATATATATCCAAACCATTCCATCAAACTATTGCTAAAATCATTACTAAATTTTGTGGTCTTCTTGTTTCTCCACCGTCTTCTTGGAAATGGCTAAACATCAGTCAAAATAATTAATCTAATAGACAAAAGGGCACCGAGCAAGAAAATTGATCTTATTTTCACCAATGGTTGTCAAATAACCTTTCTCACAATTGAATAGTTAATGAAGCTTAAAGAGAACACCATATGATAGCATGTGTATACTATCAACTAAGGATGTGATTGAGAAATAGTTCAAATCATCCATTAATTCAAACCAAGTTATCGTCCCACCAAATCTAGGAGAAAAAGCACCAATTCCCATCCAACTTTCTATAATTTCAACCAGTGTCACCACACTTCACCATTCAGAAGCATCCAATATGGAAAGCACTCAGAGTGATGGTGTCTCTGCAAATGATTTAATTGTTCTTGAGGAGATTGAATGCAGTCCATTGTTTAGGAATCTATCTAATCAAGTAAAGGAAGTTGTTGTGATATAGAGTGAGGTGGAAGAAGAGGTGCTTCACAATATTCTAGGAGAATCATTTCTGAATTAGACACATGTACACAATGCTACTATGTTAGATCATTTTTTGTACATGGTCATCAGGACCTTTGGTTGTTGTGACTGGGGTATGAGAGTGTCAAAACATTTGGTGAGGCCTAAATTTCATCACCATGTCAATGTAGCTATCGATGGGCTTAGTCACTATCCTCAGAGTGGGCTAGTAGGCAATTCCATTTTCATGGTGTCAGCTCTTCAACACAATACTATGGAGGAAGTGGTTACTCTTCTTCATGCGGGAATTGTGAGAAATGATATGGGGCTCTTCACCAATTCCTATAATCGCATGATAACCTATTGTATCCTACTCAAATTGAACACCTCCAGATTGTGATTAAGGGCATATGAGTCCTAATGTTTTCCCTATGAGTCTGAACAATAATGTCACTTTTTTTCTTTTGTTATCAATATCAACTTTTTAGTTGAATCAACCAATTTTGTAGTGTTGATGCAATGTATACACATATATATAAATAAAATATCTTTTGATATCTTTGTGTCGTTGTATGCATGGCTCTGTTTATTTTTGTTCATATCAAATCTGATAATGTTGAATCTTTCCAAGTGTGTAATGCGCTAATTTTGTAAATCAATATTCACTGCTTATTCTATTAATTAACTAAAAGCACTTCTAGGCAGGAAAGCGGGTAATTCATTGAACTTGATAAAACACTACTTCAAGTTTTAAAAACTTTAAGGAATACTTCCCATAAATATAACTTGCAGTACAAGCTAGTGGATGACCTCTGAAAAATGGAAATTTATCACACAGGTCACTAACATGCAGAAGCTTTTCCCTTCAACAAAGCGATAAGTTAAGATAAAGTCATAAAACACCGCCTAGACCTAGGGAATAACAATAAAAGTGGTGAGGTAGACAATTAGCAGAACTAGTGAAAACCTTACCTAGGTTTGAAATGAGCCATAAACCCCCACCTAATTAGAAGTCGTGTAAAATTTTGACTAAGGCATAGTAAAGAAAGATAAAGAATTGGATTTAGAGGTAACAATATTGCAGGACAGATGTGCAACCACACATAGCAAGGTGTTGCAATGTTCAAAAGGGGTAAAGGAATGTGAAGAAGAAGCTCAAATATTGTTTGTATATTGCATGTGATGGTCAGATGCCACTCAAGGAATTAAAGACTTAATGGACTCAATAGAGTCACAACTTGCCAATGCCTCCAAAGCCTACAACATTGCAAATGACAAAGACTATACTTCCACGACTTCCATTTCAGACCTGCAAAACAAATTTTTCACATTATAGAGGAAAAAAGAGGATGCAATTAGGTGGTCTGGACAACTTGGAGGTCTAGTAAAGTCCAAACACATTCTAGTATCAAATTCCTTGGCGTATGCAGCGAAAATTGAAAGATGAATCTTAATCCATCTACTCTAGAAGAAGGAGAAGAGTGCTTAGTAGAGCTAGAATCATTGCATAAAGCACTTATCAAAGCAAAGGGGATTTGGGATGATGGAAAACTTACTTGGGAAGCCATTCTCAAGGAATTAGAAGGTGCCCCCAGTACCAGTTAAATGTTCCTTACATTTTCTTTTAGTTATTTCAGTTTCTTTTCTTATTGCAAGTTTCTCACCAGCACACCCTTTGTCCTTGATCTCAAAGGGGGAGAAGTTTTAAATATTTGGAGAAGCTCTTTTTGAAGTTTTGGAGAAGTTGTAAAGAGACTTTGGTGTATATTTGAAAGGGGGAATTTGTACAGTTTATATTCATAATTTTAGAGATTCATTTTTGGCACATGTTTCCATCAATGACAAAGGGGGAGATTGTTGGAAGAATGAAGAAGAATCCCTCTAGTGTGTTTTCATTGATGCCAACATTGGTGGTTGATAGTTTCTACCTATCCAGTAAATAGTGTTTGTGCTACTTTTTTTTGGTAATTTGGTCTAGAATTGCTCATATTAGAAGATCAGCCTATGTGGTTTTAGTATGTTATTTAGGAATTTTAAATGCATCTATGAACAAGTTTTCTGAATTTTTGGTTGAATGGAATAAAAGATACAAATGAGAAAAGATCAACATATAGTTTTCTGCTCAGAGTTGTGTATAGTGGTATGAGTTATTTGGTTTACTTTCCTCCAATACTTAGATCCAACCATTCTGACTTAGGGAGATGATTTACAGGTTTCAACTCAACATGTACTCCAAATGGCACATGCTCATATGATCATATGGTTGATTGGTGTTAGTCAACTTGGCCTATTTCTGTGATTAATTCCTCTTCTGGCCAACCTTATACTTGGATAAGTGGTATGAAGATTAATATGTTTTTGCAGATGTTGTGTGGTTGAAATTAAGTGTATCAAATGTAGATTAAAAAAAAATCAAACACACCAATGTGACATTATATTGAAAAAAAACTAATTAAAAGATAAAAAATCTCTTAAAACAACAGTTTCTTCAATGATGTCCCATTGTCCTCTATCTCCAGTGTTTTTCTTGATTCCAACTTGCTCTCAGATCGTGTGCTAGGCTCAAAAAATAGTCTTCCTAGCAAATGAGATTGAAGATGAATGCATGCTATGCTAAGATATGATTAACATGCTTAAACTAAACATGATTGCTAAAATGTAAAATTACGAATATTTTGAATACTAAAGCTGATAATAATAATGCTAAAATGCTAATTGCCTATTTCTAATGTGTTTGTATGTGTGTGTGACCAATGCTTGGATTCACAAGGGTATTTATAGAGTTTTCAAAAGATTCTGATTGGTTGATGTCATCAACAGTTGAAATCAAGATTGTCAAGATGAACGGTGAGAGATTCTGGAAGTTGAGAAAAAGATGGAAGGTTGAGAGAATAATGGAAGATGTTTCCTTCCCACAAAACCTTTCACTCAAAAATAGAGGCAACTTGCCATTTGTCATCTTTAGTTATGAGTTGGTTTTGTAGTTGAAGATAAATCCCATAATTAAATAAATAAATTTATTTAATTACATGTTACAAAGAATTTAGAAGTTTCCATAATTAAATATTTAATATTTAATTATGTGTGAGAGATGAAAATGGAAGGTAATTAAATATTTAAAATATCTAATTATGCATGAAATGAGAAAAAGATGTTAAATTAAATATTTGTAATATTTAATTTAACTGTGAGATGAAGAAAGTGTTTGGAGGAATATTCCATTAGTTGAATTTAAACATTCAAATTATGAATAATATGATAATTAATTTAAACAAATTATAAAATTTATTTAATTTAATTAAGAGGAATATGGAAGGTGATAGTAATTAAATAAAGTTATTTATTTAATTAAGGTAGAAGAATTATTAAAGTGAACGATATAAATAAATAATTAAATTTATTTATATGTATATGACTTTAGAAGCTTAATTAAATAATTTATATTTAATTAATTAACAAGCTTGATTAACCATGACCATTTTTAGATGTGTACATTTTGCCACTCTTTGAAGTGATGTGTGAAACACATTGCTTCAAAGAAAATATTCTTGCCTTTGCTGCATTTGATTTTTCCCTTGGTCGGAAAAATTTTAACTGATATTCCCCTGATTAAAAAAAACGTGTATGATGTCTTTTGATTTGAATCCGATATGTTTCTGATTTAGAAATGTGGCTGATATTGATGATACCCCCTCGGGAGGTAAATCACTAATGATGAGACAAGTGTTGAGTTGATGATGAAATTCAGATGATGAGAGGGATGCTCTACTTGTAGTGGTGCTTTAGCTAGTTGATCAGTGATAACTTGTCCTTTGATTGCTTTGTGATCAACATAATGGATGTCAAACTCACTTAGGATCATAACCCATTTTGCTAAACTTCCTGTTAATGTAGCCTTGCTGAGCAGATACTTGAGTGGATCAATATTTGCAACAAGATTGATTGTATGAGTTAACATGTAGTGCCAAAATTTTTGTGAGGAAAAGACTACTGCTAGACAAGCATTCTTGATGAAAGTGTAGTTGATTTCATGATTTGTTAGTGTTCATATGATGTAATAAATAGCACATTCCTTTCTTGTAAAGTCCTCCTATGCTAATAATGCCCTTAAAGATGTCTTTGTTGTGGTAATATATAATATTAGTGGTTTGTTTGGATTTGGTGATACTAGAACTAGTGGGTTCATTAGATACTGCTTGATCTGTTGAAAGGCCATTTCACTCTTGTCATCCCATTTGAAAGGAACATTCTTATGTAATAGATGTGTGAAAGGTAGAATTTTATCTGCCAACTGTGCAATGAACCTTCGTATAGATTGAAGTCATCCCTGTAATGACCTCAACTGACTGATATTCTTTGGTGGAGGCATTTCCATGATTGCTTGTACCTTGGTAGGATCTACTTCATTTCCTTTATCTGACACTATGTATCCCAAGATTTTTCTAGATGTGACCTCAAAAACACATTTCTTGGGATTGAGGTGAACTTTGAACTTTTCCAACCTTGCAAATATTTTGGAAAAAACTTCAAGATGTCCTTCTCTTGTGTATGACTTTTCCAATATATCATCTACATAATATTCCATGAATGTGTGCATCATGTCATGAAAAATTGTAGTCATAGCCCTTTGATATGTAGCCCCAACATTCTTTAGATCAAAAGGCATGATGTTTCAACAATAAGTCCCCCATGGACATGTGAAAGTTGTTTTGTCTTGGTCTTCAGGTGCAATCTTGATTTGGTTGTAACCAAAAAAACCATCCATTAGTGAATACATGGCATGTCTAGTTGTTAGATCAACTATTGTATCGATGTTTGGAAGTGGGAATTCATCTTCAGCACATGCTTTATCAAGATCTCTAAAATATTTGCACACTTTGATACTTCTGTCTGGCTTGGATACAAGAACAATGTTGGAGATCCATTCTGCATAGTTGATTGATCTTATAAATCCCACATCAAGGAGTTTTATGAGCTCTTCTTTAACTAGTAATGCAACATGAGGATGCATCTTTCTAAGTTTTTTTTTCACATGCTTAACTCCTGGTTTGATGGACAAGTGATGCATTATGAGATTGGGATCAAGATCTAGCATGTTTGCATAAGACTAGGCAAAGTTGACTTGATTTTTTCTTAGGAACTTCATGAACCTTGACACTTCTTTATCTGTCATTGATGCAACTAACTATAGAATCCTTGGTTTTTTGTAGTTTCAAGATTAACCTCTTTTGTAGGCTCAATCAAGATAGGCAATTTCTCATTATAGTGCTCTGGGAGAGTGTCAAGTATCCTATCATCTGGTGCCTTAAAAAGGTTTTCACCATATGATACACTCTTTGTTTAATCTTTTATTTGATCTAACACTGCTAGATTCTTGTTTTCATTGTTAGATCTTTCTTTCTAATGTTTACTTTTGTAGCTAGGAGACTTGACACTCTCCTGATTAAAGACTCTATGCTGAAAATCACTAGTGGAACAATCATTTCTGTCATCTGTAGAAAGGAAGTTCACGATAGATTCATCGCTTGGAAACATAGGTATATCAATAGGTTTAGATAAATCACAGTCAATGAGATCGAGATGAATTAAAGGTAGCGGGTCATTGGGCTATGTGAAATTGGCTATGGTTATGACCATAATGGAGTTGTCTGTAGGATATGAGGTATGAGGTAGATAAATGATGATATTGTTCTCATGATAGTCTTGTTCATTTAAATCCGATTTAGTATCACTAGAATCATAGTTTCCTTGTAGTTCATATCCTTGTGGTTGGGACCCTGACCCTTCACCTTTGATTAGAGTTGGGGTATACTTGTGTATCACATCAACCTTTTTGTCCCTCTAGAACTCATCATTGTAGATGGTGTCCCATTCATATTCACCAAAGTCTGTGTCAGAGTTATTATCCATGAAATTCTGAATTATTGTCAAACATGCTTCTCTTGTATCAGAACCTTCTTGCAATGTGAGGACAGTATCATGCAACTGCTTGGATGCTCTTTCTTTTGAGTTAGTATCATAGCCTAGTCCTGTTTTGTCTTTTGCAGCAAGTCTTGGAAGGTGGATAGGCTCAACTACTTCTTTTCTTTTCCCAATAGGACCATTACCATCATAGCCCATCTTCTGCATGATTGAATACCCTTTACCATATTGGTTAGTTGGTATTTTGACATTGAGGACTGTTTCATCTTTATCTTTATAGATCCAATTTAGAACTTGTGTATCCTCGGGATCTTCCATGGGGAATTTTTATTTGATAAATCATCCATTAAACTTTCTTCTTGGCTATGTTGGTGGTTGCGTTGATGTTGATGCTACAGACATATGTTGTTGTGTGATAGAAGGTTGCCCATGTGACCCAGGTGATGCAGGTAGATTAGCAAGATAGAGAGAGTTCTCCCCAACTCCATTGTCTTTGAACCGTAGTTGCTTGTCAAATATTTTAGTCAACTGACTAATTTGTATCAACTTTGGGAGAATTACTAGCAAGAGATTCTTGATTGTTGGGAACCAAAGTATCTTGACTAGCTTTGATGTTGGCACAAGTTTAACTATTTGAATTATTAGTTGGTATTGTGATATCATGTCTATCATAAGGAAACTTAAGACATTGATGATATGTGGACGAGACCACTTGCATTTTGTGGATCCAAGGATGACCCAACAAGATGTATGCAAGATCATGGTCTAATACTTGACAAAAAATATTCTTGATAATAGGTCCCACTCTAATCGATAGCATAATTAAACCCTTGGATTCTCTTTCCTCATCATCGTAGGCTTTAATAGTAATATTTATTCTGGGATAAATGGAGTCCTCAAAAAATCCTAAATCCTGAACTAACTTCATGGTACATATGTTCAAACCAACACCTCCATCTATTAGGACGCGTCTGACATGAAACTTGTGGATCATGACTTCTAAGTATAATGATGAATTATCGGGATGAGTCATGGAAATGCCATCTTTTTTGGAGAATGAGAGGCATGTGGGTGAGGAAAAGTGTCCCACCATAGCTTGAAATCGGTCCACATCTACATCAGTGGATATAGTTGTTTCAACGAGGGCCTTTTCTAGAATTTACTTGTGTGCTGGGGAAATCTTCAGGAGTTCTAAGATAGAAATCTGAGTAGGATTTTTTTTGAAGTTGATTGACTAATTCATATTGATGTTGAGGTGGGGGCATAGTGGATTTTGAAGAAGCACCCTTTAAGACAACTTTAGCTTGTTCCCTTGTTGTTGCATTGACTTGTTTGTATTCTATCTTCTCCTTAACTTTTATAACATTGACCTGTTCATCGTTAGTGTAGATATGTTTGATTATATTATCGTTGATATGATTCACACTTTTTCCAAAAGACTCACCTTTTTGATAGTTGGGAAAAGGGTTGTGAAATTCTTGGTGGTCTTCATTTGATTGTTGGTGTCCTATTGTGATGGTGCCATTTTCGATTAAGTCTTGGATGACATTTTTCAAGGCTTGACAATTATTTGTACGATGGCCCTTGCACTGATGATAGTCACAATAGTATGCATCATTCCATGATGGAGGATTCACACTGGGTTCAAAGTTGCGTTGAGGCAGAAAAGTAAGAACATTTTTAGCCATCAACTCTTTGAATGCAAATTCTAAAGATTGACCCAATGGAGTAAAATTTCTTCTACTAGAGAAGAGTGAAGATCATTATGGATTTGCATTTGGGGTATTTCCTAAGGCATTGTTGTTTTTATTGTTTCCACAGTAACCTTGATTGTTGGAATTCCCTTGATTGGGAGTAAAATTTTGATTCACGTTATTCCTCAGAGGAGGAGGATTGTTTCCTTGATTTGTGACCGAGTTGATGTTGTTATAGTTATTGTTGCAAGGAGCAGTTGGAGTACTAAGAAAAAATGGCTTAGTCGAGACATGATTTGTAACTACAACAACATCATTCACCACATTTTTGTTGTGAGTCCAAAACTTAGATTTCTCATTGTTGTTGTGGTGATTTGAAGAGATAGGATTGTCCTTATCAAGTTTTATTATCCCTCTCTGGATTAAGGCACCTTCAATGGTGATGGAATTTTCAATCAATTTTTGAGAAGTGGGAGGACAATGACGATTAAGACGATAGCTCATCTCTTGATCTAAGATGTTTATGAAAGTGGTGATTTTTTCCTTTTCAGGGAGATGACATGGGTATCTAGAAAACAATCTTCTCCATCACTGAAGAAATGTAATGAATGGTTCACCAGGTTTCTATTTAGCCTTGTAGATATCAATCATGGTTATTTGATGTTGTACGTTGTAGGAATATTGTGATATGAATTTGTTAATCAATTCCTCAAATTTCTTGACAGGAGGTGTGATTTTTGATAGCCATTCCATAGATTGGCCTCCAAGACTCCTAGGAAACAAACACATCAAGTATGTATCCTCATGGGAAAACTCTAAAGTCATATTTGGGAAGTCTCTAATATGATCGATTGGATCTGATTTCCCATTATAACGATCAAACTTTGGAACTTTGCAATGTTTGGGAAATGGGGTCATGTTAAAACTACGATCAAAAGGGTAAGGACAAATATAATTGATAGCATATTTCTTCATTGTGGTTCCCCCTTGCATGTATTTAGTTTATCCCTGTAGTTCTTTAATATGTTGAGACAAGGCACTAAGATCAGACAAGGGTGTTTCATCAAGACTTATCTTTAAGTTCTTAGTATCAAAATCATGAGGTAATTTATCTCCTTTGTCAGCCAAATACAAGAAATATTTCTCTTTGTTACACTCTAAAATATTTCCTAAGGCTTTGTGAAATTTGGGATCTTGCTCGACCTCTCTAAGGTGATGTTCTTCATCTCATTCATCATCACTATCTACAGGAGTTTTGCTCATGTCTCTGTCAAAGGGGAACAATTTTTTTTCTCTTTTATCCATGTTGTTGAAAAGGGGATTATGACTCACACTATAAAGGGGAGTACTACTCTCACCTTCTTCTTAAGTTTTTCAGGTACGGTTATCTTGTTGAATATCCTATTTTAGCTTATTGTATTAAGATCTTGTAAAAATAGGCATATGATTTTGAAATGTTCTTCTAAACTTAGATCACAGTTTGATAAGTGTGAAAATGATGATGTTTTGATCCGATAAGATGAAAATATTATGATATGATCAAAGATGTTCCTAATTCTTGATTGTGGCTTCCAATGATGAAGGATATCGAAATCCTATTGGGGAAGTTGAATCAATAATCAAAAATTTACTTGAAAGGTGCACTTTTAAGATGTGATCCTTGTTTTTGAAGAATGATTAAGTATATCAAATAACCTAATTAAGATCACTAACGGATTTGGTTGGGATGTGTTGGATATTCAATGGAAGGTTGTGGTAGCTAATTGAAGTTGAGAGGTTGATTATGATTGTGTCATGATAGAGCTCTTCTTTGGAAATAGGCTTGGGAATATAAAGGCTCTACAGTGTACTCGTCAGTAAATCCCCTAACAAAATCTTGGGACCTATGGAGAAACTCACGGTAATGGAGCGCAACGTTTCAAATTTTATACAAAAACTCTCTTTGTTGCAAGGTTTTCTTGGGTTTATTGATCCTATTAGCAATCGATTTCATAAATTTTTTGGCTGATTTCCACTCTCTAATCATGGGAGAAATGTCAAGATGCTACTAGACCGGAGATGTTACAAACTTAGATCTATCAAAAGTAAAAATTCTAGAAAGTGACAGATGCGCTACTCTATACCCTTTACGCACTATAGAAATAGACTTATGCACTAGAGAAATAGTCAAATGTGCTACAACAAACTTTAGATGCACTATAATATGTCCTAGATGCGCTACAGAAAAATGTTTTGATAGTGACCAAATTTTTTTTACAGAATATTCAGCCTATGTGCTAAAACATTCAATGCATGAAAAAAGGCTCCAAGTTAGCTGAAATAACTAGTGGATGCATTAGAATAGACCTCATTTTCACTAAGATATACCCTAGATGCGCCAAAATAGTTTTCCAAACAGTTTTGAGTAGTTTCAGCTAAAATTTTGCATGTTCATTTTGGATGATATTTTATCTGAATTAATGTGATTGAAAACACAAAAAGCACTATGAAAATAGTTGTTTTAAGCCCTATACTAAACATCAAGTGTATGTTCAAAATGTTTTTCAAAAAGTGTTTTCACAGGTTTTGTACATAACAGACAATTCAAGAAGTCTCACTCTTAGTACTCAAGTAGGTCATCATAATAACCACAACCCACATCTTAGAACTACGTCAACTCACACAATCGTGTCACCCCTGAAGGGGGCCCATGTTTTTGTATTTTCTAGACACGTACTCAGAGTGATGGAAGTGGATACCAGATCCCCTAAGCAAACGGTCCTTGGCAGTTATATGGTGAGTGTCTTGGGGGCAGATTCTTCCCTCCCCTTGCACTGTGATTATTAGGATGCTTAGAGACTAACACGGTTGGCTACTACACTAGGTTCTTAGTAAGGGTTTCCACTTGATGCAACAATAATAAACTCCCTCAGGAGACCTCCCAACCTTTAGAACAAAGGCTTTGGGGATGGTTATCTTGCACACTATCGTTGAATTGTGGACTTTTCCCAAATTTGCTTTTGATTATAGTGGGTTGGAAAACTTGGCTTTAGTTGTTCCCACTTAGGTCGTTCCTCTTGGGTGAGTACTTTTTCCCACAAGAGTAGGCCCTCTATAGGATTTAAGAAAGCATGTAAACTTGCATGAATTAAAAATGAAGTTATGGTATTTTGATCACCTAGTTAAGGGGAGAGCATAGACCTATTGCCACACACAAAGCAGACAGTGTTCTGTTTAGAGTCCAAATGACAATGATTTAATCTATGTGAAGATATTGCTTCACAACAAGCATGGGATTTATTTTAACTGCTAAATCAATGTGTGGTGACTACCCTAGGATTACTTCTTTTTAAATTCCATATCTATCCTAGGATTGGTCCATTTTAAATTGATGTGTCTAACCTACGGTTGCTTCTTTCTAACCAGAAAAAAGCTTTGTCTTTGGAAGGTGTCAGACTTAGAACTTTGTTTAGTTACAACTTACATGTGCTAAAAGATCATGCACATGCGCTAAAACAAACATCATAAGCACTAAAAAAAACCTTAAATGCACTAAAATAAATCCTAAATGTGCTAATCTAAGAAAAAAAAATAGATAATTTTAAATGAAGTGAGCTAAATGGATGCGCTATTATGTTCCCTAGGTGCACTAAAGAAATTGTCGGATGCACTAAAACAGTTCCTAGATGTGTCAAAAGACCTACAGAAGCACTGAAAGAAGCCCTAGATGCACTAAGGAAACCCATGGATGCGCTAAAACATGCAATTTTATTGAAAACTGAACTCCAAAATGCGAAATCCTATTAAAAAAATGAAAGTAGATGTCAAAAATGGGGCCAAGGCCCCAAGGTGGGCTCCAAAAAATGTGTGTTTGAAATTAAGTGTATCAAATGTAGATTAAAACCAAATCAAACACACCAATGCGGCATTATATTGAAGAAAACTAATTAAAAGATAAACAAACTCTTAAAACAACAGTTTCTTCAATGACGTCCCATTGTCCTCTATCCTAGTGTTTTTGTTGATTCCAGCTTGCTCTCAAATCGTGTGCTAGGCTCAACAAACAGTCTTCCTATCAAATGAGATTGAAGATGAATGCATGCTATGCTAAGATATGATTAACATGCTTAAACTAAACATGATTGCTAAAATGTAAAATTATGAATATTATGAATACTAAAGCTGATAATAATAATGCTAATCGCCTGTTTCTAATGCGTGTATATGTGTGTGTGACCAATGCTTGGATTCACAAGGGTATTTATAGAGTTTTTGAAAGATTCTGATTGGATGATGTGATCAACGGTTGAAATCAAGCTTTTCAAGATGAATGGTGAGAGATTCTGGAAGTCGAGAAAAAGATGGAAGGTTGAGAGAATAATGGAAGATGTTTCCTTCCCACAAAACCTTTCACTAAAAAATAGAGGCAACTTGCCATTTGTCATCTCTAGTTATGAGTTGGTTTTGTAGTTGAAGATAGATCCCATAATTAAATTTATTTAATTACATGTGACAAAGAATTTAGAAGTTTCCAAAATTAAATATTTAATATTTAATTATGTGTGAAAGATGAAAATGGAAGGTAATTAAATATTTAAAATATTTAATTATGCATGAAATGAGAAAAAGGTGTTAAATTAAATATTTGTAATATTTAATTTAACTATGAGATGAGGAAAGTGTTTGGAGGAATATTCCATTATTTGAATTTAAACATTCAAATTATGAATAATATGATAATTAATTTAAACAAATTATAAAAAAAAAAAAATTAATTAAGAGGACTATGGAAGGTGGTAGTAATTAAATAAAGTTATTTATTTAATTAAGGTAGAAGAATTATAAAAGTGAACGATATAAATAAATAATTAAATTTATTTATATGTAGATGACTTTAGAAGCTTAATTAAATAATTCATATTTAATTAATTAACAAGCTTGATTAACCATGACCATTTTTAGATGTATATAGATGTCAAAGAGATCTTTCTTAGGTCTACGCTGACCTAAGTTATGCCTTGCACATTTTAGTTTGAGCATAAAGGAGCTTTGCTTCAAGATTTGAGTCAAAAAATTATTTTTGAATTAAGTATATTTACATCCAATTAGGCTGACCTAATTGATATGTGTAGATATAATAGCAATATATATGAAATATTTTTGTATTGATGGCACAAGATGTGATAAGAGGAGTTGTGTGATAGTGTGATATTATGCAAGCTTATACTTATAAGTTATGTATCAAGGTAGCGTGTGTTGTGAAGCTACAAACCAATGCAAGAATTTGTATTTCAGAGCTTAACTGGAACTAAATTTAGCACAAGAAAGGTGCATTCTATCTGGTCACTTTTTGGCAGTGAGCCACACTCCTTTTTGTAATCATTTTAGGCTGTGATCCTTTCAAGTATAGTGTGTGCCCTTGTAATATCTTATAACTGGTTATAATATTGTGAGCTAATCCTCACCATGGTTTTTCCCATTTTGGGTTTTCCATGTAAAAATCTTAGTATTTATGTGTTATGTGGCATTATGATCTCTTTCATGTCTTTACTTACAATTGCAGTTAGATGTGTTTTAATGTTTGGATGGTTTATAGTTGAATTGTTTAATAGAATATTGATTCACCCCCCCTCTCATTATTTTGGGTGTTCAACATAATATTCTAAAGAATATTGATCAAATAAAAAAAGAATTATGTCTCCAAAAATAGGAATCCAAGAGTCTCTGTATGATAAATTCTCAATCTCATCAAAATGTATGGGTAACTAGCCACTGCATCTACTTAGTACATAGGAACAAGAGCTAGATATATAGATCACTCCAAAAAAACTAAGGAATCATTAGCACCAATAGTAGAAACCCCCCCATAATGCGGAAAGGGAGAAGCAAGATAGGTACATTAAGATTGTGTGAAACCAAGAAGTGCATGGAGTACAAACAACATCAAAATGTGAAACTAAAAGTATCTACAAATGAAAAGGGTTTGCAAACTAGGGCGCACACACATGAGGAAAGAATCATTGGGATTTGATGTTGTCATGAAAGGAACACTCACTTGATAAAGGTGTGATGGAAAAATAAAGGCACTCACAACCCACCCATGATACTTTATAACATAGTGTGATTATAATAGGCACAAGTTGTGGAAATCCTCAAAAAATATACACCAAAATGGAAATTTATCTCAGTGCATCTACAAAAGAGAAATTGTATGTAAAAGATGTCTATAATGCCCAAATAGGATAAAATGCTAAAAATACATGTAGAACAACCTAAAACAAGTCATCTCATGCAAATGAAAATTTTACAAGAGCTAAAATGTCCAAGTAATTCATCTGAATGTGAAAACATAAAAAACTAAATAAAATGCACTTAGATAAAAATATGGAAAAGGTGCATGGATGAATGTGAAGAGCTTTGGAAGACCATACCAATGCTATTGGGATCATGAAAAATAGAGAAAAGGGTCAAAATTTGTGAGCTCACAACGGAAAACAACAAATTTTACTTTGAAAGTCTAGAATGTACTAGCAATAAAAAATAGTGATGAAAATCAACCATTGAAAAATTCACAGAACCATCTTTTTGATGATATCTTGTTCACCCAATTTCGATACTGCATGCCTAAGTTATGGCAAAAAATTAAAAACTACTCTTTTAGGGCCAAAAGGGACCTGAAGGGGGCCCTACTAGCTATCTGTACCATTGACATCATGCTAATATTAGAAAAATATTCCTTGGTCACTAAACAAATTCAATCGTTGATTAGAAAGATTCCACTAGAATATCCTTTATGGTGCTAGAATATTCCTAAACATTATCTGGTTGATAAAATGATGATGATGTCAACCAAAAAACTTATGATTGGTCAAAAAAGTGAGAAATGACACTGAAAAAGTTTAACAGTGCCAAAAATTAAAAAAAGGTTGCCTGAAAAAATATATCTTCACCTATCAAAAAAGGTACTTTTTACGCCAAAGTGCACCAAAAAATTTCCCAACTCCAAAATTTGCATAATAAACAATGGAGATTCTATATTTGAAGCTTGTAATTATAATTGAAGAAAAATCTCAAAAATCGAGAAGGGGTTTGTTGAATCCCAACTAGAATGAACCTCACACTAGTAGAATTTGGCAAATAAATGACTACGTGACTAAAAATTTTAGTCACGTGACTAAAAATGACTAAATTCTACTAATCTTTGCAATTCACAAGTATAAATGACTAAATAAATGACTAATTTGGTCATCAGGTAAAATCACAACTAAATAATTGGTCAGGCAAATAAAAATGACTAAATAAATGACTATTACTCATCTATTCTTTTTTCTTTCAAATTTGATCATAATCCATAGAGCTTAAGCCACCCTCATCGGACCCCTACCTAAGTGGGCCATTTGGCTGCCTAGGTTGCTTGGTGCACCAAAAATACCTATTGCATGGAAGGCATTATCTCTCGGTGCAATCTTAAGGCCTTCACATATTTTATAAAAAAGATTAACATTTACATTCTTTAACTTTTATTTCTCATTATGTTAACAAATCATTAATATTTTTAACTATGATTTGAAGCCAGTTTGATTTTCCTATTGTGTTAGCATGTCAAATGTATCAAAGAGCAATTGTGGTCAATTTCACTAATAAAATATGATTTAAACAATCCAATTGCATTTTGAGGGCTATCTTGCAGGCACTTTCATTTCAAAAGGTCAAGTAGTTATTTCTAGAAGCAATGCCTTAAAAACATAAGGTCAAGTAGTTATTTCTAAAAGCAATTAGATTCAATTTACATGGATTGTAGAAACGTAATGGTCGAATCTACTAAAAAACAAAGATTTTTCCCTTAAAAAATAACATTTTTCCCTAAAAATGAAGATTGATTCAATTCTATCTTCACTTGTTGATATACTCGACCATCTTAATAATGCAAAATAGAAATAACAATGATCACTTTTGGTATGTGAAAATTTTTAGTTTCAGGCTTTATATTGTTAATTATTTTTAAAAAATAGAATTATTTTATAATCTATGAAGTCAATTATGTGTTGATCATTTTTATAGATGTTATCTTTTTATACAAGTTTTAACTCTAGTAATTTTATGAGTACATCATGCTTATCTTAATTTTCACAACCTATATTAAAATGACAATGTAGATAGATGATTTTTTTCGTCTAAAAATGAAGATTAATTTTTGCACGCCTTCCACGCAATAATTTTTTTGGGTGCATTTTAGCAATAGATATTTTTGGTGCCTTGGGCGGGTCATATATGCATTGGAGGGAATTTTAGGTAGTTTATTTTTGGTGTAAAACATTGTGATTGCATGTTGGAGGGATGTTTGGAAGTTTAATTAACAATTTGGTGTTTTAGCTCCCACATTTTAAGGTTTTACCTTGGTTTGTAGAGCAAAAAATCGGCTTAAGAAATACTCCATCAATATTATCATTGGAATTGATACAATGACAAAAACGTCACTGTTAAAGGATTATAGAGTGGTTTCTTTTTCATGAAGAACAACAAAGGTATCCATCCACCAAGGCACTTTCATGAGGGCATGATGCATAGCAGCCAAGAGAGTTTTGTAGTTAGGGTTTTAGAAGTATAAACTTCACACTTTCAAGAGGAAAAAACCCCATAACAACAGATGTCAAGCAAAAGCTTCAATTTGAGAGTACATTGCAAGTATGACGAATGAAACAACCATTGAATGTAAAGAGTGGTTATTTCCATTTTTGTAATGCTCGATCTTGTTGAGCAGCGTTTTCTGAGTTGCAACACCAGTATCATTAAAGAAAGGGCAAGACATTAAACAAGGTTACAATCTAAAGGTAGGGTTTCCAAGTGGAAATCTTGAATCCTGAAACCTCATGCTTCCCTTTATTTGTTTGAGATGCATTCACTTTTATCAGTTCCCTTTTCCATTGATCTTGAAGAAGGTATTCTCACTATTATAATCTTTATTTTCTTCTATGACAGTGACCTTTATTTATCTACCATGATTGTCACTTTCCACTTGAATACACCACTTAATTTTGACAGTGAATATATCTGTAACGCCAAATAAAAGCTTTTGCACAATAGATAAGAAAGGAGATTGATTAGAAGCACACATGCATACAATACTAAAATCTAAAATGCAAATTCATTTGTTAAGCAATAAAGAACATGGGAAAGTAAAAACGTAAATAAAACTAGAACAATCTCACCAATTTTCAAACGTATTTCCATGATTCATCTCAATTTCCCTTCTCCATTTTGCTTGTGTAGTATAATTGCCCTCATATTTTCAAGTTCGTGCAAGTATAGCCTAAGATAGTGATTAGCAAAATATCGAAGATTTAAGACAAAATGCTCTCCAAAGTTACAAAATTCGCGAGAGAGAGCAGAATGAAGAATGAAAAATCAATTTATAGAAAATTGATTATTGGAACGACAGGCCAAGATTGAAAGATTAACAGACGGTTGAGATTGATTGTTTAGTCATGCATTCTGTTAACTGACAGTAATTACATGAGTGATCTGAATTAGAAACAGAATTAAAGATTAAATAAATGATTTAATCTTCAGTTCAGCATTCAAAAACATAAGAAATATCTTTGCATGAAAAAGATGAAGATTGATTAAATTAACTTGTTCAAATGCACACACAACATTTAATTAATTAAATAAGAATATTTAATTAATATGCAAGTGCACGCAAATGAGTTAGAACTGGAGGATTTGAATGGTTTGATGAAGAGATTACTTGAAGACGCCACTCAGACACTAAATCAATAGTTGACTGAACGATTAAATTAGATGTCGAGTCGAGTAAAAGTGAATACTTAGATAACTCACATAATTATCTAAAATATAGAAGAATGTGTTAAAATAGAATTAATGAATTAAATGATTCATTTAATTCAAAACTCAATATTCGAAGGATAATTAAATAAATAATATTTATTTAATTAATGATGAAGGGATTTTAAATGAATAATTAAATAAATCATGAATTTATTTAATTATAGTTGAAATATGATAAAGAATAAATTAAATAAGAATTTATTTAATTTGACCAGCAGAATAAGGTTAATTAGCAATATAATTAAATAAAAAGCATTTATTTAATTAATCAGATAGAATAAAGAAAAGTGTGAATTAATTAAATAATTAAGATTATTTAATTAATAGAAGAAATAAAAGATGAATTAATTAAATAATTAAGATTATTTAATCAAGACCATGAAGAATACGAAATTAAGAAGAATGTGGAAGTCGCAGGCCTAAACCAAATTTCGGTGTCTACATTTGCCCCTCTTTGATACAATGTCATTTCGGCGTTGTGTCAAAGAAAATCGATAAGAAATATGGCCCAGTAATGCCCCAGTGTAAAACAGGTGAAGGTATGCCCCCTTAGGAGGACAGGCGGGTTCAAAGAACATGAGTGTGCTCTTGAAATTTATGAGAGAACTAGAAGATGAAAAAAAAAAAGATAGAGGAAAATAGATAATGGTGGTGAAGATGTAGAAAAGAAGAAATGTTAGTGTGAAAAGAAAGATTGACAAAGAATGAAAAGATGGAAGATAAATGTTAGTATTAGGAATCTTCGATATTTTGCTTTATCACAAAAGGTATTGCACTTTATCATCATTGGGCGGGACTAATAAAAATGGAGAAAAACGCTGTGATATGACATAGATCAAGGTGTACAAGGTCATCCACTTGCTGATAACAGACAGTCATAGACAAGGATTGTCACCAACTCATACTAAGGACACAAGTTGCCCTAGTCTTTTTGTCAGGACAAACCACAGACAGCAAACAAAAGAAAAAGACGGGTCATGAGACGTCATCGCTCCTCTAAATCCTTCATGGGACATCCTTGAGGAAACTAGTAACATGACCCAAAATCAAATTGAAAAAGACAGTCAACAGACAACAATCAAAGAAAATAGAATCCTGATACATCATTGCTTCTCTAAATCCTTCATGGGACATCCTTGAGAAAGCTAGTAACATGAATCCCAGTCATTAATTCAAGTTAACTGATAAGATAAACAAGCCATAGAGTCAAAAAGCTAGTAAAATATTTGCCAAAACATGATTTTTTTGTTTGATTTGTTTGATAGATAGAGCCTGATTTCAGGAGATACACATACCGGATAAGACTTTGAGTCTGGTTTCGATGTTATGACTATCTGTATAAGGCATGACAAAGCCTGGTTTCAGAAAGACATGTATCGTATAAGACGTTGAGTCAAATGTCGTTGATGTGATAACCTATGTAAGGCTATGTTTGATTGTGTGACCTTGTCGATTATGCAGGAAGGACTCATCCTGAATAAGACATAGGTTGATTGTTTTGATAATGTCTGTTTCCAAAAAGGACACATCCTGTAGCAGACTGTAGTTGATCTATTTTGATTGTTTTGTTTGGCAAGGTGTTTGATTTGACTTAGAGATATTGTTGACTTGTTCACCAGATTGATGCATGACTTGATATGACACGTTGACAACTGACTGTGTGTGACGACAAACCCTAAAGGACTGACCTAGTGCGGCCTCGGGGGCTCATCAATTGATGGCCTTGCCTACGTTATACATGTAGAGACCTCGTAGTTCAACTTGATTGCGACTGACAAGACTGACTACTTATAACAATGTGTATGAAAGTGAATGTGACAAACCCTAATGGACCGACCTAGTGTGGCCTCGGGGCTCATCGATTGATGGCCTTGCCTATGTTGTACACGCAGAGACCTCGTAGTTCAACACAACCAATGACCTTGTCATATAGACACATGGATTGACTCAGGACGTTATGCAGACAAACCTAAATGTACTGACCTAATGCCTCGAGGGCACATCGGCAAATGGCTTTGCCTACGTCCAATTGCACAGGCAATGTAGTTCGAAAAATGACAAAGACTGACAAGTGCGACTGACTCTGACTCTGTTTTTGGATTTTTGAAATGTTTTGATTTTTTTTTTTGTCCTTTTGAAGTTTTTCGATGTTTTTGTGTTTTCTTAGGTCATTTTGCAATGTTTTTTGGATTTTTCCATGGTTTTACATCTTCAACACAACCAATGTAAGAACCAATATGACACATGTCAAGTGTTTTCCCCCAGTCGAGTATAAGACCAATTGATTATGAAAAGGGTAAAATGGGGGATATGAAATGCTCTCGATGTCAATCGTTCCAAGTTATGGGAAAGACTACCACTTATTATGAATGGTATATACAAATGATGGATGGGAAAGATAAGGGGTATGTACAGGGATAGTCAGTGTGTACAGGGACAAGGACTATGTACAGGGAAGTGGTCTATGTATAGAATAGAAGACTATGTACAGGGTAGTGGACTATGTACAGGGAAATGATTCCTACAAGCAACCAAGCAAGCATGCACAAGAATCCAAGGACAACCATGATCTTGCCCCTAGTCAAGCTGAAAACCAATTGATAGGTGATGAGGATGGTGACGATGTTGTTTGACGTGGGAAAGACACATCCCGAAACAACATGAGGATGATGATAATTTGACTAAAGGATCAAGGTTTGCAGCCATGCTAGAAACAAAGCCAATGAATGTTTTGAATGATGTACTAGAATGCATAGAAAGATTATATGGATTGGGATCGTTGCATTTGGAATGACTTTTCAAGATTGGATGGGATGATGGAAGATCCTTAGACCATTGACAAGGGAAAAACCAAGGCATGCGATAGGTATTGCATATAAGGATAAGTCGTTTGGAAAAATGCTATGAAGGCTATGACATGATATTTCATGGATAGTGTATGACCAAAGGATAGACATGTCAAGAGTTTTTCCAAAGCATGATTTATGTTTGTACCCCAGCCCTTATCAAGATCAAAGTAGGTGGGAAAATGGATGTGAGTAGTAGGGCTAAGATGGATAGATGTAAATGTCATACGAAGGGTATGGGAGATGAGACAACTTGCCCCCAAGTGTGATAGTCCACATAGATAATTTCTTACACATGACACCTGTTTTCCAGGTTTTCATCTTGGTACTTATCCAAAGCGCCATAAGAATGGTTTTCACTATTGGACGAAATTTTTCTCTTGACTTTTGTTTTTCTTTTTGGTGTCACCAAGATGCCTGTTTGCCAGGTTTTCATCAAAGTGAATTTCTTTATTTCTTTTTTTTTTTTTTAATTTTCTGGATGGCCTTGATGCTTTAGATGATCACTGATTGTGCCGAACCCATTGATGGTGTTGATGTAGAGACCGGTGCCATGATATGCCAATAATAACCTTGATGAAGTAGTTGCCTTGTCAGGATCATAGCACTTGCATACAATTGATTGATGTCATTATGATCCTTGTTGACACTAGAGTTGGCCTTATCAAAATACGCACATCGAGATAGAGTGCCATGGGAGTCCTTACAATAAAGAGTTGCTGCCAAGATGCGACCGATTTGTGATGTATGATTTTTAGACTTTAGGCGAGATGTAGGATAATGATAGATGATGGTAGACGCATTTGGCAATTTAGATGTAGGAATTTTCATTTGCCAAACTTGGGGTGATGGATGATGGAGACTGGGTTTCAAATTGGGATAAGTTTTGGAACCATGACTTTTATATGCCTTGTATGATGACCATTTTGAAGGAGGTGGACATTTATTATATGCGGGAGTCCTATTTTCTTGTAGCTCCACATTTTGATTGACTTTTACTTTTGAAATATTTTCTTTGCTTGATCCATTTTTCTTTGGGATCCATTTTAACTTTATTTGTCCACGTGGATTTTTGATTGATTCAATGGCCTTTGATATTTGATTTTGAACTTTGAATTTGTAAGACTTTTGTTTTTGTTGGTTCCAAATGGAAGGTTTATTCATGTTGGAATGACAATTTATGGTATGGATGGAAGGAGTGTTGGCAACAACCTTATGATAAGAACTACTCATGGCCTCCATTTTGATGTTTATATTAGATAAAGTTGCCCCCAGTATCAAGGAGGTACCATTAACATCATTAGATTTGTTGATTGAAGGATAACCAAGACCTTGATGTCTAGGATTTTCTTGAAACTGTACTGGTTCTAGAACTCCTTGCTCTTGTATGCCTAGTCCTTTTCCTTGATACTACATGCTCTGACGGATTCTGTTTGCGATGGGGTATTTTTTATTTTGAAAGCAAGATGCTAACCCATCATTGTGTTTGTGGAAACTATTACTTGGAATCTCCTCATCTACAAGAAAGCCTGATTTGATAAAAGTGGATGATCCTAGTTGATAGGATCTCTTATCTTCATTAGCATGTTGGATATCTATGGTGTGATTTTGTGACATATCAGATTCAAAGGATTCTACTGGTGCTTCCAAGTCGATGTTGAAACCATCTTTATGGTCATTGTCATAGAGTCCAATGAACTCAGCTATAGCTTGATCATTTGTAAATATGTCTAGAGTAGGAGACTCTTGTTCTAGAGGAATATCATCTATGCTTTCAAAGGAGGCAAGTGTCTCATTTTGGGAAATGGATGCATTTGGTACTTGGATAAGGTCGTCTTCAAATGTTCGATCCTGAATGGCATAAAGGTCAAGGAGTGGATCATTTTGGACTTCTTACTCAATAGTAGTGTCTTGATCAAAGACGGGTTTGTCTTGAATAATATGGTTGGGAATGGAATCTTGGTCAAGGATAGGTGTATTTTGGATGCCATGATTATCTAGGAATTCTTGGATGGACTTAAAGATAGGGTCGTGGGATAGACTACTTTGATCTTGACATGAAAGTGAAGCCAAGAAGTCATGCTTTAGACTTTCCATTTGACATGTATCCTCAAGTTTAGTAGATGGGATGTGACTTTGGAGACCATGAATAGATGTATTGTCATGACTAAATGTAGAGTGAGATGGAGTGGCATGGAAGGGATTAGTGGATGAAGAACTATGATAGGACATGGAGGCTTGGAAGGGATTAGTGGAAGGTTGATTTCCCTTGTCAAGGTTAGGATAAGGATGATAAGTGGACGTTTGTTGTGGATTCATGGCATGGATTATGCTAAGGGACTCTTGATAATGAGGGTAGATGGATGGAGGACTAGGACTTATGGATTGTTGGTAGGAATGACATGTGGGTAGTTGACCATGGGTTGACATTGGTTGGCATTTGGATTGTATATATTGTCTTTTGAAGTCTATGGCTTGTTGGTATTGACCATTATGAAGTAACTGGTATTCAACTTGACTAGCACGCATATCAAGGTAAATTGCAGACATGGTGGTGAGGTTATGATGAAAGATGGAGTATGACTAAGGTATGTGATATGAGGGCTAAGGTATGACAATGCAAAGAGTGACTTAAGTCCAAGGTATGCAACCTAAGCTATGTTTTTTGGGATTTTCTAAATGCAAAATAAGGAATGTTCTAGGATGACGCTAGTCTAAAATGACAATATCTAAAGATGCAAAGTCTAAGCAAGACCCTAAAGTGATCAACTCTATAAACCCAAGATGAAGGGACCAACTACCTAAAGTCAAACCAAGGTGTCAATTAAGTTAAGTCGAGGAACCAATGTAGGACAAGGATCAAATACAAGTTGAGTTTCCTAACTAGACTGATGAGCTAGGATTACTCTCTGTAGGACAAAGTATAAGATGATAGGACTAGGTTCAATGACAAAATTTTGTAGACACTATGACTTTTCTAGAGTATAGGTGGTGGACTACTCCTAAATTTTGTAAAAGTGACCTTTCTAGAAGTCTAATGCAAAATGATATGTACCCTAAGATGAAACTAAACTCTAACTGAAGACAAACTATAGTAAGGACTGAATGAACCTAAAGGATGCAAAATTGAGCAAATCGTTTCAGGTTTCTGTTTCAAAGACTATTCGTGTGAAGACAACTGAAATTGGTGCAGACGTGATGACTGGACAGTGACTATGAATTTTGGTTTTTCTGGTAATCAGACAGATGCGGTTCAATTTTAACAGTTGCGGTCTAATCTGACAGATGCGACTCAGAATTACCAGATGTGACTCCTACTGACAGATGCAACTTAGAATATAACACATGCGGTTTTTCTAAATCAGATGCGAGCCAAAATGATAGATGCGACTCAGAATATAACACATGCATTCTTTCCAAAGCAGATGCGAGCCAATCTGACAGATGCGACTCAGAAATTACATATACGACTCAAAACCTAACAGATGCGACTTTAAAAATCAGATGCATGTTTCTGGTGAATAGTTGAGACTCTCTGTGATTTTTCAGTGACATGAAATTTTAAACTAACTCCGTTTTCTATGATCAAATTCTGACAATCAAAGACAATCGTAAGACAAAGTGTTTTTAGTTTCAATTTCGGACTCAAAGAATGTTTAAAGTGACAACAGACAAGCACATCCTAATAGGCCAAAGGCCTAGGGTTTGTATACTTGGTATAGCCCACCTATTATACCCCAAATTGGTGATGAACACCTTTCCTTCTTGAGAGCAGATAGTTTAGGAATTTGGTGGCATTGGCTCCCCTCCACGGCTCATTAACATCTTTCGAGCACACCAATTCTGAATTCTTTGGGCAATGACCTCCCAAGAACTACTATCTCTACTCAAGGGGATCAGTAGTGAGTATCTTCGGGCATGATACTGTACCATGCACTAATACCAAGCAACAACCACAAATAGGTTGGTCTCTAAAACAAAGGGTATTTAATTCAGGCATTTCGTTCGTGGGGTGTGATCCATACGGCGCGAGTCACCTTTCGGATCCATCTCGTCGGAACCACACTCGTGATTCTTGGGGTTTCCCCAAGAACCCACTTTTATATACCAGCTGAAAGTCCCTCAGGTTCAGGGTGCTACCAGTCTGAGTTGTCCTGGGGTGAGTACTTTTTCCCACCAGAACAGGCCCAAGTTCTAGAGTTGGTAACCGTTTTTCTTACACCTAGGATCGCATGGATGCGCAAGGGGAGAGGATACTTCGATATACCAAGTCGTAAGGGTAACCAGACTTGTGCTTTCACACCAAACACAGTAGACACTTGTTAATTTTAACCAAACGAAAGATTTGCTACGCTACCAAACAATTTGTTTCAAAATTTAACTAGGGTCTTCGACAAGTGTTCTGTAGAAGATCTCATTAGTAATTTTCAATATTGTCTTCGTCAATCGTCCTGCAAAAGCTTGTTAACTCCAAATGGCCACACACTGAAAATAAGCTATTAGTAACACAAAAATCAATTGAAAATTTTAGATTGCAGGAAACAAAAATAAAATTTTACCAGTCAATTGCGTCGTTTTGTTACCAGTTAGATGCGTCATTTATTTTTCAGTTGCGGCTCAGGAAATCACTTGCAGTTCAGAAAGCTTCAAATGCGTCATTTCTCTGTCAGATGCGGTTCAAAAAGTCAAATGCGTCACTTTAGCTTGCAGCCGTAAAAAAATTGTGTTTTTCTTGTAAAAAATGCTTCCCTTAACAAAAATATGCAGTATAATATATGAATCTTCGTCTCTCGACCCTTCTGGACGCAACCATGCTATTTATTTGACTTCAAAAGACTCCAAGATGTGTGATTTTCAAAATTCTTAAAAAGTACCTACACCTTTCGACACAAAAAACACCAAAAAATTCCAAACAAAGAATGTTAATCAAGAGGGTTAGTAATTCACGTTGGGTTCACCAAAATGTAACGCCAAATAAAATTTTTTGCATAATAGACAACAAAGAAGATCATTAGAAGCACACATGCATACAATACTAAAATCTAAAATTCAAATTCATTCGTTAAGCAACAAAGAACATGGGAAAGTAAAAACGTAATTAAAACTAGAACAATCTCACCAATTCCAAACGTATTTCCATGATTCATCTTGATTTCCCTTCTCCATTTTGCTTGTGTAGTAAAATTGCCCTCAGATTTTCAAGTTCGTGCAAGTATAGCCTAAGATAGTGATTAGCAAAATATCAAAGATTCAAGACAAAGTGCTCTCAAAAGTTACAAAATTCGCGAGAGAGATTTCGAGAGACCTTGGAATGAAGAATGACAAATCAATTTATAGAAAATTGATTATTCGAACGACAGGCCAAGATTGAAAGATTAACGGACGGTTGAGATTGACTGATTAGACATGCATTTTGTTAACTGATAGAAGTGACATAAGTGATTCGAATTAGAAATAGAATTAAAGATTAAATAAATGATTTAATCTTCAGTTCGGCATTCGAAAACATAAGAAATATCTTTGCATGACAAAGATGAAGATTGACTAAATCAACTCTTGTTCAAATGCACGCACAACACTTAATTAATTAAATAATAATATTTAATTAATATGCATGTGCACGCAAATGAGTTAGAACTGGATGATTGCATGATTTGACGAAGAGATTACTTGAAGACGCCACTCAAACACTAAATCAATAGTTGACTCAACGATTAAATTAGATGTCGAGTCGAGTAAAAGTGAATACTTAGATAACTCACATAATTATCTAAAATATAGAAGAATATGTTAAAATAGAATTAATGAATTAAATGATTCATTTAATTCAAAACTCAATATTCGAAGGATAATTAAATAAATAATATTTATTTAATTAATTATGAAGGGATTTTAAATGAATAATTAAATAAATCATGAATTTATTTAATTATAGTTGAAATATGATAAAGAATAAATTAAATAAGAATTTATTTAATTTGACCAGCAGAATAAGGTTAATTAGCAATATAATTAAATAAAAAATGTTTATTTAATTAATCAGATAGAATAAAGAAAAGTGTGAATTAATTAAATAATTAAGATTATTTAATTAATAGAAGAAATAAAAGATGAATTAATTAAATAATTAAGATTATTTAATCAAGACCATGAAGAATATGAAATTAAGAAGAATGTGGAAGTCGCAAGCCTAAACCAAATTTCGGTGTCTACAATATCTTTATACTTTACCATGAACTCTGCTCATTTTAAAGGTCCTTGTCCTTTGTATTATTTGAAAGATACATTCAGGTCTGCACTAAGAAAGAAATCATGATCTGTATGATGAGTTGTTGTTTGTGTGAAAATAATTATTATATGCATTAAGATCATTGTTTTATCATTTCATATTATTGTGATAGTGTTGCGACAGTAGTCCCATGATTGTAAAAACTTTAACATTCCTTTGATCTTATGGACTGTTGCTCCATTTGATGCCCATGGTGCTTTGGAAATCATTTTTTTGGCATATCTTATCACTGTCACGACATTTTTTTACCCATAATCACCTTATGATGTAATCTCTTAGATCTACATTATTATAATAGTTAACTATAATAGTGTTTCCAACTCTTTCATATCACTATTATCAAGCTTGGTGTTGTTCATTGAAAGTCACTATTAGTTGAAAATTCTAGAGAACAAGATTCATTACACCTAGCCCCACTTGATGATGAAGGAAATTTGATTTTGGAGAATGAGAAAATTGTGGATGTAAAAGAAAAGAAGTTGAAAAACAAAGCTATTCCAAAATATTTGGAGAAATGGAAGAATCTTCCACTTGAGGATACTACATGGGAAGGAGTGGATATTTTTTAGCACCCAAGTCTGAAATTGTTTGAAGGCAAGAAATTTGGAGAAGGTAGGACTATCACATCCACTCCCTAGCTAGGTTGACCAATAAAAAGAAAAAGGTGTTTTTTACACCAATTTAATATATATTTTAAAATTAAAAATTCTAAATTCTAAATAAAATAAATATTTGAAATTTAATTTTGACACCTCATTTTGGGCTGACCTATATTTTAAATAAATAATACACAAATAAATAAAGTATAAATGAGTTCAAATTGTAGGTCAACTTGTTTTTCAGCCCTAAAATATAACTATGGAGATTTGGTAAGAATTTTGAGCTCTTTTGCTTAAGCAAGCCAATAAAATTGCAAATCCTAGTTGTTTATCTAGGTCATGATGGAAACCCTTATCTAAGGTCTTACTTAGTCTCCTAACTTCTATTTAATTCATAATCAGAATCAAGCAAACTACAATTTGAAGTCTGAGTTACATTCTTTTGAACCAACACAAGTTTGTTTAGGGAGTTTGGACACCATTCAGGGGTTGATGTGTAGCCCAGACCTACGTGCAACCTTTGGGAAGATCATATTCAATTTTGAAAGGATTTTGGAAGAGTGCTAAAACCCTAAATTTCCCATTCTAGGGTACTTCTCAGACTTGAACACCAAGGAGAGACTCCATCAACTTTTGAAGTTGCATAATTGGAGGTGTGCCTAGGAAATGGAGGATGAATCACCTAGATTTGCAACTATTTGTGAAATTAGAAGTGGTGCCTTCCTCATAGGGAGATCTAGAACACTCAACCACCTTGTATTCAAGCCTTTTGTCATCTTAGATGTATTGCTAGAGGGTTTCTTATGTACGTGGGAGAGCTAGGGAACCTTTCCAAGTTGCAATCAGTCATTAACAACACCCTTGGCTGACCCCCTTGTTGCCTAAGTGTCATTTGATAGGAATCCATGCCAAGACTGCTATAGTAATTCCATTAGGAGGTCTGTGCACTGGTGGCTCCCTCAAAAAGTTGTAAATCAGATTGACTCTAGTGCATATAGTTTGTTAGGTAGACAAACTAGGGTTTGAACCTGAACTTATTAGCAAATATTTATAATAAGTTTGGTTGTTGTTGGTTATCCCATTAAATGAATGTGATCTGGTGTTTATTTATCTTTTATTATTCTCATTATTAGTTCAATGGTAATAGTTGTGGTGTAAAAAAACTAAGATACTGTGAAGTTGTAAGAAAAAAGAAAAGAAACCTAGGGTTATTACAAATTTACAATCACCGTACATTACTCTATATTACTTAAGCCATTTTTTTATTTTGGTAAGTAGTTATTCATTGAATAGCCCATTAAGCTAGTATAATATCGACTATAACTAGTGGGAGTCCTTCCAAGAAATTAGAATTGTTGCCTGTTATTGGAAACTTTGTCTTTTGTGCATGTTTTGTAGTCTCTTTTGAACTAAATCCTTGAGATGTATACAATAATTAATTATTTTCCTGTCTTGTTACCCTTACTTGATGGGGTTGTGTTGTGTAAATCCATTTTGAGTGAAAGGGATAGAAGTTCATGGTTCAAACTATAGAGCCTCTATTTCCCTGAAAGAGATACATAGGCAAGGCCATTTCAAATGAACCCCCAAGGAATAAGTCTAGGACTAAGGATAAGTCATGATATAGGGAGCTTGTCCTACATAGTCCATGGTTACAAGTAGCGGTCAAGGGTTTTCTGCCATTTCTAGGTTTTGTAAGGTTTGAGGCTAGCAATTCTAAATTGAAATAAATTATTAAGTATATGAATAATTGGTGGCATAATTTAAAGTGCATCAACACTGATAGAAAGGTCAAGAACTATTACATATTAATTTGTTGGTTCCAGAAGAAGATGGATTACCAAGATTTATGATGTGTTATGCTTTGATAAAGAAACTTTTATATGTTTAATAAAGTTAAAACTTAGTAATAACCAAGGGTGGTTATTACAACCTGCTAGCTATTTAGTTTTGGGCCTCCAAAAGAAAAAAGTGATGAATATACAACATAACCAGCTTAGAATAATCCCTGACTCACAATGTAAGATATGTGAGCACTAAGACTCGCCAAAACTATATATCCAACTCAGACACAGAGAAACAATTAAAGATAAAGTTATTGAAGATATCTTATAACATTTATTTTCTGTGGTAATGCCAAAAAATAACCCTCCATTGCAGGAATGTCCAGAATTCTCATTTTCACAAGACACCATTTTCTACACATTTCAAGTGTTGTTCATCTTTTTTTTAAAAAATATTTCTTGGAGGTTGATGAAATTGCCAACATCTTTTACATTTAAGAATTCACTCTTTTCAATTGATTATGGCTCTCATTAGCCAAGATTAAATTTCCAACATTTCCAACATCTCTTACATTAAATTATTCAATATTTTCAATAGATAGTCAAAACAAATCTGATCTCATTGTCCTCAAATTTAAGAGCTTTGATGTTCCCTTGGGCATATGACTAAGAAGTTCTTGTGAGGAGTCTTTTGCATCAAGATGGGAAAGACATTTGTTTACCTACCCACTTAGGTAGATGTTGTTGTCTACGGCAATATATTTAAAACCTAAAGAAGTTTCAACTATTCAACACATATTGACAATATAGGGATGACAATGTTGCTAAAATCAATTTTGCAAGTCTTAGGAAAACAAGTTAACACAAACAAATTTTAGCATTAGAGGTGCAATTTGGATTCATATAAACTAGTGCATCTCTTTTTCAATAAAGTTTGTTCTATTACCATTTTTTATGGTTAATTTGCTACCTCCATTCTACCATTGTTAGTCGCCACTCTTTTCAATGTAATAAAACTCTAAAGCCCAAACTGGGTGCTCATCTATTCTTGTTTGCATATAACTAAATCTTAAATACAATCATAAAATATAAATAAATAGTGGAAATTTTCACAATAAGAACTCTGAATAAAGAGATCTTACACAATTATATGCTATTTTTGGATGGGTAAAAGAGCTCCAACAAGTCATGTCAAAAGCAGATCTCAACTTGGGCATTATTGGCTTTGACTTGATTCTAATCTTCCCTGCTTTCCTTTATACTCTCCTCTATCTCACCACCACTTTTATGCTTCCATGTATCTCCTCAAGTCTTGTTAACTATTCCAAACTGTCTTAAGAGAAAATCTTGAATAACCAGCACATTATTTGTTATTTGGGAAATAAAATACTTCAAATAAAAAATAGCCTATTGTTTTTTAATTTTTGGGCTTCCAAAAAAGGAAATTGATGAATATATTGCATCACCAACATAGAATGATCCCTGATTCACACAAACCTCACACAATGTAATTTTTTTGAAAGTCACCAAACCACATATCAAACTTGACACAAAAATGACAAAGATAATTTTTTTGAAGATCTCTCATAACATTTGTTTTCTCTGGGAATGAGAAAATATCACCCTCCATTGCAAGAATGTCCAGAACTTTCATTTTCACAAGACAAAATTTTCTACACATTTCAAGCATAGTTTATCTTTAAAAGAAAACTTATTTCTTAGAGATTGATCAAAATTCCAACATCTTTTACATTTAAG
Source organism: Sequoia sempervirens (assembly GCA_007258455.2). Classification (NCBI taxonomy): domain Eukaryota; kingdom Viridiplantae; phylum Streptophyta; class Pinopsida; order Cupressales; family Cupressaceae; genus Sequoia; species Sequoia sempervirens. The sequence goes on along the minus strand of VDFB02049217.1, from coordinate 91,362,408 downwards.
AATGCACTCTCTTCAATAGATATTGGAAACAAATATGATCTCAATGTCCAAGATTAAATAGCCAAATCTCATCAAAAGATTGTTGGAACCAATCTGTTCTCATTATCCACAAAATTTGAATTCCCTTGGGCATATAACAACAAATAGATTCTTGTGAGAAATCTTCTGCATCAAGATAAGAAAAAAATTTGGGTTCTTCTATCCACTTAGGTGAATGCTATCGTCTATTGCAAAATAATCAAAACATTAAGAAGTTTTGACTATTCAATACATTTTGGCAACATAGAGATGATAATGCTGCTGAAATTGACCTTGCAAATCTTAGACAAACAAATTAACACAAAAAAAATTGACATTGGACATGCACTTTAGGTTTATAAAAAAATTACACCTTTATTAAATAAATTTTGATCTATTGCACTTCTTAAGATTTTATAATCAATTTTTTGTCTCTATTTTTCTTTAAAAGAAAACTTATTTCCTGGAGATTGATCGAACTGCCAATATCTTTTACAATTAAGAATGCACTATCTTCAACAAATAGTGGAAACAATATGATCTCAATGTCCAAGATTAAATATCCAACGTCTTTTACATTTAATTATTCAATCTCATAAGAAGATAGTTAGAACCAATTTGATCTCATTATCCCCAAATTCAAATTCCCTTGGGCATATAAGGGCAAATAAATTTTTGTAAGCGGTCTTCTACATCAAGATGGGAAAGACATTTGAGTTCTCCCCACTCAGGTGCATGTTATAGTCTACTACAAAATATTCAAAATGCTAAGAAGTTTCTAAATATTCAAGACATTTTTTATTTTGGAAAAGCAGAAACGATAGTGCTACTAAAATCAACTTTGCAAATCTTAGACAAACGAATTAACACAATTTTTTCTGACATTGGAACTACACATTAGGTTTATAAAAAAATTACATCTTTCTTCATAAAGTTAGTTTTATTAAAAATTACATCTTTCTTCATAAAGTTTGATCTATTACCACTCTTTAAGATTTTATAATCAATTTGTTGTCTCTATTTTACCATTGTTAGTCACCACTCTTTTCAATCTAATAAAACTATACGGTTGGAATTGGGTGCTCAGTTGCTCTTGTTTACATGTAACTAACTATTAAATACAATTATAAAATCTTAGTACATAGTGAAAATATTCTTAATAAGAATTCTAAATAAAGGGATCTTACACAATTATATGCCATATTTGGATGGATATAAAGGCTACTAAAAATTCACGTGAAAAGTGGATCTCAATTTGGGCATTGTTACTTTATTCCAATATTCCCTACCTTCTTTTATCCTCTCCTCTAATGCACCACTTGTATGCTTCCACATATCTCTTCAAGCTTGTTGACTATTCCAATCCATCTAAAGATTAAAGCTTGAACGTCCAACACATTGTTTGTTATTTGAGGGATCGAAAACTTCAAATAACAAACTTGTTGGCTATTTATTTTTGGGCCTCCAAAATAAGAAAGTGATGAATAATCCCTAAATCACATAATGTAAGTTATGTGAGACTCACCGAACCACATATCGAACTTGGCACTAAGAAACAACCAAGATAAATTTGTTGAATATTTTTCATAGCATTTATTATCTCTAGGAATGCTAGATATTTCCTTCCATTGCAAGAATTCCTAGAGTTCTCATTTCATAAGACACCATTTTTTACACATTTCAAATGTTGTTCTTCTTTTTAAAGAAGATTTATTTCTTGGAGATTGATTGAATTGTTAACATCTTTCAGCATTTAAGAATTCATTCTCTTCAATGATGATCTCAATGTTGAGGATTGTATTGCCAGCATCTTTTACATCAAGATAAGAAAAACATTTAAGTTCACTTATCCATTTGAGTAGATGTTGAAAGGAATTTGAGTTCACCTATCCACTTAGGTAGATGTTATAGCTTACTTCTATAAATTCAATACTTTAAGAAGAATCAATCAACACATTTTGGCAATGTGGAGATGGTTGTGCTGCTAAAATCAACTCTTAAAATCAAGAATCCAAGAGTACTCTCACAATATGATTAGGACAATGAGACAATGAAATCCATATAGAGTGTAGAAAACTAAAACTCTATATACTTCCATCAAAATTATTTCAAGTTGATGTAGATAATGTACCTTGATATCTCACTCTTGTTTTATTTTTCATTGCGGAATAAACCCTTCTACTATCCACAAATATATAAAATATTATATGAAAAAACAAGATTTAAGATGAAAAAAAAGAGAGTTGCATGCTGAAAGTATACACTCTCTTAAGATTTAAAGATGTATGGAAGACATATGCTTCCAACACAATTTGTCAACTCCATTAATGGATAGTGGCAACTTACCACATTCTTATGAAATTTTATTGAATGTTTTATCGAGTTCGCCCCTTCCCATGAGGGAAACAATATGAGAAATTCATCCGCCTTGTGCTCCACAATATTCCTTACTTCATGTTGCCATTCTTTCACAAACAAATCGTGTGCTCTTAGTTGATCTACATCTTGCATATAACCACATATATGTTTGAGCTTCTTCTCCAACCATTCAAAGCCCTTTTTTAAGTTGAGCAACATTGTTACCCCATCCATTACTAGTTGATCCATGGAAAGCCTTGATGCCATCTTCAACCGAAATAACTATGGATACATCTCAAACTAGCATATGCTCAGACTACGTTTCAATAGCCATTATCCCTTTGTGACATAAATGCCACTATTTTTGGACTCTCCATTGTGTTAATATTACATGGTAAGCTGATCTTCATCCTTTATGAGAGTGATCCTAATGTTGCATATCACTATTCTTCCTTTCCATTGCTTCATTGTTGTTGCAATCTTGTGCTTTCACTGATATAATGATAATTCTCTTTGACATTCAATGAATCTCATTGACTTTAACCCCTTTTCACTCTATTCCATGGTCTTTTACATCTTCTTTGTGTATGATATTGGGTCACATGGCATTCATAGCAACTGCTATTATCTCCTTCATTTTGCTATGATCCTCTGACACTCATATGCTTTGATATAACAGTGATCATTTGCAACTATTTTCCCTCTATATATTTTCTTTCATTCCTATCCCTTGCATGCCTTGGACTATTGTTATCATGCATTGAAAATTAGAACTCTTTATTCACTTTATTGATAACTCATTGGCACTGTCATTTTTTGTATTGACTGCTATCTTATGATGATTGTTCTTCATACTCAATCCTTAAAATCATTGTTCTGATAAAAACAAAAAAAATCTCTTTTATTTTTACATTATGATCTCATTGCTTTGAACCTTGTGCTTTGTGATTATCACATCTTTGTTAAAATCTCTTCAAGGATTGACTTTCTTTCTCTATTGAATACAAGAGACCCCTTTGATCTTACAACCCAAAGCCTCTTAAATAAAACTTAGAATCAATTGTCAATAGTGAACAAAAAACCATCATAGCTGATTTTATTTCTTTTCCAAGAGCATTCAATGAAAATATAATGGAAAACACACATCACTCTATGGGGTAGGGCTTATTTGATTTGAAAACTACCTTCAACATGAACTCATACTGATTAGATATGGCATTAATGTTTACTCTTGTGAACTCATTGTTCCATGATTGATCTTGATGTTGTTATTCCAAGATCTCACTACTATCCACTTTGGATTTGGAACTTTTCAAGCCCAATACCTTTCCAATGATTTGTGACTACTACTCCTCTCCTTGTTGCCAATAAAATACTGCTCTTTTCCATCACATTTGTTGTGTTACTTAAATTTGGGTGTTTTTCTTGCAATATTTTGCCTCTTCATTAGCCACTTGGTCTTGTTCATCATAGGTGCGATCACACCAGCGTTAGTGCAGTGGATCCCATTAGAACTCCGCAGTTAAGCGCGCTTGGGCTGGAGTAGTACTGGGATGGGTGACCTCCTGGGAAGTCTCGGTGTTGCACCATTTTTAGTGTTTGGCCGAGCGACCCATTTTTGGGACACATTTTTTGAATCCACTCTTGGGACACATTTTTAGAGTGCATTTTTTGGAGCCCACTTTCGAGACCCCTATTATCTAAGGTGGCCTAGTCACAGGCCTGGGGTCAACTGTCATGAGCCATGGCTCTGCGCGGCATGAAAACAACGATGAGGTACTCTCATTACCCCATAAGGGTTATTCGGTGGATTCCAGGGCAACTGTAGGAAATATCCACATTTCCACTTTTGGCTTGGGAATCCATTACCACACACGGTTCCCCTTCACCTAGCCTTGAGAAGCCATCATAATACCGAGCCCTCGAATAATATCGCATCCTTCCAATATCATGATAACCTTCCTTTGGTTCCACCCATGGACTTGGTTGTGGTCTTTACTTGTCCTGCTGCTCACTTTGGAACCCTTTTCTGGACCCTGGTGCAACCCCTAGTGCACTTGGAGTACCCCCAGTGCCCCCTTGGAACAACCCTGTTTTTCACTTTGGTGCAACCCCTGGTTGTTTATGGAACACCCCTGGTGCTCTATTTTGGTCCCTAGTGCAACCCTTGTTGCAAGCCCGGTGCACCCCTCGAATGCCCTGGTGCAGCCCCGGTGCTCCCCTGGAACGGACTAGTGCACCCTTGGTGCAACCCCTGATGCACTTGGAACACCCTTGGTGCCCCCTTGGAACAACCTTGTTCTGCAATTTGGTGAAAACCCTGGTGCACCTGGAATGCCCCTAGTGCTCCCCTCGGTACTCTGTTTTGGTCCCTGGTGCGACCCCGATGCACCCCTGGAACAGACCGGTGCAAGCCCCAGTGCACTTGGAACAACCTTGCTCTGCACTTTGGCACAACCCCTAGTACTCCCCTTGGTACTCTCTTTTGGTCCCTTGCATGACCCTTGTTGTAACCCCAGTGCTCCCCCTAGACACTGGAACTGGAACTCCGAAGCCAAGATCCAGTGCATGTCCAAATCGTCCAAGTTTCCTGGGATGCCAAAGTCAGCATTTGTGCTCCCCCTAGACATCAGAATTGGGACTCTGAAGCCAAGATCCAATGCATGTCCAAGTTGTCCAAGTCACACATGTACCCAAGTCGCCCCTAGTGCTCCCCTTGCATGCTAGAACTGGAACTCTGAAGCCAAGACCCAGTGCATGTTTGAGTCATCCAAGTCGCCCAAGTCGACGAGTTTGCCAAGTCATCCAAGTCACAGAAGAGAAGACCCAGGGCATGTCTGAGTCATCCAAGTCGCCCAAGTTGCAGAGTTCACCAAGTCATCCAAGTCACCGAAGCCAAGATCCAGTGCATCTCTGAGTCATCCAAATCGTTGAGTTCGCCAAGTCGTCCAAGTCGCCGAAGCCAAGATCTAGTGCATGTCTGAGTCGCCGAAACCAAGATCCAGTGCATGTTTGAGTCATCCTAGTTGCTCAATTCGTTGAGCTCGCCATGTCGTCCAAGTTGCCGAAGCCAAGATCTAGTGGATGTTCGAGTCATCCAAGTCACCAAAGCCAAGGTCTAGTGCATGTCTGAGTTGTCCATGTCACCCAAGTCATCGAGTTCGCCAAGCCATCCAAGTTGCTGAAGCCAAGATCTAATGCATGTCCGAGTTGCCCAAGTCACCAAAGCCAAGATCCAATGCATGTCTGAGTCGTCCAAGTTGCCCAAGTCACCAAGTTCGCCAGGTCATCCAATTCGCCGAAGCCAAGATCCAGTGCATGTTTGAGTCGTCCAAGTCGCCCAAGTCGCCAGAGCCAAGATTCAGCGCATGCCTGAGTCGTCCATGTTGCCCAAGTCCGAGTCGTCCATGTCGTCCAAGTTGCCAAGTCATCCAAGTCGCCGAAGACAAGATCCAATGCATGTTTGAGTCGTCCAAGTCACCCAAGTCGCCGAGTTCGCCAAGTCATCCAAGTCACCGAAGCGAAGATCCAGTGCATGTCTAAGTCATCCAAGTCGCCCAACTCGCCGAGCTCACCAAGTCGTCCAATTCACCGAAGCTAAGATCCAGTGCATGTCCAAGTCGTCCAAGTCGCCCAAGTCGCCAGAGCCAAGATCCAGCGCATGTCTAAGTCGTCCATGTCGCCCAAGTCACCGAGTTCACCAAGTCATCCAAGTCGCCGAAGACAAGATCCAATGCATGCCTGAGTCATCTAAGTTGCCCAAGTCGCCGAGTTCACCAAGTCATCCAAGTCGCCGAATTGAAGATACAATGCATGTCTGAGTCATCCAAGTCACCCAAGTTGCCAAGTTCGCCAAGTCATCCAATTCACCAAAGCCAAGATCCAGTGCATGTCTGAGTCGTCCAAGTCGCCCAAGTCGCTGGAGCCAAGATCTAGCGCATGTCTGAGTCGTCCATGTCGCCCAAGTCACCGAGTTCGCCAAGTCATCCAAGTCGCCGAAGCCAAGATCCAATGCATGTCCGAGTCATCCAAGTCACCCAAGTCGCCAAGTTCGCCAAGTCGTCCAAGTCGCCGAAGCCAAGATCCACCGCATGTCTGAGTCGTCCATGTCACCCAAGTCGCCAAGTTTGCCAAGTCATCCAAGTCACCGAAGCCAAGATCCAATGCATGTCTGAGTCGTCCAAGTCGCCCAAGTCACCGAGTTTGCCAAGTTGTCAAAGTCGCCGAAGAGAAGATCCAGTGCATGTTTGAGTCGTCCAAATCGCCGAGTTCACCAGGTCATCCAATTCGCCGAAGCCAAGATCTAGTGCATGTCCGAGTCGTCCAAGTCGCCAAGTTGGCCAAATCGTCTAAGTCACCAGAGCCAAGATCCACCGCATGTCTGAGTTGTCCATGTCACCCAAGTCACCAAGTCATCCAAGTCGCCCAAGTTGCCAAGTCTCGCCAAGTCACCAACGTATATATATATATATGTCACCTCTTGAGCTCTGGGGTGGGGACAAGACTGCTAGTACAAGATGGGATGGGTCTCTCAGAATGGGACTCTGCGGGGTCCTCTCGAATGACACCACCCCCCTATATAAGCTATTTGTGTGAATCCTAGACATCGGTAGGATGACGCTGAAGAATGACCCAGCACCCCGATTTACGACTTTTGGATCCAAACTTTTGGACCCACTTTTGGGGCCCAATTTTTAGAGCCTGTTTTTGGGGCCCATTTTTGGAGCCCAATTTTCAGAGCCGATTTTGGGGACCCATTTTGGAGCCGATTTTTGGGACCCACTTTTGGAGCCCAATTTTTGGGACCTATTTTTGGACCCTATTTTTTGGGACCCGATCCAGTCCCACTTTTTGGGGCTCAATTTTTAGAGCCAAGTTTGGGGACCCACTTTTGGAGCCCGTTTTCTTAGAGCCTAGTTTCGGGACCCACTTTTGGAGCCCATTTTTTGGAGCCAATTTTTGGGACCCATTTTCGGAGCCAATTTTTTGAGCTCGATTTACACCACCCCCCTATATAAGCTATTTGTGTGAATCCCAAACATCAGTAGGATGACGTCGAAGAATGACCTAGCGCCCCGATTTATGACTTTTGGATCCAAACTTTTGGACCCACTTTTGGGGCCCAATTTTCAAAGCCTGTTTTTGGGGCCCATTTTTGGAGCCCAATTTTTGGAGCTGATTTTGGGGACCCACTTTTGGAGCTTGATTTTTTGGGACCCACTTTTGGAGCCCGATCTTTGGGACCTATTTTTGGACCCTATTTTTTGGGACCTGATCCAGTCCCACTTTTTGGGGCTCGATTTTTGGAGCCGAGTTTGGGGACCCACTTTTGGAGCCCAATTTTTTGGACCCACTTTTGGAGCCTGATTTTTGAGACCTATTTTTGGACCTTGTTTTTTGGGACTTGATCCAGTCCCACTTTTTGGGGCTCAATTTTCGGAGCCGAGTTTGGGGACTTAGTTTTGGAGCCTGTTTTTCGGAGTCGATTTTTGGGACCCATTTTCGGAGCTGATCTCTAGGACCTATTCTCAGAGCCGATTTTTGGGACCTATTTTTGGAGACTCCTTTTTTGGGCTCGATTTTCGGAGTCAAGTTTTGGGACCCCCATTTTTGGAGCCTGGTTCTCAGACCCAATTTTTGGTACCCATTTTCGGAGCCAATTTTTGGAGCCTAATTTTTGGAGCCAATTTTTGGGACCCACTTTCGAAGCCAATTTTTGGGACCTATTTTTGGAGCCATTTTTCTAGGATTCAATGCAGTCCCACCTTTTGGGGCTCGATTTTCAAAGCCGAGTTTTGGGACCCAATTTCGGATCCCGATTCTCAGAGCCGAGTTTTGGGACTAGTTGTCAGAGCTGATTTTTTGGACCCATTTTCGGAGCCGATCTTTGGGACCCATTTTTAGAGTCAATTTTTGGGACCCAATTTTGGTGCCAATTTTTGGGACCCATTTTCAGAGCCATTTTTTGGACCCCAATTTTCAGACCCGATTCAATCCTGGTTTTCCACACCCCTGAGAGTTCCTACACCACTTGCACCCGTTTTTGGCACCCATTTTCGGAGCCGATTGTTGGAGCCCAATTTTTGGGACCCATTTTCGGAGCTGATCTTTGGGACCCATTTTCAGAGCCAATTTTTGGAGCCCTTTTTTGGGAATCAATCTAGTCCGACCTTTTGGGGCTCAATTTTTGGAGCCGATTTTGGGGACCTAATTTCGAAGCCCGATTCTTAGAGCATATTTTTGGGACCCATTTTTTGAGCTGATTTTTGGAACCAATTTTCAAAGCCAATTTTTGGGACCCATTTTCAGAGCCAATCTTTGGGACCCCATTTTCAGAGCCAATTTTTGGGACGCAATTTTGGAGCTGAGTTTTGGGACCCATTTTCTAAGCTAATTTTCGGGACTCAATTCAATCCCACTTTTCTAGACCCCTGCGAGTTCCTGCACAGCTCGCACCCATTTCCGCATCGCTGCAAGATCCTGCAACACTCACACCCAATTTTGGGGCCAATTTTTGAGACCCATTTTCAGACTCAATTTTCAAAGCCGATTGTTTGGACCCGATTCAATCCCACTTTTTCACACCCCTTCGAGTTCCTGCACCACTCACACCCATTTTCAGAGCCAATTTTTGGGTCCCGATTCATTTATATCTAGAAAACTAATCTATAGCCCTTCCTTTGCCTTATATGTTGTTATCCAATCTTGCAAACTATGGTTTTCCATCAATACGTGTTGTTCTCAATCAACAAAAGCTTCTTCTTGAGTAGATACTACTATTTTATATTAACAATCTAGGCTCCTCTTCCATAAATCTGTTGTTTCATGATTTAGATCTAGTGTTGCATCTTAAGAAAATGTTGTTAAACTCTTGAAGAACTCCTATTATTGTTCACACTTTGTTTTCATTCATATGGTTTCCATTTCTATGAGAAAATTGTTGCCCATTCATCTGTATAGGCTTGCTAGGGCATTGATTGGTCTTAACTCAAAGTTTCTTTAGCTCTATGATTGAGTTAACTGTCTCAACCTCAAGACCCGATCATAGTCTAGAGGCTTAGACCTTTGTTTTCCCTCCAAACCACTTGAAACTTTAAAAAAAAAAAAACCTCTGATCTTATTTGGAGAGATTTAACTCCTTTTGGCATGGTGAGGTCTATGTATTATATTCATTATTTAAACTTAAGCCCTTTCCTTCTTAGAAGACCCAAGCTTTCTTTATAGAGTTATTTTTCAAATGGAGTGGAAAATAGGTAATAGTAACTTCATATTCCTTCCTTAGGATCACTATCTTTGACCATTTCACTATTATCAACCATCATATATCACTCACTTTACCATGAACATTATCTCTTATGATACCTTGGGACCTTCTTTTTTTTGTTACAAACAATCTTTCCACTCTGCCATGGGTGATTTCACTATCAATGCATAAGCACAACAGTGTCCTTCATGATACTAATGACTATTTCAAACACCTTATTACTGCTCTTTTCTCTTCATATTGGTAATCATTGTCATGAACATTACAACATCTGCCTTGAACTTATAGCAGTCATTTCACTATTGCTACTCTTCTCTAGAAATATGCTTGATACCTATTGTGATAATGCTATCCACTTCTATACTAAACACTTGACATTTACAAGTTTGTGCTCTACATTTGTGGATTTATGTTTTAAATAGCATTCATTGTCTTGTGCATTCCTTGCCACTATTTGAGGACCTTAGAAACCACTGTTCCAACATGAAAAATAGTGTTTAATACACCATTTAAATATTTCTTTAGGCACTGAATACCATTGTTTTTTCTCATTCCATTACCATTTTCTTAAGTGTTCACGTGTGGAGTTTGAAGATATTTTCCCTTTTCATAGCATTGATACCTTTGTTATTACATGTCCTCATAATGTTGTCCTTCATAACTTCTCATTGTTTTCTATCCTTACAACATGTCTTTGAATTTATCTTGAATGCATCATTGTTCTATGATTGAACAAATCACTTTTTTGGCAGTGCATTCTCAACCATTGTATCATGCTTACAACTATCATTATTTTATGTTCTTACATTATGATGTCCATCACTAGTTTTATACATTGTCATTGACTCCTTTGACCTCTATAACCATTGATTTTCACTTCTTTTTTTCATTTCCTTATATCACTATTGTATGCAAGTATATCACTTTATCATAGGCACTACTCCCACTATCTAAAGTATGGTATGGATGTATTGATTGGACTGTCATTAGTCCATCATCTCTTTTTGAGTTCATTCTTTATTATTTGGCTCTTTGATTGATTTCCACTACACCATTATATTCATGTGTGCTCTTGATTTGCTTAATCTTGATACATATCACTGTCATCCCATTTATTCTTACCATCTTTGTGACTATCACAATAGCCCCTGTAGATCTATATCTTGACTACTATAACCTTAATGTTCTGGAATATTGCTTTCATACATTCCCATTGTCTTTAGGTGTGTATTATTAGTGCTCATTGTATAATAGTTTTAAAACTAGATGTTGTCATAATGTTGTAAAAACAATGTCTTGTAGTCTTGGTTGCATCTCTATATTTTTCATCATATAGCATTGTGTTTTCATCATGTCTTATAACATTGCTATCCTCTTCAATTTGTCTTCAAGAATTTTCATAGTTTCATTTGATTACTCTTTCAACTTAACACTGCATTATGTCCTTTGGAAAGAGTCTTCAAAATACTAAACACTTGCTTCCTTTCACTTCCTCACAATAACTTGGGACCTCCTTTTTTGCTGTTATTGTGTTTATATGACTTTGTCGTCTCTGATCTAGCATTGACTGTTCTTGGCTTCCCTAGCTCTCATTCTATCTCTCACTGCTCTACATGACTGTTTCTAACACATTTTCCCCACTAAATCATTGTGATGACATTTCCATGCATGAAATACTGTCAATGATACTACAAATACTTATATATCTATTCCATGTGTCTTTAACATTTGAAAACTCAAAGTGACTATCTTAGCATCAAACCATTCATGACCAAACTTTCACTATCCAAGCTAAGAATTTAGATCAAGTAATACTTGACAATGAACATTTGACAACTTAAATAATGAATGAAGTCTAATCTTAGACAACCTTAATTGGGGTTTTGAAGTATAATCTTAATAACTCTTGTATTATTTCTTTTAAATGCTATTTATCTAGTGGTTTACATAACTTGTCTTTATTTATAAGTCATATAGCTTGTAAAATGTATAATAGTTGGCATGGGAATGTAATTGGATTGTTGTTGATGCCTTTTATTCTCATGGATAGGTATTGAATCACTTGCATGGGTGATAAATCTTGTTTGGATAGGACCTAGAGAATTTTGAAAAGGCAGTAAAGGAATTCAAAGTTTGCTGCAACAAATTTGAAGTCAATGAGGCCCTCTATAGTGAATTCAGGAGTAATTCGAAACCCTCATTGTTGAAAGTAAGCTGATAGGAAACACATGCATATTCCATTCTTAGTAGGTAAACTTCAAATGAATGTAATAGAGATCTCAAAATAATGACTCATTATATCCTCTTCTTTCTGTTATGGTCACTACTAAAAGTGACTACTTTCAACAATGTTTGGGCATCTTTGTTTTCAGAGTTATGTTTTTTTCTTTAAAATAGAAACTAAATTAATATTCGAATGCACAATATTATAGATGGATCAGCATCATAGGTTTACTATGGATCAGTATCATACATATGATGAGAGAGTAGCTGATGAGAGGGACATTGACAAATATCCATGTCCATGTAAAAATTGTCTTGGTGGAAAGGTGAAAAAAATAAATATGATTTATCGACATATGATAAGATATGGGCATAGTGGTATAAACCATTAGGCTTACAATTATTATGAAGATATTATAGAATTGTAGACTGTGAGAGATGAAGAGGCAAATTTTTTTGACGAATGGCTTGAAGTTAATAGAATGTTGAATGAGGGTCTAAACAATGATTGGGCCAAGTCAATGGAGGATGATTTAAAGCATGTGTATTCTAATTGAAAGTTAAATCATTTGACAACAATCCTTCAAATTCTTAACTTGCAAGTGGTGCATGGTTGGACAAATGAGAGTGTAGATCAGTTATTGGCATTATTAAGTTCATTGTTACCAGTTGACTCCACATTGCCAAAAAAATGAAGTCAATGTAAAAAGAAAATCAATAAGCTTGACTTGGGGTATGAAAACATCCACACGTGTGAATGGTTGTGTATTATTTCACAAAAATCTTGCAAATGAGAGTGAATTTCTGAAATTTCATGAAGCGAGGTATAGACAAGGGTTGAAATCAGTTATAGTTCCTAGAAAGGTTCTTCACCACTTTTTGATAATCCCATGATTACTCTAAATGTATAGGTGTAGAGACATTGTTGAACTTATGCAGTGGCATGCCCAAAATAAGAGCACTAATGGAAAACAATGACATGTGCCTGATTCTAAGATGTGGATGGAATTTGATAATAGATGGTTTGATTTTTCTCTAGATCCTCATAATATAAGGTTGGGTTTGGCTCTAGATGGGATGAACCCATTCTCATATCAAAGTACTAAATGGTCAACTTGGCCAGTGTTTCTAACAAATTATAACTTGCCTCCATGGTTAGCAACTAAACCATTTTTCTTAATGTTATCATTGATTATACCAGGAAAGAAAAGTGCAACTTCAAATACAATAGATGCTTATCTAGAGCCATTATATGATGAGCTAATGGAATTGTGGAAAGGAATTAAAGCAATTCAATTTTTAAGGGATGGTCATTCAGTAAAATTCACTTAAAGAGTTTCCATATTGTTAATGACTCATGATCTTCCTGCATATGGCACATTGTCTAGTCTCTCTATTCATGGATACCATCGATGTCCTACTTGCAACTTTAAGGATTTTGTGAGGCACTCAAGAAGTTTGCGTAAGTGTATTTTTTGTGGACATCATGCTTACCTTAAAATGGATCATCCATATCATTGAAAAAAAACATGTTTCAATGGTCAAGAAGAGAATCGTGAAGGGCCATTGCTAATAAAAGGTGATTACATTGTTGAGAATGGACAAAAAAGAATGTAATTTATTGAAAATGATGGGATTGTTGGCAGTAGATATGATCCATGTAATGAAAGTGGTGTAAACAGTTGTGCATATTGTATAAGTTGCCATACTTTAAGGACATAGCCATTAGTCATACTGTTGAATTTATGTATACTGAGAAAAATATAGCTTATGCTATTATAGAAACTCTTTTTGGTGCTTTTGATACTATTTCATCACGTGAAGAATTTCAAGAAATAAAGATTTGTCAAAATATTTGGGTTGAAAAATATGATAATGAAAAATATAGAAAACTTAGTGCTCCTTATGTCTAGATAAAGGAACAAGTTGCACAATTCTTATAGTTGATGTCTCAGACTCACTTTCCCACTGGATATGTAAGTAGCACCATTAGAAGCCAAACTGACATTAATAGCTTAAGAGGCCTCAAGACCCATGACTATCATTTCATAATCAAGAATATTTTACCTATTGTGGTAAATATATCAAGTTTGGGAAAGGGGCCAAGATTGGAAATTATAAGGTTGGGCCTAATATTAAAGAGAATGAGTTTACATGTATTAGATCCTTCAAACTTTGATAGTTTGAGGGAGGAGGCTGCTGAAGTCCTTTGTCTATTGGAATGAGAATTTCCACAAGCAATCTTTAACATTTCTATGAAACTTTTGATACATCTAGAATATGAACTAGAGCAATGTGGCCCAATAAGAACAAGATGGATGTACCCTATAGAACGATATATGAAGGTTTTGAAAAAAAATGGTCCATACTAGGGAAAAACTAGAAGGCAACGTGTCTGAGGGATATTCAATGCAAGAGGCCATGGGATTTTGCACATAGTATATGAAGTATTTTAAAAATGTCAATTGACGTGTATGGGATGATGACGAAGATGAGAGAGTTACAAGTGAAGTATTTGAAGGCAATGGATGTTGCTTCAAGCTATCATATCAGAAAGAAGTGCAACATATGCCTTTATTTTTTAAAACACGTATTTGTTTGATAAGTGGTGCAAGTAAAAAAAAATACACAATAATTTATTCACTAAATTGCATTTACACATTTATATCATTAATCTTACTATTTGTACGTCATTATTATATGTAGAAAATATGAAGAAGAGAATCAAACTTGGATGCAACATTGACCTTAAAAGCGCAGATGTCATGATTTGATTAGAGGTGATTCTTTTCCAAAATTTGAAGAATGGATTGCTAATGCAATCAGTGATGCAAAAGAAGAAGGTCAAGATATAACAATAGAGGAAAGTGAGGTTTCACAACCTCCATATTTATGGGCTATTCATTTTAGTGGAATGTGGGCCTATGGTAGTCATTTAAGAGTGGAAGAAAAAGACAAAGGAAAAAGAAATTATGATTGTGTTGTTAGTGCTGAATTTGTTCATGAAATTGAGAAGAAATTTTATATTGGATTCATCCAAGAAATTATTCAAGTGGATTTTGGTGAAAATGGTCCTATATTATTAAAATGTAATTGGATGTGACCATCCGTAGTACAATTTGATGAGTATAGATTTGTACATGCAAATAGACGACATTTTTTTATCAGAGACAGATGATTCATATGTTTCCCCTCTTCATATTAACCAATCATTTCTAATTGATGATGTAAGAAGCCTAGGTTGGTCATATTTCATTCAAACAGAGTCTTGTTCAAAATGAAAATTCATGGAAGTTTTTGATGTAATGCCTGATGGGCAATATGTTAATTTACAAGAAACATTTGAAGTGGATGACGACAATGAGGGACTATTTGAAGAAGAGATTTTGATTACTAATGAAGAAATTGGGAGAGAGAATGTATTGCATGTCACAAATGAGGATGAGGAATAAAATCAAGTAGATTTAGGCATGAGTGATCAGGATTCTGATCATCTTGCTAGAAATGTAGATAATTATTGATGAGCCCCATTTTATGACATTTTATTTAAGACTTTTATGTTGTTTTAAGACTGTTTTATGTTTTAAGGACATGGACCTTCAGACTAATACATGTTTCAAAGCTTTAATGTTGAACAAAGTTTATATATGAATGCAATATGAATATTTTTTTATATAAAAATGAGGATGCAATATGAGTATGGTTTCATATATAAATGTTGTATGCAATATAAATTCAATATGAATATGTTTTCATATATAAACGAGGATGCAATTTGAATATGAATATGAATGCAATATGATTATGTATACCATCATTGCTTTACTTTGACAATGATCTTTTCTTGACAACTCCTCTGGATCATTGCTTCCACTGTCATGATAGGATGTTATAATAGTCCTTTACCACTATACTTTGACTCACTGTTGTGATTGTTATAATGCTTGTACTGTTTTGATGCATTTGTATTACAAAAAAACCTTCACTCATTAAGTATGATGCAAAGGTAGGGGTTGTTCAAATTTCTCAATCTATTAGGACATTGGTTTTGTACTCCATCACTTAGACACGCTTGAGACACTACTTGGGTTTTGTGGCTTGGACCTTCTTTAGATTTTGGACCAACATCTTAGGTTATTGTTCACATACATGTTTAGATAGTGAAATCACAACAAAATACCTTTGGAGACCAACTTCAATGTCATACACTCATACTTTGTATTTAGGACTACTCTCATTGATTGGTCAAAATCCCTTTATTTTTTCCACTGTCATTTCATATCGCTATTTTTTACTGTCTCTCGATGTCATTCTTCATTGTCTTGATAGTGTTATATATCCTTATGGTCACAATCATGACTATGAATATTGCAACTCATTATTTCACATACATTTCTACATCATTGTGTATACACCATCAAAGTCATTGCTTTTAGATTACTACCTTTTGCATTCACTTTATTCTTAGCACTATTTACTGCTTTTATATATGTGCTTTGTCACTATCATTATTCTAGCATCCTTTATAAAATCCATCATTGAAGCATTTTTAAACATTGTTTCTATGTTTTCTTTTACAGTTTTTTACTAAAATAGCATTGTCTTCCCTACATATGGCATTATCTTTAGCCCTATTTTGTAATATTATTGTATACCATTTCCTTGTGATCTACTTTGGCATTGACTGCTCACTTCCATGAAAGTATTTCTTATTTTTTTCTTCATTTCTTGGATCTTTCACCCACTATGGCACTTGTTTTCTCACTAATATGGTCTTTTTTTCTCTATTCATTCACTATTTATAGCAGTAGTATAAAATCTTTGATGATTGATCATTATTTTTTTTCAATCCTCAAGGCATCAATACAGTGACTCCCCATTACTATAGAATCATTTCCTCCTTATATCCCCACTATTTTTGCATTACATGCTACTCACATCCTTTGTTATCTTCACAATCTTTTTAACAGTGATATCACTGTTATCAACATTTGTGCTTCTCACTTTATGCAATAGAAATCATTTTCTCATATGTATCTTTATATACTGTAAGGTCATTTCTTTTTTTTGCTTTGATCAAATGTTCTTCACTTTTTTGCATATATCTTGTATTTCACTGCTATTTGACTACTTAGTCCTCCTTGGTTTTGCTATTGTTACTTATAATCATTATTTCAAACATCTTCTTCTAATACCCTTGTTTTAAGCATCATAGCATTGTTCATTTCAGGGTTATTGCTATTGACTTCATGTGCATTGGAAAAATTGTCTTTGGATAAGCATTCATGGATCACTATCAGCATACATTTCCTTGATACATCTTCATCGTATCCCTTTGATATGATATAACAGTGTCTATTTTGATAATGTTTGCTATGTGTTATAAAAGAACTGTCATTAATGTTTTTCATACTACTACCATTACAGTGACTTCATCTCCATTTTATAGCATTGATTCATAATTCACTCAGTGTCTTAAAACATGATACTTTCTACTATCTCCCTTTTGATTTGACATAACATTGAAATTATCAAATCACAATGTATTGATTTTGATCTAAATGGCAATAACAATATCTTTATTTTTGTGCATCCATTGATCCTTGAAGGTTTGAATATACCTCTCTAAAAAGGGAAAAAAGTGAATGAGGTTCTATAGAAAAGTCACGCTTCTTCAAATAGAGAGTGGAGATTTCATCAAACAATGAACATCCCATTTATGAAAATGAATATCTTATTTATCAAAATAGTGAAAAGATATAGCTAATGGAAGAAGAACCATTCTTATGAAGGAAATAATGAAGGAACACATTCATTCTTCTATGGTTCATAGGTTTCATGTAACCTTACCTCTTTTAAAAACCTTTTTTTATTCATCAAATCATGGCATTCCTTGCTTGTAACTCATTGTCCACTCCAACATATATGTCCTTTTTTATGAAATCTGCCCCTTCATGAATGTATGTGGATGTTATGAACAATTTAAATTATGTAACAGAACAACAAAAGTAAGAATCACCAAATACCATAGACATTTCTCAGTGATGGTGCTATCACCTAAGCAAAGCATTGGTTTTGTTGTACAAAATGCTTGTCATGCTACAAGTTCATGTCCAAATAAAATTGTGTAATATAGATTTTTTTATTGAACTATGAATGAAAAAATTATTACTAAAGATTTGATGGATTGATTAAAATACATTGCTAATTTTTTTATGCAACTGGCATTTCTGTAGGGTGCCATTATTTAATATCCATTGATTGAAATACCCACAACATCTAATGACTATTGTTATTTATAGTGCTTTAGACTTCCTACATGTTTTAATGACTGTTCATTAAAATTGAGATCTCATAAACTTGTATTTATGCAATTTCTATTACAATTAATTATCTTTGTATCAAGTTGATAATTTATACATTATTGTTTTTTTGGACATTAGGAAATGAGGAAAAAGAATTTAAGGCACAAATTAGATGATAGTGATCATAATGTTGAAATTGTAGCGACAAATTATCAGTGCTTTCATGAAGGTGTTTCCAAGAATAATGAATATTTATCGCATCTTGGTTTGACAAACAAGAAAGTTGTAAATCCACTAAGTAGTGTATTATTTGTTTAATATTATTTAATGAAATTTTATAGGCAAGAGCTTTATGGGTATGTGTAGGATCATGATGGGCCAAAAAGTGGCGATATAATGGGGTATGTGTAGGGTATGTGGCTGACGACTTTTTTTTTACCCAAAATTGATGAAATGAAAAGGCTTTTAAAGGAGATTCTTAGCTTTCCACCAATATAAATTATGCTTTACTTTTAATTTAATAAATAATTATTATTCATTTTCTATTTGAATTATGACTAAAGTCCGATTGATAGGTGATTGAAAAGAATTATAGCTTTCAAACAATATCACAATTTTTTAATCTGGAACATGTGTCACGTTCTATGCTTGATACTATAGGATTAAAAAAATGAATTTCATGAAGTTTTGACCAAGTTAAGGTGGTTAGGCGCAAATTTTTTATATTTTTAAAGTTGTAATAAAAATTCATAATTAATTATTTACTTTTAAAAAATTACAAAAAAATATGCATCACATCTGCACATGATTCCTCTACTTATATCTAAAATCTTATAAAAAAATATTATCATTTTATTGTGGTTAGGGTGGCCAGATAGACACCTACTTCTTATTTTTTCCTTGAAATTTAAGTACTACTACATTGAAATTTCAAATTTTCACCAAATAGATTTAAAATAAAATAAAATAAACCTAGTAGTTTAGAAAGTACATTCAATTTGCTATAAATTCTATTCTTACATATTTTTGAAATAATATAGATAACTTATTCAATTTTTTACATCAAGTTGCCTAACTCTTATTTTTTTGAATTTTTTGCCACTTAAGGGCCTACTTTTTCCATGATGATCCTGCACATACCCTTATGCATATAAGACATGATATGATTTTTTTTTATATACAAGAAAGAAAAAGAGTACAGAGAAAATGCAAAGAAATAACAAAAAGAAAGTAAAGATATAGTGCTACCAGCTCGTAGAAGCCAACACTTTTGTGATTCAACAAATGTAGCTGGTGAAAAAAATAGTTGTGATGATGTGTAGCCTAATATAGCACATGGTGATGTGCAGACTGATATACCACATGGTGATCTTTTAACACAAATTCCAAAAGATTTTATTGAAAAACATGAGAGCAAAGGAACAATAAGTCTGCAAATGATTTATTCAAGATTAAAGGATGTGTTTGAAGTGAAATTTGTGGAGACTAGTATTGATCTACCTACTCATGCCACACCTAATGTGGCCAAGGAGCATGAATTTTCCATTAATGTAAGTCATGAAGAGAGTCTGCTTGCATCTGATGTGCCTTAGAGTGCACCTGTTGCATCTACAACTTTTGATGGAATTAGTGGATCAACCAGAAATATTGGTAGTGGTTCAACAGAAGATGTGCTTGCTTTTGTTAAAAGACAAAGATTGAGTCAAGATTTATACAGATCTATAGAGAGGAATGCAAAATAAAGAATATTAGAAGGGGAGAAGCCATTCTTGGTTGAGGTATCAAGAGATGGTGAAACCATTGGGAAAAATGATACAAGGTGGGCCTCCGAGTTGGGAATAAGATGTAGGGCCCATTTGGATATTTGCAAATCAAATTTTCTAGAGCAAGATCCATGAAATTTGGAATATGTTATACAAAAAATGGAAAATGCCTTTGACACTATTGGTGGAAAAATCTCTAGAAAATATTATAAGCACAAGATGAGCCTTCTGATGAACAATTGTAGATACAATTGTAGAAAAACAATCATGGAGGGAAAAGAGAGGTTAGACTCCACTCTATCTCCCAAATAGTAGGAGGCATTGAAAGAAAGTATGTGTTCCAAAGAATATTTGACAAAGAGTAACAAAGGAAAGAGAGTAAGAGATAATGTGAGGGCTGAATATACATTTGGATGAGGCGAGTTGCAAGCCAAAATGGACAAATTTGGAGTAAGTGTATGGATTTTTGGTTCAATTTTCATTGTGTTATTTATTTCAATTTTTTATTGAACTGACTATATGTTGAAATTGACATTGTATTTTAGGTGGAAAACATTAATAGAGAAGCAGGTGTAGAAGATATTGTCAATTATATGGAAGCACTAGATCGTACTAAATCTAAGAGTAGTATGGAGTGGAAATCTAATTTTTCAATAGAGATTTCATAGCCATCTGTTGAATGCCCAGTAAGAGCCTCTCCAAATCATGTCAACTCAAATGAAGAGTACCAACATATAATGAGTTGCTTACACGGTCTCATTGAGAAAGTTTCATAGTTGACTGCCTCTATTAAGCCTATAGTTTCTATATGGAATGACCATAATTCCATGGATTCAAATCAAGTAAGAGGCTATCCCTCAATATTTTGATTCTCAAATAAATCATCTTTATATTGTATTCTAAAGATGTATGCAAATGTCATAAATGTTTTCCACAACATGCCTTTATAAAATTACTCTCGTGATCTCCAAGAAAAGTATTATGATCATATATAAAATAGTGAATCTATAAAAAATTTCCTTTTGTGTCATTGAAATCCATTGTGACTATCCTAAATGTTGTGACTGTGAGTTTTATGAAAAAATAACTATGAGATCAATGAATGATCTACTTTGTCTTTTCATTGTTCTTCTAATTCATGAATCTCTTTAAACGTATTTGGTGATCTTTCTTATAACATCATTAAATCACCATTCAAAGAAATTCATCCTTAACACTTGTCATTATCACCTCTTTGTAGAAGAATTTTGCCACCCTTTGTTTTAATGTTGCACACTTGACAATTTCTTTGCATATTTCTAATCATTTTCAATTCATATGGTCAAAGCCATTCACTAGATCAAATAGTTTATTAGAACACCAAAAAATATCTCTTCTAAGTGAACTTTGGTCTACAAAAAGCAATTAAAATAACTAATAATCATAAGATATAACATCCTTTTAGTTTTCAGTGTCTTTCTTATCTATGAGTTCCCTTATCAAAATTCATTATTGTTTTAGAGATAAAATATTAGTTGGTAATGCTTGGAGTAGAATGTGGTCTAAAGTTGGTTGAGGGAGATAGCCCTTAGGAATTTGGTGATAGGACATGGGAATATTTGGGTGATAGGAAATGGGACATAAAGGCCCATGTAGTTGTACAAATGATTGAATGCCAACCTTCTACAAAAAAAATTGTTTAAAAGTTGCTTCAATGAACACTCTGTCATGAGGCCTGCCACTAGTTAAAATGCCTTAAAATACTTGCTTTCTTTTTCTCATAGCCTTATAGTCCCTTTGTGTATTTGAAACATTGGAAAGTGCCAGATATTTCACTGGAGAAAAGATCACAAGCAAGAATGTCAGCCACCAGAAGGCAACACTAAATCTGATTTTCCAATTTTGTTCAAGATGGAGGAAGTTAAATCTTTTGATGTGAATAAGCAAGAGGCAAGAAACTTTTGTTTTGAATCCAAAATGTTGGGTTCTCTTAGTGCTGAATTTTTTGAAACCTTTGCTTCAGGAGTGATTGATTTGCAGAAGAATAATCCTAAAGCAACAAAATAAATCTCAAAGATTGAGGTTTCTAATGCAACTGAACCTAGAGAACGAGTTGTTTTTGTTGTTGAGTCTGAAGTAAACAACTCAAATATCCATTTATCAAGTAGCATCTCAACACATGTCTCTATAAATACTTCTCCCATGCATGGAAAGCATGGATGTCAAAGTATAATATCTCATTCTTGTAGTACACATACAAATGCTTTACCAAATTATGTCAACTCAGATACTAGCAGTTCTTATGAAGGAATCAGTATTTCCTTTGAGAATATTGTGAATCAAGTCACGTCCCTGGTAGATGCAATGAATCTTATCCCTTGTTCCAATGAGAGAATAATCAAAATGTTTGATGATCCTATGTCTCCTAGTTTCATCAAGAAAATGACAAGGTGTCTAGTTTATGAACACAAACTTAATAGGTCTTTGAGCTTCACTCATGATCTTTTTCGTTCTGGTAGATTTATTGCTGAAATAACGTTAGATAGTGTACATGAAAGATAGAAATCAAAGAATAATATATGTGACCATCCTCTTTATGACTCTTCAAGTATTGATAATCATATTGTTGATACCGTTAGTTCTGAAAATCATATTTTAGATACTGATAGTGAGTTATCTCATTTGGATGGCAACAACTTAAACACCAAGATGAGACTTTTCATGGCAAGCTTAAAAGGAAAGATGGGTGCTGGAATATTGGTTTGAAATATAAATGGGTTTAACATGTTTAATATTTTATAAGATATATTGGAAGGAAATAACTTCCTTTGTTATCTCCTTCATTTGAATGGGTTTTCACTATATGTTGGAAGTGATCTTTTGAGTTCCTTAAGAAATATTTTCATTACCTTTCTATGTACCTTTGGGATGAGATATGTTCATTTCATATTTGTATGTCTTTATGAGTGGTCCCTTCACTACTTAGAAGGATATACTCACTACTTCTCATAGAGATACTCTTATTTATAACTCAAGTATTTCTGATTAGAAGGCATTTGAGATACAAACACATGATCAAATAAACAAGTACAAAGGTCCAATCAAACTGTGACAGTAGCTTCCAAGTCTTAGGAAGTCCTGGGCTTGCTTATTAAACTATTAGTATGGTTTTTCCATGCATTCTTTTCAAAAATTATTAGTTCATGACTTTGCTAACTGTCACTTAGTTGTAAGCATGTTAGGGTTTTTGTTGTCAGGCTATCATGGTTGTTTCTCTTTCCACTTGTTATGAACCTCAAAAGGAAGCATACATTTAAATTATCATAGCATAGATACTTGATGAAGGATTAGAAGAAATTGGCATCATTTATTTCAGCTTTTCAATGACTTGTCACAAGAAATACCATTTTTCCTTCCTTGCTAGATTTGAGGTGTGACAAAAATACTATTAATTATCTTACTCTTATTGTTGTTTTTTCTTTGTTGAGCTCTTCATAATTTTCTTACTCTATATGTTTTTATAGCCACTTCTTACTATCAAGGGGGTGTATGACTGTGGCCCAATGACAGTGACCTATAGCATGCTACCCTTTGCCTTGTATAGCTTAGGATATTCATGAAATATGACTGTATACTATGACTTTTATGCTTGGAAAGGCTCTGTTGACTATTTTTTAAATGAATTAATCCTCACCTGGATATATTTTTTGCTTCATGGTTAAACTACATGTAGAGAAATTTTATCAAAGCAACAGCATGAAAACCAAAACACCTTGATGTCAAAAAAGTTGTCGATATTGATAGTAATTAGGATGAACTAGTGGACAAGAATGTGCAGAACAATCATAGTTGTGTTGAAGTTGAGGTAATATAATAGTTGTTGTGGAAAAAAATTTATAGCTTTTGCATTCTTTACTTAACGTATATTAACTTTTCATGATGATTAAACCACATGTAGAGCAATTATAGGAAAGCATAATGAAAAGGAAAAGAACCTAACAATAGAGATCTCGGCAAAGCTACACAACTTCAGGACAATGTTGATAGTGATTATGCTAAATTCAAGGAGTATGTGCATGATATTTATAGTACTAGTGGTGTTGAACTTGAGGTGAGTGCTATGAAACATTACTTTTCCTTGATTTTGAAACCCTTCATGTATTAATGACTGTTATGATCCCAAACAATGAACAAGCTTATAGAATAGTGAATAGACAACTAAAACATTGAATGTAACCTGTAGAACAATCATTGTACCTACTTTGTCACCTTTCAGTGGAGATTTTTGGCACTTCAATACTTTATGATGTTTGACTATATTTTAGGGAATTGTAATTGACCTTGTCAACATATTGAACTTAGGGTGTTGCTTATTTCATTGGATAATACATGTTGTTCTTTCCTTCATGGATCTAATGTTAACTCTTCATTATGGCTGTTGTTATTAAAAAAAAGTTTCTTTTGATATTCTTGCCACTTTCTCTTAATGTCTTATTGTTGTTTAGTAATAATATTTGTTGCTTGATCCATTAAACTCATTTTTACAACCATAAAACTTGTTTCCCTTGCACTAAACTCACTGCTAAAGTGGTGAAAATTGCTACTACAACACTTGGGATTGAGCCAATTGTTCATGTTCATCATTTTTCTCTTATAATTATTTTTGACCCTTTCATTGATTAACTCTCTTCCCTTAGTATCTAATTCCCATGACTAGGAAACACACACATAAGAAAATGCACACCCCACCCCCCAAATACATATGCACAACCACAAACATTTGTAAGCACACATGTGAACTTATAAAGATACACATGTGACCTTAGATGCACACACATCTCTAGACACATGCACATTAATGCACACACCCTAACATGTGTATGCACATACACACATGTATTCCAACATTCTTGTTACATATCTACTCGTCCTATAACTAGAATGTAATTTGTTGCATACTTTCTTAGCCACCAACCTAGTTGATACAGTTGGTGTTATATACTGCCTTCTTCACAAATCCAAATCTTCCCTTTCCATAAAGTGGAGTGCTCCAAGGTTGGAAGAGGAGAAGAAATTTTGGATGGAAAAGATAGGCCTTGTATGGACATCAATCACTATAGTTACAAGGAATTTAATTTTGCTTCGAAGTTTTTTTCAAAACAAATTCATTTCTTAGTAATTAGATCACCTATCAAGTATGTAAGGACTTGAACACTCTATCATTGCTTCTTATTTTAGTTTAGATTTATTTTTTTCTATCTTAGATAGTGCTAGTTCTAGTTTTCTTCATTATTTTAGTACATTAGAAGGTTTGTTTACTTTCACAAACTTGAAAAATCATAAAAAATATAGCATAGATTGTATACATAAGTCATATAGTTAATTAGTAAGCAATTAATTTTAGAAAAAATGAAGAAAGGATTATAATAGTTTCTTTTCTTGCATGTATATATCTTATGTTCATAGAAAAGTGAAAAATAAAACAAAAAGAGGAAGAAAGTCCTTGATCACATCACAAGGCCTTTGACAATGTCAAAAAGTTACTAATTAATACATCCAACAAGATGTCAACAAAATCATCAAACAAAACAACTCCAAATAAAAAAGGGAAAAAAAAAGGTCAAAGTCATTGCTATATCTCATTTGGATTTTCCCACCAAAGTGTCTAGAGATTAAGGAAAATTATATTGAGTTTGTTTTGGATGAGATATAAGAAAACCCCTAGAGAGATGTTAGGGTTTCTAATAAATAAACTTCATACAAAATAAAAAGAGTTTTTATTTCTACATATAGTTGGTACTTACCTTGTTACCATTATAGTTCTAGTATGAAGTGAGATAATAATTAGAACTAAATTAGAGAATGAATTTTTGAGTTTTCAATTTTAAAGGATGTATCTAAGTCTGAGAAGAAGTAAAGAGCTAGACCAATCCCTGTCATACAAAACATTATACATCACAACATTCAAACATGTTTTGGTGATCATTTGAACCATTGTCACCTTATGACAATATGACCAACAATAATCTATAATGACAACATTCTTAATAATCCACTTAAAATATAACATTTTTATTTCTTCTTGGAAAGGATTTACACCAATCCTTGAACAATTAACAAACCATGAAAGAAATTCAAAATAGTAGATGTAAATAAAGAATTCAAGAATCCTTGATTATTTTAGTCAAAGAATATTATATTTCAAGGCTAGAGACAATGGCCATTACAATATGATTTTCATATATTCACAAAACAAAATACAGGGATTATACTTATGAAATGACTTGACTTTCACCTATGACCTTTGCACATTCACCCCAATGCCCTAATTTTCTTTACAAAACCTCAAAACTAGAATATAACCCCAATGAATGAAAGTTATATTTTTAAGAGAATGAGAAAACTTAGATTGACTCCATAGTTGACACCTGACACAAATTGAACCCTCATATTTGAAAGAATATGCCACTTCACTTTATTTTTCCATTTTCCCTCCAAATTTACCTACTGAAACCAAAATTTCACCTCTACATTGCATTCCCATTAAAATAGGTGTAAAATTGTTTTTCACCAACACTTCACTCTACAAGTAAAAAAATTAACCTCCAAGTAATTACCTATTCCATTAGGAACTGAAAATAGACATTTACCCAAACATTTTAACCTTCAGAGCTTTCATTTTTTCGCTGCACTAAATTTGGAATTTTGTCAAACAGTTAGCCCTTAACCACTCCTTTGTGCATTTTTCCTACAACTGTCACTTTTTTTTTATCTTGACAACAACCATCTCATATATTGAACATAGTCTACAAAAATAGGCAAAACAATGATGAAGGAATCATACATTCCAACACTGGGTTTTATACATGTCTGCAAGCAAGCTTCCTCCATCAATGATAGTGCAAAGACATTAATGACAACTATATAGCATTTCCTAATTTTTGCAGATCTTTCCAAACACTCATGGATGTTTTTCCATGATGACATGCAAAAAACTATTCAAAACCCTTAATCAACAATTTCCTGGACATTGGAAACACGTACTGGGTCATTTCACAATTGTGCAAGTCATTTTTATGGAGATTGGCACTTTAAAAAATGGTTCAAGAAACACTAGAACTATTGCCATGGTGTAGATAAAGGTTGTAGGTCGATTGTTACTATTCTAGGCATTTAAAAAACATTCAAAATATTGTTAAAATAGTTGCCCGAGCATGAAACACCTTACAGAGGTGTTTGGAAATATTGCTAGGCATTTTTAACACTTGTTAGCACTTCAAAACAGTTGAAACACCTTCAAATTTGAAGCATGGGAATTAGAAATATTGTTGGGTTGTTTTCAACTGTTCTAGCATTCTAAAAATGCTTCAAACATCTAAACTACTACCAAAGTATGGGAAATAGTCTCTAGTATGTTTTGGTCATGTTTTTTTTTTTTCTTGCTCTTTGTTCAATGAAAACTATCTTCCAACACCTCAACACATGAATACTTTTCAAAATTGGTGTCCATCCTCACTCCAAGTTAGCAAACAATAGACTGATCAAAAGGCATCACAAGAATTGGTTCTATCACATATTTGAAGGGAAAATAGATCTCAAAAATGTGATGCCCTCCATCCTTGTTAGAAATCAATGATATTCCATCTTAATCTTCATTTTCATCACAGTTTTGAAGGCTTTGGAGGCTTGAGAAGTTGCAATATGTGATGGATTGAAGGTCAATGTAACTTGACTTTTGATATTTCATTGTTTACTTATAAAAATGCTTTTAAATACTCATTTCAGGTGCTCAACCCTTTGAGGAGGGAAATTAAGCATTTGAGGGCCTCATATGACATATTAAAACATTAAAATGCATTAAATATTTGCAAAATTTAAAGAACATAGTTGACTGATGGTTGAATTTTTTTGTAGGTCAAATGATGGTATTGATGCCATGGATACACATGACCTTTGGATGTTGAGAAAAATAGAGAGGATGATTTATTTTTTATATCAGCCCTTGTGTTTTCATTTTCACATCCACAATAAATCAATTTTAAGGACTTCCTTTGTAAATTGGACCTAAACTTCTCTAACAAACACAAAAAACAAAGCTATAGACTATGGATGAAAAATTAACAATTGGGTTGTTGTCAGAATAGAGAAATTTGAAACTTTATATGATACCTTAAGGACCCACCATCAAGAATCGTTTGGTAGCCATGAAACTAAGCATGCACAATCTTTATGATTTATGAAAAAATTCTACCAATTGGATTTTCATGACGATCCAGTAATTGAGAAATTTTAATGCTAAAAGAATAAGGTTGAATGGTTGCTATAAGACCTAAAATCAAGGTTTTTTCGCCAATTGAAAGGTCATCAAGCACTAAAAATGAAGGAAATTTCTAAGTGTTAACAATGACTCTTGATTGGGGATGTATGCTTCAAAAAAGAATATCATGATTCTAGATGTCTCGAGGTGTAGAACATGTTTCCAATCCATCAAATACTTTGTAATGCCTCCACTGCATTGCACTCAAATTATATTTTCCAAACTCCATTTGGTGGCCCAGATCCCTAAAAATGAAGAACCAGTATCTACCCTTTTTGAACACTTTATTCGCCCAAGATTGACCCATCCCTGATTTGAAAACATTATCATAATCTGATGGAGAATTGGCATTGCCATTGACATTTTTAACCATACCTCTATATTTACCACTATCAATGTTATCTTTGTATATCTAATCATTGCAATCAAACATCAATTGAAATATTTCATCATATGACATGCAAATAACATATTTTCCAACCATATCATTCCCACTTTTACAATGCTTCATATTGAAAAATTCAATATCACGCATCATCACATATTCATCAAACTGAACTAATAAATAAAATATTTCATAATCGATTAAACAAGATGCACTAGCAACATAAACTTCAATTTTTACATTAAATTTGAATTTCTCATAAAAAAAATCTCTAGTGATACTTGCTCTAATTTATCAAATTCATATTTCAAATTGAAGCCTGAGAAATCAGACTGAATAAGATAAGAAGATTGGGAAGTACTCACCAAGCTATCACATGAAGTCTATTCCATACCCAATAGGCACTCATTTTGTGTGACGAATAAAAATGTTCATACACATGTGCTATTTCCATTTGAACTACATTGTGCTTACATTCAATCTCACCTAAATAATGCAACTCTATCACCCATGTGGTTTGTAAACAAGATTAATAACATCTCTATCAACACTTGTGTCATGATTTTTATGAAGAATATCAACTTCATCAACATCCCATACATTGGAAACTTTTCAAACTTAGATTTAACAACATGATTTGATTTATCCTTTAGATCATTGCACAAGTCCATGTGAAATATTTCAAAAAAAGGCTCAAATGATTCAAAATTTAATCTTGAGCCAAATTTCTTATAATTAATTTTCATAACTTATTCACTATTGTAATAGATGCACCATCAACACTACCTTCCCACTTGTCAATATAAATACTTGAATCATACACTTTCAGATTTGGCATTGTCAGTAGAAAGATATTCACATGAATTCACAATTTCATGTACACTATCATTTGATAGAAAATTTGACAGATATGCCAAAGATTAATTGTAACATAAAATTTATTCATTCACAAGTGAGCATGTATCTTCATTGGAATTTACATCAATGTATTTCTCATTTGAAATAAGAACTTCCATTTCTTCATCATGTGGATAATTAATATCAAGAAAGAAATGAACATATTCAATGTATTCATAGTCAACAAAATAAGGAGTTTCACTTTTAAAATTATGTTCGAATTCCTCATTCTGAATGCAAAAAAAAAAAAAAATTCCCAACATCATCACCAAGCTCTATCTAGAATATCTCAAGGGATGGAAAGAACAAATTAGAGGGCTCCTCATAGCAGATAACTTATTCATTTTTGAGTGAATATGTTTCTTCATCAAAAATTGCATTAATATATTCTTCATGAAAGACAAAACCATCCATTTCTTTATAAAAATGATTATGAGAAATATATAAGTAACTAAGTTCATAGCTACCACAGTCAAAGCTATCATGAATCTCATCATTGCCATATTTTTTCTTAGATTCCTTAGATTGAATACATACATTTTTATCTTCAAGAACATTATCATTCAGCTGCAAATTTATGTTTGTGGTAATTTCCTCATCAACAACATCATTAGTATCAAAAGCTAGTTCATTTAATTGGATATTTGAGCATACTATTGTTTCCTTATTAATAAGGTTGTTACAAGGCTCAACCTCATATATTTCCTTTATTTCATCATATCCTACACTTGCAGCATCATGAGTGTAACTTTTATCAACACACCTTTCATCCATGAGATGATCAATAACCCCATCTTTATCACTACAAGGTGTTTCTTCAAGCCTCTTCATATTTTATTCATCCATATGTGACATGACATTAATTTGTTCACACAAAGCAATGTGATTACTACCATCAGCAAGTGAATACATACTATTTCCTATATACTCAAATTTAACATTCTCAACAATCCCAACCCCCTCATATATTTGATAAATATTACGAGGTTTTAGTTTTTTTGGAAAAGTGCTCAAACTTGATTCATAGATTTCACAAAATAAATCAACACATGCAAAATCTTCAAGTCTAAAACATTTGCGGACTGCTAACAAAATGTCCAAAAACCTTACATACAAAGCATTCCACTTTTCCTTACATTCCTTGGTGTCATGCTTATCATTGTTTTTTTAACTTCATGGCATTCCACTACTACTTGTTCATTGAACATCATTCCTTACTTCTTTTTGCATACTCTTACACTATTTTCTAACAACAAAAGGCTCTTTCTCTATTATTTATGTGACCTCTACATCCAACCTTATTTGTTACTCCTTTACTACTTCTATGAAAGCCACAGAGAAAGACTACATTGTTTCCTCAATGACTGCTCTTAATGGCTATCACATGTTTCCTTGATACATTTTGTTCTTTGTTCTTCTTTTATATGTCATCATTGACAGGGTTATGTTTTAGAACTTTAATGCCACTATTTTTGTACATCCCAATGTATTTCACCTTCAACTTGTAGCAATAGTAGTAGTGCTCTCATATTGCATTCTTTATTTTTGTGCATTAGCTGCCTTTTTTATGTGTAACAGTGTTGTCATAACCTTATGTGTCTGGTATGTGTGCATGGTAATGTAGTTTTTATATTTGTGGCCTTTGTATCTGATTAGCATGAAGCTAATAGTAACATTGTAAGCACTGCTATGAGTGTTGGTTTTTTAGTAAATTAGATTGATGAATGGTTCTTGGAATATATGCTTACTCTAATCCCTCTCCCCCATTCTCTTTCTGGTTGACTTTATACCCTATGGATGATAATAATCATCTAGACTATCAGGCCTCTTGATCAAAAAAAATGTGAGACTACTAAGGTAATTTTCAGGGTAAAACATTCATAATGTATCATTACAATTATTTTTGAAATTTTCCTTTTGCAATTATTTAAGTAATGGTTGTTTTATTATGTAAAGAAGGGTAGTCATTACCTATGTAATATAATGTGTTTTTCTTTTTCTTTTTGCAAAAATGTATTGATAAACTCAAAGAAGGGGATAAAGTTAGGGTGTTGGATTTGTTTGATGGTGATGATGAGGGCATTGGGCAGATTCACTCCCTATATATTATACATGGAGTCAACTTGAAAGGAACAGGAGATGCAAATGTAAACATTTTAAAGGTCACAAGTAACATACCCCTTGTTTATGAAGACAAAATAGATGGAGTTGTTCGTTTGAAAGAGGGAACCTTCACACGGTGGCCACTAAAATACTTGCAAAAAATGACATAGTTGAACATGTTTATCATGTACTAGTTGTTAGACATCTTGGCTCACTTCTTTATGCAGTATTTTGAATGTGTTGCTCAGGGATCTTAATTATCATGGTGTATTTGAAAGAGTTGGAAACTCTTAGACAACTTTGACATCTTATAACTTGATATATATATATATATGTTTGCATTAAAATTTTTATTGCAGATTATCTTTATTTATCATGATGTTGAATCAATTTTTTAATTATAGCATGTTGTAGCTTTTTCATATATGTAATATTTTTATTTGTTTTTATATTTTAGTTCAAGTTTAATATTATGTTAGTTTTGCATTATAAAATTTATGGTATTTAATAAATTATTCATTTCATGACTATATTTACTACCAATTAATGGAAACCAGTAAATAAAAATGACTAAATTAATGACTAAATATATGACTAAAGTAATGAATAAATTAATCACTAAATATATGACTAAATTAATGACTAAAGTAATGACTCAATTAATGACTAAATATATGACTAAAGTAATGACTAAATTAATGACTAAATATATGACTAAAGTAATGAATAAATATATGACTAAATATATGACTAAATGTATGACTAAATAAATCACTACCATGACTAAATATATGACTAAATGTGTGACTAAATAAATCACTACCATGACTAAATAAATGACCAGCTAGCAACAATCAATGACTAAATTAATGACTAAATCAATGACTAAATCAATGACCAAATCAATGACCAAATCAACGACTAAATCAATGACTAGATAAATGACTAAAATAGTTTAGTTATAAATTTGGTCGGGTTATAAATGACTAAAAATAAACTCCTAATGGTCATGTGACCAAAATTAGTCATTTATATGCAATTTTTAGTAGTTTATTTAGTCGTCTATTGTTGTTTTTGTACTAGTATCAAGAGTCTTCAAAGAGATCTTCATGAGATAATATAATGAGGGTGAGTTTTTTATAAGAGCAACATTAAATGATAAATGGATTAGATCATGACAAGTGTCATCATCTTATGTGAGGAGACAAAATGATCTAATAAAAGCTCCCTCTAGTTAATAGAAAAAAGCACTCCTAAGTTTAGCTTAAGTGCATGAGAATAAATCATCCTAATAATCAATTAAAGGTTAATTAATTATTAGTTAATGCATGCATGATTTCTCTAACATACTCAAGATCTAACTTCACACTCTTGTTGCTCCTGGTCTACAAGTTATTCTTAGGTCATTTTTAGAACTTCATATGTCACTGATAAAATCCAATTTCCTTGATTTGACAACTTGTAGGGCTTGAATGCATGAATGATAAATTAGTCTTCAATTTTCCTCCAATTTGCTTTAAATCTATAGCCTACACACATAAAAGAGGGGGAAGGGTTGTATTGCATAGGATATTTCCTAAGTCAAACCTCATTTTGGTATTTCTACCTCCACAATAGCTATGATGATGTAAAAAGAGATCTTACCTTTGTTTGGACAGAGGCTAAACAATAAACAAGTGATATATTGAAAAATTTCTATAACTCACCACTTAGATTTGCATTCCTTGATGGACTAAAGTCATGTACTCATCACCTTCAAGGAGAAATTGATGCTTGATTTGATGTTTTTCAAGTGTTAGTACTCACAAAACAAATAAACATGAAATATGAACAAACTCACATAAAAACATGATGCATGGCTAACATGATGCTTGACTGAAATAAATATTGTTGTGGTTCTACTAATTTTTCTCTTGATTTCTCTTAGTATGCTCAATAATAATCTTAATTTCTTCCCCTAAGATGCTAGGATTAAAATGATGAAAATGATTTATATTTATATGCAATTTCCTTCTAATTTCCCAAAAAATAAATATTGATAGCCGACAAATAATTTCAAATTTTCAAATAATAAAATGTTGACATCGACATATTTATATTTTATCCAAAAAGGGTTGGACAAGGGCACTAGGAATCCTAGTCAAAACCCATCCTTGTTGGGGCCTTAAACATTGGTATGAAATATTATTTTTTTATTTTTAATCTCATCTTTTAATTTTTAAAATATATTATAAAATGAGAAAATTAAATGCATAATTAGGTCCAAGCACATAGGGGGGAGCAAAACCTAGTGTGAAATTGTCAAGGGTGACAATTTTCTATGCTACATTTATATTTTTATATATCTATCTATGTATTTATATCTATGAAGTTTAAAAAAATGAAACAAGATTAAATTTGGCTAACTATCACACCAAATATACCAACATATGTATATGACTAAGATGAAGAAGAAATTAAAACAAAGAGAGGACTCTCTTTCTCTCTCTCTCTCTATATATATATATTGTAGCATAAAAAATTGTCACCCTTGATAATTTCGCACTAGGATTTGCTCCCCTCATGTCCTTGGAACTAATTATGCACCTAATTTCTTAATTATGCATGTGGTTTCCCATCCTAAAACATTTATTAAAAAATAAAACATGGGAAATCAAAGTAGGCATTTAATATTTTTTCCTTGACACTTTGGATCTCTAAAAAGTAGGAATCCAGACTAGGGCATAGGGCACCCTACATTGCCTATTTTGGCTCCAAATTTAAATATGTCAGTGTCACTAATTTATTATTTAGAAGTTAAATTTTTAATTGTCGGCTATCGAGATTTATTTTATTGGAAATTAGATTAATTACATATAAATACATAGTATTTTTACCATTTTAATTAACAAGAAATTTTGGACAAGAATTACTATACTTCAAAAATCAATTCAAGAGCAGTCAAGAGCAGATTTTAAGGATTATTGTAGCATCTTGTCATTCAAGCATCATGTCAAGTCTTATGTGATTTTGTTTATATTTTTGCATGCATTCCTTTTTGGAGCACTAACACTTATAGGTCTTTAGATCAAATCAAGTCAAGAAAAAAATGATCCTTGAAGGTGATGAGTGTGACTTTAGTCCTATAGCGTAGAAAAATGTATCCCTTTACATTTTCACACTTGTTTGGGCCCTCCCTGCTAAAATTGGGCTTCTATATGCCTTATTTGGTCCTATTTTGCATCTACAAGCCTTATTTAATGCATCTTTCCGAGGATAATCCTGACACTTATCTAATAAACAATCATAATTCATGATTTTTGGGTTATGTGTCCTATATTTAGTGATTTGGGACTCATACAGCACCTTGGGCCTATGGGTCCCACCTAAGTTTTAGG
Source organism: Sequoia sempervirens (assembly GCA_007258455.2). Taxonomy (NCBI): domain Eukaryota; kingdom Viridiplantae; phylum Streptophyta; class Pinopsida; order Cupressales; family Cupressaceae; genus Sequoia; species Sequoia sempervirens. Next base: position 91,327,419 of record VDFB02049217.1, on the reverse strand, counting down.
GCCTGATACTGAATTTGGCATAGAACTTAACATTTCTTGAAATTTTTGTCCCAAGCTTAGGTTACTGGGACTTATATGCCCCAACTAGCATATGAGTCCCACTTTAGATTGGACCTATTTTGAATTCAATTCTTGGTGGGATTTTATTCTCCTAGATCTGATGTCAGCTTGTAGTGTTGTAATTTTGGGAAATTTGGCATAAACAAGTATAAATACAAGGTTATATCACATAATTTCTTCTAACAAGCTAATTTTTCAAGAGAGCGTTCCTATAGCAAGTTCAAGATCATTCAAGAGCTAATTATCAAGAATTTTGGAGCTATATTCAAGATTCAAACATCACGTCAAAGTCATTAAGCATCATGTGTGTTTTTGAGCTAGCATTTGTGATGTAGGTTTTTATTATTCAAGCAAGCATTCAAGTCAAGATCCATAGCATTCAATCAAGAGTCAATATCTACATTCATGCTAGCCATTTCATACAATATTGCAATATTTATTTCAAGGGTTTGGTGAGTTGCAATATTGCATATTTTTTCATTCATCATTCCTTCATTCTATTTCATTTCATTTCAAGGTTTGATTACCAAAATGGGGTTTGACCAAGGAAAACCCCTATCCACTAACAAAGCAACATTTTTCTCTCCTCTACATGTGTGATTGTAGATCTAGGAGCTTTGAGTTTGGAGATCCTTTGAAGACTAAGTTGCAAGATTGAAGAAAGTTTTCAAAGTTGTCAAAGAGTTGTCATCTTTATGCAAAGTCACCTATAGGCAAGAATTCAAGCTTCCAGACTTGCAGATCAAAAGGGAGAGAAGCTACAAAAGATCACTAAAAGATACCATTTTTTTGGAAAAACCCTAATACTGGGACTAAATCTCTACCTTGGGTGTATGAGTCCCAGTATACCACTTTTCAGTCATTTTTTGTAGATCCTGGTTTACCATTGGTGGATTCTAAATTCAGCTTGAAACCCTAAACTAGGATAAAATCACCCAGTCTAGTGTGTGAGTCCTAGTGTGCAAAAAAAATCATAATTTTGGAATTGTAGACTTTGTTTTAGGCATCTCCTATTTTCTAGGTGCCCCTCTATTCTCATTTTATCATTCTAATTTTAAGTTTCATTTCCTAGGTTACATAGCTAGATTTGCATATCATTTGCATTTCCTTCTTTCTAAGCACTTGCTTAATGGTAAACCCCCCTTTTTATTTAATCACACCCTAGGAGACCTTATAGCAACCCCTTCTCTCAATTACATCATTACATTGGATCTCTAGGGTTTCCTTGAATGAACTAGAGTGAAATAGGAAAAAGAGGAATCCACATCCCCTCTTTAGGTGTTCCATCTCTCTAGTAGTGTGAAGGGACCCCTATTTCCTTCAGTTCATTTTGGTGAACCTACCCTTTGAACCCTTTATTTATGATTTGGAGTGCATTAAACTCCTATATCTAGCTTACATTAACTTTGCATTAGGTCTTGCATTAGTTAATTTGCATTTAGGGTTCCTAAACATTGTATTAGTGAAAATGCATATAGTTTTTATTTTTGCATCTTGCATCATTGAATTTCATTTGAAATCTATAATTACACATAGTCAAGACAACATACAAACCAGAAACCTTGACATCCACTCAGAATTTTCTAAAATTAGTGTCAAAACCCTCATTTGGGACTCATATGCCCCTCAGGGCGATTTAGTCCCATTACAGGTCGTTTTACCTTATTTCTGGGAATTCTGTGTTGACTATTTTTTAAAATCTAAACCCTTCAAAAACCCCATTTGGGACTAATATGCCCCTCTGGGTGATTTAGTCTCATATCAAGTCTTAATTTATATTTTACAGCATTGAAAACCTTGTTTCTATGCTTTTGTTTGTTGTTGTTAGATTTCTATTTCACATTACTGAGTTTTTGTTTCAATAATTTCATTAGATCTAGCTTAATTTGGTTTTATTTCAAGTGCATTTGTAAACATAAGAATTGGAATTAAATCATACCATTTATCTTGCATTCATTGATTGTCCTTTGCATGAGATTTATAACTTGGTGTTGTATTGCTAATACTATAGTGAGACATAGTTTGAGACTCATGTCATCCTGCAATAGCACATTCGTTGTGGATCTTGGGTTATCTAGCTATTTCACTCATAGTGTTGACACTAGTTCACTAGGTATATATGGACCATACCCTTAACAAATCTTTACCTTCAAGTAGCATGACAAGTGTTGAAACAATGGTTACTAGTATCCCTCAAGAAAACATAATCCATATCCATGAAGAATTAGAAAACATAAAACATCAAGTGAGTACTAAAAAAATTTCCAACACTGTTATCTGTACCATAGATAACATACACTACATGCTTGAAAGTGAACAAGGAATAGAACTTGTGCGTAACTTAGCTCAATTTTTTGGAAAACATCTTATCTCAACCTCTAGTTGTGCTCAACCTTCAAAAAAATTCCAAAGTCAAGGAGGAACATAGAATCCTCCTCATAAAACCATTTACTCTATTCCTACTAATGTAGGAGCATCCTTGGGTCGTGGCAATCTTGCATCAACAAAAAATATTTTCATTCTAGTTTGTCTTTGTTTTAGTTCTTGTTCAATTCAAGTTGGCAGATTTGGTATTTATTCATGTTTTCTCACTGGACCTTGTGTATCTATGTTTACATCGTGGACATGTTCCTTTTCCTTATTCTAAGATTTGAGCATGATTGGTTCTTTTTCTGGCAAGTTATCATTTCTAGATTAAGTGGCAGTTTCTTGGACTTACATCAGAATAATTGTCTAAACTTAACAGCTAGTTTGATCATTTGTGGATCATTCTCGTATCTTACAGATCTTGACAATGTGATTTGAAATGTTTCGTAGAGTTTCCCCAACCTTGATTATAGGTCCACACTTCAACCAATGCATTCACCGAGGAGTAATTCAAATTTGAGGCTGACATGTTCATGCACATGTTACATTTTCTTTAATTGGAGATTGTAAAAATCTTTGGCCGATGCGGGTGATCCTAGATTTGTGAATGCAATATAAAACATTGTAATGGATCATTAGGAACGCATATTAGAGAAACATAAGATTTGATGTGTAGTATTTTTGCTTGCATTAAGGAGCATGTTGCATGTAATTAGTCCTATGAGTTGAATCTGTAAACCCGGATGTTGTCGGTTGTATGTAATTGAATTTTCTAATAATAAGAATGTTTGAATTTATATTTTCCTCCATGTTTTTTGCTTCCATTGTGTGACTCTTGTTGCATGGTTTGGATTGTTCTCTTTGAGGACCCTCCAACTGTGGCTACATTAGATGGTATCAAAGTAGGTTGCGAACCTGCGAATCTTGATATGAGAGCTAGTTGTGAACCTTGAGTGGGTTGCGGTCCTTTTGGCATTCCTTGGGTGAACAGATCACTGATTTGAGGCAGGTTGTAAGTGTGCTCATTATATCACAAAGAGAGAGTAAATTGAAACATTGTAGTCAGATCGCCGAGCTAAGGAAGTTGCATCAGACAAGGGGAGAGATGTCACCAAGAAGGATGAACCCTAGAAGAATAGAGCAAATGATGGAGGACTTTAGAAATCAGATGAGGAATGAGATCCAGAATGTCTTGTTGGGTTTGAGGAACTTTGAATCGAAGGATGAATATGAAGAGGTTATAGAAGAACTTGAGGCTGAAGTGGTTGAAGGACTGACAGATGGAAGAGAAGAGAGATTGTTGAGAGTAGTGGCACAAGTAAAAGTCATAGAGTGGAGGTTTCTAATTTCTCTAGTACATTGAATCGGAAAGACCTCATTGACTGAATAGGAGAGTTGGAAGACTATTTTGAGCTTGAGGATATTAGAGACCCACAAAGAGTTAGGTTGGCACAAACTAAGTTAAAAGGGAATGTTGCTTTATGGTGGAAAGAGTTGCAGAAGGATAGAGTGGATAATGGTGAAACAAGAATCACTCAATGGAGGCAAATGGTTGCAAGGTTGAAGGCTAAGTTCATTCTAGAAGACTATGAGTTGGAATTTTTCAAGAAGTTGCAAAACCTGAAGTAGAAGGAAATGAGTGTGAAAGAGTGTACTGAAGAATTTTACAAGATATCAATCAGATCTGGGCACCGAGAGATGACTAGGGAAAAAGTGGCAAGGTATATAAATCACCTTAGATTTAACATTTAGGATGAGATGAGTATGTTGAGGATTTCCATAGTTGAAGATGCTTACCAATATGCTCTTAAGGTGGAAGATAAGGTGAAGAGAAGACAATGTAATAATCCAAGAGGAAAAGAGAAGCAGATGAGAAACAATAGGGAGAAGCAGACAAGTGAAGAAGAATTAAGATCTAAGTGGAGTAAATAACCGGATCAAAGGGCACAAAGGAGAGAAAATGGCAGCAAGGAATTCTTGGGAAAATGTTTCAAGTGTTGAGAAACTAGACATAAATATTTTGAGTGTCCTGAGGGATCAAGTAAAGGAACTGGTAAAAATAATTTCATGGAACATGAAGAGCAAGAAACTAAAGCAATAGATGGCATAGAACCATAGCAAGGAGAATCTCTTATGCTTAGGAAATTTTTAATGATGAAGAGTAGGGAAGAGATTGAGACTTCACAAAGGAAGAACCTTTTCTAGCCTGTGTGCAAATTAGGAGGTAAGTGTTGTAAGGTTATTGTGGATAGTGGAAGTATTGATAACTTGGTATATGAGGAGATGGTGGAGAAACTTGGTTGAAGAGGTTGTCACATCCTTGTCCTTATAGGATAAGTTGGTTACAAGATGATCATGTAAAGGAGGTGAAAGATCAGTGTTGGGTGAGCTTTCATATTGGCCCCTTTAGAGATAAGTTCTATGTGATTTTTTTTCTATAATTACTTGTCATGTTTTGCTGGGTAGACCTTGGCAGTTTGATAGAGGAGCTATATATGATTGCAAAAGGAATTTGATCACTATAGAGAAGGATGGGCAGAAGTTTACTTTGGTTTCCTTGAAGAATAAGCAAGAGAAAGTAAGGAACTTGCATCTTGTGAAGAGTTGCAGTGCTGAGAAGTGAGATGCAGAGGTTGTACTAGAGGGTGGCATGGATTTGAAGAAGAACCTTGTGGCTAAATCTGAAAGTGAGATGGTACCAAAAGAATGTAAAGGTAGAATTATGTAGCAGAAGTCTTTGGATGTAGATAAGATGGAGTCCTATAGAAGAGATAGATTTGTTGAAAAAACAAAAGTGAGTGGTGATAAATGTCCCTTACCCTCATGTGCAAATATGAGGCATGGAAAAGAAGGTGCAGAGACAAAAAAGTGGAAGAACCTAACAGAGGAAAGAAAAAAGGATAGGAAGAAGAAAGGTACTGACAGAGAAAACATTTGGATCAAGAACGAGCATGGGATCTATATCCTGGGCCCTATCAAATGTTCATGAGTTCCTCTCATGGAACATATTTTCTCACCAAGGGTGTCTGATGCAGGAGCATCCTTGGATCATGGCAATCTTGCATCAACCAAAAATATTTTCATTCTAGTTTGTCTTTTTTTTAGTTCTTGTTCAATTCAAGTTGGCAGATTCGATATTTCTTCATGTTTTCCCACCGGACATTATAGATCTATGTTTACATCATGGAAATGTTCATTTTCCTTTTTCTGAGATTTGAGCATGATTGGTTATTTTTGTAGCAAGTTATCACTTTTGGATTAAGTTGTAGTTTCTTGTACCGGCACTAGAATAATTTTCTAAACTTAATGGCTAGTTTGATCGCTTGTGGATCATTCCCGTATCTTGCAGATCTTGATGGTGTGATTTGAAATGTTCCATGGAGTGTCCCCAAACTTGATTATAGGTCCACACTTCATCCAATGCATTCACCAAGAAGTAATTCAAATTTGAGGCTTACCTATTCATGCACATGTTACATTTTCTTTAATCGAAGATTGTAATAATCTTTGGCTGACGCAGATGATCCTAGATTTTGCGAATGCAATATAAAACATTGTAATAGATCATTAGGAAGGAAGATTAGAGAAAGATAAGATTTGATCTATAGGATTTTTGCTCGCATTGAGGAGCATATAGGAGGATGTTATCTTAAGCATGTTGTAATCAGGCCTGTGAGCCGCATCTGTAAACCCAGATTTTGTCGGTTGCATGTAATTGAATTTTGTGATAATAAAAATGTTTGAACTTGTATTTGCCTCCATTTTTTGTGTTTCTTCTATTGTGTGATTCTTGTTGCATGGTCCAAATTGTTCTCTTTGAATACCCTCTGACTGTGGCTACATCACCTACCTATACCAACCCTCAAGTTACAACAACGATGCAACCTACTAGTAATGTCTTTCCTACCTTGAGTATTTCCACTAGTAATCCTAGTACCTTTGTGGCATCTCACATAATATCTCCTACCAATTTACCTCCCATAAGTATTCCATTCACTTCCCCATCAAACACATATACACCTCCATCTCAAAATACAACCAATGATGCAATCCTTAACAAACTCTTATAAAATGTTTCATCCCTTCAAAAGAAAATTTCTACCATAAACAAAAATCAAAATAGCCAACCATCATACTATGTCAAAAGTAATCCCTTATCCTTGGAGATATTGAGAACACTGATAACACAAGGCATATATATTCCTAGGTTTGAGAAATATGGAGGAAAAGGAGACCCTTCTAACCATGTTTATGCTTATATCACCTTATGTAGTGATTTTTTCCTTGAGGATAAGCTCTTGGCCAAGCTTTTCCCTAGGTCCTTGAAAGATACTACTTTAGAATGGTTTTCCTCATTACCTAATAACTCAGTTCATTCATTCAATGAAATTTTTGAGGCCTTTATCAACCATTTCCAAGTTCACATGACCCTAAAGATGACATTAGCTGATTTGATGAGATGTAAGCAAAAGGATGATGAAAAGGTTACCGACTTCATTTCATGCTACCAAATGCTTTATTCACAAATCAATGTAAAGATTCACAATCCTCACCTTCAATGGATGTTCATTAAGAACTTTCAAAATAAGATACAAGATAAGCTTAGTATGATGAATTTTTGTTCCTTCATACACTTGTGTACTGCCCTTCATGATTATCAAAACTCGGTTAGTAGTTGTGAAACAAAACCCATCTCTAGCCATCCTAAGAAGTCCAAATCCACAAATCAAAAAAATTACCAACCTTTTAGGAAACAAAATAAAGGCTTCCTTCAACTAAATCCCCCTCAACTAGCTCAACATGTCGATACCCAAGTGGCTGATATAAAGAAGACAAATCCTTTTACATTTGGGGATCCAACTAGACAATTTACTCCTACTCGATACCCTCCATAACACAATGTTACAACTTCTAGAATAGAAATTGATTTCCTTACCTTCCATAAGAACTCCCAATTCTAATAAGCCTTTACCTTTAAACTTTAGATCAAATTCCTATTGTCATTATCTTCGACAAAATGGGCACAATAAAGAACATTGTAAGTTTCTTAAACATCTTGTGCAAGACCTCATTGATTCTAGTCGACTTTGAATTGGAGGAATTAATGATCAAGGAAATAATTTTGTTTCCCCTCCTAAAAAAAACTTGAAAATATTTACCAACCCCATGACAAATCATAATATTTCATTTGTCAAAGCTAGTGAAACTAAGAAGAATGATGTGATGAATGTTGATATGGATGATGATAACATGGATACTATTGAGCAAGATCCTATTGATACTATTTAGCAAGGTCCTATGCATACTAATAAACAAGGTCTTATGGAAGGTATTATTCCTTTGATCACAACACAACCTTGTAAGGGTCAAACTAAAAAGCCTCTTGACATTTATTTCTCATCTAAGGATATAATTAGAAATGCACCTGATGGTCCTCTTTACATAGCTGACCAAATTAATGACAAGCCCACTAATGGGATATTAATTGATCCTGTCTATGGAGAGAATGTAATCACTAAAGAATTCTTACTTGTGCATGAACTCTATCAAGAAATATATGATAAACCAAAAGTATGGATAAAAATGCATAATGGTTTTTCTTTCCCTATGATGGGATCAATCACCCTTCTTCTAAAATTCAGACCAAAACAATTAGATGTATCATTCTCCATCATCTCAAGGTCGGATCAATTTTGTGTGAAGCTTGGTTATCCATGGCTACGCTCCATGGAGCCATCCCATCGGTCATGCATAAATTTTTAAAGTTTCCCTTTGAAAATGTGATCTTTATTGTGTACCATAGTGGCTTTAATCATGTGTCTTCCCATGGGAATTTTTCATTGGATTTCTTTTGTCCCAAGTCTATGAAACCTATCAAACCTTGTGAGGAATTATTTTTCAAATACTATCAAAATTTTAAGGTGAAATGCATAGCAAAACTATCCCTTAGAAACATGCCTCAACCAATAATTTAGCCTCCTATCCTTGAAGAAACTATGATTGAACCAAAAGACCTCCCAAGTAACCAAGAACAACCTAAGACAGATCCTTTTCCCATGTCCTACAAATGACCAAGAGAACCAAAAAAATCCCATCACACGTCCTAAGATAAAACAAGTTTACAAAGCTAAAGAGAAAGTGGTTGAACAACCTCCCATGTTTCCTTTTGTTCCTTCCCTTAGTGAAGAAAAGAAACCTATGGTTGATAGACCTGCTCCTACACAAATGCAACTTGAAAACCATGCTAAAAGAAATAAAAATGCTAGAGAGCATAGGCATAGACGTTGTGTTATTGCTGAAAGGTTAAATGAAGAAAACAACAAATAATTTCAACATCCAAACTTAACTGAAGCAATACACGAGGAGTATACCTCTTCACCACAACAAAAAGATCATATATCACAACTACAACAAGAGATAAATCCTTCTTTAGACATTATCATTCGACCTCCCACTGTGATTAACTTAGACAATTATGGTGAGATGCTAAAATTGATGAGGAAGTGCATAATGAATTGAATACATTATTTTCCTCTTCTATGAGCTTAAATCATAATTCTCCTAGAAAGAGTGTTGAACTTGGTGATGACCCTAGTTTGGCACTTGTTGTTGTCCCTTCAGCTAGTTGTCTTCCTTCCGTATATGATGAACAAGATTGGGAAGTAGATGACTTGCTAATAGGTTGACTCGCATGTGCCTTACTAGTCTTTTCCTTTGTTTCCTTTTTCATCATCTTTTATGTGATTGCATGTGTGTAATGTGATCCCTTGTGATGTTTCATTTTATGTATTTCTCTTTTTGTGCATTCTTCTATATGTATCTACATTCTTCTATATGTCATAAATCCTTTATCTCTTCTTTGTCTTGTGTTTTCCTTTTGGGGATGACACAAGGCGTCGATACATTTAGGTCTCTTCCATGTTGACCAAAAGGTTTTTCTTTGTTTTCGCTCTCTTTGTGTCATTCTTCCTATTCCATGACTTTTTGGGGAATGTTAACAATTTTGAGCTCTATAAAAACATTGTAGCAAAGACATACTAACCTGAATCCATGGATCCCTTATGTGATTTTGGGATTTCATTTTGGGGGCAACCCCCTTTTCATGATGTAGCTTTATTTGGAAACATATGAATTGGAATAGGGCTTTCCAAATAAGATCTCATATCCTCTTTATTGATAGCATTTATCATTTTTTACTTTAAAGTAAGTGCTCATAGCATGGTGTTTAGCAATTTCTTTAAAGTGGGGGCATACATTGGCATAATTCTTTTGCATTTCAATTACAAATCATGTTTCATTGTGTAGTCTTCTTACTTGATGCGATGTTTCTTTCACTTTGTGGTGACATTGGGTTTGATGTACATAAAGAGAGTGATCTCTCTTAGCATATTGTATTCCTCTTAGTGGCTTGATGCAACACATTGCATCCCCTAAGTTGTGAATCTTCTATTCTTCAATTGGTCCTCTCTTGGAGAAATTAGGCACAATGTTCCCTAAGTTAAGACATTACATGAACTAAGAAAAACTCCTTTGAACGTACCTTACACTATTTTTCATTTACAAAATCTATTATATGGCCACCTTGCATAACACACTTTGCTTTCCTGTGGAGACACTTTTCTTTCCTATGGAGCCATCTTGTTTTTTCATGGGTTTCAAACATAGAAAGCTATGCTTGCCTCATGGACTCTATTGTTCATTTTGTGTGGAACCTTATCAAGGCTATCAGGAGGTATAGCTTTGGTATGGTTAGTGTATGGGAGCTAAACTTAGGCATGAATTTCCCATAGCCACTTGCTTGTCTATGTGAGCGCATATCGGCCATGTGCTTATGTGTCTCACTTGGGGCTCACCTAGTGGATGACTTGAGGTTCCACTAGCCCTTGTGAGTGTGCATTTGGTTTGCATAGTGGATATCATGTTCCACTTGTAAACACTTTTTTGGATAAACATCTTAGATCTGATCCACATTGCATTGGACAAACGGTTAAGGCTTGATCCACCCCTTTTTCTTTTCTTTCTTTCTTCTTTTTGTCTTTGGTAGTGTATGCTTGTACCTTTTTTTTATCCTTACATCATTCACATGTGTGTTATTTTGTACCTATGTTGGTTTTCAATATGATCTTGATACTAGGGGATTGATCATCCCTCTTCATCATTATCATCTTATCTCACTAGCATTGGTACTCTTGGACCCCTCTTGATGTGAATTTTTCTACTTTAGTGTGAGTTTGAAGCAATTTCCTCCTATCATTAAAGTGGGGTCTAAATTTAGTGTATAAAAATGTATCCCTTTACATTTTCACACTTGTTTGGGCCCTCCTTACTAAAATTAGGCTTCTTTATGCCTTATTTGGTCCTATTTTGCATCCACAATCCTTATTTAATGCATCTTTCCAAGGATAATCCTAAAACTTATCTAATAACTAATCATAATTCATGATTTTGGGGTTATGTATCCTATATTTAGTGATCTAGGACTCATATGCCACCTTGGGCATATGGGTCCCACCTAAATTTTAGGGTTTGATCCTAAATTTGGCATAGAACTTCACATTTCTTGAAATTTGTGTCCCAAGATTAGGCTACTAGGACTCATACACCCCAACTAGAATATGAGTCTCACTTTATCTTGGACCTATTTTGAAGTCAATTCTTGGTTGGATTTTACTCTCCTAGATCTAATGTTGGCTTGTAGTATTGTAATTTTGAGAAATTTGGTATAAACAAGTATAAATACAAGGTTATTTCACATAATTTCTCCTAACAAGCTAAGATTTCAAGAGAGCATTCCTCTAGCAAGTTTATGAGATAAAGAGCATTCAAGAGCTGATTATCAAGCATGTTGGAGCTATATTCAAGATTCAAGCATCATGTCAGTCATTATGCACCATGTGTGTTTTTGAGCTAACATTTGTGGTGTAGGTTTTAATGATTCAAGCAAGCATTCAAGTCAATATCCATAGCATTCAAACAAGAGTCAAGATCTACATTCATGCTAGCCATTTCATAAAAGATTGCAGCATTTATCTCATGGGTTTGGTGAGTTGCAACATTGCATATTTGCTCATTCATCATTATGTCATTCTATTTGATTTCATTTCAAGGTTTGATTACCAAAACGAGGGTTGACCAAGGAAAACCCCTATCCACTAACAAAGCAACATTTTTCTCTCCTCTACATGTGTGATTATAGATCTAGGTGTTTTGAGCTTTGAGATCCTTTGAAGACTAAGTTGCAAGATTGAAGAAAGTTGTCAAAGTTGTCATATTCATAGAAAGTCACCTATAGGCCAGAATTCAAGCTTTTAGACTCAAAGATCAAAAGGGAGAGAAGCTACAAAAGATCACTAGAGGATACCAGAGTTTACAAAACCCCTAATACTGGGACTAAATCACCACCTTGGGTGTTTGAGTCCCAATATACCACTTTTTATTCATTTTCTATAGATCCTAGTTTACCATTGGCAGATTCTAAATTCATGCCAAAACCCTAAACTAGGACTAAATCACCCAACCTGGTATATGAGTCCCAATGTGCATCAAAAGTCATAATTTTTGGATTACAGCCTTTGTTTCAAGCATCTATAGTTTTCTAGGCGCCCCTTTGCTCATTCTCCATTTATCATTTTGATTTTCAGTTTCATTTCCTAGGTTACATAGCTAGATCTGCATATCATTTGCATTTCCTTCTTTCTAAGAACTTGCTTAGTGGTGAACCCCTCTTTTTGTTTAATCACACCTAAGGAGACCTTATAGCAACCCCTTCTCTCAATTACATCATTAGATTGAGATCTCTAGGGTTTCCTTGAATGAACTAGAGCGAAATAGGAAAAAGAGGAATCCACACCCCTCCTTTGGTGCTTCATATCCTAAAAGGTGGAGCACCTTATTTCCTTCTATTCAAGTCCATCAAGGAAATCAGATAGGAGTTGTGAGTTACAACAAAGTATCAATTCATTACTTTTTTTTATCATTTAACCTATATCCCTCAAAAGGATAAGCTCTCTTTATCATCAATTTTTCCATTGTGGAGGTAGAAAAACCAGCAAAAGGTTTGACTGAGGCAAGCCCCTATATGAAATAACCCTTCCCCCCTCTTCATGTGTGCATGTTATAGATCTAAAGTAAATTGAAGGAAAATTAAAGGAATTTTTCTCATTCATGCATCAAAACCCTACAAGTTAACAAATCATGGAATCTACATTTTCTCAGTAGTAGATGAAGATTTAACAACCAAACCTCAAGTAAAAAATCTATAGAAAAAGGACCTCAAGCTTGTGAAATCAGTTTCAAGAACCAAGTCCTTAGTCTAGGGCACCCTTGTTCCCTAGACCAGCTAGATCCAACCCAAATTTGAACTTTAGGTTCTTCCATGTCTTCCTTTTGTGTTTTTGGACTCTAATTTTGTTTGTTTATTTTTAGTTTGTCATCATTCATAATAGAATGTTGCATTTTCATAGTTTACATAGTTACATCATTGCATCAATTTTTCAATCCATCAATCCCACTTCCGAGACTACAAACCAACACAAAAGAATCTAGATTAAGGATTGATTTTAACCTTTTAGGTTGCAAGTCAATCTCATATCATTGCTCATCTAGATTTCCACACATGTTCTTGGAAAAGGTTTGATTTTAGTGATCTACCCATTAGACATAAGATCTATTTTCCAATGAAACATATATATTTTTTTGGTCTATCTATCCATATATTTATATATGAATTAAAAAAATGAACAAGATAGAATTTGGTTGACTTTCATACTAAATAAACAAACATATCTATATGACTAAAACAAAAAACAAATTAAAACATAGAGATCATTATATATGTATATATCTATGTATATATTAATATATATCTATCAATATATCTATTTATATATCTATCTATGTATCTATTTATGTATCTATATAGTTATTTTTATTTATAAATGACTTAAAAAATTAAACAAGACAGATTTTGGGAAAGTGTAAGACCAAATATACCAACATATGTATATGATTGAAATGAAGAACAAATTAAAACAAAGAGATTACTATTTTGTAATATTTACATATATATATTTGGTCTATGTAACTATATATATGACTTCCAAAATTGAACAAGACACAATTTGGCTAATTGGTAGACTGATTATACCAACAAATGTATATGACTAGAATGAAGAACACAAAGAAATCAAAGATATGACTAATTTTCTATATATATATTTTGGCCTATCTATCTATATATATGTATATATGTTATGTACATATAAATATATGTGTGTATGTGTGTGTGTGTGTGTGTGTGTGTGTATGTGTGTGTATATGTATATTTATATATACATATATATGTACATATATACATATGTATATATATGATGAAAATTTGAACAAGACAAAATTTGGCTAACTGGCAGATTGAATATACCAACATATGTATATGACTAAAATGAAGAGTAAATACAATCAAATATATGACTAGTTTTTATAAATTCATACATGTATCTATCTATCTATGTATATATTTTTGTTTGGTCTTTCTATCTATATATCTATTTATCTATCTATATATCCATCTATCTATATATGTATATATATACATATATATAGATAGATATACATATGTGACTTCAAAAATTTAACAAGACTGAATAAGGCTAATTATCAAACCAAATATACCACCATACAACTGAAAAGAATTGAAAATTGAGACATGTTAAATTTAGGGTAACTATTAGACTGAAGATACAAAAGACATAATATGTGATTGAAATGTAGAACAAATTATAAGAAATGGACGAAAGAAATTAAGTCATATATGCACCTATCATATGTATTTAGACATGTCAGATTAATTTCATATTTGGATTGAAATATTTAATTTGTAGGCCATCCCAAAAGCCTGTACAAATTTCCTAAAAGCCTATATAGAATATATAAAACCCAATATTTAGTTTGTAACAAATTCCTTTACAAAAAACCCAATATTTCCATGTGTTTTAGATGATAAATTTTAACCCCAACCCAAAATAATTGTTAACTGATATTTTACAAATATTTTAAAACAAATTAAGAACTATACATTAATTATCTATGAAATGAATTTGAGTTTCAGTGTAGGATCATGGGGCTCCAAACTAGGCCCTTAAGTGACAATGAAAATTTAGAAAAACAAAGTTAGGAAACTTGACATAAAAAATTGAATAGGTTATTAAGATAATTTGAAAAGTATGTAACAACATAATTTCTAGAAAATTGAATTTAGTTTTTAAGATACTAGCCCTTTGTTGGAAAAAAGTAAATCTACTTGGTGAAAATTTGAAATTTCAATGCAGTAGTAATAAATTTTCAAGAAAAAATAAAAAACAGGTGTATGTTCGACCAACCTAAGTACAAGATTTTTTTTTTTTTTGAAACTTTCAATATAAGTAGAGGACACATGCCCAAATGTGCTATATTTTTTTTAAAAAAAATTGCAAGTAAATAATTAGTTATGAATTTTTTATTAGAACTTTTAAAAATATTAAAACTAGTTTTTTTGACCACAATAACTTGGTCAAAAATTTATCAACTTTTTTTTTTATCCTATAGTATGGGAAGCATAAAATGTGTTGCATCTTTTAGAATTGAAAAATATGAAATTGTTTGAGAATTATTGATTCTTATCAATCAGCCTATCAATCAGGACTTTAGTCGTAATGCATGTAGAAAATCAATAATATCTATTCAATTCAAAATAAGGCATGTCTTATATTGGTGGAAAGCTGACAACTTTCTCAATAAACCCTTTTTGTTTCATCAAATTCAGATAAAAAAAAGTCGTCAACCACATTTTTGTCATATCACCACTTTTTGGACCCAAATGATCCTACACTTATGAACAAATGAATACAAATGCATGTAAGAAAATAAGATAGACTCAACTACATTTGAAGCATTCAAACCCTACTCGTTATTTCATCATAATATTATAACAAACAATAAACCAATTTGGAGACTAAAACCTCATTAAATAATTCATGGTGATGCTTGAATAGAACCACGTTTTCCTTGTTAAAGTAACTATGTTTATGAACACAAAATATAGAAGCACCCAAAAAGAAATATAATCTTCACACTATGAATAACCAAATAAAACATTTAAATATTCATTTCAGAAGCACAAAAAATTAACATAAACTTCAAGTTTCCAAACACATAATTTATTACAAGAAAATTATTCATATAAATCAAACAAATTATTCAAAAAAATAAGCAACAAAAAACAAAAGCAAATGGTATAGCCTTAGTGAGGTTAAAACCTCACCTGATTCAAAAGGAGGATGTGTTGGATGTTGGAAACTATCAAATAAATTACCTTCATACCATCGAATAGAGGTTGAAGGAAGAATGGGTATAGTCAACCATGTATCGGTGTTGAAGGTTTGTTGTAGAGAGTGGAGCTATACATGTATCGATGCCTAAAGAAACAAATGATTTGGAAAATATGTGTATGAAAAGGGTGAAAATGAGTAGGATGTGCAAGGTTTTGGAGCATTGAATGATCTAGGGTGTTGGAATTACACACCATTCAAGCCGAGTAAATGGAAGGGATGCATAGTGAAAATGGCTAGACAAAAGGAACTGAGGAGGTGGCACATGATAAATGTGAGGAAGTGGATGGTTAGGGTGGAAAATGATTAAATTTCCATACACCTATCTAATCTGTTGGAAATAGGATGCCATTTAATTGCAAATCTGAAACATTAATTATTTCATGTATCTCCTAGATTCTTGGAATGTGTTCAACAACACTAACATTAGGATGAGATTAATATTTGATGAAATAATCATGATTATTGACATTTGTAACTAATTCTAAATGTAAGAAGCATGTGAGGGCGTCCATAGTGAGTTCCTAAATAATAGGGACACATGGGACACTCATGTAACGCCCCGCCACGCAACCCCAAAGGAATTAAGTAAAATGCAACCAATTTTTTTTTTTTTTGAAGAGAGTAATAAATAACCTAACATAATCACTAATCAAGTTGCATAACTTAATCCTTCGAGGAACACGAGGTCGTTACTTAATATAAATAATTACCAAAATAATTTCATCAGTAACAACAAAATAGGAAACATGATAAAATAATAACCAAGTTATAACATCATCATAAATTCTCCTCGAGACCGAGGTTACAATTATAGTACATTACATCATCAAATGATTACATTACAATAGCACCATGTGCAAAAATATACAAAACTATCCCAACTAGGTGGGAATGATACATCCATAAAAGAATCACATAAATACATAAATCTGGAACCCACGAGCAAGAATCCACTGTAACTTAGCACCGTAAAATGAACCTGCATAAAAAGAGAAAATCCCAACGGGGTGCGAAACATGATCCACCCGACCACCCCCGTGCTAGGAGTTGCAGAGGAAGAGGTTCCCGACCAAGACCAACAAAACATAATCTCACAATCAACTAAACAAAGTTCACACAACACATAAAAAGCATTCAAATTCGAACAACAATAAAAACCATCAATACAAAGCAAATGACCGATTCCAGAGGATTTCCAAAAGACAACATAAACATGAATGTTAGAGGAGAGTGTCATCGCATGGCTTAACATGGATTCTCCAGACTACCTAACGCAAGGTGCCGCCTCCGTCTACTGATGAATTATCCAGACAATCCAAGCGCTAGGAGCCGCCTCCATCTATGGTTATCCAGACTACCTATTGCAAGGAGCCGCTCCATAAGGTTGCTCATGCGGATCTGTTACCCTTCGCGAAGACAAGGCAACGAACATGCCCACCACGTCCTTCTCAATCCCCTTTAGTCTATGGTAGCACTCAAAGGCGGATGAGGCAATAATTATCTTTTTAGTGTGATACTAACCAAACCTAGTTAATTATTTAAATTATCACTTATTAAATTTACTCTGACGAGGGCTATCCTGGCGCCCCTTTGTGCACCGACCACCCACTCAGAGCCACTCCCTCTAATCACTCAATCACAGCACAATAATAGCAAAGATTGTACCACATAAAAGAACTACATCAAAAGACAATCAAAAGTGAGGCATAATCATCTCACTAACCACAAGGAAGCATTTCCACAATTTGGTACAATCCAAATGTATAACCATCCACAGACATCTCAAGTCTAAATTCAATAAAAATCAAAGGCAACCACCTTCTACCACCTCTAGAATCACTTAGGTTCCCAACCAAAATGATACACTTCCAAGGTTTCCCCAATAAAAGAAAATTCCCATCACTTTGGAAATGATATCACTCAAAAGAATTCATAAACAATAATACAAAAAAACACGTTTTGATACACAAAGAATTCCATTTAATTTAGACATCTAATTTAACGCTATGTCTCAACGTTACATTTATTTTCTTAAAGAAGTGCTCTATTCAATAATCAATGAGTAACACTAAATCTACAATTCTAACTAAAGCTAACTTGCTATCAAACTACAATTTTCAATTTAAAAATCTACACATATATAGATATAAATATACTTATATTAAGAAGGTAACATATATAATAAATTCTCTCTATACTTCATAACAAATCCAACAATTAACCCTACTATTAAATTTTAATGAAAATAAATGAATAATAAAAATAAACTTAAATGAATATATTTATAGTATTGTTAAGTACACACATAACATATCAATTTCCTAAATATGGCGTTCAAACTAAAATTACCCATATACCAAACATATAAGTTATACCTGAAAGCTGTGGGTGCGGAATTAAAACTAGACATAAAACAAGTAACACGTCGGCAGTAATCTGTAGCGCACTGTGTTCAAAATGATAAGGCAACACACACATACGGGCGCAGATGGTAACACACAGGGGTTGACCGAAAAGATACAAGTTGGAAGAGATAAATATAGATATAAATGAAGGCAATACAAACATAGGACGTGGAAACAAAGAACCAATGCGGAAAACTCAAACAACCTTCAGTTTACTGCACACACGCAGAATTATGAATTGGAATGAATACAAAATCAATATCAAGGAAGAGATTTCACAACTAACTAGAGCCGGCCAAAGAAATAATAGAACATTTTAGTACACAATAAACAGCGAATCCAAATAGACAGTCTGGCACGCACAGCGACCAAGGTGAACACTCAAAATTATGAATTCCAACCATCAGATTCAAACATACCACAAAATTCCAACTTCCAACAAATACACAAAGAAGTATGGGCGCGACAGGGAAGGTGACTATCGGTCATACTGAACATACAAAGCACCTGTTAGTTAAAATGAGTGGGAGGATTGATATCGCATAGAAAACACAACGCAGGGAACACAAACGGACGGCGAAGGAAACATGGCACTCCGCCCAGAGATAGAACAAGGAAGTTTACAGTTGCCATCACCAGAAAGGGGAGGACGGAGAAGAAAGGTCACCACCGGTCTCAGACCACACATACACACAGGAGTCAGGGACAAGGCAACAGCACCGGCGCAAGAACTAACGGCAAAACAAGAATTTTAACCTACATTACGGTTCAACATTTGATTTATGATTCGCGGATTTTCTGCATGCCAGAATAACACGGAAATAACACCACATTGATAGGGAGGAAATAATTTATCAAAGGAAAGGTGCATACTATGCTGGCATAAGGGACAATATTCCAAAAATTAACCTAACAACTTCAACAATGGACAGTTCATATGAACGAACTGAAGCACACAAATTCACGAATATACAAAGAGACTGGTAACTTTCACAATTTACTCCACATCACATTACCGTTTACTAAATAGAAGAAAACGAACCAAACACAACAGTCAAATATTGATTTAAATAAATATAATTATTTACTAAATATGAATAAGTTTCATACAATAAAGAAATCAATACGATACACAGTAATACCACAACTTAGACAAGGTAAAGTAACCCAATTACCCATTCCACACAAAGGTAAAAAAATAGTTTTCCAGAAAATTTTGAGATACTTAGCCTATAAGGCTGAATTTACCAAATTAAATGGTAAACCCCATTTTACCCCCATCCCCGGTATCAATCAATTAATTGCTTAAAACTTCAAGATTATGGTTGAAACACGATAAATCTTTTGGCATTCAAATTTTTTTAATATCTTGCTTACATAAATTGAGACAATATACATAGATATATATTTATTTATTTATTTATTTATTTTCTTTATTGAAAAATTGCCGTATTTCAAGAGATAGAAAATTTTAAATTTTAGAAACTTAATTCAGCCAGGGATTACATTCACTGACAGTACAGCCAAACCTTATACAATAAAACAAAAGTATATACAGTTAAAAGAAGTCAGAGCTTGAAGGGAACCTTGCATCCTACGGCTGGAGATGCACTTCCACAGACACTTTTCTCCTTCTTCACACGCCGACCCTCTTTCTTACAACTCCTTTTTCCGAAATCAATTTCCCAGCCCCCGTTTCAAAATTTTTCCTTTCCTTTTACAACCGCCCCAACTCTTTTCTTTCCATTTCCCTGGTAGGCTTACAAATAACTAATTTTCTTTATAGGAACTTCCTACTTAATCAATTATTACCCATGCGTTTGTTTATTTATTTTAAATTACCACATCCCAAATTAATTTAAACAAGTTTTAGTTATTTATTAATTTACTTTTAAACATAAAATTTACCTCCACTCAATTTCTAAAGTTAATTTAAACAACTTTTATAAACAATTAACTTTTAACTAAAATATAATTAACTTAGATTTAATCTTTTAATTCTAATTAATTAAACCAACATAATAAATTAATTAAATCATCTAACTCAACACAATTGAAATATTAAGATAGAATCGGATCAACACATGACTCAATAAACCCATACGAATGCCAGACTTGGGTCGGGAAACCCTTCCTTACAACTCCTTTTAAACCACATCGTACCCGTTGGGCTTAATTTGTGCTCGCCCTGTCCTGCCGAAGCAGGTGGAGTCGAGACTTTTAATCCTGCAATCCCTGCAACCAATTAAACGTCAAGTAACATATAATCTCCATTGAAAACACATGGTGAAGGAAATAGCGGGGTAGTAGGGCACTCGCAAGCGAGTGGTACTACTCCGTCCTTCCACCCTAAAATACTAACATGTCAGCGTAAACATAATACCATTAATGCATATGAATTTAATAACTTATCATTATAGAATAAATCAAATCATCTATGCATAATATATCATCAATTGCTACACACATAATGTAAGGGCAGTAACCAAATTAACCAAGAAACCACACATGATCAAATATAAATCAACCACACAGAATATCACAGAGTGTCCACAATATCGAAAGTATCAAAAGTATCTAATGAACCAATCAACATGGGAGTATTACATCCTCCCCCCCTAGAACATGGCTTACTCTTGGAAGCCAGAGAACAAATAAGGGTAAGCCTCTTTGATAAGAAATACATCCTCCCAAGTCACCGAGGTTTCGTCATTCGGATCCCATTGGACCCACACCTACTCAATATCTCTGCCCCTGAGGGCGAGACTCCGACGCTGAAGCACGGCCATGGGCTCTAGAGCTAGCTGCCCATCCTCGACCTGCAAAGCATTCCAATCCAGCACATGAGTAACATTAGGAAAATACGGCCTCAAAACAGAAACATTGAAAACATCGTGAATCCGCGACAGACAAGGTGGCAAGGCTAGGCGATAGGCGATAGTCCCGATCCTTTCTAACACCTCAAAAGGTCCAACAAAATGGGGTGCCAACTTAGAACCCTTTCCGTAACGGATAGGACTCTTCCATGGACACACCTGAAGAAACACACGATCCCCAACTGCAAACTGCCGATCAACATGATGAGCATCTGCATAATTTTTCTGCCTATCCTGTGTTGCAACAAGATGCTCTCTGATACGCGCCACCTGTTGTTCCATATCCCGAAGCATGTCAGGTCCAAGAAGAACCCTGTCCTCTAACCGATCCCAGCTCAAAGGGGTACGGCAAGGATGACCATACAACGCCTGAAAAGGTGCCATGCCAATAGAGCTATGATAACCATTATTGTAGGCAAACTCAACTAAATGCAAATACTCCTCCCAACGAGATTGCTGATCCATAACGTACATGCGGAGCATGTCCTCTAGCACCTGATTAACTCTCTCAGTCTGACCATCAGTCTCAGGGTGATAGGCAGAGCTAAAATTCAACTGAGTCCCTAGAGAACGCTGCAAGGAAGTCCATAGTGCCGATGTAAACACTGGATCTCTATCAGATATGATCCTCCGTGGTATACCATGTAATCAAACTATGTCCTCCATAAAAATCCTTGCTACAACAGATGCAGTATAAGATGATCTGATAGGGGAGAAATGAGCTACTTTGGTTAACCTGTCCACAGTGACCATGATCGCATCGTGTCGCCTAGAAGACATGGGTAAACCAATGATAAAGTCCATAGAAATGATATCCCATTTCCACTCGGGAACAAGGTTAGGCTGAAGTAATCCTGCCGGATGATGATGTTCTGCCTTTACCCTCTGGCACTCTAGACATCTAGCTACGAAATCGGCGATATCCCGCTTCATTCCTGACCAAAAATATAATGAACGCAGATCCGCATACATTTTCTTAACCCCTAGATGTGCCGAATAGGGAGCCCTATGGGCTTCAATCAAAATTAGGGTACGGAGACCCTCTGCAGGAGGTACATACATACGTCCTGAATATCGCAAAACACCATCAAAATCCAAGGAATACCCAGCAAATTTCCCTTCGAGAGACCGTCCTGACTCAATCTCAGACTTCACCTCAGAATACCAACTGTCTGAAGGGAGATCATTGAGAATTTGACTCTTCAAATCGATACCAAGGGTTATAGCAGAAATCTCATGCCTACGCCTACTCAAAGCATCGGCTACCACATTCTCCTTACCCTGAATATATTTCACTTCGAAATCATACTCGCACAAAAATTCCATCCATCTCCTCTGTCTAGCATTCAAATTCGGCTACGTAAATATGTATTGTAGACTGCGATGATCCGTATGCAACTCGAATTGATGCCCCAAGAGGAAATGTCTCCATCTGACCAGAGCATGAACTACCGCGGCCAACTCAAGGTCATGAGTAGGATAGTTTAATTCATGATCTTTAAGTTTTCAAGATTCGTATGCAATCACATGCCCTTCTTGCATCAAGACGGCCCCTAGGCCTTCCAAGGAGGCATCAGTACACACCACAAACTCTCCCGCTAGATCTGGTACTGCCAAAATAGGTGCACTTGTCAGTTTCTCCTTAAGAGTCTGAAAAGCCTGCTGACACTTGTCTGACCACAAAAATTTATTCCCTTTTCTCTGGAGAGAAGTAATGGGATGCACAATCCTAGAAAAGCCTTGGACAAACCGCCGATAATAACTTGCAAGCCCCATGAAACTGCAAACTTCTGAGACATTAGTTGGTACGGGCCAATCCACAATAGCCTAAATCTTTGCAGGGTCCACAGAGATTCCTTCACCTGAGATAACGTGGCCAAGATACTGAACTTCTATCTTGTAGAAATCACATTTTTCCAAATTGGAGTATAACTGGTTTTCCCTCAAACATTGTAAAACCTGCTTGAGATGTTCCTCATGTTCCTCTATAGACCTAGAGTAGATCAAAATATCATCGAGGAACACAAGAACAAATCTATCCAAAAAGGTCCTGAACACCCCATTCATCAAGCTCATGAATACCGAAGGTGCATTTGTCAACCCGAACGGCATCACTGTAAACTCATAATGTCTGTATCGAGTGCGAAATGCAGTTTTATGAATATCCTGCTCTGCAATCCTCAACTGGTGATATCCAGACTTCAGGTCAATCTTGGAAAATATCTTTTCCCCTCTTATTTGATCGAAGAGATCATCTATTCTGGGCAGGGGATAATGATTCTTCACTGTTACTTTGTTCAATTGTCTATAATCAATGCATAGGCGAAGAGAACCATCCTTCTTCTTCACGAAAATCACAGGTGCTCCCCATGGAGAGACACTCGGACTGATAAACCCTTTTGCTATCAACTCTTCCAACTGAAGACGAAGTTCCTAAAGTTCTTTTGTGGTCATTCGGTACGGAGCCCGAGAAATAGGCTCAACTCTAGGTACTAGGTCTATCTGAAAATCTACATCCCGCTTAGGCGGCATTCCAAGAATCTCACTCGAAAACACATCAGCAAACCCCTTAAGAAGAGGATAATCATCCAATGATTTCTCTCGACTATCATCAGTCTCGAGATCATGCACTGCTACTGCAAAGAGCTGACAACCCTGACGGAACAACTTTTTTAACTGCATAGCAGAGATCATCCGCAAGGAAATGGGCCTCTGAGTGCCCAAGATCTCCACCTCCTTTCCAGAATCATCGGTACACTGCACTATCTTATGACAACAATCCAACAAAGCATGATGTGAACACAACCAATCAATTCCCAAGACTATATCATATGAGCCCAGGGGTAGGATCCGAAGGTCCATCTGAGTTGAAAAAGCTTCCAAATCTAACTTACAACCCTGAACAAACTCTTCTACACAAATCTTCGACCCTGAGGCTAGCTCAACCTGCCAAGCCATGCCTTGCCTAGATGCCACCAAACCACATCGCTTCACAACGGAAGGAGATATAAACAAATCAAAAGCACCAAAATCAAAAAGTATGGAGACTTTAGTACCCTTCAACACACCTGATGTTTCGATCACAGTACCCTGATGCTCAGCCTGCCGATTATCTACTGCTGCAAAAACTCGATGAGATCTCCCCGCATCTCCTACTGTAGGCTCTAAAACAGCTGGCCTCTGACTAAATTCTGAAGTAGGCTTCTGTGGACACTGTCTGGCAATATGCCCCTGCTGCCCACACGAGAAACAACCTGTTCCTCTACCAAAGCCTCTAACCCTAGAAGGTGCATTTGACTACTGAAAGCTACCTCTGGATGGTGCTAACTGTGCACTTTGTGCAGGCTGCACAGAACGATTAGGTTTATCTCGCTGCCAACTACGAACCTTCCTTCCCTAAAACTTGTCCCTCTGTTGAGACTGTGATTTATTCTGCTTGGGTTGAGACTACTGCTGGTGTGAACCACCCTTTGATGGCGTCTGAAAATTCCTAGAAGACCCTGCATACTGAGACTACCCACCTCTAGAACCTGTACCGAGTGCCAGAGCACTGCCAATCTGAACTCCAACATGCCCTCCAAGAGCCATAGCCAGGTTTTCCTCTACCAACCAAGCTTTTTCCACTACCACCTCCATTGTCTTCGGCTCGAAGACCCTTACTCCACCACTGATACGTGCATTCAGACCTCGAATAAAATGCTGAACAAGCAACCCCTCATCGTGATTAATCCCAGCATATTGCTTGAGTTCATAAAACCGCTGCTCATACTGCTCCACGGACATAAACATCTGCTTAAGATCATGGAACTCATCGGCTCTGCGCTGCCTCCAATGATCAGAGAGAAACCGAGCCCTGAACCTATCCAGGAACAATTCCCATGTAACCACACTGATATCTAGGTGCAACTTCTGTTCTTCCAACCTCCACCAGGTAGAGGCAAAACCCTGCAAATGCATTACTGCACACCTAGCCTTGGTATTGCTACCGAATGGGTGCATTGCGAAGCAACGATCCAAATCTATCAACCAGGTTTCTGCTTCCAAGCCTCCTCCCGAGCCATCAAAGGTAGGAGGGTGAGCTCTCAACAAATCCCTCATATGCCCTTCTATTACTGCATCCTGATCTGCTGGAGCATCTCTGTGCCTTGGGGACCAATCTCTCTCTCTTTTGATCTGAGACTATTCCTGCAGCCTAGGTCCCAAACGATCAAGGAGTTCTCCCAGAAGACGTTGCAACTGACCATTCAAACCAGGCTGTCCCTGATTCTGGTCACCCACTGGAGGATTGCTTTGAGGATTTGAATTTTCCTCATGTCCCGAACCATGGAGACTCGGTGGGGATGGACTATGATGACTGCATGTTCGACCACCACCTCGGCCTCTTCCACGGCCACGACCACGCCCTCTAGCTCGAGGCATGATCCTGCACACAATTATAGTATGTAAGATCAAAGCTAGCACAACGATTGTCTAATGGACACCAACTACCCAAGGGACCCAGCGTTAGCAACCTTGGCTCTGATACCAAGTTGTAACGCCCCGCCACGCAACCCTAAAGGAATTAAGTAAAATGCAACCAATTTTTTTTTATTTTTTTTTTGAAGAGAGTAATAAATAACCTAACATAATCACTAATCAAGTTGCATAACTTAATCCTTCGAGGAACACGAGGTCGTTACTTAATATAAATAATTACCAAAATAATTTCATCAGTAACAACAAAATAGGAAACATGATAAAATAATAACCAAGTTATAACATCATCATAAATTCTCCTCGAGACCGAGGTTACAATTATAGTACATTACATCATCAAATGATTACATTACAATAGCACCATGTGCAAAAATATACAAAACTGTCCCAACTAGGCGGGAATGATACATCCATAAAAGAATCACATAAATACATAAATCTGGAACCCACGAGCAAGAATCCACTGTAACTTAGCACCGTAAAATGAACCTGCATAAAAAGAAAAAATCCCAACGGGGTGCGAAACACGATCCACCCGAACACCCCCGTGCTAGGAGTTGCAGAGGAAGAGGTTCCCGACCAAGACCAACAAAACATAATCTCACAATCAACTAAACAAAGTTCACACAACACATAAAAAGCATTCAAATTCGAACAACAATAAAAACCATCAATACGAAGCAAATGACCGATTCCAAAGGATTTCCAAAAGACAACATAAACATGAATGTTAGAGGAGAGTGTCATCGCATGGCTTAACATGGATTCTCCAGACTACCTAACGCAAGGTGCCGCCTCCGTCTACTGACGAATTATCCAGACAATCCGAGCACTAGGAGCTGCCTCCATCTATGGTTATCCAGACTACCTATTGCAAGGAGCCGCTCCATAGGGTTGCTCATGCGGATCCGTTACCCTTCGCGAAGACAAGGCAACGAACATGCCCACCACGGCCTTCTCAATCCCCTTTAGTCTGTGGTAGCACTCAAAGGCGGATGAGGCAATAATTATCTTTTTAGTGTGATACTACCCAAACCTAGTTAATTATTTAAATTATCACTTATTAAATTTACTCTGACGAGGGCTATCCTGGCGCCCCTTTGTGCGCCGACCACCCACTCAGAGCCACTCCCTCTAATCACTCAATCACAGCACAATAATAGAAAATATTGTACCACATAAAAGAACTACATCAAAAGACAATCAAAAGTGAGGCATAATCATCTCACTAACCACAAGGAAGCATTTCCACAATTTGGTACAATCCAAATGTATAACCATCCACAGACATCTCAAGTCTAAATTCAAGAAAAATCAAAGGAAACCACCTTCTACCACCTCTGGAATCACTTAGGTTCCCAACCAAAATGATACACTTCCAAGGTTTCCCCAATAAAAGAAAATTCCCATCACTTTGGAAATGATATCACTCAAAAGAATTCATAAACAATAATACAAAAAAACACGTTTTGATACACAAAGAATTCCATTTAATTTAGACATCTAATTTAACGCTAAGTCTCAACGTTACATTTATTTTCTTAAAGAAATGCTCTATTCAATAATCAATGAGTAACACTAAATCTACAATTCTAACTAAAGCTAACTTGCTATCAAACTACAATTTTCAATTTAAAAATCTACACATATATAGATATAAATATACTTATATTAAGAAGGTAACATATATAATAAATTCTCTCTATACTTCATAACAAATCCAACAATTAACCCTACTATTAAATTTTAATGAAAATAAATGAATAATAAAAATAAACTTAAATGAATATATTTATAGTATTGTTAAGTACACACATAACATATCAATTTCCTAAATATGGCGTTCAAACTAAAATTACCCATATACCAAACATATAAGTTATACCCGAAAGCTGTGGGTGCGGAATTAAAACTAGACATAAAACAAGTAACACGTCGGCAGTAATCTGTAGCGCACTGTGTTCAAAATGATAAGGCAACACACACATACAGGCGCAGATGGTAACACACAGGGGTTGACTGAAAAGATACAAGTTGGAAGAGATAAATATAGATATAAATGAAGGCAATACAAACGTAGGACGTGGAAACAAAGAACCAATGCGGAAAACTCAAACGACCTTCAGTTTACTGCACACACGCAGAATTATGAATTGGAATGAATACAAAATCAATATCAAGGAAGAGATTTCACAACTAACCAGAGCCGGCCAAAGAAATAATAGAACATTTTAGTACACAATAAACAGCGAATCCAAATAGACAGTCTGGCACGCACAGCGACCAAGGTGAACACTCAAAATTATGAATTCCAACCATCAGATTCAAACATACCACAAAATTCCAACTTCCAACAAATACACAAAGAAGTATGGGCACGACAGGGAAGGTGACTATCGGTCATACTGAGCATACAAAGCACTTGTTAGTTAAAATGAGTGGGAGGATTGATATCACATAGAAAACACAACGCAGGGAACACAAACGAACGACAAAGGAAACATGCCACTCCGCCTAGAGACAGAACAAGGAAGTTTACAGTTGCCATCGCCAGAAAGGGGAGGACGGAGAAGAAAGGTCACCACCGGTCTCAGACCACACATACACACAGGAGTCAGGGACAAGGCAACAGCACCTGCGCAAGAACTAACGGCAAAACAGGAATTTTAACCTACATTACGGTTCAACATTTGATTTATGATTCGCGGATTTTCTGCATGCCAGAATAACACGGAAATAACACCACATTGATAGGGAGGAAATAATTTATCAAAGGAAAGGTGCATACTATGCTGGCATAAGGGACAATATTCCAAAAATTAACCTAACAACTTCAACAATGGACAGTTCATATGAACGAAAGCACACAAATTCACGAATATACAAAGAGACTGGTAACTTTCACAATTTACTCCACATCACATTACCGTTTACTAAATAGAAGAAAACGAACCAAACACAACAGTCAAATATTGATTTAAATAAATATAATTATTTACTAAATATGAATAAGTTTCATACAATAAAGAAATCAATACGATACACAGTAATACCGCAACTTAGACAAGGTAAAGTAACCCAATTACCCATTCCACACAAAGGTAAAAAAATAGTTTTCCAGAAAATTTTGAGATACTTAGCCTATAAGGCTGAATTTACCAAATTAAATGGTAAACCCCATTTTACCCCCGTCCCCGGTATCAATCAATTAATTGTTTAAAACTTCAAGATTCTGGTTGAAACACGATAAATCTTTTGGCATTCAATTTTTTTTAATATCTTGCTTACATAAATTGAGACAATATACATAGATATATATTTATTTATTTATTTTCTTTATTGAAAAATTGCCGTATTTCAAGAGATAGAAAATTTTAAATTTTAGAAACTTAATTCAGCCAGGGATTACATTCACCAACAGTACAGCCAAACCTTATACAATAAAACAAAAGTATATACAGTTAAAAGAAGTCAAAGCTTGAAGGGAACCTGGCGTCCTACGGCTGGAGATGCACTTCCATAGACGCTTTTCTCCTTCTTCACACGCCGACCCTCTTTCTTACAGCTCCTTTTTCCGAAATCAATTTCCCAGCCCCCGTTTCAAAATTTTTCCTTCCCTTTTAATGAATAACCAATTCCCTTTTACAACCGCCCCAACTCTTTTCTTTCCATTTCCCCGGTAGGCTTACAAATAACTAATTTTCTTTATAGGAACTTCCTACTTAATCAATTATTACCCATGCGTTTGTTTATTTATTTTAAATTACCACATCCCAAATTAATTTAAACAAGTTTTAGTTATTTATTAATTTACTTTTAAACATAAAATTTACCTCCACTCAATTTCTAAATTTAATTTAAACAACTTTTATAAACAATTAACTTTTAACTAAAATATAATTAACTTAGATTTAATCTTTTAATTCTAATTAATTAAACCAACATAATAAATTAATTAAATCATCTAACTCAACACAATTGAAATATTAAGACAGAATCGGATCAACACATGACTCAATAAACCCATACGAATGCCGGACTTGGGTCGGGAAACCCTTCCTTACAACTCCTTTTAAACCACATCATACCCGTTGGGCTTAATTTGTGCTCGCCCTGTCCTGCCGAAGCAGGTGGAGTCGAGACTTTTAATCCTGCAATCCCTGCAACCAATTAAACATCAAGTAACATATAATCTCCATTGAAAACACATGGTGAAGGAAATAGCGGGGTAGTAGGGCACTCGCAAGCGAGTGGTACTACTCCGTCCTTCCACCCTAAAATACTAACATGTCAGCGTAAACATAATACCATTAATGCACATGAATTTAAGAACTTATCATTACAGAATAAATCAAATCATCTATGCATAATATATCATCAATTGCTACACACATAATGTAAGGGCAGTAACCAAATTAACCAAGAAACCACACATGATCAAATATAAATCAACCACACAGAATATCACAGAGTGTCCACAATATCAAAAGTATCAAAAGTATCTAATGAACCAATCAACATGGGAGTATTACAACTCACATGGTAAGGTGAAACTCACCTTGTGTCCAGTTAACTATATAGAGTAACAATTAACACTTTTGAATGCATGTAAAGATCCTAGGAGTTAGGATTTGATGTTTGCATGCTTGAAGTTCAGTTAAGTTTAGTTCAAATTAGTTCAGTTCAGTTCAGTTCAGTTTAGTTCAGTTCAGAATCAGTTTAGTTCAGTTTAGTTTAGTTTAGTTCAGTTCAGTTATCTTCAGTTGCATGCAAGTGCATGTTTCATGCATGTTGGTTATTTTGAGTTGCATGTAGTTAGCTTTAGTTAACTTGTAATGTATGGCTAATAACATTGAGTTGTATGACAGATAACAGGGACTACCTCCAGTTAACAAGGGATGACCATTCTTTGGGAATGGTGTTGAGTAAATGTTTCAGTTAACTATAAATCACTTGAAGACAAGTTGGGCACCCAAGGTGCTTTATTGGATTTACCTCTCATGCATGATAAGATATTTTTGAAGGCTCAGTTAAGTAGCTTTACTTAAGGGTGCCAACTTTGAGGAAGAGCTTTGGAATTATCGCTGAAGTGAAGGAGAAGTTATAGCTTTAGTTTGGGACACCCAAATGCATGAAGCACATGTTGTAAGCTTTAGTATTCATTGAATAACTCAACTTGAAGGAATATGGCATACCTTTTCAAGGGCTTCAGCTTGTGCATTGTAATTATCACCATTTGGAGATTACAAGGCTGCATATTGTCTCTATATCTCATTCAAGTTGAATAGAGTTTTCATAATTGTTATTGCAGGTGTGAAGAAGATTGGTAAAGACAAAAGAAGCATTCTCAAGCAAGAATTGGAGCTATTGTAATTCAAAGATTGAATAATAGAATAATTCTTGGTGGAGTTTTTTCCTGAAAGGGTTTCTCCACGATACATCTTGTGTAATCTTTCTAATATCCTGTCTAGTTCTTCTATCAACTTCTCTCTACATTATACAGCAATAAAATGGATTAATCAAGATAATCACCCACAAAGAATATATGTAACAAAGAAAAGACTTACTTAGATCAGCAATATTAAAATTTTATAGAGTATTAAGCTAAGAAAACACCTCATTTTTCAACATTTAGTATCAGAGCTAAGGTTGGGTAGAGTATTGGGATGCCTTTCTCTTAAAGTTTGAAGGATTTACCGGCTTAGTGGGAGCTCTTATTATTTTTGTTATTTGCTGATTTTGGAATTAAGTTTTGTTACAATGAATTCAAGGTTAGAGATTGAAAAGTTCAATGGTTCTAACTATGAAATGTGGAAATTAAAAATGGAAGATCTTCTTGAAGAAAGAGATCAGTGGTTAGTGGTTAATAATGAGACAAAGACACCTACAACTATTCCAGATGAAGATTGGGCTAAGTTAGATAAGAAGGCAAGAGGAACAATAAGGTTATGTCTTGCTGATGCTATTCTTTTAAATGTTTCAATGGAAATCAGTGCATATAAATTATGGAAAAGAATAGGGGATATTTATCAAACTAAGAGTCTCACCAATAAGTTGTATCTGAAAAGGCAATTATATTCATTGAAAATGAAAGATGGTGATTCAGTAGCACAACATTTAAATGCTTTCAATTTAAGTCTCAGTCAGTTAGCATCTGTAGATGTAAAGCTTGAGGATGAGGATAAGTGCATTTTATTGCTTTGTTCTTTACCAAATTATTGGGAAAATCTAATTGTTGCAATTAGTGGAAATGGTGAAGATCCAAAGGTGGAAAACATTATTCCTACTCTCCTATCAAAGGAGATGAGGAGGAAGTCTATGGAGGAAATCCAAGATGCCTTGTTTGTAAAAGGTAGGCCTAAGAAAAAGGAGCCTAAGGGAAACAAGGAAGGGAAGGGTAAATCAGAAGGACAAAGTAAGGTAAAGTGTTGGAACTGTGGGAAACTAGGACATGTGAAGGATTGTAAGAACAAGAAAGAGAGTTCTGATTCTTCTACAGAGGAGTCCTCAAATAATAGTAATGATGCATTCGTTATTTCAGCTAATATTGTTTGTGATAACTCTTTGCTTCATGTTTCAGAGTAATCTTCATAGAGAGGATGGTAATCACGATGCCATGTGTGACTCAGTATCACGATTCAGTGGAAGTTGTTGGAAGTGACTTGGATGCATCATTGGTAAGGTTATCTCCATGTGATTAGAGATATGGTTTCTTGGTTTAGAGTATATTTGTTATGGATGTCATGGTTTACTATTGATATGCATTTAGAGTTTGGCATATTACATGGTTCTCTTGAGACTAGGATGTATATGTTATGATGCATGTGATCTCCTAAGAGCAGATGGTTAGATCATCGATGTCATGTTTATGTTCCTAATTCATGATTGGAGCTTTGGCATTGATCTTGTGTGTTTCTCTTAAGTATTGGGTACATTAATCATTTGTTTGATTACTTCATGAAAGTGTTGTGTTGCATTTGGAGCTTGGCATGGATTGGTTGGTTACAGGTCCTCATGGATACTTGGAGAAATAGGTGAGGCTGGAATTCTCTTGTGGTAAGAGACATTTGTTGGAATGGTTACTTGTAAGAAAAAAAAATTCAACAAAAAATACCGAGGAGTCTACACCTTGGTTGAATGTGAATTCAACACACTCGGT
Source organism: Sequoia sempervirens (assembly GCA_007258455.2). Classification (NCBI taxonomy): domain Eukaryota; kingdom Viridiplantae; phylum Streptophyta; class Pinopsida; order Cupressales; family Cupressaceae; genus Sequoia; species Sequoia sempervirens. The sequence continues at coordinate 91,294,709 of VDFB02049217.1, read as the reverse complement.
GGTTTAGCATGCCTCTAAAGAGGTGGTTTGGTTACATAGGCTTGGGAAAGGTAATGGTTTGGTTGATAATGGGAAGGTATTAATTGAAAAAGTTAACACTTTAATTAATGTTATAGATTATCTTATGAAACCATATAGATAAGTTCTCTTGGTTTTAATCATTTGCTTGGAAGCTTCATGATTATGCAGGTTGCATTTGAAGTTAGCATGGTTTGATTAGTTGGTGCAAGAAGGCCATTGGCCTTGAGTCTTGTACTTGTTTTATTATTCCTTGTTTAGAATAATTGCAATGTATAATGTCAAGTGGGAGAATGTTGGAAATAGGATGCCATTTAATTGCAAATCCAAAACATTAATTATTTCATGTATCTCCTAGATTCTTGGAATGTGTTCAACAACACTAAGATTAGGATGAGATTAATATTTGATGAAATAATCATGATTATTGAAATTTGTAATTAATTCTAAATGTAAGAAGCATGTGATGGCATCCATAGTGAGTTCCTAAATAATAGGGACACATGGGACACTCACATGGTAAGGTGAAACTCACCTTGTGTCCAGTTAACTATACGGAGTAATAGTTAACACTTATGAATGCATGTAAAGATCCTAGGATTTGATGCATGCTTGAAGTCAGCTTTAACTTGTTCAATGCATGGCATAATTAACATTGTAATGTTGTATGACGATAACAGGGACTACCTCCAGTTAACAAGGGATGACCATTCTTTGGGAATGGTGTTGAGTAAATGTTTCAATTAACTATAAAGCACTTGAAGCCAACTTGGGCGCCCAAGGTGCTTTATTGGATTTACCTCTCATGCATGATAAGATATTTCTGAAGGCTCAGTTAAGTAGCTTTACTTAAGGGCGCCAACTTTGAGGAAGAGCTTTGGAATTATCACCGAAGTGAAGGAGAAGTTGTAGCTTTAGTTTGGGACACCCAAATGCATGAAGCACATGTTGTAAGCTTTAGTCTTCACTGAATAACTCAACTTGAAGGAATATGGCATACCTTTTCAAGGGCTTGATCTTGTGCATTGTAATTATCACCATTTGGAGATTACAAGGTTGCATATTGTCTCTATATCTCATTCAAGTTGAATAGAGTTTTCATAATTGTTATTGTAGGTGTGAAGAAGATTGGTAAAGACAAAAGAAGCATTCTCAAGCAAGAATTGGAGCTATTGTAATTCAGAGATTGAATAATAGAATAATTCTTGGCCGAGTTTTTTCCCAAAAGGGTTTATCCATGGTACATATTGTGTAATCTTTCTAATATCCTGTCTAGTTCTTCTATCAACTTCTCTCTACATTCTACAATAGTAAAATGGATTAATCAAGATAATCACCCACAAAGAATATATGTAACAAAGAAAAGACTTACTTAGATCAGCAATATTAAATTTTTACAGAGTATTAAGCTAAGAAAACACCTCATTTTTCAACATAATCCACTACCATGTCTTCACCATGTAGCCTCCAGGGGTGGACTCGAATGATGATCGATTAGTCATCCAAATGAGAAAGTAATGAACATGTCAGACCAATTAATAATGAAAGTGTCATTACCTAATATTGCATGTTTGTATTTTTATTAAATTTTCAAAAAAAATTAATCTTACCTAATCAAAATGTATAAAATAGGGTTTCCAATTTGACCTTAATTTTGGAGAATACCAAGATCAAAGAGAGCATGAAACAACCTCCACAAGTGAATAAAATATGCACAATAGTATAACTATCAAATATGAAATGAAGAGTGTATGATACAATTATCAAGCCTTGCATATATTGGCAATGATGAGGAGGTAGGAAGGTAGGATTGAACTACTGACTACCCCTATATAGGTGGGACACTTGTGAGCTCACTTGAAAAGTGTGTGAGAAATTGTCAATAGGTGTCTCAAGTCATGAGGACACTTATCTCAATGCTATGAAGTGAGACAAAATGTCAAAATAAGCTTAAGAAAAATTAAGCTTAGAGGTGTGAATAGATCAATCCTAGATAGGTGATTAACTAACTAGGTAGATAAAGACACTATTTATACTAACACTTAATAAATATGGAAAATGTCTCTCCTCTCATTCATTCTATCCAATAATTAGAAAACTAAATGTTACTAATTTTGGTTGGAAAAAAGTGACAAGATTATGAAAATTAATATCTTAAAAATGTAGAAAATTATTTTTTATGAGCAATAAATTAACTATTTATATATTTTATTCGAGAGTTACAATATAATTTTTTTAGCCAATAAATTTTGTTAGTGTGTGTTTTGATTCAAAATATTCATTATTCTTCTAACCTATAGGATATTGGACAAAAAATATTGGTGCACTCTATTTTCTATGAAATATCATTAAAATTCATATTCACTTGTCTATCAAGACCTAATTATAAAAGAAATATTTGGAAAATCATGATGGTGTTCAACAATTAACCACCAACCCTAGATTACCTCCTCTCACCTTCTCTACCTGCTTATATAGAATTTCATTTATCCCTCTTATTTTCATTTTTATTGCACATTGCAGAAAAAATCTTTAAGGTAAATTGCAAGTAGTTACAATCACTTGTTCCCTTTCATTCTTAAATTTTCTAACAAACATTAATTTGAATTATTTCTTAAAATAAAACTATTCATTTTTTATATAAAATTACAAAATAAATAAAAGTTAGTTGATTTAAAAAAAAAGAATTATTCTTTTTTTCAAAAGTAATGGTGCGAGTGGAAGCAAAGCGGGAGTGAAAATTAGCAAGATTGGAGATCAAAGGAGGTGATCATGAAGTGCCAAATCTGACAAAGAAAGCACAAGAAGAGGAGAAGGGTGAAAGTAGCAACCAAAGGAATTGGGTGCATGAATCAAAAGCAAAAATTACCCCGTATTAGCTAAGAAATTGTGTGAACAATAAACCTTGGAAACAACAAAACAATTGGATGGATTTGAATCATTGGTGATCACCCAATGAGTTGAATGGTAGACAAGGGAGGAAATGGCATGATAAATTCAAGAACCATGATTATTAGAAGGGAGATAATAGAAGGACCAATGAAAATATAGGGACAAGGCTCGACAATGAAAACCCTAGAGGGGGTCGCCACCATGAAAAGGGTCAAAGGAGATTGGAAAATTTGTAAGATGCAAGCCCCTTGACCAAGAGAATGCAGAATGATGGATCAAAGAGTGGTGGTGGTATCAACAGAAGGCCAAATAATGGTCACAAGAGAACAATGGTAATGAGTTCAATTAAGCTCCAAATAGAGAAGGATCAACTAGATTGATTAGGGATTTTGGTCAGATGGTATGGCATGAGTCTTAATTGGGAGTGGTAAATGGGGGGAAGATCTAGAGTTTAAAGCCTTGACGCAGAGATATTTTGTGGTGATCTACCCTATGGAGATCATTAGAGAGGAAATAGAAAAATAAAATTTGGATCATGGATGGTTGTGGTTTCTATATCTACAAATGGATGATAGGCTTTAACCCATGTCACCACATAATGGAAAAGATACAGGACTAGTATAAATTGTTAAACCTCCCTTTAGAGTTTTGAGCATCAAGAATCCTAGAAGATATTGAAACTAGTTGGGAAAATATGTGTGTGCAGAGGAATAGTTAGATTCATATGGTATCAACACCTATGTTAGAGTATGCATTGAGATCAATCCAAATAGTTAGCATTGGAAAGAGATCAAATTCTTCATGGAGTGGGGGAGATGGGTGCAAGTGTTGACATTGGATCCTTACCCCAATAATACTCTAGTAAGGACACTTGGTTGGCACTATCAATTCTCTAGAAAAAATCAAAGATCCACAACCCCTACCCAAAATTAGGGTGGCATGGTTGGCACCACCGAGGAGGAAACAATAAAGAGACCGTCAAACCTGACACAAGAAGATAGAGAGGCAGAGCCTAAAGATACTACTAGGTTGAAAAAGAGCCTAGTGAAACAAGGGGATTTGGATGACCAAAAGCAAGAGATTGAAGAGAATGTTTTGGAATCCATTGAATTCGTATGGAATAAGGTTAGAGAAGAAGACCTCAACCCTCACATGGAAGTGGGAACTAAGCTAGTCAAATTGGAAAAAGTTGCCAAGAGTGGCTCGCTCAATATTGGTGATGACGATTTGTTTGAAGACTAGATCAATGGTCTACCTCTCGAAAATGTTGGATTTGACCAAGAGGATATAGTTCTAGTTCAGAAATCATGCAAAAGATAAAGATTATCATTTCCGAAGTAGGGTGAGTCTAGGAAATCAAGAATTGGTCAAAAGGATACTCTTACATCCTCTCCTAATTGTGGTGAATGCAAGAGATGGGGGAGAATTCCAAACCAGGAAAAGATCAAATGGGATGGTGAAGAAAATGGGAAATTGAAGATAAACGAGATGTTAAAAGTAGGGAAGGGTGAAGCCCTTTTTGAACAACCATGAAAATCATAACTTGGAATGTTAAGGGCTTAAATTCCCCTAACAAGCAATGCCTAATTAGGCATCAAGTGGATATCTGTTTGTTGCAAGAGACCAAGCTTGGAGAATAGGAAAGGATTAACATTAGAAAGAAGAAGAAATTATGGAGAATGGTGTGGGTCCATGTAGAGGGGCCTTTAGGTGGGATTTTTATCCTTTGGAAACCACAGAATGTCCTTATCGAGGAGGTGGTTGCAAGAAGATTTTGGATCGCATGTAAGGTAAGGATTCTTGCCTCAAATATATGTTTCCTACTGGTTAATCTGTATGGACCTAACAATTGCATTCAAAAGAGGAAAGTATGGAATGAATTGGATAATATATGTGGAAATCATGCTTTTGATTGCTATGTGCTAAGTGGGGACTTCAATGCAATCTTAAAATCATTAGGCAAAAAGGGTGGTGTGGGAAGAAAGTTGCAGTCTCAGATAGATTTTGAGTGCTTTGTAGAAACATGTTGATAGATTTTCAAATTGAAAATGACCATTATACTTGGACAACTAGGAGTGGTTTTTGTAGCATTGAAGAAAAAATAGATAGATTCCTATTTAAAGGTGACCTAAGTCTTTTTCCATTCACCCTGGAAAGAAAGATTATACCTAGCTCTTGATCGGATCACTTCCTTGTGGCTTTGGATATTTTCGGGGCAAGGGGTCCTGCAAGATGTCCATTTAAGTTTGAGAACATATGGTACAAGGACCCAAATTTTTTTCATCTCATAATGAATTGGTGGGAGGGATGTAATCTCGAGGGAACAAATATGTTCAACATTGTTTTTTATTAGGGGGGAACAGGTTTTGAATGGACCTAAAACCATTTACAACAGGTTTTGAGTGGACCCGAAACCATCAGGTTTTGAAGGGACCTGAAACCCAAACAAAGATGGACAAGCTACCCAAAGAATAGAGACAATAACACCCAGTAACAAAAAAAAGATACAACCAGCCATCAGCCAACACACTCCCCAACATACCAAGATTTTACATGGATCTTGAACCCCTTGGTTTTGACGGGACCAACAACCCACTACAACAAGGTTTTGGCAGGGACCTTAAACCCAACCAAGTTTTACTAGGGACCTTAAACCATAGCCGTCATAGATATCTTCAATAACCACTAGGCAAGAGACCAATCGGCCACACCAATGAGAAGAATAATATCTCTTGCACCAACCCCACACATAATAAGTTGAATCACACTCCACCTCAAAAGGAGTTGGCTCCCCTCTATAGGAGCACATCATGAAGAACCTTACCGTTGATGACCAATTGATACAAGAAACAACTCCACCTCCATAGGAGCACACACCACCTCAAAAGGTACTGTAACAACAACAACCAACAACAAGGACAACAACTCCTCCAAGCCACAATCCCCAACTCTACCTCTAGAAGAGAGGGTTCCACCTCTACAGGAGAAATCTTCACCTCAAAAGAAGACTCAGATTGAAGAAAAGAGAGGAGAGCAACCCAACTAGTAGCAAGGAAATCCATGATATCCATCAGCCAACTAAGACCAAGAGGCAATAAGAAAACCACAAGGGTATTCCCAACAAGAACACAGAAAAAAGCAACATGGGCAAAGCAGTAGATCATGAAAAGTAGCCCATCCATCCCAATGAAAACCACCATTAGCCTTTCAACTAAATAACACATCTCCAACACCTCCACATAAGAGATGAACAAATGGAGGTAGGTCATAAGACCCCAAATCCAAAAAAAACACTCCCACCAAGAAATCTAGACCAAACCCACAGAGGGGTCAATCCAAGAAACCAACCCCCAATCTCTCTAGAATAACAACAATGAACAAGGGGGAAGAATCAAGAAACAAAGAAAGGCATAAATAACTACTCTCACACAAAGATTCATCATAACACACCAAAGCAGAACCAAATCACAACCCATCGACCAAGAAAGAACAGGGGGAGAAAACAACCCCAGACCCAAGAGAAACAACAAGGTCAATAGATAAGACAAAGAAGCACAACCCACCATAAGAACCTGCATCACTCCAACCAAGATGTAAAACATAGAGGAAAAAAGGAGGGGGACAAACCACTCCACAGGGGCCTCTGAAGGAAAAAAAACATTAAGCACACCTCTCTTAAGGCCAGTTAAACCCTAGACACGCCAGGGCCTCTATGTGCAAACCAACCAGGTAGAAGAAAAACACAAAATCCCCAATGGACAACAGAAGAACCATACTGGATGCCAAGCCCAAGAGCCAAGGACGCAACCAACATATCCAAAACAAGCAACAGTAGGTACAACACCGACCACCAGTCCTCCCACGCAATCCTCAGGACCCAAGCCAAAGCCACACTAGAAAAAAACCCCACCTGGGTTGTCATTTTTGCCACCTTCTCCAATGGCCTCTGCAAAAATCAAACTTGACCCACCTCTGCCATTCCCACTCGAGCACTCCACCCCTTGACTATTGAGTATAATTAGTTTGGTAATTAAATAAAATATGAGTTGGAATAAACAGTGTTTCAAAAACATATTTGAGGAAAAAATAAAAATGGAGGAGGCTCTAATGGAGCTATCTAATAATTTAATAAAAAATGAGATGGACAATCATCACTTCTTGGAAGAGAAGGAATTGTTAAAGAATTTGAATGATGTTCTAGCAAAGAAGGATATTTTTTGGAGACAGAAGTCTAGAGAATTATGGCTTAGTGCATGGGACAAGAAAACAAAATTATTTTGAAATTAAACTAAGATTCATAGGGAGATCAATAGAATAACAAGTATTAAAGCCAATGAATGTAGGATTTTGGATAAAATTGAGGATGTTAAGATAGCCATGGTAGACTATTTCCATAATCTTTTGAATGACTGGTCTGGGTCCAACCTTGGTGTGCAATAGGACCTCCTGGACTACATCCCTAAAATGGTTATGGAAGCCCAAAATGTCATGTTGAACATCAAATTTGCAGAGCAAGAAGTTAAAGAGGCACTCTTTTAACTCCATCTAGAAAAGGCACCTTCGACCGAATGGTTTTCCCGTGGGATTTTTCCAGAAATGTTGGGACATTGTGGGAAAGGATGTGGCAGATGCAATTGAAGAATCTAGATGCTTTAGATAGGTGCTTAAGGAGATCAATAACACTTTCATCACTTTAATTATGAAGAAGGAGAAGCCAAAGTCCCTCGAAGAATATAGGCTGATAGCACTGTGTAATACTATTTAAAAGATCCTAACCAAAGCAATGGAAAATAGGATTAAAGAAAATCTTAAAAGTTATCATTTCAAAAGAATAAACTAGTTTGTTCCTAGAATATTGATCCTAGATGGCGTCATAATTAATCAAGACAAAATTCACTCCATTCAAAAAAAAAAACTAATCCATGCTAATAAAGCTCTACATTCAAAAGGCCTATGACAGGGTTAACTGGAGCTTCATTTTCAAAATTTTGGAAGCCTTTGGGTTTAATAGAGAATGGTTGAATTGGATTTTTGGTTGGAATACTTTTCCAAAGTTCTCTATATTTTTGAATGGTTTCCCATAGGGTTTATTTAACACCTCACATGGACTATAGCAAGGGGATCCCATCTCCCCTTTCTTATTTATCATAATGGATGAGTCCCTTGAAAGATCTATCTCAAGTGCATAGTACAAAAGGAAGGTGGAAGGATTGCAGATCACTAGTGGGCTACCTATAGTCATGCATTAGCAGTTTGTTGATGACACCATGCTATTTGGTAATAACCAGGAGAGGGAGGCTAGGTGCTTTAAGGAAATTTTGGAAAAAAACTCTTTAACTTCAGGTCAGGAAGTCAATGTAGAAAAATCAAAAGTTTTCTTCTTCAACACCCCAATTCGGAGGGAAAAATAGATACTGAGAATTCTAAAATTTAAGAGAGTTAAAATTGCTTGTAAGTACCTTGGGCTTCCTCACACCAAGGGGGTGCAACCAGGAAAAATTTGGGAACCCTTAGTGGAGAAGGCAGCAAACAAAATTGTCTCTTGGAAGTGTTGATGGCTGTCTTGGGCAAGGCATCTCACAAAAATCAAATCAGTGATCTCAACCTCATTGACATATTTGATATTGTGTCTTCCCCCTTTCAATGGGGGGTAGCAAAGAATTAAATAGAAAAATGAAAAAAAATATGGTACGGAAATTTGGATCAACACAAGTATATGCTGGTGAAATGGAAGCAGCTTTGTGAAGGAAAAGAGAAAGATGGGTCTAGGTTGAAGAATCTCCTCTAGAATAAAGTGTTAGGAACAAAGTTGGTTTGGGCTCTCCACACAAAAAAATATCTTAAATGGGCAAAGATTATAAGAAAAAAATATTTGGATTTGGAAGAGAATAGTATCTTCACCTCTAGGGTGTTGCCCCATGGGTCCAGGATTTAGAAATTCATATGTAATTGTAGGGTTTTGGTGTCGAATTATTTAACTTGGGAAGTTAAAGATGGTAACATTGCTTCCTTCTGGAAAGATTCTCAAGAAGGATTTCAAAAATCAACAGAAAAAGTTGATTTAGGGAATGTTAGGACATTAACAAAGTAGGTATGGGAGGATAAGGTAAGAGACTACATAGTGGTCACAACCCTTGACGATTGTTCCAATTTCCAATGGAAGAGTGTGAGGGGTCTCAGCCTAGAGCTAGGTGAAGTGGAAGTTTATGAAGGTATGCTATTTAGTCATAGTATATGCTTGAGGGTGGGTCAAGATATCCAAAGGTGGAGTGTCTCTTCAAATGGAAATTGTGAAGGAAGGATACAAAAGACTAATTGAAAGCAATGATGGGGATGTGAAACTCTCCAATAATCTTTGTTGGAACAAGGAGTGTTTTCCCAAGGCTAGAATATTCACTTGGGATACATCTAAAGGGTGGGTTCTCAATGCGGATAGGTTTTCCAAAATGGGGTTTCAGGGTCTCTCCAAATGTATTATGTGGAAACAAGATGAAGAATCTAGAGACCATCTCTTTCTGAATTTCCCATACACTCAAAGTTGTTGGAAATGGTTGATTTCTAAACTTAAATGGAAAACTGATCTTCCAAAAAAACTCCTGGACTTTTTATTGGGGTGGAAAAAATTGGACAAACAAGATTTCTATAATAACCTATGGATTTCCAGTACCTCAATACTAATTTGGGAAATCTAGAAAGAAAGGAATATGTGCATTTTCAAGAAAAAGGAGATGACAATACAATCGCTACAGAACAAGATTGAAGCCTACTTAGTAGAGCTAGTTAACTCTAGGGTGAGGGACTCAAATTCTAGGAAGAGGGCATTCACTGAATGGGATGCAAGAATGAGATGTAGCTTGGATGGTTTTTGGGCCCCTTCTTTCATTGGGGAAGGTGGCTTAAAAACTCAAGAGATGAGATAAAACATTTAATGGTCTCCTCAAGAGGTTGGGTGGTATAAGCTCAACTTTTATAGGGATTCTCGAGGAAATCCGGGTGTCTCAAGGGATGGATGTATCATCAGAGATTAGAATAGTAGGATAGTGGGAAAGTTGGTAGAGCCTCTTCTAGAGGGGACAAACAATGTGGCTGAAATGCAAGCCATGATTCTTGGCCTAAATTTGTGTTAGGACCTAAAGTTAAAGAATCTAGTAATTGAAGGTGACTCCTCATTGGTAGTCAATGCACTTTTCTCCCATAAAATGATCAATTAGAAGTTGGAAACTAGATTGGAAGTTTCCCTAGGCTTGATGGACAGATTTGAATTGGTGTCGGTGAATCATATCCTTCATGAAGGGAACACTAAAGCAAATTTTCTCTCCAATATGGGGGAAACTATTAATATAATAAAAGAAATGGTGAATTGATTATACTATGTAGATTCAGTGGGTAGTTGGGAGAGCACCTTTCCACACATACTGTTATGGAAAGGATAGGGATTTTGGAAAAGGTGAAGTATCTATAATAGGTGGTAGATATATTTTCCCAATGCTTCTATGGGATAGATGGTGTAGTATACTTTCCATCTCGATGGTGTTGTTTTCTACTTGAAGGAGATAAATTTTTGGATTTCCAATTGGGCAGGCTGATGTGGAGCTCACTTCAGTGACATGCAAAGAATGTTGCCTCACCGGTTACATAAAATCTGATTTTCTTTTCAACATAATGATGAATGTGTAAGGCATTTTACAAAGCTCGTGATTGGGAGATCGGGCTATATTTTCATAACCATCTTTGGGACTTGTTGAGATGATGCATATGTGCAAGATGGTGATTTCATAGTGATGATGGGATGGCTCTCTACATGGTATGGTACAAATACATGCCATATTAATAATTTCTTTATAAGATTGCAAATATCAACACAATATTTGAGGACCTTGGTGGTTTCATTGTATTTCATTATTGACCAAGTTGAGTATTTGTGAGGCATAGGTAAATTCTATAATATCGGCTTGATGGGGGAATGTTCCAAATTCATAGTGAAAATGTCTATAGAAACATTGAAAAATATTGGAGTGGATGCTTTAATTCATGTGGACAACATGGTTCATCAGATGACATTTCATGGGGAGATCACAAATCAATGTCTCAAGAGGATCTTGAAAAAATATGATCCACTTATTCTTGCAACAGTGAAAATGATCTTTGGAAAGAGTTTTCTATGAAATCGTGAAACCTTTAGGGTGGACACAAACTTAACATCTCAGTTCTTGGCTATCATGCTAGACATTCAATTGGTGAAAAGGGATGCAGAGGCACTGGTCAAGAAACTCTTCTACTCAGACCTGCTAGTGGGCTTAGAAGAAATTCTTCTCATCGCCTCTCCTAGAATGGGGGTGCCTCGACCATGATATTTGGCCTCATATTATGTTCCAGTAGAGGTTTTTAAATATTATCCATTCATATTTGACCTAAAATGATTAGAATTGGTGGAGCATAAGAAACTAGTAGTAGTTGGGGTGGACTAACTTCAAAAGGAATTGAATCTTTCTTAGACTTTCAATCGTAGCAGGGTTCCAGATTTCAAGACCTTCACTGCCGCTAATGGCTTCCTTGGCTAGGTTCAACTCTAGTGTTTTGTGGGAAAGTTTAATTTTCAAGTTTTATAGGTTTTAGGTTTTGTTGGTGGCTCCTTATCTAGTCATCAATGTATATGGGTTTTAGGTTTGATGGGAATTTTGTTATATTGTATTCCCATATTTTGTATTAATTTGGGTAATGAAATAGTGTTAATGTTGGTCAACCCTACAGAGTCATATGCTTCATTATATTTAGGATGGTGAGGTCTCTGGTGTAGCTGGGCTAGAAGTATTTCCACATGATGGACACTGTAAAAATTTTTCATATCAATATAATATTATACTTATGTATCAAAAAAATAAAAAAATAATTCAATGAAATATATCATCATGCTTCAATGTTATGCCCACTCATTTTTATGTGCATGTTATAAATATATATTTACATAGAATATCAATAAAATTCTCAAAAGGAAGTCTCATAATTGTTTTTAAGAGTGAATATTAATGCACAATTCTCATTCATTTATAAGAAGGTTCACATGTAGGCACAATTAAGGGTTGGAGTTTATTGCTTGATGTGTTAAACCATAAAAATCCACCTAAATTCAAATACTTTGCTTCACCTACCAAATTTTGACCAAAGCTAGGCTTAGACCAAGATTTATAAAACATTTAAATTGCTAATAATAGCATACAACATTAAAAATTTCACTATGTTTTCTTGTTAAAAAAAACTAGCTACAAGGGACAACATGGAAATAAAAGATAATGATGGAGAGTGGGAAAGGGAGCGGGATCGATAGTTTGAATTCCTCTAGCAGATATGGAGAGGATGGCTCTAATTTGGAATATGATGATGATTCTCTACAATTGTGGTGGTTATGGGGGCTTGTACCTACTATGGTTTTTATGTGGATGGTGTTCCTCCAATCTCCCAGTGTTTGGTTCGTGGTTACTCGGCCTCCTACCTCGGTTCTTCATGTTGCTCTGTGGAGACCATGAAGTCTTCTATGGGCTCAATTCAGGGGTGGTGGTAAGTGTTGCACTATTGCTCCAGCCTCGATAGTGCTTCTTGTTATTTTTTTCATGCACCCTATTACTAGGTTGTATGTTCTCTTAGAGGCTAGTTTGAATCTTCTCTAGTGCCATCGGTGGCCTCCTGCTTTCGGTTGGTCCATGTTGCTTGCTATTGTACTATGCATTATTGGTGTGGCTAGACTCGGGCCCTCACAATGGTGTTTGGAATCTCCTTAGGTCTTATCTTGGCTTTGGATGGGTTTTATTCTACTGCATCATTGGCTCTACACATGGCGAATAATTTGGTGTTGGTGTTGCTTTGTCCCTTGATCAAGTGGTTGTCACTGAAACTTTAGATTTTTCTCCTGTTAGGCTCTATTTTTTTGGAGGGATTCTTTTTACTTGTAAGTGCTTGTGCTTGTTCATTCTCCTTTGATGGGTGGGTGTGTTACTTTTCTATATTTCAACCCAATTTTTTTGTAATCCATAATGATGGGGACATTGGAAAAGTGTTGGTCTATGGTCTTCAGCGACTCTTCTCTTTGTTGGAGTTAAGAGGCTTGCTTTTCTCTCTCAAGTTGAAACTTTTCCCTTTGTATTTTGGGCTTGGTTGGTGGTGCCTTGTTTCTATGTTTTCCACTTGTATGTCATCCTCTTTCTATATGAGGAGTTTGGGCTCTACTAGAAAGTTCTTTTGTGGTCATGGAGTCCCAACCCTATTTCATTGAGGACTATTTTATGCTTCGATTCAACTTACTTGTTTATGGTAGTGGTTGCTAGTTTGGTGTTTTGGTTGGTTGGTGGTGGGGGCTATACCTTGATTTGATGCTGTTGTTCTTACTATTTAGTTCCTAATACTATGAGATTCTTGAGGACTTTTTGTCTCGTAAACCTTTTGACAGTAATGTTGATTCTATGCCCTTGATTGTTAAGGGGTTTGAAATTTTTTGGGCTAATTTGGCCATGGCCTGGGATGGGTTCTTGAAGATCTTTAAAGAAGTTTTGAATTCTGATATTTTAGGCATTAGGTTTGGGTCTAGGATGTTGTTCATATTCCTTTTGATGGACCCAGTGTTCTTGTTGCTAAAGGTTCCTAAGTGTGCTCTTTTTGGTGGAGTGTTTGCTTTCTATCTCTATAGATTGTGTCTCCTATTGAGGTGGAGTTTGTTAGTGTAATTAAATTAATTATTACACTAGCATAAGTTAACTTAGGTCATATATCATTTAGTACTAGGTTTCATTTTAATAAATCATTTAATAATAGGGTAATTCCCCCTTCCATGTTTGCAGGGATAAGATTCCTTCTAGAAGATGAGTTGTCCTATAACTTATCTCAACATTTAATAATTTTCTAGATAGGGTTCACATGTTGTCACATGTTGTTAGATCAAGACACATGGAAACATCATATTGCATCTTGCATCTCTCTTACACCTATATATTTAGGGAATTTGTACATTTGTAATAATCCAATTTCATAATGTAGATCAATATAGAATCTCCATTGTGCATGCCTAGTTGCAACACTTTTTGTGTGGTTGATTATCTTTCATGGAAAAGGTTCTCCATTGAGACTGCAACTTCAGGAACCCTATGCATCCATAATCTCAACATGGTATCAGAGCTTGTCTAGTGAAATGTCAACCCTCAATCAAGAAAGTTGGTGTGCGAGATTCTTGCAAGCTTGAAAGTTTCCATTGAAGGCTATTTGTTTCCACCCGGGGACCAAGCTGATTTCTAAAGCAGATAGAGTCAGATCCAAGCTCGCCATTGCCTTTAGAAGTCCTTCAAACCCTAGGATCTCCTGCCCATTCATCAAAATTGGATACATCAACCTGGGATCCATCAAAGGTATTTGGGTTTGCAAAATCAATCATACGATCCATACAATTTGCAATTAAAAATCACCCCGGTTAGTTGTCCTCTGAGGCAAACATTTTTTAGTCACAAACACTTTTTTTCAAAAAAATTAGGGCTATCTATCTATTATTTTTGGCAAAAAATTATATTATATTTGGGCTATATTATTTTTTCTATAGTTCAGAAAAAATATTTGAGTGAATTCATTTTAAATCACTAGTCGCCATTTTACTTCTGCATATATTCAAATTTTTAGTCGGCATTCCTTTTTTTATTTCAAAAAATCTATATATTCTATTATACCCTTTTTAAATTTTCATCTACAAAAAACTATTGCTTTGGGTTGGCCGAATTAATAATAGTTGCAGGTTGTAGTACAAGGCCCATCACATCAGTCGGGCCCATTCCGTCGTCAACACTAGTTTTTGTCCCTAACGTTTCTCACTTCCTGACACCTGCTTTTGGTGACCGGTTGTTTGTTACGGTGATCCAAAACACTAACCGGGCTCCCATCTCTGGTCGATGACTTCACCTCCAATGGTCTCTTCCGACTGAGCCCTCAACCCCAACATCGGCATTCAATTCTTGGCCTGACTGGAGGCTTTGCTCCACTAGCGGCACAACCAAGCACATCCGCTCTGCTCGGTTTCTTAGCCCCACCACCACCATCAGGGTGGTGCCTCTATTTTTTCCTTATTTAACACTGAGGTCACATCAGCGGCCAAGAGCTAAGCCCAAAGGGGCTTATTTTTTGCCCCAATTTAGCCTACAAAGTGCCAAATCAAGGCCTTTTTCATTTTATCATAACTTTCACCCACAGTATCAAAAATTGACAAACAAGATACCATCGGAAAAGGGAATTTTGAGCACTTTCCAATGGTGACATCAATTCTACAAAAAATTTCTTGCGAAAAATTCTATAGCCAACTGAAGAAAAAACCCGAATTCGGACATAAAGGCTCATATCTTTGAAACCATTCATCAAATTTCAGTGATTCCAACAACATCAGGAAGTATTTTCAGATCTTTTTTCATCCATCTAGACTTCTTGATCAGTTTCATCTCCAGGTACTCTTGCATTGATTTTTTTAGTTTGGTGCATTTGTTTAATAACTTGAACATCTTGAAGCTTGGTAAAATAAATTTTGATCTGGGTAGCATCACTTTAGTTGCATATCATCTTTGGAAGCTTCTATTTGTTGTTGAAGGTCATTTGTATTTATGCTTTTGGAGAAAATTTATTATGGGGCTTGCATATACTTCTTCTCTGACTACGTTGCACAAGGGTAACTATAAGCAATGGCGGGATGGGATCAACCACCATCTCCAATCACTTGATCTATTGCCTCATTTGTATGGTATATTTCCCCATCTAAGTGAAGGTATTCACAATTTTTCTTGGAGTTACAGTAGATACACTATCTTGGAGATCATTTCTATACAATTTGATTATGATGTTTTGAGTTCTATTAATCATTATGACTATCCTCACATCCTTTGGGATGAGCTTTGGGAGATAAATGGAGATTCAGACACTCCACCATTCCTTGATGGTCAAGATTCAAAATTTCATTCCTCAGATCAAGTACCCCATGATGCTATTGTTGTGCAAGAGGTTGATTGCCTTGAATCTTCTGAAGAGGTTGACAAGGTTCCCTCAGATGCTTCTTCTCCATCTGAGACTATTGGTATCCCTTCACATTCAGTGATTCCTTGTCTAGATTCATTGATTGAGGCTTCCACTATCATCATTCATTAGGACACATTTAGTTTTCTAGACTTGACATCACTAGATGGCTTCATTTCAGGTGTCACTAACTTGGCTACTTCTATAGGTTTGGAGGACATTCTTGAGGGGATATCACTCCTCTATTTAGATCACACTTTGAAAAGTTCTCTTGAGTCTCCTCATCCCTATGTCTCAACCTTGATTGGGGATCTAGAGAATATCTTGGAGCCACTTGGTTTCTCTTCAGATATTCCATATATGAGACTTCTTCCCTATCATTCCATTCTCTTCGGCATCTACTATTGTATTTTCTTCAGACTTCTTTCAATGGTTTTGAGGAAACTTCATTTAGGGGGGACTATTAAGTCTCCATCATATCTATCATATTCATCATGTCTTTGTCTTTGGATATTGTTCAACATTAGTTTCGGCATCGTCCTGATTTGTCACCCTTTTCATTGATTGTGGCATCTTCATCTTCAGGCAAGGAGACACTTGAGCAGAGCTCAGAGACACCATCAACATCTACATTCATCCTTCCTTCAATTCCTATCCGGAATGGGAAGCATCACTATACTTGCACTTGGTTTTGTTTCTTCCAAAAGGGAGACAAGTTTTTTGTCAACATTGGATCATGCTCTGTCTTTAGACACTTACCATTTCTGCAGGTGATCACATCTTTTGGGGGTGCTATATAGTCTCTCTATTTCCTCCCTATGGTGGAGCTAATGTATTGTATCCATGTGACGGATGGTGTCCTTCGGGGGTATTTGGGAGTCCTCCATCCTTCACATCCTATCTCACATCCTTTTGCATTTTCATCTCCTTTTTGGAGAGGGGTTTTGTTCCCACTAGGTTTTCCCCTTTTCTCTGGTTGTGGGAGATTTTCTGCATCTTCATGTAAATGGGTACCTAACATGGCCTCATAGTCAAGACCCATCATCATTATCATCTTTGCATAATCATTGCATTTTCCTCCCCAAGTTGAACTTATGGGGGCTTGTTAGTGTAATTAAATTAATTATTACACTAGAATAAGTTAACTTATGTCATATATCATTTATTCCTAGGTTGCATTTTAATAAATCATTTAATAATGGGGTAATTTCCCCTTCCATGTTTGTAGGGATAAGATTCCTTCTAGAAGATGAGTTGTCCTTCTAGAACTTATCTCAACATTGAATAATTTTCTAGATAGGGTTCACATGTTGTCACATGTTGTTAGATCAAGACACATGGCAACATCATATTGCATCTTGCATCTCTCTTATGTCTATATATTCAGGGCATTTGTACATTTGTAATAATCCAATTTCATAATGTAGATCAATATAGAATCTCCATTGTGCATGCCTAGTTGCAACGCTTTCTATGTGGTTGATTATCTTTCTTGACAAAGGTTCTCCATTGAAGACTATAGTTTCAAGGACCCTGTGCATCCATAATCTCAACAAGTTGGGTTCTACGAGTACAGTGGGTTGCTTATGGATCCTTAGAAATGTTTCTACCTTGCATATCCTATTGAGTTAGAGGCCATTCCTATGGAGGTGGAGTTTGGGTTTTCTTGTGTGGTGTTGCTACTCTGGTAAGGGTACTCTTCGTGACATCTCCTCTAGAGTTGGAGTGGCTTGTTGTATGTTGGAGGTCTTCTTCAATATCTTTGTTGTTTTGGATCAAAATTATGTTTATCTAGGAAATATGATAGCTAAGGGATGGCTATGGGTTTTAGGTCCATTCAAAACCTTCTTGATAATTGATGTTTGGGTTGTTTTTCCCACCCTGGGGGTGGATATTGTTAAGGATTGTTGTGTTTATAGCTCAATGGATGGCATGTTGACTTGTATTGTTGGCCAAGTGGCCTATTTTGAAGGTTGATTGGATTTTGGACCCATTTATACCTACTTGTAATGGATTGATGTTTGTCTAGTTTTCCACCCTCGGGGTGGTTGTGTTTGGATGTAGTCTTGTAAATTTGTGAGTGTCCTTTTGGCTTGTTTTGTTGGTGTTGTTTCCTATTCTTCCTTCTTCTTTTGCTAGCAACGAGAATTGTTTCTTTTTGTTGATTCATTGTCTTGTTGTTTCTTGTCTTGCTATACTTATTAATAAATCTTTCATGTTGTAAAAAGGATTAGGGCCCTTTCAAAATCCCTGATAACTTAATAAAAAACATACAACATTCATCTTCCAGTAATTTTATATTTTATTCTATATATTTCTTTTTATTTCTCAATAAACATGTTATGTTTAAATATCTTGTGAAGTTAAAACATATATGACAAACCCAAATAATATATGGTATAAAAACCTCAAACCGACTTCACCTATGAATCATCCACAAAACTTATAATACAAATATTATTTTCTAATATTCCATGCTTGCACTTTTGTTAAATTACCAAACATTTTTAGATCCCACCTAATCACAACATATAAAATAGTGTTTCTAATTTCACTTTTAAAAAGATGGAAAATACCTCTTCTCCCATTGATTGTATCTCAAAATGAAAAAATATTTTTAAAAATTGGTATAGAAGGTGTAAAAATTATGAAAAAATATTAAGAAAAATTATAAAATTATATTTTATGAAGAAGATTAAAAAATAGATTATTTATATATTTTCTTTAAGTTATAAATTAATTTTATTATTGGATAATTTTTATTAAAATATTCATCAATTTTGTGAACTATAAGACATTGGCTAGTAAACATTGGTGCACCACATCATTTGCGAGATATCATTTAAAATATATTCATTTATTTTGTAAGACTTACCTATGAAAGCAAATCTTGGCAAAGTATAAGAGTGTTCAATCATTAACCACTAACTTTCCACTACTTCCTACCATGTTTACCTACTTATATACAATTCCATTTGTCCCTCACGTTTTTCATTTTCATAGCGCATTGCACAAATTTTCTCCAATGTAAATTGTTTAGTTATAATTACTTGCTCTCCTTACTTTCTTAAATTTAAAGAAAAATATTATAATTTATTTTTTCTATTACTTAATATTTTACTACTCATTTTAATAGAGATTTAAAAATAAAAATAAAATAAGTTATCATATTTATTAGAAAAGAATTATGTAACAAAATATATAAGCATGCTTCAATGCTATGCCACTCATTTTGATGTGTATGCATGTATGTTTTCATTTAGAAAACATATAATGCTACTTACTAAAGGAAACTATCTCATAATTAGTTTAAAATTCGTAATAGCAATAAAAAAATTCTATGCATTTATGAGAAGTTCCATGTGTAGGCATAACGTAGCGTTAGAGTTTACTATTCAATGAGTTAAACTGTATAAAAACCTACCTTAAGTCATTTACGTGTCTCTTCACTTAGTAAGTTTTGACTAGATTTGGAATTAATCCAAGCTTTATATAAACATTTAAATTGTGGAGAATAAGTTCTCATTATGTATGTATGTATGTATGTATGTATATTATGTATATATATGTATATACATATATGCATACATATATAGATGTAGATGTGCGTATGTATCTATGTATATATGTCTGTACGTATGTATATATATACATATATATTCTATTTCTCAATATATATATGTATATGTGTGTATATATATTTATATATGTTTATATATATGTATATATATATATACACACATAACTACATACATCAGGGATAAATTTAAGAACCTCCCCTCCAAAAAGGTGTAAAAACCTAGTGAATCTTGTAAACGTCTTGAAAAAATATTAATTTTATTAGCAAATTTTTTTTTTGAAGAAAAATAATAATCTCAATTGGCGAATCTTTTGTAATCGCTAGAAGTTTTTATCTAAAATCCTGAAAAATTATATTTTTTTTTAAACCAACAAAATATTTTTATTGCGATTAAAACCTTTTTCAAACCAATAGAAAATTCCATTGGCGAATTAAAAACTATTTTGAAACCAAAAAAGTATTTATGTAGGCGAATTAAACATATTTTCAAACCAAAAATATTTTTTTGGTGATTAAAACTTGTTTTCAAACCAAAAAAATATTTTCATTAGCAAATTAAACCTATTTTCAAACCAATAAAAAATTTCATTGGTAAATTAAACCTATTTTCAAACCAATAAAAAGTTTTCATTGGTGAATTAAACTAGTATACCAATAAAAAATCATAGTGTGGGTGGCGAAATTATCAAATGCTATAAATTATTCTATTCCGGGACAAATTTTTCACACACCCAAATTCCTTCATAAAGTCTCCATAATGGAGATAGGTGTCAACATATTATAAGTTCTTATCAAAAGTAAGCCAATGAGTGAAGTGTGTGTGTGAAATGTGTAAAGTTAGTATCAACACAAACCTTAATGAAACGATTTACATTCAAAGATTTGAAGCAAAGTAAACTATTCTAAATTTCATCTTAACGAATCTTTCAAGAATGTCTCATTGTCCTCTATTCTTAATGTTTATTTTAACCTTTTGGCCCTTAGATTTCTATGTGCACAAAGGCTATTAGAATGACACTTAAGAAACGAGATTAGTATTCAACATGCAAGCCAACTATGTGCAAACAATGATGATGAATGCTATGATGAGTGAAGGATGATGTTGATGATAAATGAACAAGTGGTGGTGGATACTATGGTATTGATCTATATGATTCTATGCATTATTCTACATATGCTCAAATGCAAACTTAAAATGAACTAATCTAAAATGCAACTATAATGCATGATGGAGGATAAAATGCAACTATGATGCAATATATTAATCTAAGATCTAAACATGATGCAAAACATGATATAAAAAATATCTATAAGACTCCAAGCTCCGATGATAAAGCTGCATGATAACTTTACTTCAAATGTGGATGCAAAACATAATGCCCAAGGGTTGTATTTATAGCCTTTTCCAAGCGTATAGGGCTCGGTGGAAATAATCAATGGTCAAAATTCGAATAAGAAGAATGGATGGTGAAGATGAAGAGAATCAAGATGTTGTCCCCTTGACTAAAGACAATATGTCACTTGGATAGGAGAATATCTTGACCAATGGATAACATTCCATTTGGATGGAAGATTCAAGTGTGGGAAGAGAAGACCGTGTGCTTCCAAAATTGGTGGAAGTGTGGGAGGAATAAGTCATGTGATTTTTGAAATGAGTTGAAGATAATTCTAATTAAAAATTAGAGTTATTTATTTTCACGTGACCTTGGTGAGGTGGCATAAAAGTTGTAGAAATGTGCTCTAATTCCTAATTGGATTTAGTGAAGATTAATTAAATAAAACAAGTTTAGGGAACTTTGTTTATTTAATTAATTTAGAAGAATATGATTTAGATTTGGAGAATTTAGAGAAGGGTGAACAATATAAATAAATTGAGAATTTATTTATACATAGTTGGAATATTAATCAAATAGCTAGTATTTAATTAATTAAAGGTGATGACCATTTTTAGGTGTATACATTTTTTCCCTCTTTGAAGTAATGTGTTTACATGTTGCTCCAAAGAAAAATTTGACACCAATGCTCAAAAAAGTTTTCAATGTCCCAAATGATGCCCTAGATGTTGATTTTTAGGTACTGATGGATATATGCCCCCTCAAGAGATAAATTAGTGAATTTTTTAATTTGAGTATTTTTCGATGATTTGATGATGATTTCAAAAAAATTATGATGCATAAACAATTTATCTCTCGAAAAAGAAGATTGAGTCTGCCAGATTGATTAACTGATTAATTGATGCCTTATGTTTCCTCCTTGTGTTTGATGTTTGATGATCACGTTAAGCCTTTTTGTTGATGATGATTGATGATATTGATAGATTAGATGTCCATTGATCTCATGATAGGTGAGATACAATGATAGGATGGTGATAATTGACCTCATGATAGGCGAGGATCAATTATAAGTTGATTGATTTGATATACCTCATGATAGGTGAGGTTGGATTGATTGAACCTCATGATAGGCGAGGTTGATTTGATTGATGAACCTCATGATAAGCGAGGATCAATGATAAGCAAGGTTGGATTGATTGATGAACCTCATGATAGGCGAGGTTGAATTGATTGATGAACCTCATGATAGGTGAGGTGCATTGATTGATGAACCTCATGATAGGTGAGGATCAATGATAGATTGATGATTGACCTCATGATAGATGAGGATCAATGATAGATTGATGATTGACCTCATGATAGGTGAGGATCAATGATATATTGATGAACCTCATGATAAACAAGGTTGAATTGGTTTATGAACCTCATGATAGGCGAGGTTAAATTGATTGATAAGATTGTTGATTTGCAATATGCTATGATCATAGGAGGATTTCTGCATCTAGTGCAGGCAGATTCAAATTTGATTGGGCGATGCGGTTTAACTTCTCTGATTGATTAATATGCCCCAGTATAGGATTGATTAATGTACCGAGACTTGATGATGTACTGAGACCTGATGTATACACTAATTCAGTTGAGACATTATGATGTATGCCATTTTTGATGATGTACCTCTCGATATTTGGATATCCTTGTACACTTGACATTATTTTGAGATAAATATGATATGCAACGATGATGATGATCTATGTGTCTATATAATGTTTATACGTGATGATGATCATGATGATTATGATGGATGCATTTGATGATGCAACTAATGTGTTATGATTATATGATTCTTGATGAATGATGCCTATGATGCATGTGATGGATTTTATTATGCCAATGATATGTGATGCATTTTATGTTTTTGTTTCTTTTCTAATACAAATAAATGATGTAATGAATGAATGAATGTGTATATGAAATGATCACATGATGACGCATATTTATGTTGATTATGTGATGTTTATATGTGATGATCATCAGGATGATTATCATGATGCATGGTTGATGATTTTATATGTTGTATGGATGATGGATTTGATTATGCAAATGATGTAAGATGTTCCATGTGATGATTATGTCGAATATGAATGGATGTGATGCAAATGATGTGTGATGTTGTGTAATGATGAATGATGATTATGTGATGTAAATGATTATGCAGGTGATTGTGTTCTAGGGTCCTAAGATTAAATGAGTGAATCTATCCACTTTCCAAGAGTTGTGGGAAGAGTTGTCGCCAGTTGATTCTTTGTTACATTAAGCTTCACAAAACCTGACATATTTCCCAATTCTTTTAGAAATTTGAAGAGACTCACTCATTTAAGCTTAATGAACCACTTCCCTAATGCCACTAAATGAAATGATTTGATCATGTAAAGGAGATGTGATAGATGTCCTTTTGGGATTTTCAATTTCAAATATTATGATGTGATACATGAATGGATGAATGTTATAATGTTTTCTAATGTATTCAAATGATGATGCAACTGATATGCAATTAAGTATGAAAATGATGTGTTTTTGGCAATTTCAAGTGTACTCAATCCCTTATTATGAGAGATAACATCATTTTTGCAGCTTTGGAAATGCCATAAATATAGATGCAAACTAACATGGATGCAATCTATTCCAACCATGCAAATATCGTATGCAAAAGTTGTCATTCATAACAGTCAATTTGTCATTTTTTGTATCATCATTGGGCCTTTAAAATGTTGAAAGTGAGTACAAGTATCAATGGTATATTTAGACCATGATGACATTAGTACTACTTCCATGATGTTTGATAGTGAAAGTTAACACATGTATCTAAGTATAATTAAATCGAGATGACTTGAGCATTTCTTGCATAAACAGGCAAGAGTTAATCCTTTTCCTATGCAAATTCATAATGTCATCAGTGATACTTTGTAGCGCGCGTCTCGTGACAATTTGCACAGTAATAATGATCAACTCACAGACAACAGACAAAGAAAAATCATACTCCTTCCTGGCTCCTCTAGTTAGGTACATCATTGAGGGGCTCTAGAACTATGATAACAAAAATCAAAGTACAAAAATTGAACATTTGTGTCTAATGTGATAAACCCACGATTCAGAAGAGCATCATCCTTTTGATTTGATTTTATGTTTGATTTTCTGATGTTATTGGGATTTTTTGATTTTCTAATTTTTATGTGTTTTATGAAATTTTGACCAAGAACCTAACCTAAAGAATTATCCTAGGGGCCTCGAGGGCTGATCAAATATTAGCCTTGCCTACATTATACACGTAGAGACAACGTAGTTCAACTGACTCAACCAATTTATAGGACCAAAATATGAACAGACAAGAGACGACAACTAATTACAACGAACTGCTAAAGGACTTGACCTAGGGTGTCTCGAGGGCTAATCAAAGATTAGCCTTGCCTACGTTTAAGCTCAAAGACAACGTAGCTCGACAAGACAACTCTTTTTTTTACTTTTTTCACTGACTTTTTGACCTATTTTGGATTTTGATATGATATGGATGTTTGATGCATTTCTGATGGTGATTGATGTTTAATGTTGGGTTAGGCTTCATTTTTTTTATCTATTGGTTCAAGCTCAAAGTTTGTTACCCCCAGTGAGTTCAGGATTTTGCCCCTAGTCTAGGGTGAGACACAACCGTGATGCCATGATATGTACATGGAGCTTTCAAAGGATAGGTAGATGGATGGCAAAAGTGAATGGTGAAAGCGAATGATCAGCATGCTCAAATAGATGGAAAAGCTAACCTATCACAAATAGTGCCTGTTGTTAGGTTTTCACTACTTGTTTTTATTACACCTTTTCAGATTTTATGATTTTTTTGATTTTTTTTTTTATCTTTTTGATTTTTTTGATTTTTATTTTCTCAGGATATTTAAGATGGAATGATATGATATGAATGATTAAAGAAACAATATGCCCCACAAAAGAGGTAATGCAACCATGGATAAATGATAGATCAAAATGAAATATTCACCATAAAACATGTCACACAAGCAACATATCTCTTGTTGAAAGATGATAATGGTTGATCAATTAAGATGACAGAATGATTGATTCCATAAGGCATGATGATGATAAAATTGATGATTTTTGATGATTGATTGACAAAAGATATGAGGAATTGATAATGTTTTACAGCTCGGATCAAATATGATTTACATGATAAGGTTCAAGGTTGCAAAGGGACATGATGACATGGATTTTGATAAGCTAGGAGATATGGAATGGAAGAAAGCAAGATAATGATAATGACCGAGATGATCAAGATATGATATGATTTAGAAAGAATGATGGAATATGGATAATGCGAAGGATATGGTATGGAAGATATGGATAGAGCGTGGGATATGATATATGGTGTTTAGGAAAATCCTTAACCTTGTCAAGATCAAAGATGGAAATGTGGAAGATAATATATGCATGATAGGAAGATGGAAGAAGGACTTAAGTATCAAGTTTCACGACCAAATATCCCTTTAATAAACCACAGAAATGGGGATTAGACTCATAAATGTTGGCCTATCAAAGGTATAATGGAAGAACTAAGGACTTATCCAAAGGTTTGGATTAAAGGAGAAAAATTGGGGATGAATGTTGGATAATGGATAGGAGGTAGAAAGGCTTTTTGATGGATAGATGGAAAGGATGGAAAGATCAAAATTGGCACACACCTTGAAGGATGGTGGAGTGATGGAGGAAAAATGGATTTGGAAGATGTAAGGTTTTTAAATGGAAGATTGGAGGACGCTTTTGGGTTAGTAGATTTGGATGCCAAATTGGATTTTATTGCTTCTATGAGACTTTTAGGCATCCACATGATTTTTGACTTTGATATTTTCTTTGTGGGCCTTTGTGGCCTTTGATATTTTTCTCTTTGATTTATGGACCTTTGTGGTCTTTGGAATTTTTCTTTTTGCTTTGATGGGCCTTTGTGTCCTTTTGAAATTTCCTTTTGATTTTTGGACATTTGTGGTCTTGGAAATTTTTATGTTTTCTTTGATGGGCCTTTGTGGCCTTTTTTATTTTTCTTTTGATTTTGGATCAAATTTTCTTTTATTTTTGCATGCCTCTTTGAGGAGACATCTTGATCCTTTGACACATGTGGATTTTGATATGGAATCTTTGGACATTTGGTACCCAAATTTCTTCCAAGAACAATAGGAGAGATGGATGGAGATGAATGGTATGGAGGTATCATGGATGAGTTGTTGGAGGTAGAATTTTGAAAGGGCATCAAGGATGTGTGCCTTTTTTTTCTTGAGGAATAGGATATGGACCTAGAATAGATGGAAGGTTTGATGAACTAGGATGAGGACCTAAGATAGATGGAAGGTTTGGTGGATTAGGATGAGGAACTAAGATAGATGGTTGGTTTGATGAACTATGACACTTAGGTGTATAACCAAGGCCATGATAATATGGATTTTCTTTAGCAAAAAGAGGTTCTAGGATACCTTGTTCATGAAGACCTAATCCTCTTCCCTTGTAGTTCATACTTTGACACATTCGTTTACCAATGGGATATGTAATTTTTATGAAACAAGATGCAAGTCCATTTTGGGGAGGATATGATATGGATGAAAGGATAGGTATTGGAAGTAAACCGGAGCGGATAAAGGTGGAGGATCCTAATTTGTACGTGTGCAGTTCATGGATGGATAGTATAGGTGTGATAGGATCTTAACATGGGGGTGATGGAGTGTTTTGATCTTGACATGGAAAAGGATTGCAAGGTGTAGGAGATGGAGTAGCTTGCTCTTTATTAGGTGTAGAATCATCATGAAGTGGTATGAAAGGCACATCTTGATCTTAAGAAGGATGAACATCCTCATGGAATGCAAGGATGTCCTCAGATGGAGGTGTATCTTGATCTTGATGAGAAAGGGAATCCTAAGATTTTGGAGAAAGTATATCTTGATCATTGAAAGGTAGGACATCATTAGATAGGATGGAAGAATTATCATGCCCCTGGGATGTAATGGAATCTTGAGATGGTATGGATTCATCAGATGGAGTGGAAGGAGGACTTGGAAGAATACTTATCTCTTGAGATGGAAGGGAACCCTTGTGGATGAAAAGTGAAAGGAGGGGATCATCATAAAATGCTTGATAAATGGGGTCTTGGTCAAAGATTGGAATAACTTGTGGATTTTTGGTATCATTGGATGGAATGGAAAGAATGCTTTGAGCTTGAGTTGTAGAGGAGTCTATGATAGCATGGTTTGGACTATGAGTTTGACATGAATCATTAGATATAGAAGATATGATAGAAGAAGGTGGTTGGATGGAATCATCAACTTGGGTGAAAGAATATTGAGATTTATTTTGGCTTATGGGAGATGAAGATAGATGCATGACAAGGTAAGATTGTTCAATATCATTTGTGTTTGAGGACTGAGATTTGGGCTTCTGATTAAACTTCTTCAACAATTAAAAGAAATTTAACTTGGATGATGTAGTTGTTGGTGGAGAAGGTGTCGTGTCCATATTTCTGTCAGATGGATAAGAATAGATGTCTGACAACAAATATCCTTTTGTGGTTGTTTCCCTTTGCATATCCCATATTTTTTGTTGAAGGTTTTTCATTTGATGAGCTAAAGCATTCAATTGTTCAGGATCATTTTTAGGATTTTTGGGAGGTGCTTTCAATTGATTCACATCAAAGTCTTTTAGAAATTTGGCACCTTGTTTGGCTAACATAAGGAGGTATTTTTCCCCATTTCTTTCAAAAATCTTTTCTAAACACTTGTGGAAGTTGGGGTCCTGTTCAACATGTTGGATATCTTCTTTGGTTATTTCTTCCCCATTAGTGTTGTTGAGTCCATGGAGAGGATTCTCTTCAGCATCTAACATGGTGTTGTGTGTTTCACTATTTTGAGTTTCATTGTTTCGAGTCTCAACGATTGGAGTTTCAATGGTTGGAATTTCAATGTTTGGAGTTTCAATGTTTGAAGTTTCAATGTTTGGCTCTTCGATGTTTTGAGTTTCAAGTCCTTTTTCCTTGAGATTTTTTTTTGCAACCTTGTTTGAACTAACATGCAAGTGTTATACTTTGTCTAAACTTTGATCTAGGTTTTGGAAAAGTACCAAGGATTACAACTAAGTCAAATAGAATGAAAAATTCTAATGAGACCAAGATAGCTTCGTTTCATGATGAGAGGAGGATAAATCCTGATGATGAAACTATTGATGGTACAAATTGCACAACAACAGTTAAAAAAAATATTACTATCATGCTCTCTTGAAAGAGAAAGATGATCACATGGATATCTTAGCTCCCAAGGTCTTTGTAATCGGTTCTCGACTGTGTTGACTTTACTCAATGGTTGATGTGAATGGTAATGTTCAAGGGGCCTGCTAGTGTTGAGCTTCTAAATTGTTCTAAGATCAACTATAAATTCAAACCTATTTTAACTAGGGTTTTAAAGAAATAGAAAAAGATAGATCAAAGTTTGGAACTGAAAAGAATAATAATTCACCCAACTTAACAAGACTTGTTACCTTTCAAGGAATTGCTAACTAAAACTGGAGAAAAAAATCAACTTGTGATTGACACACAGCTTCATTCACTCACAGTGCTAATTTTAACAACAGATTGTAAATCAGTATTTAAACAAAACATAAAACAAAACTTCTTTCCTTGAAATATTTTCAAATCAAATGATTAACCCAAGATGAACACCATTCTAGAACACAATATGAAATAGATTTTAAATCTGGTTGCTTCTACTGTTAGTGCAACAGGTAAGCAACATTTACAAATTTGGCACAATCACCAGTGTACAGAAAACCTATGTCTTCAAATTGTTTCCATCTATACTAAGAAAAACTAGAAGTATACATTACTGTCTATGCTAGATCTAACTCCTATTCTATTGCTATTCTTAAACTTTTCTCTATTACTAATTAGAAGATTACTATTGTTCTTAAAAATCTATATCTCTATGTCCCCCCTTAAACTTGCATCCTCTTACAAAGAGGAAAAAATGCCATATATATAGGATGTGCCAAAAAGAATGTGATGGCCCCCTATTTTTAGGGTTTCAAAATATCTGCTAGTTGTAGGAGGATCGACCATCAGATCTTTTGGATAAATTTGATTCTGCATTAAATGTGTATCCCTGCTATCCATGTTGGTGAAGGATTGTTCTGGGGGTGATCTCAGATCTTTTGCAACTACAA
The DNA here is from genome assembly GCA_007258455.2 of Sequoia sempervirens. NCBI lineage: Eukaryota > Viridiplantae > Streptophyta > Pinopsida > Cupressales > Cupressaceae > Sequoia > Sequoia sempervirens. The sequence goes on along the minus strand of VDFB02049217.1, from coordinate 91,265,609 downwards.
CATTAACTTCATGCCTCTGTGTTCATCTTCGAAGTCCTTCCCAAAGCTACCTTGAATGCTCCAAAGTATTACCATTAATAATGATCTGCCTTTTTGCCAGCAGACCCTAGCTGTTCCTGAGACTCGTGGTTGTTTCTTTCCTTTGGCCCCCTTCCTGCTGTAGAACTTTTTACACGTTGACCATCTGTAGAAGCAGCATCAGGCCTCCCTTTCGATCTGAACACCATCGTTAACGAGCCAGTCCATTGCTTTTGATCTCAGAATGAGTCCATGTCATTTGCATTATGTTGATCTTCTTCATAGGGGTAGTCAATCAATCAAAGGGAAAATGGGCCACTCCTTTATCTTCTTTTGATTGGTGGAACATAGGCCATGCAAGATTCTTAGGTGGTCAAAGGTCATTTGAATGGAATCGCATTTTGGTGAGACACTAATTGTGTCTCACCAAAGTAATTATACCTCATAGCAGCCATTGGTGTAGCATAAGACAGTCGGCAAGACCTCACCTCGAGTTGCGCAAGTCATACTGATGCCAAAAAAACCATCGGCAAGACAGTTGTTATCAATCAGAAGTCACAACAACTTCCATCAGTCACATGGATATCCCTTTTCTATTTGCAAATCCATCGCTATCGATAAGATTGCATTCCCTTCGCAAGACCCCACATCGAGCCTCTCTTCCTTTGGCGAGCACACCCATCTTGGGGAGACTCCTTCATGTCAGGAAGACCTTACCCCAAACTCACGTCCTGTCGCCAAGACACCTCTGGGTTAGTGAGACCTTTTATCGAGCACATTCCACTACACTGAAGGGAGAAAACATGTCGGCGAGACCACTGCTAGTCGGCAGGACCTCATAGCGAAGCCAGCCTATTTCGGCGATGAACTCATTTCAGTCACGAAGACTTTGATTGGTCTGTGAGACCTTTCAATGAAACCACAACTCTTTCGGTGACACCATCGCACTTGGGGAGACATCTTGCCGAGTTCAAGATCTTTCGGTGAGCTCATCTCACCTCGATGATATTCCATCCTATCAGAAAGATGTCGTAGCAATTCATGCCATGTCGGCAAGACTCTCCATGGTCGGGGAGACCTTATGCCGAAACTAAACCACTCTCCCTAAGCTCATTTTGTTCCACTTCGGCAAGAGTCCACCGAGTCGGTGAGACATCTTGCCGAAGCCACCCCGCTATTGTCGAGACTTCCATTTGTTGGGAAGACTTATCCCCAAACCCAAATCCTTTCACTGAGACAAGGAACCATCAGTGAGACCTTTTGCTGAAGACACTCCATTTCACTGAGACATCTCGCAAACATCTAGACATCACACCGAAGGGAGAACCTTTCAGTGATACCTTTACCATTCAACCAGACTTCATGGTGAATACATCTTTCTTCGCAAAGGCACAACTTGTTGGTGAGACACTACTTAGTCACCGAGACCTCATAGCGATGATACCTCCTTTCACCGAGACCTCACCCCGTCGGTGAGAACTTTTAGCAAAGCCATCTCTCTCTCGGCGAGATCCTTTCGATGACATCTCTATTTTGTTGAGACTCTGACGGATTGGTGAGACCTTACACCGATATTATCTCATGTTGGTGAGACTTCCTTCTTTCACCAAGAGCTCATTTTACTTTGGGGAGACCTTGCTTGGTCGGTGAGACTTCATGTCGACGCCACCCCCCCTTGTCACCGAGACATCACTCCAATTGGTGAGACACATAGAAACTCATAGCATACGAAATGTCTCGGTGACCCTTTGGATTTCAAATAAATAGAACCAAAGTGCCAGTCGGCAAGACAACAGGAGGGTCTCAGCGAATTTTTCCTTGAGGAGTTTTATATTGAATGGGACTGAGGCATGCTTTATAGTTGACTTCCTTGAGAGATATCTTCAGATGAGTGATTCAATTCTGCAAAACAAATGCCTCTATTAGGCCTCAAAGCATATAAAATACATTATCATAAAATACACTATTGCTTATGATTATTTCATTCAATTTTTAGCAAGAAAACCAACTCAAGGTGAGACAGAACCAAAATCTGATAAAAAGAATACAGACCCAAGAGGAAAACGGAAGAAATATCCCAAGACCAAAGAAAATAAACTAAGGCAATGAAAGTAAAAAGAGAAGGGGGACCCATTTTGTTCCAGAATAAAATGGGGTGGTTATGCAAGGCATAACAAATGGTGACTCGGCTGGGAAAATGGTTTAACCATTTTCAAGAAACTGAAGGATTCAACTACCCAGAACTCTTGGTTTATGAACATCACAACTCTAGTTGGGTCAGTTTTAACAACCAAGGCTGAGCTAGAATCTCAAATGTAACTCAACAATTGCTACCCTTGAATCTATGTGTGTTCTTGATTGTGCATCACTCTTTTATAAATTTTTCTTCATCTTTCAAACAACAATGTGCAAGATTTGAGCTACATGAGTTGATTCCCTTTAGCTGTCATACAATGACATCTTGGGAATTGCTCTGTTGCCAGTAGGTGTCCATAGCCCTAACGGAGATACCTCTAGTTTTCTCACAACATTTCTCTACTACCAGCCAGGCGTCCATAGCCCCGGTAGAGATACTAGAATCACCCATTCATATTGAGTCTTCTTTTCTCTTTAAATAGTTCTCTCCCTTTTTTTTTTTGCGTTCTCATAGAGTCTCAGATATTTCATTCAGTTTTTTCTCAATATGTTAGATGTTTAACAGTTGTTCTAGGTTGAAAACTACCATGGACCTCATAACAACAGTTGTGAGATCAAATTTTTTACTCAAATATTACAACACCATAGTCCTAGGAAAAATATACCATTACAAAGGAAGATGATCTTGACGATTTGTGACAGATTTAGAGGAGCTAATGAAGGTTATTTACTTTGCACCTCATTTTCAAGACCTTCCACAACTCTTATCGACAATGGGCATAAAGCAAAAATTTAAGGACAAAATCACCCAATCAGCAAACCTGAAAATATCTAAACTACTTCTGTCCTAATAACCAAAGCATACTTTAGATAACAACCCACTATTCAAAGATAGAAAGAACAATAAGACAAAGACCAAACAACAAAGGAAATGAAAGGATAGAAAGAAAGAATGAACAAACAATAGCATAACAACAATAGCATAACCACTTACAAACAAAAAAGGCACGTTATTTATAAATAGGAAACAAACAAATTATTTACATAAAGAACAACAAACTATTTACATGTAGAATAGAATTAGAAAACTTTATGACTCGAAATAATGCTTGAGAAACTACCCATTGAAAAGCAAGGGAACAGGTTCTCTAGTTAAACTACTCAATCAGAAAGCATTTTCTCCTAGGATCTCAGCAATCTGATAGGGACCCAACCAGATCTAATTGAATTTCTGATGACTGCCCTTCTTTTCACTAGGTTTATCCCATAACAACACAAATTTTGATATCCTAAAAGCCTTGATTTTGGCTCTTCTAATCTCAACAAGGCAGCTAATCTTACCTCTATCCTATCATCACTAGAGTAGAATTTTTGCATGAACTCAAGAATAGGTATTTGCAAATGAATAGGGAACACGGGCTCTTTCCCATACACCAGTTTAAATGGTGAATTCTTTAAAGTAGCCTTAATCGTAGTCATATCTGCCCATAATGCAAATCATAGTTGGGTATGCTAGTCCCTAGGGTTGTTCTCTAACAATTTTTTTATTACCCCTAAGAGATTCTTATTGGTTGATTCTGCAACTCCATTGCCTTATGGGTAATAGTTTGAAGAATATTTCAAGACAATTTTGTGATCATAAGCCCATGAAATGAACTCAGCAGAAGAGAAGGAAGATCCATTGTCACATACCAAAGCGAAGGGTACCCCAAACCTAGTTGTTATACATTCGGTGAGGAACTTGATCACAACCTCTGTTGTGTTGTTCTTGCAAGGTATAGTCTTTGTCCATCTTTTGCTGTAATCAATAGCAGTCAAAATAAATTTGTGTCCTACAAAATAATTTGGGTTAATGACCTCAATAAAGCCCAGCGCCCATTGGGAAAATGGTCTTACTCGTAGACAGGCTGTAATGGCATGGCTGAATGGCGTTCTTTTGATGTAGAAATATGACATATGTGACATGTTCTTGTATGCTGATGGGAATCTTTGAACACACATAGCTAGTAATAACCAGATCTAAGGATCTGGTGTGCCAATGAGTCTACAGAACCATGACCTATGCCGTGTTTCCCATGAAATTCAGTGATCACGTGTTTAGCCTCTTGTTGATCAAGGCATCATAGGTACACTCCCTCAAAATTCTTCCTATATAGTAATCCTCCTTTGAGCATATAATGAGAGCTCTTCATTCTCAGTGCTCTCCTTTGAGTGGTGTTCATTCCCTTTGGACATCAATCGTTGAGGATGAAATAGATGATATCAGCATACCAAGGGTCATTGGAAAAGGACCGAGTAGTGTAGTGCTTGCAAATAATGTTCTCACCAACATTCGCCATGGATTTAGACAGGCCTATGCCTTTGACAAGTTTCATAGGGCATATCTCTAGATCAAACTCTTGAAATATGGTCATCCATTTCCCTCTTCTTTCTCCCAGCTCGCTCTGCATAAGTAGAGACTTCACAGCAGCATCAGGAACTACAGCAATGATTTGGCTTCAGAGAATGTAGTGCCTAAACTTTTTGACAGTTCTGACCAGTGCAAAAGTTTGTTTCTCAAGAGGCGGGTATTTGATCTCAACATTATTAAGAGGAGAGCTCATGAAGGCAATTTTCCTCTCCTCTCCCTCTTCTCTTCGTTGAGTTAAGACAGCTGCACAGGAATGTTCACAAGCAAAAGAGTAAATATAGAATGACCTCAAGTAGTCAAGGCTGGTGAGGACTGGTACTTCTGAAATGGATCGCTTGACCTATGAAAACATGGCCTTCACCTCATTACTCCACTCTATCATGGCATCTTTCTTCATCATTTCATTTAGTGGTTTTATGATTTCTGCAAAGCTCGTGATAAAATTTCTCACAAAGTTGATCTTTCCAAAAAAATACCTCATTTCTTTCTTGCTTCTTGGCCTAGTGATCTTCAGAATGGACTCAACTCAGTCTGGATCGATTTATATTCCTCTTTCAAAGATTACGTGTCCCAAAAGCTTCCCTTCAGAAACCCCGAACACAAACTTTCTAGGATTCAAGGAGACGCCATACTGGATACATCTTTGAAGAACTTTGGCTAAGTCTGTAGCATGGTTTAGTCTATCCTTGGAGAACACTATCAGGTCCTCCATGTAAACAATAATGCATTTATCGATTAAGTCCTTGAATGCCACGTCCATGGCACGCTAAAAATTTTCTCCATCATTTATCAGACCGAATGGCATCCTTCTGTATGCAAATTTTCCCCACTTTGCAGTGAAGGTTGTCTTCATTCTATCTTCATAGTTAACCATTACCTGATTGTATCTAGAGTAACCATCTAGGAATGATATCATCTGAGATCCATTGACAGTTTGCAAGACTTCATCCAGAGAAGGGAGTGGGTAATTTTCCTTTTCTAATTCTTTGTTCATATTTTTGAAGTCTACACATAGCCTGATCTCTCCATTTTTCTTACGGACTAGGACCAAGTTAGCCACCCATGTTGAATGTCGTACAGGGAAGATTATTCTTGCAGAAAGCAATTTATGAACTTCTTTAAGGATTAGTGGTTCAATCAGGGTGTTGAAAAGGCGTTGTTTCTATCGAAATGGTTTAGCTTCGAGATTCAGAGGGATAGTATGAGTCATTACAATAGCATCAAATGTCTTTAGATCTTCATATCCCCATGCTATCATAGCAATATCTTTCTTTAGTACCCTCAATATATTTTTTCTAATTGCTTTAGGGCAAGCTTTCCTTATGTAAACACTTCTTTTAGGGCTAGAATTAGCTAGCTTAACAATTTCATATTCACCTCCTTTATCTTCAACCGATATCTTCTCTCGAGCCCTTAGGTCTGAATCAAAAATTCTTTCCAAGGCCACCATTCCCTTGGGAATGCTATTAATTTTTAAATTGAGGACCCCTTCTATATCACAATCTTCAGGGTTCCAATCTCCTTGATCCCTTTTGGACTCATCAATGATCTGTCCTTCGAAAAAATCTAAACTTGCTAGAAAAGCAAGAATATGTCGATCATCATCAAAGACTTGAAAGTTCCTAACATTATCAGGAATTGTAGGGGTGGAAATCAATTCCATTGAGAATATATTAAGCTTGGAGCCTTGCATAGGTTTCAGGGTGCTTGCAGTAACAACTAATGAATCAGCTATCTTATTCTCCTCTCTTGGGATTAAGCTAATCCCAAAAGCATCGAAGTCTTCAATCAAGTTCCATACCCGATTTCTATAAGTTGCCTGCCTTCTATTGTGACATGTGTATTGGCTGCATACTTGCTTGATAACAATTTCTGAATCTCATTTGACCATCAAGGCCGTGACTTTCTTCTTATGTGCGAACATCATCCCCTGAGTTAGAGCTTCATATTCTTCTACGTTGTTAGTGCATCCAAACTGCAACCTATAAGAAGCAAAAAATTTTTTCCCTTTTAGGCTGGTTAATTCAATTCCAACACCACAGCCTGTTTTGGATTTGGATCCATCAAATGTAAGGGTCCACAACTGATCATGAACTGGGGTTGATCCTTTGGAGGTTATTGTGGGCATTTGGATAGGATGAGCCAAAGATGGGGCTTCTTGATCTTTTGCATCAAATATAGGGAACAGGTGTTCAATAGGTTCTTTAGGTACACTTTCCAATTCCTGCACAGTTATATCATATAATTTGTGGCTATCCTTCTGACAGTCACTTGTGCCTTTGGTTAACCCCTTGGGTTTTGGTACACTTGTGAGTGTAGGGGTGTCAAACAAACCTTGGGGTTGCTCCTCATCAATATGTTGATTCAGAAATGTGTCTGGGGTAGGTTCAATTTGAGAAGGAACTTCCTTTGAAGGTATCTTATCCTTGGTTAACATTATTGCTTCTTTGGCTTCAAATGAGAAGTGAACTACATCGGTCTTAGGGTGACTTAAGCTAGTTTCCTCAGCTTGGGAAACATGATTTAAAATTTTAATGCAGGGTTGGCAAGTCAATTCAGAATGATTTTGGTAATGCACCCTACACCAATTAGGGAGTAGAAGACTTTGCATATCGATATCTTCCCCTAAGACCAGCTGATCCTGTTGTAGCTTTCTAATCAATGCTTGTTGGTTTTCATTAATCATAGAATTAGGGAACTTTTGTGTTGGCAGTTCTTTAGGATCAAGAACAAAAAAGGTTAAAATTTCTTCTCTTTTATAAACTCCTATCCTAGTTTCAAAGTAAGCTACCTCATTGGGGAAATCATACTCAGTGATGACATGCTTGAGGCAAGGTTCACTTTCAACCTTAATCTGCATAGGAACTCCCCTCCATGGTAGCCACATATGTGAAAAGTCAAGGGAGAGATATCCCCCTATACCTTTCATCAAATCTCTACTCAGCAGCATACCATAAGTTTCAGGAATGTCTGCCACTCGAACATCTATATTGGTTTGAATCCTAGGGTCTGACCCTACTTGCACATGTATGTTTCTCAACTCTCCCACTACATTAACCTCTGTCTTGTCAAGTTGGATGACCTTCATGTTTGTTTGGATAGGGTTCAATCCTAATTTCTTGCATATAGAAAATGGCATAACATTGCCAGAAGCCCCTGAATCTAACAGATAATTATGTAGGTTCTTCCCACAAATTCTTAAACTTAAAATAAATGGTGGAGTACCTACCTTTCTTCTATACAAGGTTGTGTTCATGTCTGCAGTAGGTGCCACCTTGTTCTTTTCTTTTGATTTATCAGCTTGCTCCAAAGCTTTTAGCACTATCTCTCATTGGGCAGGGCACCACTTTAGGATGTCGAAGTATGACAAAGAGGTTTTTTGTTTCTACATCTCATAAACAATATCAAATTTTGTATTATAACTTGCATTACTTTTGATAACTCCAAGTGAATTACCTCTATTATGGAAGTTAGGTGGGCCTTTTGGTGGAGGAGGATTTTTATCAGCACTTTGATTCGGAGGCACCATGTGATTAGGTGGTGCTAATGTGGTAAACGAACCCTTATTATGAGTTCTTAGGAAGTGACATCCCTTTGTCTGAAAAGCTTGGGTGTCATACATATCTTCCTCTAGCTTACTCTCATCTTGCCTTGGGAATGAAGGTTCTTCCTCGAAGAGGTCATAAGTCATTGTTGTATCTACTGAGTCACCTCCTTTGTTTGAATTCCCTTGGAATGTTTGGGCATCTGCCTGTGCCATCTTGACCATCTTTTCCATTTCAGGGTAGTTTACCTCAGAATGGGTTGCAGTATCATGCAGCCTGCACCAGTTATTCATAAAATTGAGGTCAGCCACATTTGTAGTATGTGACCTCTCCTCATTAGCTTGATAGTTATGAGAAACTCCACCATTGTTTGGCCATGTATTTCATTGTCAGTTGTTATTTGGCCTTTGTTTATATGCTCTATTTTGATTTTGATAACCTTGGTTAAGGGAGTTTTGGCCTTGATAACCCCTCTGGCTGTGATTGTTGTTATTCTGATAAGTACCCTGATTGTTGTTGTTTTGATTAGGGTAGTTAACTTGGTTTTGGGAGGGGTTCAATTGAAGCTAAGCCATGTCATTTGTGACTTGGGACAGCATTTTCTTTAAGGTCTCTACCTCATTTGTGAGTTGAACTATCTTTTCACTTTCCACACTCTTAGCAACAGGTGGCTAACCATCATGATTTGGTGTTCTAATTTGGTTATGATGACAATGGGGACTTTGACGAACCTGTGATTGTTGAAAGAAGTCTGGAGTTCCATTAGCAAAGAATGGAATAGGTGGTTGAGTTTGCAATTTAGACATAGGCCCATAATGGGAAGGAGACATCCCTGGGATAGTATTGAATAAAGGGGTTGGGTTGTGCATCTGATACCCCATTGAAGGAAAACCCCTCCCAAACTTCCTTATTGAGAACTAATTTGTTGTTGCAGCTTGATAGCTAGATGATAGACTTTAGACAGGGAATCAATGTCTGCGGGCTGATAAGTCCTTTGTAGGAACAAGCCAAGTAAAGGGTCTATAACCCTAAAGTATGCTTGAATGACACTATTTTTAGTAACTAGATAGGGGCCTTGCAGTCTCATATACATTCGTTGAAACTTGGTATTGAATAAAGGCAAGGATTCACCTGGCTCCTTCCTGATGGTAGCGAATTAGTGGTACAAAAGGGTTGGATCCACATAAACCCTAAACTGATTGATGAAAGTGTTCTCCAAGTACGTCTAGGTCAGAATGGAACCTTGCGAAAGATTAAGATACCAGTTGTATGCCATGTCTCCTAAGAAATAAGGGAATAACCTACAAACTACATCATGCTAAGCTATCTGAGCTATGGTACAAGTGTCCTTAAAAGCTTGTATGTGCTCTTCAATACTCCTTGATTTGCCATGAATGTATTTGGGACATAATTTCTCAGGATTCTTAGGCATATCGTGAAAACCTCTCGGAATAGTCCCTAATGGAGAGGGATTATTCTGAAAAAATGCCATTGATAGCGGTGGTGGTGATTGAGCCAACTGTTGGATGGGTCGGATCAGTTGTGGTGGCACTTGAGATGGATTCGGTGGTGGATTGATGGGTACCCACTAGCGTATAGGTGAAAAGCCTATTGGAGTAAGTAGGGCTAACAAGGGTGGTATGATGGTTGAGCCAGTCTTATGACTCTTATGTCTTATTGGGGTCTTAAGTTCTATCAAAGGTGGTAGATTTTCAGCTGATTGAAGAACTCTATGGGACCTTTCTGGTGAGAAAAACCCAGTATTATCCATCTTTCCCTTCTAGGCCCTCCTTCTCGCACCAGTTCTCTGTTGATGGTCCAAATTACACAACAACAGTTAAACAGAATATTACTATACTGCTCTCCTGAAAGAGAAAGATGATCACATGGATATCTTAGCTCCCAAGGTCTTTGTAATCGGTTCTCGACTGTGCTAACTTTACTCAATGGTTGATGTGAATGGTAATGTTCAAGGGGGCTGCTAGTGTTGAGCTTCTAGATTGTTCTAAGATCAACCATAAATTCAAACCTATTTTAACTAGGGTTTTAAAGAAATAGAAAAAGATAGATCAAAGCTTGGAACTGAAAAGAATAATAATTCACCCAACTTAACCAAACTTGTTACCTTTCAAGGAATTTTTAACTGAAACTAGAGAATAAAATCAACTTGTGATTGACACACAATTTCATTCATTCATAGTGCTAATTTTAACAATAGATTGTAAATCACTATTTAAACAAAACATAAAACAAAACTTCTTTCCTTGAAATCTTTTCAAATCAAATGATTAACCCAAGATGAACACCATTCTGGAACACAATATGAAATAGATTTTAATTTGGTTGCTTCTACTATTAGTGCAACATGTAAGCAACATTTACAAATAGAGCACATTCACTAGTGTACAAAAAACCTATGTCTTCAGATTGTTTCCATCTATACTAAGAAAAACCATAAGTATACATTACTATCTATGTTGGATCTAACTCCCATTCTATTGTGATTCTTAAACTTTTATCTATTACTAATTAGAAGATTACTATTGTTCTTAAAAATCTATATCTCTATGTCCCCCCTTAAACTCGCATCCTCTTACAAAGAGGCAAAATTTCCATATATACAGGATGTGCCCAAAAGAATGCATTGGCCCCTTGTTTTTAGGGTTTACAAAATATCTACTGGTTGCAGGAGGTTCGGCCATCAGATCTTTTGGATAAAGTTGATTCTGTATTAAATGTGTATCCCTACTATCCATGTTGTCGAAGGATTGTTCTAGGGGTGATCTAAGATATTTTGAAGCTATATCATTAACTTCATGCCTCTGTGTCCATCTTCAAACTCCTTCGCAGAGCTGCCTTGAATGCTCCAAAGTATTACCATTAATAACGATCTACTTTTTTTCTAGTAGACCTCAGCTATTCCTAAGACTCGTGGTTGTTTCTTTCCTTCGGCCTCCTTCCTGCTTTAGACCTTTCTACGCATTGACCATCTCTAGAAGCAACATCAGGCCTCCCTTTAGATCTGAACACCATCGTTCTTGAGCCAATCCATCGCTTTTGATCTTAGAATGAGTTCATGTCATTTGCATTCTGTTGATCTTCTTCACAGGGGTAGTCAATCAGTCAAAGGGATAATGGGCCACTCCTCTAGCTTCTTCTAATTGGTAGAACATAGGCCACACAAGACTCCTGGATGGTCAAAGGTCATTCTAATGGAATCGCATGTCAGTGAGACATTAATCATGTCTCCCCGATGTGATTATACCTCATAGCAACCATTTGCGTAGCATAAGATGGTCAAAAAGACCTCACCTCGAGTTGCGCAAGTCATACCGATGCCGCAAAAACCATCAGTAAGATAGTTGTTATCGGTGAGAAGTCACAGTGACTTCCATCGGTCACACTGATATCCCTTTTCTATTTGCAAATCCATTGCTATCGATAAGACTGCATTCCCTTGGCAAGACCCCGCATCGAGCCTCTCTTCCTTTGGCGAGCACACCCATCTTGGGGAGACTCCTTCATGTCAGGAAGACCTTACCCTGAACTCACGTCCTGTTGCCAAGACACCTCTAGGTCGGTGAGACCTTTCATCGAGTGCATTCCACTACACCGAAGGGAGAAAACATGTCGGTGAGACCACCGCTAGTTGGTAGGACCTCATAGCGAAGCCAGCCTTTTTCGGCGATGAACTCATTTCAGTCGGGAAGACTTTGATTGGTCGACGAGACCTTTCGATGAAACCACAACTCTTTCGACAACACCATCGCACTCTGGGAGACATCTTGTCGAGTTCAAGATCTTTCGACAAGCTCATCTCACCCTGGTGAGATTCCATCTTATCGGAAAGAGGTCGTAGTGATTCTTGCCATGTCGGAAAGACTCTCCATGGTCGGGGATACCTTATGCCGAAAGTAAACCACTCTCCCTGAGCTCATTTTTTTCCACTTCGGCAAGAGTCCACCGAGTCGGTGAGACATCTTTCCAAAGCCACCCCACTGTCATCGAGACTTCCATTTGTTGGGAAGACTTCTCCCCTAACCCATATCCTTTCGTCGAAGACACTCCATCTTTTTGAGACATCTTGTAGTCGTCTAGACATCACACTGAAGGGAGAACCTTTTGGCAAGACCTTTACCATTCAACTAGACTTCATGGCGAATACATCTTTCTCCCCAAAGGAACAACCTATCAGCGAGACACTACTTAGTTGCGAAGACCTCATAGCGATGATTCTTCCTTTCACCGAGACCTCACCGCATCAGTGAGACCTTTCAGCAAAGCCATCTCTCTCTTGGCGAGATCCTTCCAATGACATCTTCGTTTCACTAAGACTCCGACAGATCGGTGAGACCTTACATCGATATTATCTCATGTCGGCGAGACATCCTTATTTCGCCGAGACATTACACCGAAGTCTCCCTTTCGTCGAGAGCTCATTTTACTTTGGGGAGACCTTGCTTGGTCAGCAAGACTTCATGCCGACTCCACCCCCCTTGTCGTAGAGACATCACTCTGATCGGCGAGACACATAGAAACTCATAGTGACCGAAATGTCTTGTTGACCCTTTGGATTTCAAAAGAATAGAACCAAACTGCTAGTCAGCAAGACAATAGGAGGGTCTCAACGAATTTTTCCTTGAGGAGTTTTATATTGAATGGGACTGAGGCATGCTTTATAGCTAACTTCCTTGAGAGATATCTTTAGATGAGTGATTTAATTCTGCAAAACAAATTCCTCTATTAGTCCTCAGAGCATATAAAATACATTATCATAAAATACACTATTGCTTATGATTATTTCATTCAATTTTTAGCAAGAAGAAAACCAACTCAAGGTGAGACAAAACCAAAATCTGATAAAAAAAATAAAGACCAAGGAGGAAAATGAAAGAAATATCCCAAGACCAAAGCAAATAAACTAAGGCAACGAAAGCAAAAAGAGAAGGGGGACCCATTTTTTTCTAGAATAAAATGGGCTGGTTATGCAAGGCATAACAAAAACTAGGCTTAATAATCAAAGGTGTGATAAATTTGATGATGGTACTTTGTGATGTTATATCTTGGTTTAGGTTAGAAAATTTCACTTGTAGAGGTCAGTTTTAACAAGTTTCGATTCTAAGGTACCTAAGGTATGATTTTGGACTTTGAGGAAGTTTCAAAATTTTGGTTCAAATTGGGAAACAGGAGGTAAATTTTCTTCCTAAACTAGGTACTCAAATGTTTGGAAAAGTTGTGGATTTTGACAATAGTAAAATATTTATAATTCGAGATTGTTCTTGGAAGCTCTTTTGTAGAAATTGAAGGTAAACCTCTCTCTAAATTTGTAAAGTGTTGATAGACATTTTTGGTGTTCTTTTAGACAAAGAGGTTTGAACTTTGGTTTCTGAATTTTAATCTTTCATGAAACCATTTGGTAACACACATGATTAGACTCTGTTTTACCCAAGGATTGGTTGAACATTGCTGAGGATTCCCAAGATGAGATTGATTATTGGACAAGAAATGAACCTAGGTCGTTGTTTTGTGTGCTATAAAAGGCATCAAAAAAAAGACAAAAGGTGCCACTTGGGATGCCAAAGGTGCCAAAATAGAGACAAAAGGTGCCAAAATAGGTTCAGACTTGGTTTTTTGAAAGTTTCTTTGGGAATTTTCTTGGTTTTCCTGGTTTTTCAATGGGAGACTTGGTTGTTTCACTAAATACAATTTTGAATCAAGTTTTTCACTTCTGATATGTGACATTTTTTTTTGTTTTGAAAGCATTTTGATAAATACACATCAAGCAATGTACACTCCTAAAGTTGTGAAAGACTGTATTCTTTTTGATTCCATGCAAGTTTTACCCCAACTACACTTATTCTTATTGGATGACTAGATGCTTGACCCCACTGGCTCCCCTTCATGACACTCACTTCTCGGGGTAGCCAAGCATCAATTCCCATGAATCTCCCATGGCATATTTTTCATCTCTACTAAAAATTGTGAGAATGCGGATGCCTTTGCAATGATCATTAGTGCACCAAAGAATAGATAAAGGTTTTGGCCAAACTACAACAAGGGTTTTAGTAAGGAATTTCCATTTGTGGGGGTTGATCCATGTGGCAAGAGTCCATTTTTTCCCTTCTCATTGGAACCAACCTCGCGATACTAACCTTTGTTTTAGTATCCACACTTATATACTGACTAGAAATGTGCTTGGATTTAGCGTGTTATTGGTTGGGTTGTTCCCTTGGGTGATTACTTTTTCCCACAAGGTAGGCCCTCTAAGATAAACAAAATCAAGCAAGTATACCCATAGTTCGATTAATCTTTATTCCACATGAATAAAGAGAGAACACATGTGATATACTCAACTCACACTCGCACACACAAGTGAATGGGTCTAGCTTTTTGGTCACCTAGTTAAGGGGAGAGCATATGCCTACCATCCATCACACACAAAAGACATGGTGTTCATCAACCCTTTAATTAAGCTATGTTCCTAAATTAACCAAAAGGAAACATGGTGTTCATTAACCTTTTAATTAAGCTATGTTCCTAACTTAACCAAAAGGAAACAAGTAGATCACTTCCAACCCCTACAATATGTTAGTAGTTTGATAAGAATGTCTTTGACAAGCATTTTTGGGAAACCTGCAAATCAAAAACACAAAGTATTAGCTTTTAGATTTTTCAAAGGGCACCAAAACAAAGACAAAATGTGCCAAAAAAGAGATAGGATGTTCCAGAATGATGCAAAAGGCACCAAAACAAAGACAAAAGGCACCAATTGGGACCCCAAAGGAGCCAAAATAGAGATAGAGCAGCCCAAAATGGTGCAAAATGTGCCAGAACGGGTGCAAAAGGTGTCAAAAGGCTCCAAGAGGCTCCAAAAGGCTCTGAAACAAGTTCAAGAGGCTCCATGATAGGTGCAAGAGGCTCCAAGATGGGTGCAAAAGGCTCCAAGAGGCTCCAAAAGGCTCACATTCATACCTATGAACATAAATTTTCAAGCATGTTAGTAATAAACGGGGCAAGGCCCCATAGTTGGTGCCATTTTTGTGTGTATGTGAAATGTGCAAAGCTAGTATCAACACAAACCTTAATGAAACGATTTACATTCAAATATTTAAAGCAAAGTAAACTATTCTAAATTGCATCTTAACGAATCTTTCAAGAACATCTCATTGTCCTCTATTCTTAATGATTCTCTTAACCTTTTGGCCCTCATATTTCTATGTGCACAAAGGCTATTAGAATGACACTTAAGAAATGATATTAGTATTCAACATGCAAGCCAACCATATGCCTACATGAAACTATGTGAAAACAATGATGATGAATGCTATGATGAGTGAAGGATGATGTTGATAATAAATGAACAAGTGGTGGTGGATGCTATGGTATTGATCTATATGATTATATGCGTGATTCTACATATGCTTAAATGTAAACTTAAAATGAACTAATGTAAAATGCAACTATGATGCAAGATGGAGGATAAAATGCAACTATGATGCAATATATTAATCTAAGATATAAACATGATGCAAAACATGATATAAAAACTATCTATAAGACTCCAAGAATGCTCCAAGCTCCAATCATAAACCTGCATGATAACTTTACTTCAAATGTGGATGCAAAATGCAATGCTCCAGGGTTGTATTTATATCCTTTTCCAAGCATATAGTGAGGTGGGAATAATCAACGATTGAGATTCAAATAAGAAGAATGGATGGTGAAGATGAAGAGAATCAAGATGTTGTCCCCTTCACCAAAAACAATATGCCATTTTGATGGGAGAATCTCTTGACCAATGGGAAACATGCCATTTGGATGGAAGATTCAAGTGTGGGAAGAGAAGACCATGTGCTTCCAAAATTGGTGGAAGTGTGGGAGGAATAAGTCATGTGCTTTTTGAAATGAGTTGAAGATAATTCTAATTAAAAATTAGAGTTATTTATTTTCATGTGACCTTGGTGAGGTGGCACAAAAGTTGTAGAAATGTGCTCTAACTCCTAATTGGATTTAGTGAAGATTAATTAAATAAAACAAGTTTAGGGAACTTTGTTTATTTAATTAATTTAGAATAGTATGATTTAGATTTGTAGAATTTAGAGAAGGGTGAACAATATAAATAAATTATTTATATGTAGTTGGAATATTAATCAAATAGCTAGTATTTAATTAATTAATGGTGATGATTTTTTTTAGGTGTATACACAAAGTACTATGTTTTAAGCCAGATTTTAGTGCAACTTAATGACTAGTAACTATGACTATGAGTTATACTATTTAATAAGTTAATATAACATTATTATACTCAAAAAATTAATATAACCATTCAATGAATGTTGAATGGATAGCTATAGTTGCATTCTGGAAGCAAATGTTTGAAGCACTAGACTTGTGAATTCAAAACTTCAGAATAACCCTCGAACCATTAGATTTGCAAATATCAACATAGAGTCTAGAAATGAAGAAAAATCCTACAAAAAACCAACCTTTGGCTTCTAATAACCTTACTATCTTACAGCAAGAAACCAACAAATGAACAATATTATTAAAC
The DNA here is from genome assembly GCA_007258455.2 of Sequoia sempervirens. NCBI lineage: Eukaryota > Viridiplantae > Streptophyta > Pinopsida > Cupressales > Cupressaceae > Sequoia > Sequoia sempervirens. Next base: position 91,248,949 of record VDFB02049217.1, on the reverse strand, counting down.
TACTTAAAGATCCATATTATAACAACACAACCCCAGATAAATGAACTAAAAGCAAAGTTACTCCATTCCTTGAATAGAATCAAACAATTCATGCATCCATAACACAAAATGTGAAATGAGAACCACAAGATAATCCTTGATTATATTGATTCAAAGGTAGTGTGTACAATAGTGGAGAGAATGATAAGTTGATATTAACACATAGTACAATACAATGAGTATTTAGCTCATCTATTGTTATTATAGAGAAAAATTACAACATTTCCTCTCTTAATTTCAGAGGAATTACCTATTCAACCTAAAGCCTATACAAATATTGACAAACTCTAAGAATTAGAACCCTTTGAATGAGGCTCAAAATTCCCTTTTATAGACACAAGGGAAGCAACAAGAGAAAGGCCTCATTCAACTGCCTAGTCACTAGAAGATAAAAATCCATGCAGTGCAATATCTATAAAGGAAAAAAATTAGTTCAACATATTGAAACACAACTCAAGTTGCATCATCCTATTCTTCCATGTGCTCCACCTATATAGCTGAAGTGTTAGTCCTAGGTAGCAAAAAATTGTTGACTTTCTCCAGATGTGACTTGTCTTCTCCAATCAAAATTTACACTAGGTCAGGAAAACTAAAAAAATTGTATTCTAGTTTGGTTAGTGCATCAATACATACATTGAGCTAATCAACATCAACTTCACCCTCCTCATTTATCTTAATATACATAGGATTGAGAAGATTGGAAAATTTTGATTTCCGCTCCCCAAATGTCATGACCTCCCCATCTTCAATCAAAATTGGAGGCATGTAGAACTCCTCAAATCCCTCAAAAATATTGAGCTCCCTCTTTATCATATCTCTATATTTAATATGATATCTAATTATGTCATCCAATAAATTTGACTTATCCAAAATGTTAGAAAGCATGCTACTATCAAAATTTGATTTGTTGATAAGCAATCTTAGCACCTCAACTCCTTGGGACCACTTGATTTTCATGCAACTCAACCTCATCCACATCTAATTGTGGCTAGAAAATTCATCCTTCAAAATTGTATAATTGTCCCAAAATTTGTTCAATTTGGAGACGATCTTGGATAACCTGTACCCCAAAATGTAATCTACCAAATTAGAGACCTTCTTCACTAACACCTCCTTTACTATCCTAGCCTCTATAGTACTCTACTTCAGTTTCTCCCTCAATTTCTTTATTTAAACCTCTAATTTATTCTTATCAAATGAATCTTGTGCCTCATTTACCTATTTTGGAGGGGTAAATAGCCCTTGTACTATATTGAGCCTCTTCTCTAGTCTTTGGTTTAAGGCATTTTCCTTATCAAGGTCTTCTTGCAATTTCTTAACAGTTACCTCTATGAAGAGGGTTGCATTAACTGTTAAGGAGGCCGCTTGGGTTGCACTTGTGTCCCCAACCCTCCTGAAAATCAGATGGCTAGTAAGCTCATTAGCGTTTCTTATTAATTGGGGCTTATTAGTCTCGGGGAAAATTAACCATATAGCCAAAGTCTCATGCCCATGGTGGAATCCAAAACCAAAGTATAAATCCTCAGCCTACTCTTCTAATCTCAAAATTGGGTCCCCACCCTCATGCCTTCTTATGGAATCAAATGCAATGGCTAAGGATATGTCTCAACCAAGCAACAACAAACACCCTACTCTTTTCACCAATTATATTCCCCTTTCAAGGGTCATGGCATCCATCTCCTCCTTCACCTTCTACCAAAATGTTTTAATGGTTTATTTTCTCTCTTTTAGAGAAGCTTCTTTTTGTGTGGGTTAATGTCAACTCCTCCCCCTTATTTTTAAGGACAAAATCCTTAAACTTGTGGTTGGTGATGAATTTTTCATCTTCTAGAAACTCCTCATATGCCTTAGCCCTAACATCATCAACCACCTGCCCACTAGTTTCCAAATTGATGATCAACCTACCATCAGTGAGCCTCTTAATCAACATCCTAGGAGGGGGTAGCATTTTTTGTACAATGAAGGCATCCCCATTCATATCCTCTACATCAAGTGGATAATCCATTAAAGGTCCAGCCATTAGAGAAATTTTCTACAAGGGAGTAACTAGCTGGGGACTTATTGTCACCTCTATTCTAGAAGATGAAGCACCTGGTATACCTAGAGGCACTTGTGGAATATTAGCCAACAATTGATTAGCTTTATCCAACATAGTCATCATTCTGACTATGAGATCCCTTATGTACATGCAATTCCCTAGGAAATATGGGTCTTCTCTCTTCTTCTTATTCTCTGCAATCTAGATTTTGACCCACAACTCTCTCCTTCTTGAGGCATTGCTCTCTAAAGAGAAATTCCTAATTAGGTCCTCAATGTTGTCTAGCTAGTGAAGATAGGTAGAAAACCTATAAATTTTTCTTTCCTTTTTGATGAAGCCCTCTGGGTCAAAACTTCCAACTTAATCAATCTTCATCTTGTATGGGAGAAACATCTCCTTAATCAACTCCATGCCTTCCCTTGACAAGGAAACAAAATCAAAGAATGCAACTAAGCCAGGGATGAGGGCATATTTTTAATTGTTTTTGAAATGAGTCTTATTAGAATCATTCAATTTCCACATTAACTCCAAAAAAGCAATCATGTATAGGACATCCTTAGGAAGCACATGGGGTACAACTTGAGTCCCATATACCTTGATAATAGTGGCATCTAAGTACAAAAACCACTCACCCTAATTATGATCAATCTCCTTTTTAGGGGTAAGGTCCTCTAGCCTTAAAAATATTCTTATCTCATTTGATAATCCCCAATCTATGGGGAGGCCTAGTCCTCTCCTCAAAGGATTTACAAAATATTATTCGAAGGTAGAATAATTGGACTTATTACAGTCCTTGTCCCAGATATAGGTCCACTCCTGGACTGGTAGTAGTCTATTTTTCTCTCCCACTAGCCTGATTTGAAGCAAGGAACCCAATATTTGAAGGGACTAATGTTTGAAATGCATGGCACCTAATGGATCATTCTTAATTGCACAAAGGGACTTGTGCAATTGATTTGCCACATACCCTGCAAAATCCTAGGGCCTATTTACATCCCTGCTTTGAATATCTATTGCCAAAAACATTAGACTGACAGGGATGTGAATCTTACTATCCATTCTAGGGACCTGAAGTAAGGAAAAATATGTCTTTTGGAAGTATGGCTCAAAAATATCATCGGAAAAGGGTTCTAGATCACCCTTGTCAAACCTCAGTAGTTCTCTTATTGTCCCTCTTGGCCTAAATTATGGGAACCACCTTACTTTGTAGCTATCCTTATTTCTTTCATATTCTCTACTAAATGTACCCAAGTCAATTGGTAGTTATGCATTGGGGTCTAGCTAGAAGACTATGCAAAAATTATTCCTATCTAGTGGCAACAAGCTCTGACCACCCACTGTGAATAAAGACCTTGTGTCAAGGTTATACATCACAACCAACTATCTGAGCAATTCCACATTCACAAACGCATTGGACACCACTAATTTTCCCATACCCAAATTCCATATATTGTAAATTGGTCTCTCTGAGTAAGATTTTTTGTAATCATGTTTGAAAAATGCATACCAGGTTGTTCTATGATAATGGGGTCTCTACACCCATTGTTCTTGTCAATGAGTTTTTTTTTGTCAAACCCTCCGACCCTAGACCAACCTTTGGTCTCTTTCTTGACCTTGAGATAAATGAAATATTCTCCTCATCTAGAGACCTTCTCTTTCCAATTGATGTTATGCCCATTTTAAGTGTAGGTTTTATAGAAACTAGGGTTTTAATAAATTATTCATAACTCAAAATTCTACAATATCATATAGCCACTATAACTTAGTTTTCCTTTCCCTTGAATTGACTGTAACCACCTATTACCCAAAAAAAATCCTTCAAATTCATAGCTTGAAATCTAAATTACTTATTCTTCCTAATGTTGAAACACCCTAATTTCACAACAAAAAAACCCTCATTCACTTCAGATATTTGCAGCACTCTGTTTGATTATTTTAGCATTTATGAATGATTTGAAATTGAACAGGTAATTTATCTTAGACCTATTGAATTCGGTATATGTCAATTCCATCCACCATTACTCTGTGTGCTTGAATGCACAACTAGTAGGAGATGTCATGTTGTCTAGGTTTGAATGTGGACCGTTGATCCCAACACAAGTAGAAAAACAAGCTACTAAAGATTGCATATAAATGACTAAGCTCAAGTCATGTGACCATTAGAAGTTTATTTCCGGTCATTTATAACACAACCAAATTTATGGATAAACCATTTTTAGTAATTTATTGGTTGTTTTGATTGATCAATTTGGTAGTATGTTTAGTTATTAATTTAGCCATTGATGTAGTCATTATTTTACTGTCAACTCATGTATTTAATCATATTTATTAACATTGATTTTTGTCAATTGGTAGTATATTTAGTAAATTTACTTATTAATTTGTACATCAATTAGTAGTATATTTAGTCAGTTTAGTTGACTAATTTCCATTAATTAGTAGAAATTTAGTCATTTTAAGTTTTAATTGTTATCATTTGGTAGTTTATTTAATTGTCCTTGCTCATTGATTTATGTTAACTAGTAAAAATAGCTTGTTTTATTGATAAAAATGCTTACAAACAACATACATATCTGAAAATAAGTTACAATGATTTCTTTTTGCTAAAAAATCCTTCATGGTTACAATACATAGCTCTGTAATGTCGCAGAATTGCACATTGGGGAAATTTCACATTTTAGCATTTTTCCTAGCATTTATGACACCTAAACAGATTAATGAATAAAAATCCCATGGGTTGAAATTTCACAATTCTAGCTCCATGTGGATCAATGGCGAAGCAATAGCATCCTGATGACACATTTCTCAAAAACTTATGCTTTGGATGCCTACGTGGCATGTGGATGTCTGTGTGGTGCGCTAGCATCTTAGCAGTTCTCTGAGTTTGAAATGGGGAATCTCAAATCTTGACTCTTGACATGTGTCCCAGCAGTCAAATTTTTGGGTGTAATGGCTCTTTGCCACCCTTGTATGCAAAACCCCTCATTTTCTCTCATTTTTTTGGCTTCATTCATTTGATCAAGCTCTCTTCTCAACTTCACTCTCGAATCTCTTTCACTCTTGATAGTAATATTTCTACAAGCGAAGATCTACCAGACTAAGGTCCCTCCAACATCTAAAGCTCTCTAGCAAGCATTCAACGGTGCACCTATGTGTTCAAGAGGGGGTTGAGGCCTATTAGTAACACTCTCACTCTTTTCTATTTGTGAAAAGATCATATCTCTTTGTTCATTTGCTACTTGGTGACCTGTGGGTTCTACTCCTGAAGCAGGTTTTACTTTCACCACCTCATTGTCCATTTTGGTTACACTCTCTTTCTATCTAGTTTTCCATGGAGGTGGGAACACCAAAGTGGGGGTTTGATTGCAGCAAGCCCCTATATAGCCCCAACACTTTCCCCTCATTCATCTTGTGTGTAGGTTGCAAAGTGAGGCTTGGAGAGAAGACTCCAACATCTTATTGAATGTAAGTTTTCTCCAAGTTCTCCTTGCACTTTCTCATATTTTTTATTCTTTGTTTTATCGTTTTGTTAAACATACCCTAGATTTGGGCTAAGAAGTGAAACTCTATTTTTCCTGTCTGATTTCCTAAGTTCTCTATTGCTTAGGAAGCCAGTGTACCATTTGGACACCAATGTGTTGAGTTGGCATCCTAAACTTGTGTTGCCATCCTTTGGTCTAGAGCTTCTCTTTCAGAGACAAAAATCTAGAAGTTTCACTCTCTCAAGATTTGAAGTGGTTCTCCCCGATAGTTACATGTATACATTTCCTTTGCAATTTCTTCATTTAGCTTATGTTGAGGTGGATAAGGGCAGTTCGTTCCCTAGGAATCTCTTGAAAACAAAGAGACTCGTGTGCAACTAATCCCTCTTATCTCACATTTTGGTAAACCTAGTGTGAAACATGTTGGATCTATGTTTACAATGTTTCCATGTCTATGATAACACTTTCTCTAGAGAAGATTTTGACATGTTGGATGATTCTCTAGATGATTTCTTAGAAGTGTCTTCCCCTGTCCATAAATTTACCGAGAAAACCTCTTCTTTGCAAGATGATGAGTCAGTAAATGTTATGGTTGTCTCTATGGCTACTCTGAGCCCTCCAAAACCCATCATTTACTTGACCCTAGCTACCCCTTCTCCTAAGAAGGATCATTCTATCTATGGGATTTCATACCATGATGATTCACTACACTTGTACTCAAGGTTCATAAAAGCTATGGACTCTACTTCTTAAAATTTCGTTGGGCACACATATAATATAAAAAGAAACAAATAGAATTTGGATCAACAACTCCCTATTCCTACATTTCAACCTACTCAAGTTCCTACTTCGTTACCACCTTCTCAACCAATTCTTCCTTCAGTACCTAAACTTGTGACTAAAGAACCAAGTGATTATGATCTTGTCAAGCAACTCTTTGTTACTCTGACTAAGATCTCACTTTGGGATTTCCTTTAGATTGCTCTAGTTTATCAAGAAATACTTCAAGAAGCCTTGTAGAAGATTCTCTTTCCTGCCTCCACTAGGCCAATGGATGTTAATGCACTGATGGCTCATATTCATGTGGATTCGTCGAATATTACATTCTATCTGCAAGAACTCCTACCTCTGGATGTGCAAAATCAAGCAAACCCTTTAATGATTATAGTTAATGTTAATACTATTAATATTAGGCGTACCCTCATTGACACTGATTTGGCTCTCAACATTTGCTATATTGATCTATTTCCTAAGATTAAAGTCTACTCATCTTCTCTAGCCACTTCTTTGTATATTCATTGGTTCGATAATTTCAATCACCAAGCTCTAGGCACAATAAGACTAGCTTTGCAACTAGGCCTTTTTACCTTACCTACTTTGGTTTATGTGATGTTGGGCCCTTTACCTTAAAATATTATTTTGGGGAGACCCTAGGTTCATGCTATGGGTGTCTTAACTTCTACTTTGCACTGTTCTCTAAAATTTATTGCAAATAATCAAGTGGTCATAGTTAAAAATAACTTGGAAACTGTTCACCTTTGTGAGTTGGGGGTTGTTGGTTGGGCTTCAGTTGTCTCCACTCTTAAGAATTTTATTCCATCTTTAACTACGGATTTTATGATGTGTTCCTTGGTGATACCCTTCATGGAGGTTGTCTCATAAGTGAATATCATTAAAGATGAATCACCTAAAGCAGAAAGTCCTAAGTCTTCCCCATCTACTTCTTATCAATTGAATTATTTCCTTGGTGATGATTGGGGGTCCTTGGAATTCTCTAAATTATTTATTGGAGAATACAAAGTGAGTCCCACTCATCTAAATCTTCCAATAACCTCAAATGCTTCTAATGAAAAAGTGGATGATACTCCCATCAAGGAGGAAAGTTGTGGTCTTGTTCAAGAGACCAGTCCTTCCCCTGTCAAGGAGGATAATTATGCTCCTGTAAAGGAGTTTAATGTTTGAAAATCCATTAAGTTATATGGTTTTTCTCTTGTAGATGTGTTCAATGTTCACTAGTGGAATGAAGCTCTCTATGTGGAACCATCACCTCCTGAATTTTTACAAACTTGCTTTGGTTTTAGATATAGACTCGCTTCTCAGTATGGTTATGGATGGAAATTCCTTGGATACATTGAGCAAGGAATCCAATTCCTTATCCAATTCAAGCCTTGTAAGTTTTATCTGGGTTTTGGATGCTCTATTGAATAGTCTAAGGAAAACCACTGGTGGAGTGTTAATATAATTTCAGCTGAACCAATTAATTTGATCCATCCTAAACTAATAGAGGACGAGGTGCAGGATGAGAAAGTCCCTCTAGATGTCTTCTCTTCAGATGAATCACTTGAGGAATTCTTAGGTGCCTACCCCCCTTTGTCTCCTTTCCATCATAAAATACAATTCCCATATCACCTGAATGAATGAGCATATTTTAGAGAATCTATCTTAAGTGTTGATTAGGAGGACCCTCTAGCTAATGTTTAGGATGGCATCCCGATATCGCATCCTGAAGATTGTAGTTCCCTCCTCAAAGGAGATACTACTAAAATTCCTATGGATCCTAAGTCATTTGAAATGGTGATTAAGATTGAGAAGTTTCTTTCTTTAGAAGAAGAAAAAGAACATTCCAATCTCCTACATTATCATCCTGATATCTTTTCTTGGATGTATGAGGAAATGCCCGATATAGATGAGTTCATAGTGGTTCACAATATCATCTTATGTCCCAATGCCAAGCCACAAGCAAAAAATATGAAAGATCAATCCCAAGGTCACATTGTTGGTTAAGGTCGAGATAGAGAAGCTGGTAAAAGTAAGCTTTATCCACCCAATTGACTATTCCCCTTGGATCTCGAATATTGTCACCATTAGAAAACCTGAAAGTCCTATCCATATATGCATTGAATTTCAAGGCCTTAATAAGGATTCTCTTAAGAATGATTTCTCATTGCCTAATATAGATATGATTTTGGATTTGACTATAGGCCATGCCTTGTTATCTCCTATGGACAGTTTCTTGGGTTACAATCATATCTGTATTAATATGGAGGATTAGTATAAGATAGCCTTCACTACCCCTTGGTGTGCTTTTTTTTATGTGGTTATTCCCTTTGGGTTAAATAATGTGGGAGCTACCTACCAATAGGCTATGACCCTAATATTTCATGATTTCATTCATAAGGTTTTAGAAGATTATGTTGATGATATCTTAGCGAAGTCTATAACCCATTAGGATCATGTAAAGAACCTTCTTATTTTTGAGAGGCTTCAACTCTATAATATGAGACTTAATCCTATTAAGAGTGTCTTCAGCATAGACATGGGAAAACTTCTGAGATTCATAGTCTCTCATCATGGAATCAAGGTTGACACAAATAAGATCGATGCCATTGTTAACATGCCTCCACCCCGGAATATCACTGAGTTACAAAGTTTACAAGGGAGTATTCAAGAAATTTGAAGATTCATATCTCAACTAGTTGATCATACCCTTCCTTTCACTCATTTGTTAAAGAAAGATGTTCACTTTATATGGGATCAAGAGTGCTAGAAAGCTTTTGAGTCAATCAAAGCCTATTTTTACAATCCTCCCATACTAATGTTGGCTATGGAAGATAGGCCCTTCTTTCTTGACCTCACAATATAACCATATGCTTTGGAAGATTTGCTTGAAAAGTATAATGATGTTGGGAAAGAGAGAGCGGTCGACTACATCATATGTGTCTTGTCTGATTATGAAACTCATTACTCCTCCATGGAGAAGAAATTTATTTCTCTCATCTTTGCTACACATAAGCTAAGGAATTATCTTCTTCATGTCAAAATGTATTTCATCATAAAAGTGACCTTCTAAAGCATTTTTTCTCTAGTACCAACCTTGTTGGGACATTAGAAAAATGGGTGATGTTACTCTCTAAGTTTAACATAAAGTTTATTACTCAAAAGTCGATAAAGGTTCAAGCAGTTGCTAATCAATTGGTAGATGCTCCCTCATCTCGCTCCTTCTTAGGATTAGGATTGTTTCCTAATGAGAACATTCTTCTAATCGACTGGAAAATGTATTTCAATGGGTCGAGATTTCAGACTGGCTCTAGAGTAGGTGTGGTTCTAATATCACTTGAAGGTAAGCCAGTCCTTCTCTCCTTTTGATTGTACTTTCCTTGCACTAACAACATCGTTGAGTATAAATCTCTTATTATTGGCTTGCATGTTGTGATTGCACTAAAAATAATACATCTCCATATACTAGGTGATTCTGAGCTTATTGTGAGTCAGAATACAGGAACCTATCAAGCTAAGAAAATTAAGTTGTCTCTATATCGCGACCTGACTTTTTCCTTGCATAAACGATTCTCCTCTTTCATGATAGACAATGTCCCTAGGAGGGAGAATAGACATGCAGATGCCATGGCAAGCACGAATTTCTTGGTACCTTCAAATGAGGGTAAAAAAGAAAACCACTTTGTGGTTTAGGTCCTTTGGTCCCCCACTGTTTCCGATCAACCTAAATCTGATGCTTTTGTTTTCTCTCATGTAGACTCGAGAGAATGGTTTTCTAATATTTACAACTACCTGAAGACTAGAAACTTTCCCGTTGATGCAACAAAAAATGATCGCACTCATTTATGAATTTTTTTAGTCCATTATGTTATCTTGTCTAATGTTCTCTATTGAAAATCTTATAACAACTTGCTTCTTCGGTGTCTCACTAAAGTGGAAATACCCCTTTCCCTTAAAGAATCCTATTCGAGCTTTGGGGGTGGACATTTTGGTGATAAATCCTTGGTGAGGAAATTGATACACATGGGGTACTTTTGGAAAATGATGGAACAATATTCCTTTGATTTTGTTAAAAGGTTTCTGCAATGTCAACAACATAGTTGTATTATTCATGCACCTGCACAAGCGTTACAAAACCATACCTCTCCTTGGCCATTTTCCAAATGGGGGTTGGATATTATTGGAAAAGTATCACCTCCTTCTTCTAAAGGAGATAATTTTATTATCACCGCTATAGATTACTTCACTAAATGGGTCAAATCCATCCCACTTTGATCCATGAACGTTGAGGCTATTTGTAGTTTTCTCTTAAACAACATTATTTCTCTTTTTGGATTGCCTGCTACACTTGTTTCTGATAATGGTACACCATTCAAAAACAAGGAAGTAAAGAAATTCATGGAGAAATTCCACATTCAACATAGGTTTCTACACCATTGGTCAAGCAAAAGCATCTAATAAGACTCTTGAGCTCATTCTTCGCAAAATAGTTAATAAACAAGGTAAGGATTGGCATATTCAATTGAAATACGCTTAGTGGGCCTATTGCACAAGTGTTCATACAACAACAAGAATGACACCTTACAACCTCATGTATGGTGCCAAAGCTATCATGCCTTTAGACTTAGAAATCCGATCTTCGTGGGTTTCCATTAAAGGGTTAATTGATGATGAAACTTATCGAGCTAATCATTTTCATCAGCTAAAGATGCTTGATAAGTGTTGATTGCAGGTCCTTGATCATCTTAAAGTTTATCAACAATCTTTATTGAAATAGTATAATCAAAATGTGCTTCCTAGAACTTTCAAGGTAGGTGACATGGTTCTCTATGAGAATCATAGGAATGTAAATGTGTCACCTGATCAAAGGGGAAAATTTAGTCCTAACTGGTTATTCCCTACATTGTCATCTCCATGTATGGTTTGGGTGCTTATGGATTATCTTCTGTGTATGGAACAACTCTAAAAGAGTCTGTTAATGTGATGCATCTTTGTTGATACTATGTGTAGTGTCTAATTTTTCATATGTGTGGTGTTCACTCTTTAAGGGTTGCAACATTGCACATGTTGACATTATTCATTTACACATTATGAAAAAAAAATTGTGTTATGATATTATCATGTGTGTGTCTCATACATACACGTATCCTACTATGTTGTGTATCCATGCATTACATTACATCTTTTGAGGTGGTTAGATCCTTATTGTATTTAATTTACATACATCTGTGTGTGTTCATTAAATCTTGATAGCATCTAATGTAAACATACATCCATACACATACATAATATCCATAACATCAACATACATGAAAGTGAAGAAACATACACATCAAAGTATACAATTCCATAATGTCAAAATTAGTATCTCATATATATATATATATCAAATGACATGTACATGTATTGGGCCACTATCATCAAAAAATGAGTGGCTATTGAATATGTGTATCAATGTCTATACAAAAAAGATCTACAAATATATATCATGACTACAAAAATGATATACAAAATGGAGCTCTCTAAGGCCGAGGCATGTGGTTCCCAGAACCCTCTGGCTCTATTGCAATTGTGGCCTAGATAGGGGCTGCATAGTGGAGACGAATCTAGAGTGGTGCATGTGTGATTCAGAAAGGGTTGCGTGCATCCCCTGATCTCTCCCTAAAGAGAGCATATCTACATCTACGCATGCATCAACTGTTGATCACCTACCTAGATCATGGCTATTGTTGGACTCACAAGGTCATTGAGATGGATCTGAAGGGAATCATGCACCTGCTCAGTGACTTCAGCCCTCATCACAGCCATGTCACACTTTGCAAGTCCCATCTGCAACTCACTTGATAGCTAGTCATGATGCCCCTACATTGTGGTGACATCAACTTTCCTCTGCACCACCCCTACTTGCACCTCCTCATATGTAGTCCTAAGACATGCTACCAGCTCAAAAAGGTAGACATGTTGTCCTGTTAAAGCTGGCCAGTAGGCGTATAGAACTATCCCCTGGATATGCATAGTAGGGTCCAACTCTGATATGCACTAGGTAAAGAACCCAGTCCATCCTTAAGTATCTACTACAACCATAGAAGCAAAAGGTATATCAGTATCATGGAGTGTATAAAATAAAAACATGATATGTATATACATGAGATAAAAACTAAAAATGTTGAAATGAAACAACACAAATAACTATCATACCTGGGTCCCCTAGCTTCCAGAATGGGTTAGGGGGAGGAGGTGCACTCAATCCTACACTGCTAGTGTCAGGAGCTGCCCCAGATGTAGCAAGGGATGGTGGGGCCGATGAAATAGGTGTAGCTAGTGGAGGGGATGACATCCTCCACCACCTCTCAAATCTTGGTGGCATCACCCTAACCTCATGTTCCTACTCCTCCTGCTCCTCCTTTCCACCACTACCTCTATGCCTCTACCTCTACCAGGGTGTTTGTAGTGGCACATCCCCCTACAAGCCTAGATCTGCTTGGGGGCATCCGCTATGAAAACTAGGGTAGGATGGTGTGCTTCCCACCACACCAAAAAGGATTGATCCACATCAACGATAGGTCAGTGTGATTAATGTTGTAATCCAAGAGATCCACATCCACCAAGGTAGGGCATGGATGATCCTCTATCATTTCCACACTCCGCACAGCTCGGGTGTATGTCAGCACAAGAGGGGGAATGGTCTAAAATTGTCCATGTTGTTGCATGACCTAGCTCTAGTAGTATGGCATGATGATGTAGTATATACACCTAAGGATAAACTGGTCATGCTACAAGTTCTGGAGGAACCTACTATCATCCATCCATTGAAAGGCTCAGTAGGGTATCCATCTGATCCAATCTAGCATCAATGTATTAAACTGCAGCTACCAGAACTGCAAGTCGTCGTGCCTCCACTGTTGTGTAAGCTCATGCTAGTGGGCCATCTAGATAATGTAGTTCTGAACCTACGGATATCCCTCTAGCCTATTTCATGTGATGAGGGAAAAATCCCACACCTTAAGAAGTGTGCATGTTGTGAGGTTGTGGTACTCATAATGAACGTACTGGCCAAGCTCCTAATAGAGGTGTGTCAGCATGCTACACCCCCAAGAGAAGACAATATGTCACTCCATCATCACCCTGATGGTGTGGATGAGGCCCCCATGTAGATGAGAGCCTCGTGCATCATTGGTGACCCTCATGGTGACCATAACCACCATGACGCATCACAACAAAGGGGAAATGGTTTGGGCCTAATCGAACCACCGGGTGCTTGGTCCCATCCTCGCTGTCCATCCAACTAGAGCAGTGTAAGACTCCATTTGATCACTCCTATGTTGAGTGTGTATCATCAATCGCCACCCATCGACCATAGATAGGGATCCCAAGGATGCAATAAACATCCTCCAATGTGATGGTCATCTCTCCATTCGATAACTAGAAGCTAGAGGTTGTTGTGTCCCATCGATCCATTAGTGTCATCAGCATGCAGTCATGGTAGAGCATCTTTGGCATGGTATATACATGCCATAGCTTGACCCACTGTAGGCGGGTGACCTCGTCATTTGTAAGATAGTCCCTTTAGTCTTGCAATAGGCAAAGAACCTACCCTTTGGGATGCTCCCTAATCTCTGGATAGTCTTGTGAAAGAAAAAGCAAATATTTGTCAGTATCACAACAAATTGTGAAAAAATATAAGTGAAAAGTTGTAGAGGGGGGATTCACTACTCATGAGTCTCTTTATTCTCAAGAGATTCCCAAGGGGTGAACTACCCTAAAATACCTCAAGGAAAAAAGTGAGTTCTAGAATCAGAAAGAGTAAATCATAGAGGTTTTTTTGATGAATTGGCAAGGTCTTGACCAAAGGACATCAGCCTAGCATGAAGATGACTGTGCGAAATGTTGGCATCTTGTATGGAACAAAAATCAAGTTTATCATAGAGAACACAAAGTGACTGCTTCTAATCTAACTACTAAGAAATCTTGGAATGTAAGTTCAAGTAAAAAATATAACAGTACTAAAATAAAGTGAAGTAGATGATAAAGCTAAAGACGATGAGAGATAGAATCTTCTCACAACAACTCAAGTAATGAATCCTCCAGTACGTGAATATCTTCAATACCTTCATGCATAATATCTGGAGAAAATGTTGGGGCTGTATAGGGGTTTTCCTTAGTCAAACCCCCATTTTGGTGTTCTCACCTCCACGAACAACCAAATAGATAGAGAGAAATGAACAAAGGAGTGACAAAAGCAATCCCTTCTTGAGGAGGAGAACCTGTATCAAAAAATAGAGATGCAATAGATAGGGGATCTGTGAAATCCAAAGATGACTGATGGTGCAAGGCACAAGGTAGATATCACATGCAAGGCTTAGGAAGCCAAGGAGGGAAACAAAGAGAGCTCCAAGACCCAAGAGTGTTGCAAAGGGTGCTATAAGAATGCAAGAGTGTCGTTGTAGTGAGCTGTGAAATCTTGAGGCTACTATAATAAACAAGGCAGCTATGCAAGCAAGAGAAAGATGGGAGAATATGTCAAGATAGAAGCCAAGAAGGAGAAGGCCAAATGAATTGAAAAGATAGCTTTTAAAGAGGAAAAAGAAGCTTCTCGAGTGGTTACAAGGCATCTCGAGTAGTTACCACCAAAAAAAAAGAGGTGGTGAAGCATGCTTAGAAATAGCCATTTGAACATTGAAGCGTCCACGAGCAGCTAAGCGGCTGGCCGGTAGAAATCCATCACCCGGTCTGCGGGTGTCATGAAACATCATGCTACAAAGGCTCGCGAAACGGGGAAAATCACAAAGGTGTTTAATGCAAAGGATTGATGCATGAAGGTAGATACTAAAGAGATTTAAGCATCCTAAGAGGGTAAAAAGGCTTATGTAGGGGCTAAAATGAGCCTACACAAGTGCTAAGGGAGTGGACACTAAAGTGGATGCAAGAATGTATGTAAAATTGTAAGGGGTGTAACTTTACGACATTACAAAAGTATTTGGATATGCATGTTGCACAAATAATGCACTGTACCATGCAGTCATCGAGCCATTAATGGCATAGGGATGACGGTGTGCTTATGGACCTTTATCACATCTCATACATTGACTTATTTTGACCATTGACTTATTATGACCATTGACTTATTTTGATCGTGACTTATTTTGACTATTTGACTTAGTTTGACCATGACTTATTTAGATAATGTTTAATCATGACCTTATGAGATTTAATATATGAAGTATGATATGTGTTAAGAGCAATGCTTTAATATAATTGTTTCTTTCAAGAATTATAAATGCATTCATATAAATGTTGAATGGTTACTAATACTCTTTTGTTTTGCATGCCTGAGTGCATCTGAATGGCAGGTGATCGAAGGCCAAGGAGATCGAAGGCCAAGAGTGTGATTGAGGAAAAGGAGGTTAGCTTCTCGACAGGGTAGAAGAGGAGAAAACTCTCGGTTATGCACACACCACTTACATCATGTAGCTGCATTAGATCATGTTCTTATTGTTTTTACAATGTGATTGCGTGAAATGATTAGCATAGCGAATTTGAAATAAGGTTAAATTAGATTATGAAATTATATGGCTTATTCTATTTCCTAATTTCTCATTATTAATTTGAGCAAAAAGGGTTAAATCTATATTTTTTTTTATTAAAAGAAATGTATTTAAAAAATTAAAACAAATTAAATAAAAGAATAAACCTAAAATCTGTTTTGCATAAATGAATTTTATTTAATAATTGCATAAAAGGGATAAAAATAAAACTATTTAGGATATACGGTCAATTTTCTTCCAAAAGAATTAGGAATGAACAGCCCGAGAAAGAATGGGGCTCTGGAAAACTCTGTCTCAAAAACAACAATTTGCTGGGTATGTGGCAATCCTTGTAAACTGCTGTCACCTGAGAATTTTATGCATGATCCTCGAAAGGAGGAAGAGGGCCTTTTAAGAAAGAACATAGGACTTTGATTTAATTATTATGATCATCATCCGAGAGCTGGAAAAACAGAGCTGGGAAACAGAGTGAGAAGTATTGCTGAGCATCTGCACTGGAAGACAACTGTGCCAGGTTCTTTTTGCTATGCCTTCTTTGAATTTTAATATCAAACTGCAGTAAAGAAATACTTTGTTCTCTGTTTAGAATACAATTTTCCAAGTTTGTTTTGAAAACTGGGTAACAGATTTCTATTCTGTGTTGAAATTATGGAACACATTCCTTCTCCATTAGTGATTTTCGTCCTGTTGCAAATCTGCATTTTAATGAAGGAATTCCAAGTGTATTTGCAATTTTATATATATAATGTCTGCATATCTGTCTTGAGACAAAACCGAATGTAGCTTATACTGGACAAATGTCTTTCTTTTTTTTTTCTGAGTCTGAAATTGCTTTGGGAATTTAATTCCCCTTGCCCTCCCCATGGGAAGGGCGTGGTCTGTGGAGGCTCGCGTCCTCCACAGGCCGCGGCCTGTGGAGGGCACGAGCCCTCACAGCCCGCCCCCCTCCCCATGGGAGGGGCAAGGGCTTTTACCTGAGCCCTTTTGGCCGCTCAATACCATCACGAGACCATGTAAAATACCCTGCTAATTATGCACGGCCAGTAAATTCACAAATATGAAAATCAGAATCTCTTATTTCGAATTTGATACAGCTGAACATGAATTTTTACACATATATACATATAGAATTTCTTACTTCGAATTTGATACAGCTGAACATGAATTTCTACACATATATACATGTAAATTTCTTGCTTGAGATTTGATACGGTGAACATGAATTTCTGCATATATATATATATATATATATATATATATGTAATCATACTCTAATATGTTTGCACATACATACATACATATATATATATATATATATGTATTCTCCTATATATATATATATATAAATAGATGCCATAGTGGCCTTAAATGCAAATTAGTGAAAACTCTTTTCGGAAATATAGTACTCTGGAATTACGTTTTATAAATATCTTTGAATCTGGAAACAAGGACGGAAAATCTTGAAAGCCATATAACAGAAAGTATATGAATTCTGTTTTGTAATTATCTTGAATCTGAAGCAAGGACAGGAAAATCTTGAAAAGCCATGTAACAGAAAGTATATGAATTCTGTTCTTTAATTGCTAAAACCTAAAACAAAAACAGAAGTGTTTGAGACACCATATAGACTAGAAAGTACCTTGAATATGTTAAAAAGAATATAACATGAAATATGAATGAAAGATTGTTTTTCAAACCTCAGAATTTTGAAACAAAAATTGTATTGTATCAGTATACTATTTTACCCTGTACCCTGTAATGAAATAGGGAATCAAAACTGTCAGTCATTGCAATGCATATGGAAAATTGAAAGCACTTAGTGCACTGAAAATTATCAATATATTTCTTTTATCCAAATTAAAAAGGGAACACTTACCAAAGGATAAATGGCATCTTACAACTGAAATATAAGGAATGTACTCAAAATTCACTTCTTTTAATTGATGAAAAGATGAAAGCCTGTTTTGAAAATGTGTTAAGTTTACAGTAGATATTTCGCTACCTATAAACCAGGAACCCAGGGGTCAGAAGGTGGAAACAGTGATGAAGTATTACCTGTTCATATTATTATTTGCTTGTAAACCTTTGTACCGATGAAATAGATGGATTATTTATTTAAAAAAGCTAGAATTTATTTGGAGTCCTGCCACCTCACATTTACTGAAATGTGTTTTATATTTGAAATGCATATATGAGCGCTCCAATTACGCACCGAGAAGTGCCCTCTATTTCTGGATTTGGGTTGCGGCTCCAACTGCTCACGGTAGGATTCCTTCGAGTTAGGAAGGGACGGGAAATTAATAGGACTTCGTGGTTGGGCGGAAAAGGCGCCTGAATCACATTCTTGGCCCCAGCTCGCAAGAAGACCAAGGTGTCACGGCGGTTGGTGGATCCAAGATTATTTGCTATTGATGTACTTATGTATCTTTCATACTTGGCTTGTGAAGCCGTATTTATGTATATACATTTTGAAATTCTTGTTGAAACTTGAAATGGAAGTATATTTGAAAGTATTTAATGTATCATGGGTCGATTTCCTCCAAGAGTAGAAGAGGAATATGTGTATATGAGAAAATCTTTGAAATACTCATGCTTTGTTTAATTTGTAATGAAGATATTATTTTATGAAATGCAATTCAAATTCTCTTTATTTCATTTGGAAGAATTATGAGAAATGTTGACTTTTTCGGAAACTTATTTATAATGGTTTGAATAAATTTAGAACACTTTTAATTTCCCTTAATGATGTGTTAAAAGGCTTTGGAAATCTTTCTTAATTTTCCGAGTGTTACATCTTGGTATCAGAGCAGCATGGTTCAACTCTAGGACCTATGCCTAACTACGTATGACGTTGTGTCTTAATCAGGGTAACCTAAAATGGAAAATAGAGTGTACCAACGAATTGGTAGATCTCGTGAGGGTCCCAATGATAAATTAGATCAGATTTTAGCCTTGCTGCAGAGCCAGGGGGCTAGAATTGAGGAATTAGAGCAAGGAAGGAAAGATGGCCATCAAGGATTAAACGCAAAAGAAACTGAAGGGGAAGCTAATAGTGAACCACCTGGAAAGGAGGAAAAACTAAATAGGGTGGCTGAGGAGTTGGGAAAAGACCTAAAGAAGGTCGCTCCTTCGAAGTTTGATGGAAGAACCTTTGGAGATGGGGCAGAAGCCTGGGTTATAGAAATGGAAAGATATTTCGCCCTACGAAATCTATCAGATGAAACAAAAGCTGAATGGGGTTCATATCAGCTCACCGGTGAGGCTGCTACTTGGTGGGAAAATGAAAGGGCGGATAAGTAGTTTATGCATGGAAAGGTAACATGGGATAAGTTCCTACAACTATTTAGGAAGAGGTGGTTACCCCAATCTCATTTTGATAAGAAGATGACAGAATTCCAGATGCTTGTACAGGGTGGCATGACAGTGACTCAATATTGGGAGAAATTCTCTCACTTGCTTAAGTACGCACCCCAATACCAACATGATGAGAGATTTCGAGTCCGAAAATTTATTTTGGGGCTTAGACCTCAAATTGGAAATGAAATAGATCTGCACAATCCAGCCACCATGGATGAAGTTTTTGATTTAGCAATCAAACAGGAACACAAATTGCAACAAGCTGCTAACTATAGGAAGAGCAGGGAAGCCAAGTATGGCAACAAGAAATTCCAAGGAAATCGCAATCAGGGTGGTCCGAGTAAACAGGACAGTCAAGGGAACGAAAACAGACAAATCAGAAATTTGAAGAGAGAGGGTAGTCCTCAGGACCGCAATGAAGGAAGCAGGAACAATAACAACAAGAAGGGCAACTACAATAAGAGGAATGATAACAATAGGAGAGATTTTTCTGACAAACCTAAGGCACCTCGTGGAGGATGTTATACTTGTGGTGGCGAGCATTACGCCAGTGTGTGCCCCCAGAGAAATAACAAGCAAAATAACAGAAACCAGCATCATATTCATGCAGCGGTTGACAATCGCCAGGCCGATTATCAAGCAACTCCCATCCAGTTATCGGGTAAATTATTTGGATGCCCTGTTTCTGTTCTGATTGATACAGGTGCTACTGATAGTTTCATAGACCCTCATGTTTTGACTAAAATATCAGTTAGACCAAGTTTTATGGCAAATTCTTGGAAAGTTCAGTATGGAAACCGGGTAGAGAAGAGGGTAGAGCAATGCATGTATTTCAGCAAACTTGAACTCCCTAACCTCCAGACGCAGGTGAACTTGTATGTTGCACCATTAGGGTCTTACGATGTGATATTAGGGATAAATTGGCTCTCTGAACACAAAGCCCTTGTAGATTGTGAAGAAAAGTCAATTAAGTGTTTCGATGACCGAGAAAAACAAGTAGAGCTTTGTGGCATTAAAAAGCCATTAGAGCTTAGGCAAGTATCTGCCATGCAGTTGAAAAAGGCAAGTCGGAAGGGATGCTCTATCTTTGCAATAAAAGTCAAGGACTTTGATGAGAAAGAATCAATTAATGATCATCCCATTCTGAAGGAATTTGAGGATGTTTTTCCTACAGAATTGACTGAGCTCCCGCCCAAGCGTGTGTTTGATTTCTCCATTGATCTGATGCCAGGAGAAGAACCTCAGTCTAAGGCCCCTTACAGGATGAATACAACAGAATTATTTGAGCTCAAGGCCCAACTAGAGGAATTGCTGAAGCAAGGTCTTATTAGGCCAAGCGTGTCACCTTGGGGAGCACCCGTCATCTTCGTGAAAAAGAAGGATGGTACCTTGAGGTTGTGCATTGATTATAGAATGCTTAACAAGGTTACTATCAAAAATAAATATATGCTTCCTCGCATCGATGATTTATTTGATCAGTTAAAAGATGCCAAGGTATTCTCAAAAATTGATTTAAGATCAGGATACCACCAGTTGAGACTGAAGGAAGAAGACATTCACAAAACTGCTTTCAGAACCAGGTATGGTCACTATGAGTTTACTGTGTTACCTTTTGGGCTAAGTAATGCTCCTGCAGCTTTCATGAACCTGATGAACAGTGTCTTCCGAGATTGTTTAGATAATTTTGTCCTAATTTTTCTTGATGATATTTTAATCTATTCTAAGTCAGAGGAAGAACATGAGAAGCATTTGAGGATTGTGTTGCAGCGTCTAAGGGAACATAAGCTGTATGGAAAAATGTCTAAGTGTACCTTCTTCCAATCCGAAGTGCATTATTTAGGTCATGTGATCTCAGCAGAAGGGGTAAGAGTGGATCCGGAGAAGATTAAGGCAATTATGGATTGGCCGGCCCCGCAAAATGTCTCTGAAGTTCGAAGTTTCATGGGACTTGCAGGATACTATAGGAAATTTGTCCAAGGGTTCTCGACAATCGCAGCTCCCATCACTGCACTACAGAAGAAGGAAAAGAAGTTTGAATGGAGCGATAAATGCGAGAAAGCTTTTCAGCTGCTGAAGGAGAAACTCACTACCGCACCCATCCTAGTTGTGCCAGATCCGAATGGCCATTTCACAGTTATTACTGATGCATCAGGAGAAGGGGTAGGTGCAGTTCTTATGCAAGAAGGACAAGTGGTAGCTTACGAGTCAAGGAAGTTAAAACAGCATGAATTAAACTATGCGCCACATGACTTAGAATTGGCAGCCATAGTCCATGCTTTACAAATGTGGAGGCATTATCTCTTGGGAAAGCCTTTCGAACTTAAGACAGACCATGCAGGATTGAGATACATCTTCACTCAACCTAATCTCAATGCCCGACAAAGGCGATGGCTGGAATTCCTGAGTGAGTATGATTTTGGGATTAAATATATTAAAGGTAAGGAAAACAGAGTGGCTGATGCCCTGAGTAGAAGGAGACACCTTGCAGCCATGGTTACCATAAAATCAGATTTCAGGCAACAAGTAGTGCAATCCTCCCTTGGGGACGAACACTATGAAAGGGTGAAACAAGCCCTTAGGGTAAATCCCTCCGACCGTCGATATGAAGGCTATATGATAGAATCAGATGGACTTTTGAGATACTAGGGATGAATGTACATTCCTAGTTCTGCAAACTTGAGAGAGTTGGTGCTAGAAGAATTCCACAATGCACCATACTCAGGACATCCTGGTATTACAAAATGATGGAAGGACTTAGGCCACTGTACTTCTGGCCAGGACTTAAAAGGGATATTACGTCCCATGTAGCCCGATGCTTAGAGTGCCAGCAGGTCAAAGCTGAGCATGTACATCCGGCAGGACTCTTATATCCTCACAGGGTACCAGAGTATAAATGGCAGGTTATCACTATGGATTTTATACAGGGGCTACAAATGTCCAAAAACCGACATGATACCATCTTGGTTGTAGTAGATAAATTGACAAAGGTTGCCCATTTCATTCCGAGAAATCTCAAGGATGGATCAATGGTTTTAGCAAGAAAATTTGTCCAAGAAATCTTCCGGTTGCATGGAGTGCCAGAGACGATCATCTCAGATCGAGACACTCGAATGACTTCTAGGTTCTGGATTACATTAAACTCTTCCCTAGGAACCAAATTAAATTTTAGTTCCACATATCACCCTCAGACCGATGGTCAGACAGAAAGGGTGAACCAGGTAGTAGAAGATCTCCTCCGCATGTACTGTATGGAGCAGCAATATAAGTGGGAGGAGTATTTTCCTTTGGTGGAGTTTGCTTACAACAACTCCTACCATGCTTCTTTGGGCATGGCACCTTTTGAAGCCCTTTATGGACGTAAATGTCGGACACCCATTAGTTGGGACAGAGTAGAAGACAGGGTGGTGATTGGCCCTAAGATGCTCAGAGAAATGGAAGACCAAATGAAAATCATTAAGGAAAAGTTGAAGCAGGCTGCGGATAGACAGAAAAGCCTAGCAGATAAGAACCGAAGTTTTAGACAATTCTCTGCAGGAGATAAGGTCTTTTTAAGAGTTCGGCCGCATAAGAGTTCAATCTCTTTTGGCAAGAACTCTAAGTTGGCTCCTAGATTTGTTGGCCCTTTTGATGTTTTGGAGGTGGTGAATCTAGTTGCTTACAGGCTTGCTCTGCCACCAGCCCTATCCCGGATACATAATGTGTTTCATGTTTCAGTACTCAAGCCATACCATCCAGATATTGCTCATATCCTTGATTGGCGTGCATTGCAGGTCCAGGACCCAGGGGTGATACAGGTGGAACCCGTCAGGATTCTGGAAGAGCGCAACGTTAAGTTGCGTAATAGAGACATTATGCAATACAGGGTCCAGTGGGACCAGTATTCGGTGGATAATGCCACCTGGGAGAATTCAGAGGACATAGACAGACTTTTTCCTCATTTGAGACCTTAGTATATATATATATTTTCTTTTATAGAGACTTACGAAGTACTGATATCCCCATTTTGCTGTGTAATTTGCTTTTAGACATCGAGACGATGTCTCTTCTCAAGGGGGGAAGGATGTCACGTCTCATACATTGACTTATTTTTGACCATTGACCTATTTTGATCATGACTTATTATGACCATTGACTTATTTTGATCGTGACTTATTTTGACTATTTGACTTAGTTTGACCATGACTTATTTAGATAATGTTTAATCATGACCTTATGAGATTTAACATATGAAGTATGATATGTGTTAAGAGCAATGCTTTAATATAATTGTTTCTTTCAAGAATTATAAATGCACTCATATAAATGTTGAGTTAATTATTGTTCCTACGATGGTTACTAATACTCTTTTGTTTTGCATGCCTGAGTGCATCTGAATGGCAGGTGATCGAAGGCCAAGGAGATCGAAGGCCAAGAGTGTGATTGAGGAAAAGGAGGTTAGCTTCTCGACAGGGTAGAAGAGGAGAAAACTCTCGGTTATGCACACACCACTTACATCATGTAGCTACATTAGATCATGTTCTTATTGTTTTTACAATGTGATTGCGTGAAATGATTAGCATAGCGAATTTGAAATAAGGTTAAATTAGATTATGAAATTATATGGCTTATTCTATTTCCTAATTTCTCATTATTAATTTGAGCAAAAAGGGTTAAATCTATATTTTTTGATTAAAAGAAATGTATTTAAAAATTAAAACAAATTAAATAAAAGAATAAACCTAAAATCTGTTTTGCATAAATGAATTTTATTTAATAATTGCATAAAAGGGATAAAAATAAAACTATTTAGGATATATGGTCAATTTCTTCCAAAAGAATTAGGAATGAACAGCCCAAGAAAGCATGGGGCTCTGGAAAACTTTGTCTCAAAAACAACAATTTGCTGGGTATGTGGCAATCCTTGTAAACTGCTGTCACCTGAGAATTTTATGCATGATCCTCGAAAGGAGGAAGAGGGCCTTTTAAGAAAGAACATAGGACTTTGATTTAATCATTATGATCATCATCCGAGAGCTGGAAAAACAGAGCTGGGAAACAGAGTGAGAAGTATTGCTGAGCATCTGCACTGGAAGACAACTGTGCCAGGTTCTTTTTGCTATGCCTTCTTTGAATTTTAATATCAAACTGCAGTAAAGAAATACTTTGTTCTCTGTTTAGAATACAACTTTCCAAGTTTGTTTTGAAAACTGGGTAATAGATTTCCATTCTGTGTTGAAATTATGGAACACATTCCTTCTTCTCCATTAGGGATTTTCGTCCTGTTGCAAATCTGCATTTTAATGAAGGAATTTCAAGTGTATTTGCAATTTTATATATACAATGTCTGCATATCTGTCTTGAGACAAAACCGAATGTAGCTTATACTGGACAAATGTCTTTTTTTTTCTGAGTCTGAAATTGCTTTGGGAATTTAATTCCCCTTGCCCTCCCCATGGGAAGGGCGTGGTCTGTGGAGGCTCGCGTCCTCCACAGGCCGCGGCCTGTGGAGGGCACGAGCCCTCACAGCCCGCCCCCCCTTCCCATGGGAGGGGCAAGGGCTTTTACCTGAGCCCTTTTGGTCGCTCAATACCATCACGGGACCATGTAAAATACCCTGCTAATTATGCACGGCCAGTAAATTCACAAATTTGAAAATCAGAATCTCTTACTTCGAATTTGATACAGCTGAACATGAATTTTTACACATATATATACAAATAGAATTTCTTACTTCGAATTTGATACAGCTGAACATGAATTTCTACACATATATACATATAGAATTTCTTACTTCGAATTTGATACAGCTGAACATGAATTTCTACATATATATATATATATGTATGTATGCATATACAATATGACTGCACAAACATACATATATATATATATATATATATATATGTGTATACCTATATATATATATAAATAGATACCCATGCATAGTATGCCAAATACAAATTGAAACAGAAAACTCTTTCCCAGAAATATAGTATAAATTCTGTTTTATAAATATCTTGAATCTGAAGCAAGGACAGGAAAATCTTGAAAAGCCATATAACAGAAAGTATATGAATTCTGTTTTGTAATTATCTTGAATCTGAAGCAAGGACAGGAAAATCTTGAAAAGCCATGTAACAGAAAGTATATGAATTATGTTCTTTGAATTGCTAAAACCTGAAAACAAAAACAGAAGTGTTTGAGACACCATATAGACTGGAAAGTACCTTGAATATGTTAAAAAGAATATAACATGAAATGTGAATGAAAGATTGTCTTTTCAAACCTCAGAATTTTGAAACAAAAATTGTATTGTATCAGTATATTATTTTACTCTGTACCCTGTAATGAAATAGGGAATCAAAACTGTCAGTCATTGAAATGCATATGGAAAACTGAAAGCACTGTTCTTACTATCAAATAGTGCACTGAAAATTATCAATATATATATTTCTTTTATCCAAATTAAAAGAGAACACTTACCAAAGGATAAATGGCATTTTACAACTGAAATATAAGGAATGTACTCAAAATTCACTTCTTTTAATTGATGAAAAGATGAAAGCCTGTTTTGAAAATGTATTAAGTTTCTGTTAAGTATTATTTGACTGCACTATAGTAACTTCCGGGACAGGGTGCCGAAGGTGGGCGAACAGAGATGGTAGTATTACCTTTTCTAATTCTACCATTTATTATTATTTTGCTTGGCCAAGCACTGTACCATTGAAATAGATGGATTGTTTATTTTAAAAGCCTAGAAATTTATTTGAGTCTCTGCCACCTCCTGTTGCAAGAAATGTGTTTATTTCATGTTAGAAATGCATATAGGCATCAGGCACGCACTGAGAGTGCCCTCCTGTTTTATCGTTTCGGGTTGCTAGGCTCCTTTATGCAGGGCCGGGGATTCCTTCGAGTTAGGAAGGGACCCGGGGAAGTCATGGACTTCGTGGTTGGGCGGAAAAGGCGCCTGAATCACATTCTTGGCCCCAGCTCGCAAGAAGACCAAGGTGTCACGGCGGTTGGTGGATCCAAGATTATTTGCTATTAATGTACTTATGTATCTTTCAGACTTGGTTTGTGAAGCCGATATTTATGTATATACATTTTGAAATTCTTGTTGAAACTTGAAATGGAAGTGTATTTGAATGTATTAATGTATCATTGATTGATTCCTCCAAGTGAAGAGGAATATGTGTATATGAGAAAATCTTTGAAATACTCATGCTTGTTTAATTTGTAATGATGATATTATTTTATGAAATGCAATTCAAATTCTCTTTATTTCATTTGGAAGAATTATGAGAAATGTTGACTTTTTCGGAAACTTATTTATAATGGTTTGAATAAATTTAGAACACTTTTAATTTCCCTTAATGATGTGTTAAAAGGCTTTGGAAATCTTTCTTAATTTTCCGAGTGTTACAAGATTTAAATGAGATTTTTAAGGGCTTAAAATATAAAAAAGATTTTCATAAAAGATATTTTAAAACAAATAAGGGTTTGAAAGATTGTAAACATTATTTTTGTAAAGGCTCCAAAATACAAGAGCCATGAGTTTAGGGGAAAATTCTAAGGGAATTCTTTGTAAAGATTATTTTTGTAAGACTCAAAAATATAAGAGCTATTATTTAGGAACGAGATTTTTGCAAAAGGATATTGTAAGCCCAGAATTATAAGGGCCAGGAATTAAAGGGAGAAGGTTATTTCCAAGAATTTATCTTATAAATAGAGATATTAAAAGATTTTTAAAGTAGGGTTTTATACAGCTCACGAATATAAGTCATAATTTAAAAGATTTTTGATCTCAAAATTAGAGATATGGGCAATACGGGAAAAATATTATTGTTAACCCTTAATTGGCATGTAAAGGTGTATAAAGAGGGGATATTTGGATTTGCAAAGGTAATGGGAGTTAGGAGAAAATTGGATAGTGAAATTATTTCCACTCTGTACAATTAGGGGAATTTTACCAAGTGAATTGTACTTTCAGGAGAGGGGAGATTTTCTTCATTTCATTATCTAGAAGAGACTTTGTAAGATTTTGGAGCAGATTGAAGATGCTTTGTAATCAAGCTTTTGGAGCATAATCGAGGATTGGTTGCTCTGTTGGAGAGGGACCTGGAGACGTAGCCAATTGGCGAACTTTGTTATCAATTTGTTGTCTGGTCTTCTCTTTCCAGTTTCTCAATTTTTGTTGTTTTTGTTAATCATTTAAATGTCTTTTCAAGCATTTGAAATTAAGTATTTCAATTACATTTGAAGTTAAACATTTCAATTACGTTTTAATGACCTTCAATTTAATCATTGTAAAAGTTATTATTCACGTGCAACAATCCTAGATCCTAACATCAAATCAAGTGGTATCAAAACTTTGTTGTGACTAGTGTTTGCATAGGTGAATGATAACGCGATCCAGGAGCCAACGAGGTGAAGGCATGCTTGCAGAATACAATCTTGAGATCGGTAAATGAAGAACTTTGCCAAGGATGGAAGGATTGGAAGTTGGAAAAAGTTTAAAGCTTGATGAGAAGAGTTTTCAAAAAGCTTTTCTTGAAATGAAGGCAATGGTAGAAGTTCTTTTTCATGAAAGGCAGGAAAAGCGAGAACGAAAGAAGCATGAAAAAGGAGATACTTTGAAGCGAGAGAAGCATGAAGATCTGAAGGACAAAGGGAAAAAACCAGGAGGTGATCAAGAGCCTCCAAAAACTCCTTCTTCTCCATCTTCTCCTTCTTCTTCTACCGATTCTACTTCTTCTACTAATCCTTTCAAGGGTGCACATAAGCCTAAAATTAAATTGGATGTAAAATTTGATCTATCTAAGTATTGTGGGGAATTAAATGCTGAGAAACTAGATGATTGGGTTCTGTTGATGCCAAAAATTGGCAAGGTAACAACCCTTTGTGGGAAACTCAATTTATGGGGGACTTATTGCGCTAAACTGAGTGACCTCCGGATTTTTAAAGAAGTCGGCTTCTTTTGTAATTGGTTTTTTAGAATGGGAAAAAGATGCAGATATAAAAATAAAGTATCTAAGGCGATGCACCAAAATTTAGATAAAAGACACGATGAACCTATCTTTTGGATATGATCTAAGGGCTCGTTCAACAATTTAGTATGTCTTAGAATAACATAAATTAAAGATTGAAGCATGAATAACTCATTCAATGACATAAAATAATTTTCACACCCATTTACTGAAAAAATGAGTCAAAAGACATGATCTAAACCAACAAACTTGCATTAAAATTATAGAAGTTTTGCAAATGAACCATTCAAACAATAATGACACAGTATAAAGTTTATCAATAGCATAAGAAAGCAGAGAGGCCGAACAATGGCATAGTCTGTGAGTTCTTGCAATAATCTAAACAATAAAAAGGTCAGGTGTCTCTCTAAAATCCTGTAATTCTTAAACCAGTGGAACTTGGAACATGTAACATGTAATCTTCAAACCATTCCTCAGAAGCAAAAAGCAGCATATATAGCCGACATTTCTACCCCCTGACGAGTAGTAACTGAAAAGATTTGGAATCTTGAGCAATGATGCAGTAGCAATGATTCCCTTGGTCGTTGCAACATAAAAATATTTGGGCCATAGCATTTGGTTGCTCCTCATCTAGGTGCATCCCCTGCGAATGATAGTAGTGGTCCCAAAAAAGTCTCTAGCAGACAAGTGTCGCTACCCAATATAGGTAGTTAGAAACGTGGCAGCATATGCAACCCATAGCTTGCTCCATCCTTTGTGTTGAAGAAGCATTCGCAAGGAGATAGATGGCAACATGGTGCTGCCTGTGGTTCATTCTTCCCTCCCTTCGTTGAGAGCTTGCACTGGGATGACACGTAGCAATAATGTTTGCTATAGACACCACTTGTGGGACTAGCCAAATCTTTATGCAAATGGGAGCTACGTGGCATGCGGCGGGGCCCGACAAGGAAGTGAAGGAAAGTAGTTAAAAATAGCCCTCGATGAAGACACATGGGAGCATAGCGGGGGCTGGTAGAAGAGCAAAGGAGAGAATTCCTTCGGAGAGCGCTGAGCAGACACTTGGCAAAGGCCAGCGGTCGTTTATCAAAAAAGGTCTGATACTTCTCAAAAAACAAAACCCGAAGGGAGCTTGATGAATTTTACATTCACAGCTTTTGGCGACTATCAGGGGCGTTTCGCTCGAGGAATGAAGAACCCAAATTTTTCTCTAGTGCGCAGACTAGAGCACCATCCATAGGTCGAGCATTTCTTTATAAGGCAGCACCTTAGGCAAATCGACCCCTGAATCGCAATGGAAAAGTAGCTACGCAACCGGATGGATGACACCTTCAATGTCCTTTGCAGTAGGAGGTTGGCTGAAACTCTGGAAAATGGTAGAGTCCTGCTCCTTTTCTTCAATCTTCTCTACAATTTGCTCAGCTATGGCAATTGACTCATCCTCAAGAAATGCGGACAACATGCCCATCTTAGTTAACTGGGAATTTTTTTTTTGCATGCCATCCATAGTCCGGTTCATAGTAGCTATGTAGACATTAGTACACAGGATGGTCGAGTGGCAATGGATGAATTTATTTTCCGTTTTGGCCACAAAATTTTGATCATAAATCCTCGCCTTTGCTAGATTTTCATCAGAGACCATGTATAGCTTATTTAGCAAATCCTTTGCTTCAGGGACCCTTTCCGTGATGAATTTTGGAAATTGCTCAATGGCTCTGTGGACCTCCTAGCTCAAGTTTGTTGCCTCTGACATATATCGGAGCATTGGCTGTAGTGTTAGGGATAAGACCTTAACCTTTTCCCAGCATGAAATGTATAATTACTGAGCTACTGGAACGAGGTCCGATTGTGCAGCAGGGGCTTGGGGAGCGCTCTTTAGAAGGGTAATCTCTGCATCCTTTGAGCTGACATCCTCTGTTAATTCCACAATTCTCTTTTTTTGTGGATGCAAGTTGCTCCCCGATGTTACTTAGCTCCTTAAACCAATTTTCCTCGGCCCAGGTGTGGTTTGCCAACTCTGTGTCAATAGAAGACTTCATCTCTTGGAGCTCTTTTTCTAATTGGGATTTTTGACCCTTGAAGTATGCCTTGTTCTTTTCTAACTTTTGCTCATGTTGAGCGCATTGAGATGCTAGCTCTTCATCTTTTTTTTGCAGATTCTGCTCCGCCAAAAGATTCAACAAGTAGAAGTGTACTGTAGAGTTCAAGGTCTCTTAGATGATGCTTTTAGGATCTAGTTAGCTACTCTTCAGTTGGGAGAAATAGCTCTCACCTGGTGGGAGAGTGAACTCGGGCATACTTTTCACAACATGGTAGAGTCAATTTAACTTGGGCAAAATTTGTTAATGCTCTTAAAAAAAAATTTATCCCTTAGGCCATATGCAACAGTTAATGATAAACTGGCAAACTTTTAGGCAAGGGAAAGGTCAATTTGTCCAAGATTACACCCATGAATTCAGGAAAAGGGCTATTCCATTGTACACCCAGGATACTTTGCTTAAGTACATAGGTGGTTTGCACTCATATCTAAGACATTCTATTTTGGTTTTGAATCCTTGTAATTTGGATGAAGTTTGTGTACAAGCTACACACTTAGAGTCAAGAGGTAAGAGTACTTTCATTGATAAGTTTGACAATAAGCCATCTAAGCTTGAAGGTAAATCTGAAGATAAAGGAAAGGGTAAGAATATAGCTACAATTAAGAAGAAGGATGATAAACTCACATGCTCTCATTGTGATAGGAAAGGTCATAATGAAGATCACTGCTGGCAGTTGCATCTAGAATTGAAGCCAAAATGGGCTCGTAAACAGAAAGGTAAGGAAACTGCAAATGTTGTTATGGATCTTGGTTTAGAGTCTGAAGACGAAACTAAGATAATAACAATGGGATTGAAAGGTAAGGCATCTAATGTTTCTGTTGCTAGTTGTGCTTCTACTTCTCAAATCTATGATGTCCTTGAAGATAAGAAAATAAATGAGTTTTTTCACATAAGGGTTGTTGCTAAGCACACTAAAATTGATACTCTCATAAATAGTGGATTTCAAATTAGCATAATCTCAGAAAATGTTGTAAAGAACTTGGGGATTGAAAACTACACAACATAAGAGACCTTATCCACTAGGTTGGGTTTGCGAAAATAATAAATTGCAAGTAACAAGGCAGTGCATTTTGAGATTCGCAATCACAAGTATGTTGATGAGGTGTAGTTTGATGTGGTTCCACTAGATGTCTGGGTAGCCCATATTTGTATGATCAGAATCATACAAGTAAGTATGTTGGTGAGGTGCAGTGTTGGGTAGCCCATATTTGTATGATTAGAAGACTATTTTCTACAAGGAATTTAATCATTATCACTTGTTTAAAGATGCTATCAAGTATATTGTACATTCTCACAGAATCAAGACTGATAAATCTTTTGCAAACACAAGGCAATTAAAAAGGGTGATTAATGCGAGTAAAGATTTATCTCTTATTTCTGTTAATTCAGGTGGTTCTAGACATGAACTTGAGGTAATCAAGGCTAATTAGATGTTGTAGGATACACCGACAGTACAACATGAGGAAACAGTAAATGGAAGCACTGATGATCCAAGTCCACAACTTTTGGTTGGGAATTTGGAGATTCCCTTGGGTAAAAGTGTTCCTGTTGTGAAAGATAGACATATTGTTGATTCATTCTCTTTTGTACTGCATTATTATTCAGCTTGATGTTAGTCAGTGCTTATTGGTTAATGGCTATAACAGTTGATGTAGATGCTTCTGGAAATGATAGAATGATGTATATGTTCAACAATATTGTTGCAATCCTGATTGTGGTGATAAGCCAAAGGTACAAATGCACATGTGATATAGGACAAGTGGGGATGCCATGCCCTCACTTAAATTTTGAATAAAAGGAACTTTTAGAGGTCCAAAAGCTCTCCAGTGGGGAGGACTGATCTAGGTGGATACTTGCCAAAAATTGAAGTGTTTCACATGCTTTAGATTTTATCACCATGTCAAAGATTTCGTCAAGAGATTTCCGACGCATTTTGAACGGACCAAATTTGAGTCTGTATGTGAAAGTTATGGTCGGTCAAAGCTAAGGGTTGACCATGATGATGTGGCAGGAATGATGATGTGGCAAGAATGATGACGTGGCAAAAATGATGACATGACTATTTAAAATAGAGTTTAAAAGCTGAATTCCCTTATATTTAAATTATTAAACCTTTTAAGTTTTAAAAGCCCATACTATGAGATTTTTAAGGGGATTTATAAAGATTTATAAAGATTCTTAAAGATCTTTAAGGATCTTAAAAGATTTTTAGAGGATTTTAAAAGATTTTAAGGGATTTAAATAAGATTTTTAAGGGCTTAAAATATCAAAAAAGATATTTTAAAATAAATAAGGGTTTTAAAGATTGTAAACATTATTTTTGTAAAGGCTCCAAAATACAGGGGCCATGAGTTTAGGGGAAAATTCTAAGGGAATTCTTTGTAAAGATTATTTTTGTAAGACTAAAAAATATAAGAGCTATTATTTAGGAATGAGATTTTTGCAAAAAGATATTGTAAGCCCAGAATTATAAGGGTCAGGAATTAAAGGGAGAAGGTTATTTCCAAGGATTTATCTCTGTAAATAGAGATATTAAAAGATTTTTAAAGGAGGGTTTTATATGGCTCATGAATATAAGTCATAATTTAAAAGATTTTTGATCTCAAAATTAGAGATATGGGCAATATCAGAAAAATATTATTGTTAACCCTTAATTGGCATGTAAAGGTGTATAAAAAGGGGATATTTGGCTTTGTAAAGGTAATGAGAGTTAGGATAAAATTGGATAGTGAAATTATTTCCACTTTGTATAATTAGGGGAATTTTAACAAGTGAATTGTACTTTCAGGAGAGGGGAGATTTTCTTCACTTCATTATCTATAGGAGACTTTGTAAGATTTTGGAGTAAAGTCAAAATGCCTTGTAATCAAGCGTTTGGAGCATAATCGAGGATCGGTCACTCCATTGGAGAGAGACCCGGAGACGTAGCCAATTGACGAACTCCATTATCAATCTGTTGTCTTGTCTTCTCTTTCCAGTTTCTCAATTTCTATTGTTTTTGTTAGTCATTTAAATGTCTTTTCAAGCATTTGAAATTAAGCATTTCAATTACGTTTTAAAGACCTTCAATTTAATCATTGTTAAATTTATTATTTGCGTGCAACAGTCCTAGATCCTAACATCATATCAATGTGAGAGTTGGCTAACATTTTAGGTCACCCTATTTTGTCTTGCTCAAGGGCAAGCAAATTCGAGGGGGGACTTGTAATGTTCCCATCTTCATAGAGTGGTCCATTAGTGCAAAAGTAGCATAGATGGGCATGCTTGCATTTTTTGTCAAATAGTTTAGATTGAAATAATATGGTCAAGTGATTGGTCAGTTGGGTCTACAATAGACTGGAATAAGATGGTCAATTAACTGATTAGTTTCTGGATTGATTGAGGAGTGGCCTTGACAATTGACTATTTAGTTAACCACCTGCAATTGAGAGATAGATTGATCAGTTAATTGTCATTAATTCAGGGAGGGGCATGGTAGTCAACTGCCATCGTTTAAAGAATGGTTGCCTATGATTTAGAATCACTCGGAACAACAATTATAAAAAAGGCATAAGGAAAAAGATAACACTTTTGACAATTGCAAACAAAATTTCTTTCATAATGATGTGACGACACTCTCAACAGTTCTGAACACTTGGAGGCAGCAATCTGCAATCAGGTCAATCTAATCCTTGTGGGGCAAAAAGCCTCGAGGTTATTTGTAGTACAAACTTCCAAAAAGATCATGTAGAATATCCAGGATCATCTAAGTGTCCAATTTTGCAGATTGTTGGGAGTTCAAGAGCTTCATAGGCAATCAGACTTGCATGTTGGCTGCACCCAGCAATCTGTATCTGTATCGTGTGCGAGTGCATGAACCAAATAAAACTGAAATTATGTATTGCTTGAATATTTTCAGTCTGATTTATTTCTGTATGAGTTTTGTTAAGGTCTTTACACACCCAATTTCCCTTGCGTGTAACCTCTAATTCCATCTGTGTAACAGTAACAGTAAACCTAATATGTCCTGGAGATTATTTCCTATAAAAATTGACTCGTGTTACTTGAGTAATACCCAAAAAAACAGTATAATGCGAGATAGGAACACGTATTGCTAATACCCCAAACTCGCCTTTCATCTTTTACAATAGTGTACACACTAGTGTTGTAGCCATCATTGAATATCTTGCAATGCAAAATCAATTGTGGACCTGAAAGTGATCTCAACTCTAAGAAAAAAGTGTATTCGTTCAACTCTTGCCTACATATTGCGTAGCACAACCCAACAGATCGGATAGTTTGACATATAATTTCTTGGTGTTATTTTTAATATTTTGTACCCATATTCATTGATTTAATCGGGTCTTCAATCCCAATCCTTTCAACCCTTACGATTGATTTTTTACCTTTTATTGATTGTTGTTTAACATTAAAATCTCTCCCATTAGTATAGTTCCACCTCATAATATTTTTGTTGTGTCCTTTTCATTTTTTAGTAAGTTGTGATTGTTGTTTAACATTAAAATCTCTCCCATTAGTATAGTTCCACCTCATAATATTTTTGTTGTTTCCTTTTCATTTTTTAGTAAGTTGCCAATTCCAGTATGGATCCTGGTTCCGGTTTTAAAAAAATTGGGGTTGGATTATTGTGGGTTCATCCATACAAAAAATAATAATTTAAATATATATATTTATATATTATAAATTAATTAATAATATATTATATATCAATAAAATATTTGGGTCATGAGGTCTACTCTCCCCGCCCCATGGTACAGGAGGGTGTGTCATGTCAGCATCACCGGTCACGTGAAAAAGTTCAATTCCTACAGTCTAAAAATAATAATAATAAAATATTTTATATATTATAATATAATAATAAATACATAACTATCAATCCCAGCTGAAACTAGATCCTGAATCCTGTACGAATCGGACCAGGATCTAGGGGAAAACCCCCAATTGCCGCCCATAATCCAATTGCTATGTACTCGTTCACATGACCCCCCAATAACTGTCATTACATTGTTTTAATTATGCCAATAAAAATTTACAAATTACACCAATATGTGTTCACTACTGAATGTGTAGTTGACCAAAAAAAAAAAAACACATTGAAAACTATTGAAAACACCTTAACTTTTTGTGAGTTTTATTGGTTGTCTAATGAACGGGTACTGGCGAAGTGGTAAAGATGTAGCAGATGGAGGTTTAAAAACAGCGCATTTTAAATACCCAGAAGCCAATTTTTTTTTGAAATCAGACCTATTTTGCACTCTACACAAATGTGCGAAGTTAGCCGTGGTGGCTAAGCCAACGGATCAGGTAACATATTTTTTATAGCAACCAAACCATGGGGCAAACCATCGAACTTTCTACTGGCCTTGGAAGAGAAGAAAAATTATTTTCAATCCAAGTTGAGTGAAAAGTGGAATCAAATCCTGTTTGAATGAAAAGCAGAATTAACCGAACCATGGGGCATACCATCAAACTTTCTACTGGTCTTGGAAGAGAAGAAAAAATATTTTCAATCTAAGTTGAGTGAAAAGTGGAATCAAATCCTGTTTGAATAAAAGCAGAATTATGTGCATCTTGCAAAATTCTATTAGATTAATGGTTTCTTAAAAGTTAAATATAGATACCAATCTTGTCAACAGAAGCCGCTATCCTCTCCTTAACAAAAGATTTTGCAGTCCAGCTTTCACAAAATCCAATTGCAATCAGCTCAATTGTAACTTAAGGTTGGACGAGAACCAAAAGCTCATTACCCTTTATCATTTAATTGTATAATATGTAAGTCCAAAAAGGCTACTCATTGAAGCTATTTCCACACAAACTTTGCTCTGGAACATGGCACAAACTCATACAAAATCATTTTCAAATGGATTTGGGAATTTCTGAGTTCAAGAAAAGAGAATACAGAAAGAAATGTTAAAACAAGAGTTGTCAATCAACACATTGAACACCAGGCCCTTGACAGAAATGCCATACTTCAGTAACCGTAGAATAATCTCTTATTACAGACAGATCGCTTTGTTGGAAAAAATTTACACCTTACAATATTTACCATCAATACACAGTGAAATAAGTGGGATTAATTTGCTCCCAAATATTTTCTTGATAATATAAAGAATCTCTTGAAGCATCTGCCTTAATTTCAGAAGTTTCTTCCATCTGGAAACACATTAGAATACACCTATAAATCAACAAATCAACAAATCAAGTAGCCCATTTTTTTCAGAAACCTGCATCCATTAAACAAACATATGCAAATAGAGGGTTAAACCAGATAAAATAGACGTCTTGCCTTGAGTGAAAAAAATGATACACTTTCAATGTTTCTTCAGAACCAACCTCTAGTGCTTTCAGTGGGCTGTTTCTGAAAATATTCTTCCTGCTTTGGGCTGTTTCTGAAAAAAATTCTTCTGCCTTAAGTAGTATTTTCCTGATCCAACACATCAGGATGTCAATTCAAGAACTATTTGTTAGCCCAAACAGTCTGATACACTATTTTTCCCCAACTTTCAGAACCAAGTTGAACATTTGAGAATAAGATTGCATCTTTTAATATAGCACATAACAGACTTCCATTTACATTCAGACAACAAAGCATGATTCACCTTCATGTATCTCCTACCAAACAAGCTAAAGTCCTCCTTAATAGCTTTTGGGCAGCACCTGCAATTCTTCAGAAGACATCTATTGCTTCAGGAACAGTGGGATTTGGTCTTTTTTTACATCCATGTAATCACCAGCCTGTCACAATATTAAGACAAGATAAGAAGTCATTTCAGAGGATATTGAAAAACATGGTCTATCAATTGGAAGTAAATTGTTATTGTTAAAAAGATCACTTACATATATGACTAGTAATATATGGTTCCCTAAAAATCTCCATTTAAACATCTTATTGCTACATATCCTCAGTGTCTAAATACAGATGCGCATAACTTGTCATGACTCATAAATGCAAATTTACCAAATGATTTTTAAATGTTAAGGTGAGGATTTGCATACATCTCTTGCAAGAAGAGGCAACATGCTGTGTGGATATGTCAAGGATATAATGAAAGGCACGGGCAAGGTTGGCCTAAAACTTTTTTTCATTTGAAAATTTGAAACTATGAGTATGAATGATGAAATTTCAAATATTGAGCGTTTGAAGATCATATAACATGTGTAATATTTGAATTATGCGAAATTGATAATCAAATTAGGCCCTTATGTTTCTCTAACTGCATTAATTTATTTTTGTTTCTTTTGTAAAACTACGGTTTTCTTCTTTGCAGAGTCCTAGCTGAGGTTTTTGCTGAGTTGGTGCCAAGTCCAGAGTCCGGGTCCTATTTTGGACTGTCGAGTCCGCGCCAAGTCTGAGTTTTCAAACTTTGATTGGATTCCCTTAGTGAGATTTCAATATTGCTATCAGTCATTCAAGTCAAATCATTGAATTTGTTGCAGAAAATGTAAGTATCTTTGCAGGAATTTTGTTTACATGGCCCAAATGCTGATCCAAAAAGCTATCCAGCACCAAAAACTGAATGTTGTAACCCTAGATTAAAAACTCATT